>OZ038464.1:3847500-5047500 GCA_964036295.1 Plumapathes pennacea
CAAGGTCAAAATTTGTTGTGGACTCACTCGGCGAAGCTCCTCGTGAGTCCACAACATTTTGACCACGTGATGACGTAAATCGTGGTAAATAAGAGTCCATACCACGGCAAACCAGTGGAAATTTAATAATTCGAACAGGTGCATGTAATGAGATTTAAGCTAAGTGCACAATACTGTATGGTATATTTCTGTTGAGAAACTGAAGGAGAAAATTGAAGTACGTTGATCGCTCCGTGCTCTCTTTTAGGAACCAGTGGAATGTAATGGACGTCCTCAGCCTTTCGATCTTCACTGTTATCTTCGCCATGCATTTAGTCACTTCTCAATCAGCATCTGTCCACCAAAACCGCCCTCTGGCCGTGGTCAATTACTTATACGGTTTGAATACGCTACTTTTGACAATGAGGGTCTTTGGCAGCGTTATCGAGAACATCCGGGAAATAGGAGTGATGCAGATTGCATTGTTGAAGATAATATATGACGTCATGATTATCTTTGGACAGTTTCTAGTGGCTATTCTTGCTTTTTCGTTGGCAATAACGAAAGTCGTGATGACAGAGAAATCGTATCTGGTTTCGACTGAGGAGCAGTACGTATTGAGATTTTTTGTCTGTTATTTCTTTCTAACCCTAACCCTAACATAAAAAGCCAAATGGTTAGCCCTTTCACTTCCAAGCTAGTAGTATAAAGTCTTCCATCCTCTTAATAGGAAAATGTATGAGAGATGTAGTGAGAACTGATAGTTCAATCAGCTTTATGGTTCTCCGTACAGTATGATACATCTATGGTGAGAAACTAGAGGGGAAAATTAAAGTGGACTTGTCCTCATGTTACCTGGGCCCGGTTTTTCAAAGCACGATTAGGCTAATCCTGGATTAGGTGTAAACTTTCTTGTCATTTATAAGCCTGAAAATGTGAAGATTTTGTCCTGCAACGATTTCCTTGATACGTATTCAGCTAAAACAAGCTTTTTAATCCATATTTGAACAAAACCCTTCATTTTATCGGCAGAGAGGTCGTCAGAAAGAATTTCGTTAATCCTGGATTAGCTTAATCGGCTTTCTAAAAACCGGGCCCTGGAGTTCATTTTAACGAAAATGTAACTAACTTTCATTGGAAAATAAATGGACTGCACAGAGCAGCATAGAGCAACAAATATAAGGATACTTTGAATGATGTTCATAGGTTTTAACTTATCAAGGCAATTGTTTCCTCTTCCTCTTCCTTTACAGATCGGAAAAGTATCTGGGATTGTCACGGTAAGATGTCCGTGGTTATTTTCTGCTAGTATTACTGATTTAAAAACACTTCTTTATCCTTTATCCTAATCCAAACAAAACTTGGTCACGTACTAAAGAAAAGGTTTAACATCCCACCATCCAAGCATTTCAGCATTCCTGCCTGACTCCTATTTAATGCCAGAAAAAAAATTTGGTCCTCGTTTAGAAACTTAAGATGCAGCTTTTGTTTGTTTATGGTTTTATCCACCTGGCTTGGTAAATCGCGTATCCTATTTTTTCTACAGTAAATTACATAAATAGAGGATATTACACGGCGGCGTGAAGATATGAATTTTATTTTCGAGTGGTAAAATATTGTTTTTACCAAGAGAAAATAAAATCCATATTTTCAAGCCGCCGTGTAATTTTCTTTTTATTATATTAGACACGAGTGTTTTACAAGAAATTGCACAAACAACCGGGCAAAAGCTGGAAATGATGCCAGGAAAATACGCCACTCGGGTCCCGGATGTAGTTTCGTATGGATTTTACGCACGGTATATTTTCCAGTAAAACACTCGTGTCTATATAATAAAGTGTTTTACGTCATGGGAACCTATCGCTGTTCTTCTTCCCAATCAGAGATTGAAAGCCAATAGAATGTTTTCTGTGTTTCTTTTATATTCGAATCTGAGCATCCCTGGTATTATATTTTTTATGATTGTAATTAGAATTGTATAATTACTTTTTCTGTAATCATTTACTACTTGCAATCGGACTCAACCCTCAATCCTCTTATCTGCATTACTTATATTTATTAAGTAGTAATTTTATATTTTCATAGTGTCACATTGTCTTCTTTATGAAGACCCCTCTTGCAATATCCACAGACAGTATCTATTTGACCTCAACCATTGAGGTCATGTGTGTTTCTAAGCTATATTCTCTTATTGCTTTTGTTTAGCTGGTGGAATATTCTTACCCATTTATTGTGGTCTTTGCTGGGGCTTGGTGATTTAGACGAGTTCAAATCCACAGACAAAACGTCCTCCAGCCTTACCCGAGTACTGTACGCGATATTTCTGATCTCATCCGTTATACTTCTGATGAACATGTTGATAGCCGTGCTATCAAACATTTACCAAACTGTAGAGGTAACGTAAAACTATAAAGAGGTTATTACACGGGAAGGAGTGCAATACGGCGGAGTATTTTTACGAGTCGGCTTTATTTTTTCGAGCCTGCTTCAGGCGAGAAAAAATAAAACTGACGAGTAAAAATACAGCCGTATTGCACGACTTTTCGTGTAATAAATTGTTTATTACACGGCAAACGAAGCAGGGCAAACATTCTCGCCGCTCGCAAAATGGAACAAAAAAATGACGCGTTCGTAAACTTTGCTTGCGAAAACTGATTACGTAAGCTAATAAACCAGTTGATCTGGTTCCTGACGAGTGCAATACGCTCCCATCTTTGCACTCGTTTTGGCCCGTATTTGCACTCGAAAATGTGAAGTCGTGTAATAAAATGTAATATTGTTGATATTGTTGATAACAACCCCCCTCCCCTCCCCCCATTAGGTTGTAGGCTGACCTGTCTGGTAACATGATATCTTATCGATTATATAATGCCCGCTTCGACTTCAATTAATGACTTGTTCTCGTGCAAACTACTTTCAAAAATGTGCAACCTTAAAAACATGGACCATCAGACAAGTCAACTATGATGCATTAATTTGATAATTGCATCGTGATTACGACAGTCAAACAACTACGTATTACCTACAGTGAAACCGGACTGGGATTTGTTCTGGATGTGTTCGTTATAACAGGGTTTCGTTATAGCGAGGTTCCGCTTCCATACATTATACTGTAACTGGGTTTTAACGGGCAGAAGAATATCGTTCGTCATATGGAGGTTTTCATTTTACGAGGTTCGTTATGTTGAGGTTTCACTGTACATGTACCTGATCGATTTGGACGACTAGACATTGGCCAATATCGTATTTCTCATAGAAATGTTTTATATACATACATACATACATACATACATACATACATACATACATACATATGAACCTTAGGATAGTTTTACCTTTCTTTAAACTCCTATTTGTTTGCTGTTTTAGGAAAATTCCTTAGCCGAATGGTTTTTCAAGAAATCAATCATTTTTCGGACGTACAGAAATTACCATCCTATCCCGGTTCCTCTGAATCTCATCAGCATCCCAGTCATGGCACTGTACCGGTTCTTGCGCAAATGCACCAACGGCCCACAGACACAAACAGCCAAAGAGGAACAAAAACATAAATTAGTAAGTCTATTACCCTCTACCTTGTGTAAAATGCCCAGACTATTTAAATGTTGTACTTCTCATATGTTCTATTCATTTTGAACCTTAACACATTCCTATATAGCTTAACAACTATTTCATGACTTTGATTGACAAGTACCCTGGAAACTAATTCCAACTCCGGGAATGTCAGATGAAATTCCTAAGGGTGTGACCACTCAAATGAAAGCTCTCAATGAGTGTATTCTAATGGCAGTGTTTGCTTCCAACTCCTGAACTGTCAAATTAAACTTGCTGTGACCTGATCCCACAAAAATGACTTTCACTGACCATCCCGAAAATAAACCTTGCCGAATATATGCCCCCGGGCTTATATTTGGGATTTTCCCTCAAATACAAAATAAACCAAAGCTAATTACACTTACTGGTACCATTATGGTTAAGCTGTTTTAAATAATTTTATTGTCGTTTACGTAGTGCACTCTAGCTCGTTACTCTCGCCTTGGATTCTTTCGGTCCACCGTAGAGAAAGCATTTATTGTTAATGCCCCTTTTCATCATTTGCACATTAAAAAAATTGCCGACATAAATTTCCCACCTAATATAGGCCCCTCCGAAAATAAATAAAAAAAAAAAAAACAATAAAAAACACAAACACAAAAACGCAAACGCAAACCCTACTTGTCTCCGCGTCTCTCCTTTGAAGAACTTTATTTAAATCTAAACGCTTTCTTGACTATTATTTAACAAACATTATTCTCACAGAAGGATGGAATGAAGAAACTGGTGAAACATCTCGAGGAAATGTACTTCTCCACCCATGGTTCCTCGTTTCCTCTTACAGGTGCCTTTAAAATAGTTTTTGATTTAAGAAATATATAACGCGTCACCGTGTAATATAGCCTCATCTAAACACTTGGGAAGTTGGGAGAACACGAGAGTAGCGTATAGAAACCATGAGGCCGCCGAGTGTGAAGTGTTCTCCCAACTTCCCAAGTGTTTAGATGAGGCTATATTACACGGGAACGCGTTATATATTTCTTTTATAACCCTTTGAGTTGTGTTTTAGTTTTATTTCATAAAGAGACCTAATGCAAAAATTGTATGTCTTATAATAATAAACGAGTTTGATTTTCTTGAAAATGAAACATGGGGGGGGGGGGGGGGGGGGGGGGGGGGGGGGAATTGTTGGTACTTATAGGCTCCCCAGAAAATGTACCTTTACTTTTGGTCGAATATTTTTAAAATTGGTTTTTTGCTCACTGCTAAATTCTGGAAAGAAAAAGACAACAACAACACAACGCCTGCTACCTTTACTATTGAACACAAGTACATTATATTTTTCACGTTTTTTAGGTGATAACAAAATGGATCGAGTTGTTCACGAGTTGGAAGGAAATCGAACAATGGCCAGTCGAATATCTCAGAAAATATTTTCAAGTGGAGACTGCGAAAAGGTTATGTATAAATACCGTAATGACTCCCCCCTCTTCCCCCTCGCCGGAAATAGCGGCCTCAAAGTTGACGATTATTTTTGATAATCTATGTTTTAAGGGCGGCAGTGTAAATTACTGTGAGTCCTGATTTCAACACGTTTTATCGGAGTTTTCAAACGATGAATACAGCAATTCAGGGCAAGATAAGACCGTAAGTCATTCGTTTCTGAAGGTAGAATTGTTTGTAATTTTTCACATTATTTTCTCATTTTGGACCTCAGTTTCCCTTTAACCAGCGGGGAAAAACATTTAGTACACTTTTTAGCAACCTGAAAGTAACGACCCCTTCGAAAGTAAGCAATGCCAAAGGGTCCAGATAATAATTATATTTATTATATAGACACGAGTGTTTTACTGGAAAATATACCGTGCATAAAATCCATACGAAACTACATCCGGGACCCGAGTGGCGTATTTTCCATATCCTCACTAGTGAGGATATCGTTGGCATCATTTCCCGCTTTTGCACGGTTGTTTGTGCTATTTCTCGTAAAACACTCGTTTCTAATACAATAAAAAGAAAATTACACGGCGGCTTGAAGATATGGATTTTATTTTCTCTTGGTAAAAACAATATTTTACCACTCGAAAATAAAATTTATATCTTCGCGCCGCCGTGTAATATCCTCTATATATGTTTCATATAATATGTAATTTCAATTTGATTTTAGGTAATGACTGATATATACACTATCTGTACTTTCCGTCGAATCAGAACCCCCCACGTAAATGGGAAAGCATCATAGTGTTTTCGTTACACAGGTCAGCTGGCATACTAACGGAATTAGAATAGATGGAAATACGCTTACGTACGAAGGCCCGGGTCACTGCTCCGAATGCAAGTTGGAGGATCTTGGAGATTATCACAGTGCACGCTATGGGAAATCGATGAATCAAGACTCACCCATGTTTGAGGTGAGATCAGTGCATAACTCATAATTCTTTCTATAGAGAGGTACTCGGAAAGCAATCGTTTCGATTTCTTTGTTTTACCACAACACACTAGTTTCTCGCTCTCTGATTGGTCGATTTACCGTGGTAAATAAGAGTCCAGACGACGATGCTGACGCTAGCTGACGCCAGCATGTCACGTTTTGCAGCGAAATACAACGAAACTTTCCTGTATATTTCTAAATGTTGTGGTAAAAAAACAAATTTCCAGTGGTTTGCCGTGGTGTAGACTCTTATTTACTCGGCGAAGCGCCTCGTGAGTCCACAACATTTTGACCATGTGATGACGTAAATCGTGGTAAATAAGAACCCACACAACGGCAAACCAGTGGAAATTTATTAAGTTTTACGTATACCTGATACGCTGTTTGGATTAGCCTTTTGGATTGGATCAAATTGACTGAGACTTTTCAGCAATCTCGGCCAATTTGAAAATAAAAGTGCACCTTTTGCCCTTCTTACAAAAACAAAACTTATAAATCATTATACTATGCATATTTTGTAACATTCAATAACGCGAAAAGTCAGTAACATAAAAGAAAGTAACTTTCCTATAGTGGAACTTCTACTTTGGGACATTCTATTTAGGGGACACATCCTTTAAGGGGACACTTCTCCTTGTCCTGAAAAAGAGATACGCTCAGATAATTCTTCTTTTGATTACCTCCACTCATGGGACATCTTCATTCAAGGGACATTTTTCCTTATCCCGAGGATGTCCTCTTATTTGAGGTTCCACTGTATCTCTAATGTAATGGAATGTTCAATAGAACGAATAGCGTAAACGTTAACAAACATCAAGGAAATGTCAAAACGACACAATATTAACTGACGCTTATTAAAATAAAAATTATGCTCCGATTATAATACCGTGGTTTGGACGTCGTGTACCGTACTTGCTATATAGTTCTATATTACATGGTGTTATTTGTGAAACATGTGATGGGCATTTTATCTGACGCTGTCAAAGTGTTGTGATCTAAAATACTTTGCATTCATAGAAACAGTCAAAGCTCTCTGGGCGGACACTAGTAAGCGGACAGCTCTACTTACGGAGTAGCTCAGCCAAACTCTGTATTTATTATATAGACACGAGTGTTTTACTGGAAAATGTACCGTGCGTAAAATCCATACGAAACTACATCCGGGACCCGAGTGCGATTCAGCAAACATTATGCAAATTTGTAGCGCGCCTTCGTGTTTAAGCAAACTGGCCCAAAGGCCTTCGTAAGGCGTTGGTTTAGTTCCAATCATGCAGCTAAATCTTACATTTGGAGTTAAAATTGAAATTGTTTTTGTTGCACTTCATTGATTTGTGTAAACGATTTTAAAATCCTTTTCGGCTCAAGGTTCTGATTAAAGAGAGTGGCGAATGTCGATTTCTGGCGGTGGGGGTGGTACTGGAACATCACGAGGTTCACTCGATGCCTGGGTGGGAAAAGGATTCCATTGGTTACCGCATCGACGAAGGACTAAGCTTCAATGAAGAGATTGAATCAAGCAGCAGCCAGATTGGTGGATTTATGGAAGGTAGGATGTTGCATGTTTGGAACGGTACAGGTGGTGTCTTAACCCTTTCACTCCCAAGAGTGATCAACTTCAATTTTCTCCTTCAGTTTCTCACTAGAAATATATATCAAACAGTAAGGAGAGCTTGGCTTTTAATAAATTGCTCAGATGGTGGCAACTGTGTGATGCCTTTCAGACTCTTGGTGAGATAGCACTAGGGATAGCTCTTGGCATGTAAAAGGGAGCTATCTTGAGACCTTTCTAGCAGGGTGTCCCTCTTAGAAGGGTCAGCCTCTTTCCATGTAAACAGGGTCTTAAACATGCAGCGTATCACTGCACAGCTCAGCTGCTCAAAAGCACTGCATGCCCCCTGCATTCGGTGCAGCAAAGGTTTTTGGCGAAAGGGGTTCTCCCAGCGAGCAATTGCTTTTGTATATCTGGGCTAAGGATGAGGCTAGTTGCTTGTTGAATTGGTAGCAAATAGTTTAATAACATTTTAAAGCAAAATTAAACCAATTTTCTGCTGCAACGTGAACACTGCTGTTGACATATTTACAATTATATCCTTCAATTTTTCTCAGCAGAGATATATCATACAGTTTTGATGACTTGGCTTGTGATAGCCGTTTTAGCTGAAGGCTGATGAAATTATATTACTCATACATTGCCCACTAAAAAGGCTGGGAGAATCTGTATTTTAAACTTGGAAGTGAAAGTATTAGATACATGATGAACAACACTCTCATTATGCAGTATAAATAGTGCTGCAGGTATTTTGAACCCTGCACTATTGTGCTGGGATAACCTCACAGATAGCTCATCTGCTATTAATAGGGGAGCTTTTGATTAGCGAAGTGGAATATGAATTAAAACGATATGCATTAGTATGGCTTATGGTAATTAGCGAAACGAAACGAAACAAAGTGAAACAAAACTAAGCAAAAACCTGGAATGAAACAAAACACTAATAAGACGTTTCAGTAAAAATTGGTAGTTTATTAATGTTCTATTTCATTCCAGGTTTTTGCTTCGTTTTGTTTCGCTCTGTTTCGTTTCATGTCGTTTTGCTTTGTTTCATTTTGTTTCGTTTTGCTTTATTTTTGTTTAGTCTTGCTTAATACAATAAGCCTGTTAGCATGTGATATATGTTGCAGCACTCCTGAGCTCAAAATACAAATTCTCCCAACCATTCAAGAAGAAAATGTATAAGCGATATAGTGAGAATTGCTGGGCCAATCAGCTTTCATCTGAGCAAACTATCAAGTAGCATATTCTCCATACTGTATGATATTTCCCTATTGAAAAACTGAAGGAGAAAATTGAAGTTGATCACTCAGAAGTGAATGGATTAATCATCAATCTTTTCTTTTACTTCTCAAGATTCCATGGCACACGGGGGAGACATTGTTGGCTGCAGAGTACATTTTGATGAACGTACAGACTCTTCCGTCCCTGTAAGCTTCAGCTTGAATGGAAAAGAAATCCGACGTTCCAACATGAAGGACTACGGACAAAATCTTTATCCTTGCATAGGGATGGGATACGTTGGAATCAGCGTCCAATTCATCGTGAGTCTATTGCTATTTTTACCACAACACACTAGTTTCTCGCTCTCTGATTGGTCGATTTACCGTGGTAAATAAGAGTCCAGACAACGATGCTGACGCCAGCTGACGCCAGCGTGTCACGTTTTGCAGCGAAATACAACGAAAGTTTCCTGTTTATTTCTAAATGTTGTGGTAAAAAACAAATTTCCACTGGTTTGCCGTGGTGTGGACTCTTATTTACCACGATTTACATCATCACATGGTCAAAATTAGTTGCGGACTCACTCGGCGAAGCGCCTCGTGAGTCCACAACATTTTGACCATGTGATGACGTAAATCGTGGTAAATAAGAGTCCCCACCACGGCAAACCAGTGGAAATTTATTAAATATGCCACTTTCACAATCCTGCGCAGTGAGTGAAACGCCACTAAAAAAACTTGGCGGACAAAGTAAAGGACTGCTTCTTTGGTCATAATGCAATTTGTAAAAACAAAACATAACTCAGCAGAAAGGTTTACTTGAGGGACACTCGTTTATGCGGACAGTAAAACGTACTATTTGCCACCATGATTGTGAAATTGGCATATAATTGGCATATAACAATTTATCCCTTTCACTGCCAAGAGTGATCAACTCAAATGACAGCTGATTAAAACTATAAATTCTCTTTTCATCACTGGTACATTTTCCTATTTCGTGGTTGGGAACTGCTTCTTTGGTCATAGTGAAGTTATATAGAAGTAGAGCAAGCTCAGCAGATAGATTGACTATTATAACAGATACTTGTTTACGTGGGAAGTAAAAAGTGCTATTTACTTCTGCGCATTATTGTGAAAGTGGCCTAGTTCTAGTTTAATTCAACGTCGTGGTAGTCATGCTGGATTCTAAACTTTTAAAAAACGTATACAATTGCTCATTAGCTTCTATTGTAGGTTACTCTAAGTTCTGGACAGCGATGCCATTACTTTCTATGGCCAGCGGTATCTTTGTGTTTTGAAATACTCTTGATTGGTTGTAAACCGGAAATTTTGTCCTTGATGTCATTATGAACTTCAGTGGAATAATGTTCATTGGAATAGATCCCACGTGTCAAACTCGTTCCCAGGCTCTTTCCTCTCCCGCCTCTTTCAGAGGCACGCAGGGGCCGGGAGAGAAAAGAGCCTTGGAACGAGGTAACCCATGTGTATGTCGCAGCTGAATAGTTTTTCTTGTTTTATGTTACAGATGGGTAAGTTTAACCAAGTCATACCAAGGACTATCACTGAAAAGGACTCTATTATCATTGCATTGGTGAGTAGATGATGATGATGCATACTGTAGACTATTTATTTTGTGTACAATGGAAAAATAGCTTCACTGCGTCGGCGTGGAATAAAGACGTATAGGATGAATCGACCAAGGGTCGATGTGTGAAAGCTGGACGCCGTAAAAGAATGGGGAGCTGACATTTCGAGCGCTGAGCAATTGCTCAGACGAAGGGCTAGCGCTCGAAACGTCAGCTTCCCATTCTTTAACGGCGTCCAGCTTTCACACATCGACCCTTGGTCGATTCATCCCATACGTATTTGTTTTGTGGCCAAACCTATAATCTTATGAGAAATACATCGAATCCTTATAACACTTATAATTACTGTGAGCGCGAAGAAATAACTAATGAAGCATTGACTGTTTATCACGTGGGTCCCCTTAAAAATGATATTGAGTTGTTTAAAGATCTCAATAAAGGTTCACGCGACCCTCAAAAATATCCTCGAAAAAGAAAAGCATTGTAGCGTTGCTATTTAAGATATATAAATGTATTGTATATCGTTGCAAAGGTCTGGAACTGAAGAATGCAGATCTATTATTACATTTTTATGCATGTCAAAGGTAGAGTGCGATCTAGATCAGATTGATGAAAGATTTTCGCGAAAAATTAGGCCTTTCGGGAACTAAGACTTTTGAGCAGTTTGGTCGATGTCACTTAAATTTTCGTGAGGTGTAGAAGACGAGCTTTGCCCAAAACCATGTCAGCGATTTTCTTTCTTTTTCTTTCGTTCTTGTTTTATTAAACAGTTTGTATAAAAAATGCGTTCCGAAACGCTCCCTCCACTTTAAAAGAAAATAGAATCCTTAAAACAAATCAAAATTTGCTGACACTGTATCTTAGTCATCTTCATTGAGTATCAAGAAAAAGTTGTTTTAGCATTTTCGAATTAAACGCCGACAAGAGTTTTGATTCCCGTTTCCGAAACAGTCAATTTTATCCCCGTGCGAAGCGAGGGAAATAATCACAACGCTAATGCAGTAGTATCGCGTTATTCGGAGACTCCAAGCGGGTCGCCATCTTGAAATTTAATGTTCGTCTGTCATTCAGTCTGTCAGTCTGGTGTACGACCTCGTTCCCAGGCTCTTAGGCCAGGACTGTACACCGCCATTTTTTTCTTTTGGTGAGATGCGATAGAGTACGAACGGAAGTGATTTTGTACAACAAGATGCAGATGCAAGGCCAAGCAGTTCGACGGACGGCTGTAAACTGCCCGGATATTTTGCCAGTGTATCTGAGTCAAGCTTGGTAGCCGTGAAACGAATTTTTTAAGGCATCGACTTGCCGACATGAACACAATCCCAGACGCCAGTATTGCGTTAAAACGCAGACATTTCTTCAGAAAGGAGTAGCAAAATACAGTCCGTGGCAAACTTCACCTTTTACAATAACAGGATTGTAGTTTTCAGAATCCAAGTTTTGACAGATGCCAACAATTACCTGCACCGTACAAACGACTGATAGACGACATCAAACGCAACAGAATGAGCAACGGACGAATTGAAAGGACAACAGAACAATAGAACAGCAAGTGACCTATAACGAAACACAACTAAGTCTTCTTGACCAACCGCATCACGACAAAACAGACCAATCACATCAACGACCAGAGACATAAATACCACCATCTGACGAGACCTCTTTACTTGACTCTGAAGATGACTTCCGCTCAGAAAGTCGAAACGTCAATCAAGAACAACAGTCTACTGAAGACTACTCTAACCCGGACGATCACAACCAACATACTGTTCACTCTACTGGGTTCAAACATTTGCCAAATAACTAGCTTATTTTATAAATAATGTACTTAAATTCAAGCCTACTGACACGGAATATAGGCATGCGGTGTAAAAAAATGTAACATATATATATATATATATATATATATATATATATATATATATATATATATATATATATATATATATATATATATATATATATATATATATATATATATATATATATATATATATATATATATATATATATATATATATATATATATATATATATATATATATATATATATATATATCATGACTTCCCGTAAAACTCAGAAAAGTATTTCAAAACTCAGTTATGTATTTATGTATTTTTTTATAGGAGAGGCTCGAAAATAACCAGAACCAGCTTGCCAAGCAGTTCCAGGGATTACAGTCTCAGATCAGTGACACAAACGCAATGCTAAAGAAAATAGTAACATGCATCGCTAAAGATAACAAGTTAGAGGGAAAGGACACATACTTGTGACACCGCGTAAAAACTTTCTTGACGTCACTCCCGCTGGTCAGCGTTCGTCGCCATGGCTTTCTAACTTCTCATAAATCGAGGTAAAATTGTGCAAGCCTCGTTTTTCTTGTGCACAATTTATGTGATAGAAAATGTGTTGAACTAATTTATAGTTGAATATCGAGTCTAAGTATTAAGTTTCTTGGCTACGTGTTGACGTTTTACGAGAGTTAAATTTGACTACAAGATCTGCACTTGAATCCACGGTTTTGTGCAATAACCGCTGACTCAAAAGCAATGTGACTGCACGGCTGAAAATCGTACTTCCGCAGTGTCAACTAGTTTGGCCCCCGCACTACTCGCGCTTCCGCTCCAGCTCCGACTTTTGATCTCATTCTTGTAGTCGATGTTGTGTATAGATTGCTAAATTGCAGAGCAGGTAATTATACTTTACACAGTGATTTTACATATACACATAGTCTTTTGCACATATTCCGTGGCTTACTGCGACGACGGCCAGCACAATCAGAATCAACACGCAGACAAGATGATGTAACCAAGAATAAATATGTTGTCCTCACCCAAATATAGGTATGTCAATTCATATTGTTTAGGTCAGGCTAGAGCAAGGTATTCTTGTTGTGTCCTTCTATAGTTTGATTCAGAGCGACCAAAGCCCCATGCACACGAGCAAGTTTTCTATGACAAGTTTTCTGCGACAATGTTTTTTTTTGCTCGTGTACATGAGAAAATTTGGGCAAATTTTTTGTGACAAATGCATTTGCTGAAAACCTGGCGTGCTAGCTTTTTTATAACAAGGAAAACGTGTCACATGTGAAATTTGCTCGTGTACACGAAAACTTGTCAAAGTTTTTCGGAAAACTTTAGTTCCCGCGTCTTCATTTGCGCATTTGGCATCCACAACATTGACAGCAAAGTCATTGAATTAGCCAAATAATGCAATTAGCCTCTTCCTGGAAGCTTTGAGATTTATAGAAGTTTATAGAATTCCAAGTCAGAAGGAAAAGAAACAACAAAAATTTGTCAAAAAAACTTGTGAAAAAGAATTTGCTCGACCGTATACACGGGCAGATTATTTGTCACAGAAAACTTGTCATAAAAAACCTGCTCGTGTGCACGGGGCTTAAGTTACACAGTTTGAATGTGGTTGATATAATGTAATTAATGTGCTTGTTTTTGTTTTTGTTTTTGTTTTCCTCAAGAACGTGTAATACGGCGGTAAATTTTGTATCTTACTAAAAATGACTTATTTCACGTCACTATGTGCGTATTACGTTACCAAGAGAGTAAGGAGTTTAGGAAACCTAGGACGGCGACGGCAACGCGAGGAAACAAAAAGTAGTATGTCTGTTTTCCCTATGTCTTTGTAAGTTTGCCTATTCTTAGGTTACTCAATTTGTTCCGTTTTTGCCGAGGTTCTATTGATTTCATCGTTTCCTACTAAGAAGAACGACTGTCGTTATTTTATCGAACTGTCGTCCACGTCCTGACAACGACGTAAAAAAGAAGCATTTGAAGTCGCACGCGAGAGCACGGCGACCCCGAGAACATGTCAATTTCAGATATTCACTTGCTTCTTTTGTCTTCTGTGATGAGTTTTATTGTTTCTCCGACGTCCCCGTCGTCCTCTCGCGTCCTGTATCTTAAAGTCCCTAGTAACACAAGAAATACAATTAATAGATAAGGTAATTATAACCCATTATATTGATACTACATGAAGTTGCAGTAATGTGCATGGCGAAATTAAACTGTTTTAAAATTGAAGCGATTGTTTTTGTCTCGTAGTTTCTGCACTTACAGGAGCGGTAACTGCTTCCATTCTTACGGGTCTACGTAAGCCTACATAAGTCTACATAAGTCACCAAAAGTCAACATTTGTCTACATAAGTCAACCTAAGTTTACATAAGTCAACACAAGTCTACAGAAGTAAACAGAAGTCAACAGAAGTCTACATAAGTCTACATTAGTCTACATAAGTCTGCATAGTCAACAAAAGTCTACATATATCAACATAAGTTTACATAAGTCAATGTAAGTCACCACAAGTCTACATAAGTCACCAAAAGTCAACATTTGTTTACATAAGTCAACCTAAGTTTACGTAAGTCAACATAAGTCAACACAAGTCTACACAAGTCAACACAACTGTACAGAAGAAAACAGAAGTCAACAGAAGTCAACAGAAGTCTACATAAGTCAACATCAGTCTACATAAGTCTGCATAGTCAACAAAAGTCTACTTAAGTCAACATAAGTCTACATAAGTCAACATAAGTCTACATAAATCAACATAAGTCTACATAAGTCAATGTAAGTCACCATAAGGCTGCATAAGTCAACAAAAGTCTACATAAGTCTGCATGACTAACGTTGGAGCGGAAGCGGCTCGTTTTAGAAATCTTCATAAATTGCATATCAGCACATTTGTGAAACATTCAGAAAAGTTCCCTGAAAGTTTCATGCGATTCGAATGAGAGACTGTACATTATTTTTACTAAGGGGCAAAAAATGGCCGATTTTCGCCAAAAAGTTAAGGCAATAGCCTTAAAAGTGGATATCTGTAAAAATCGAACAAATGTGGCAATCAGCGGCCAAACTCAAAAAATCGAAATCGCTCACTAATTGGTCAGTTGTAGGCATTAGTAGGTAAGAAAACGTGATGTAGTTAGTTTGTCCAGATTTCACCTTCTTTGAGAGAAAATTTGGAAAACGTAATTCGGCCGATTCTAAGGGGAAACAACGATTCTCGAGGATGAAGAAAACCACTCGTTTTCACAAACAAATGCACCAATGGCTCTGTACCGGTTGTTTATTTGTTAAAAAGGTCTTTAACTTTCTTCTCAGAAGATTGTTCAATAAATACCATTATCTGTGAGCTAGTGGTAAATTAATAACGGAGGTCATATTTCAGCTAGTTTTTTACATGCGCGGGTACTTCAAATACTATGAAATTGGTTAGTCTGATTGTTGGTCTTTTAAACTATTGACTTTCCTTTTTTGGGGTCTGAGAGCGTTTCTTCTAAAAAGGTCAGCGAAATTGTTCGATTGACGTTTTTCTCCCCTAAAAATCAGTTATTCCGTGGATTCAAAAACACAAACGTATTTCTTTTAGGCACTTCCTCTCAAAACTGTGACACCTCTGGTAACTATATCTTTCGTTATTAAAAAGGGATTTTTTGTCCAAAATAGTCAATTATGGCCAAAAATTAGAAGCTCTTTAAATTTCGGAAAACATTTCAGGGTGTATAACAAAACATTTTTCAATGCATTTTCTTTATCTATATCTTCCGTTGGCGAGATACAGCAACAAAACCGCCTAAAACTTCTTTTAAATTTGGTTCCTTTGCTCGAAAGGTGTGATGTTTTAATTAGTCGATGATTTGCTTTCAATTTCTCTAATTTCTCACGACGCGCGGGCTAAAAGTTTATAAAAACCATATAACAACCGTCGGCATAGTCCAAGGAACGTTTCCAAAAACATTCATGCGATTCTGAGATGGTCCAAAAATGACCGCACTTTGACAAAATACTTAAAAGCTATAGCACAGGTTTTTTTTTTTTTTTTTTTTTTTTCAAAAATTGAAAACTCTTGAAGCTTTCAGGAAGTCTTCCTGAGACTATAAGAAGACTTTTTGCAATACATTTGCCTTATCTATCTTCATCCGTTGGCGAGATATACCAGCTTAAACTTGGCTCCTTTCCTCGAAAGGTGTAATGAATTAATTAGTGCGTCATTTGCTCTAAATTGCTCTAATTTCTCACGACGCGCGGGCTAAAAGTTTACAATCAAGGCAGCTGTAAGCTCGCGAATTTGTAGAAAGTACTTTTACGGGAGCGGGTATTTAATAGAACTGGCTCAAGGCCACATCGTAAAAATTGCTTAATTTTAGGTATGTGGAAGTGCGCATCCGTTTCCGCTGGCCTCCACTTTTGTGAACCGCGTATTCGATTTAGTCTCAGTTTTGAAAACCCTAATTTACAAGGCGGCAGAGGGTGAAAATTATAAACTTAGACGCTCGAATTGGGAGAATTTAAAATCCTTCACCAGTGCCAAATCTTTGAACCGGAAGGAGACCTTCCGGAGTGGCACTGAAAAAAGTCTCTCCGTGACTTCATTACTCATGTCATGCACAACTTATGTCCAACATCTACATACTTCATCAGAGGCCATGATACCCTAGCCTGGGCTGCATTCAAACTAAATATGTGCTTAAAGAAAACACGCCTTTCTTCTTTTGGCTGAGTTTCAAGTCGAATAAGTTTAAGTGAAATCTGATAACTTGTTGACATTACTTGCGGTTTTGGTCAAATTCATTTTCGAATTCTTCTCTCAGTTCTCTACAGCATTTTTCATTGCTGGCGAAAACTATGCGAAGCAAAGCAAATATAATCAAACGATAGAATTATTTCGACAAGCTGAAGTCGCTCGATCGCGATCAGGGCTGTCAGTGGTCACGGGTCTTTCAACTTTGACTTACGCTTGTCAAACCGAGAAATTACCAAAACCTCTGTGATAATGGTTCTGACGTGCAACAGATCTACTGGCAAATTTAGGAATACAATGATAACAATCAAATTAACTCCAGAAAACGTCTTCCCATCTCTTCCTTTCTTCATGCGTATTCGATGATGCTCAAATTTCAAAGGCAATTGTTGACACAGCATGACGGACTGACTGACTGACGCAACCTTAACTGCAATAAGGTGGGATACTTAAAAATGCCACCGCAAAAACTACTTCGACGATCGCGTTCTAGATTTTGTTGCGTTGTCGGTAATATCGATACTGCCCAAATTGGGAACAGAACGCCTTTCATATTTGGAATCCATTGTTGACAGCACCGGGAAACATTCCAATTGACTGGATCGCATGAAGCTTCGCTTTTAAGCACTTCGTGCTGAACGCGAGTTTAAAAACTATGCAAACTCTGTAGGCATAGTCTCAAGAACGTTTCCTGAAAGTTTCATGCGATTCTGAGATGGTCGAAAAATGTTGGAATTTTGACAAAATACTAAGGCTATAGCACAGGGTTTTTTGCCGATTTTGGCCAAAAATTGAAAACTCTTGAAACTTTCAAGAAGTCTTCCTGGGACTATAAGAAGACTTTTTGCAATACATTTGCCTTATCTATCTTCATCCGTTGGCGAGATATAGCAGCTGCTTTCCTCGAAAGGTGTGATGAATTAATTAGTGCGTCATTTGCTCTAAATTGCTCTAATTTCTCACGACGCGCGGGCTAAAAGATTACAAAATCTATGCAAACTCTGTCGGCATAGTCCCAGGAACGTTCCCTGAAAGTTTCATGCGATTCTGAGATGGTCGAAAAATGTTGGAATTTTGAAAAAATACTTAGGCTATAGCACAGGGTTTTTGGCCGATTTTGGCCAAAAATTGAAAACTCTTGAAACTTTCAGGAAGTGTTGGTGGGACTATAAGAAGACTTTTTGCAATACATTTGCCTTATCTATCTTCATCCGTTGGCGAGATATAGCAGCTCCTTTCCTCGAAAGGTGTGATGAATTAATTAGTGCGTCATTTACTCAAAATTGCTCTATTTCTCACGACGCGCGGGCTAAAAGTTTACAAAAGCTATGCAAACTCTGTCGGCATAGTCCCAGGAACGTTTCCTGAAAGTTTCATGCGATTCTGAGATGGTCGAAAAATGTTGGAATTTTGACAAAATACTAAGGCTATAGCACAGGGTTTCTTGCCGATTTTGGCCAAAAATTGAAAACTCTTGAAACTTTCAGGAAGTGTTCCTGGGACTATAAGAAAACTTTTTGCAATACATTTGCCTTATCTATCTTCATCCGTTGGCGAGATATAGCAGCTGCTTTCCTCGAAAGGTGTGATGAATTAATTAGTGCGTCATTTGCTCTTAATTGCTCTAATTTCTCACGACGCGCACGCTAAAAGTTTACAAAAATTATGCAAACTCTGTCGGCATAGTACTAGGAACGTTTCCTGAAAGTTTCATGCTATTCTGAGATGGTCGAAAAATGTTGGAATTTTGAAAAAATACTAAGGCTATAGCACAGGGTTTTTTGCCGATTTTGGCCAAAAATTGAAAACTCTTGAAACTTTCAGGAAGTCTTCCTGGGACTATAAGAAGACTTTTTGCAATACATTTGCCTTATCTATCTTCATCCGTTGGCGAGGTATAGCAGCTCCTTTCCTCGAAAGGTGTGATGAATTAATTAGTGCGTCATTTGCTCTAAATTGCTCTAATTTCTCAGGACGCGCGGGCTAAAAGATTACAAAATCTATGCAAACTCTGTCGGCATAGTCCCAGGAACGTTCCCTGAAAGTTTCATGCGATTCTGAGATGGTCGAAAAATGTTGGAATTTTGACAAAATACTAAGGCTATAGCACAGGGTTTTTTGCCGATTTTGGCCAAAAATTGAAAACTCTTGAAACTTTCAGGAAGTGTTCCTGGGACTATAAGAAAACTTTTTGCAATACATTTGCCTTATCTATCTTCATCCGTTGGCGAGATATAGCAGCTGCTTTCCTCGAAAGGTGTGACGAATTAATTAGTGCGTCATTTGCTCTAAATTGCTCTAATTTCTCACGACGCGCGGGCTAAAAGTTTACAAAAGCTACGCAAACTCTGTCCGCATAGTCCCAGGAACGTTCCCTGAAAGTTTCATGCGATTCTGAGATGGTCGAAAAATGTTGGAATTTTGACAAAATACTAAGGCTATAGCACAGGGTTTTTGGCCGATTTTGGCCAAAACTTGAAAACTCTTGAAACTTTCAGGAAGTGATCGTGGGACTATAAGAAGACTTTTTGCAATACATTTGCCTTATCTATCTTCATCCGTTGGCGAGACATAGCAGCTCCTTTCCTCGAAAGGTGTGATGAATTAATTAGTGCGTCATTTGCTCTAAATTGCTCTAATTTCTCACGACGCGCGGGCTAAAAGTTTACAAAAGCTATGCAAACTCTGTCGGCATAGTCCCAGGAACGTTTCCTGAAAGTTTCATGCGATTCTGAGATGGTCGAAAAATGTTGGAATTTTGACAAAATAATAAGGCTATAGCACAGGGTTTTTTGCCGATTTTGGCCAAAAATTGAAAACTCTTGAAACTTTCAGGAACTCTTCCTGGGACTATAAGAACACTTTTTGCAATATATTTGCCTTATCTATCTTCATCCGTTGGCGAGATATAGCAGCTGCTTTCCTCGAAAGGTGTGATGAATTAATTAGTGCGTCATTGGCTCTAAATTGCTCTGATTTCTCACGACGCGCGGGCTAAAAGTTTACAAAAACTATGCAAACTCTGTCGGCATAGTCCCAGGAACGTTTCCTGAGAGTTTTATGCGATTCTGAGATGGTCGAAAAATGTTGGAATTTTGACAAAATACTAAGGCTATAGCACAGGGTTTTTTGCCGATTTTGGCCAAAAATTGAAAACTCTTGAAACTTTCAGGAAGTCTTCCTGGGACTATAAGAAGACTTTTTGCAATACATTTGCCTTATCTATCTTCATCCGTTGGCGAGATATAGCAGCTCCTTTGCACGAAAGGTGTGATGAATTAATTAGTGCGTCATTTGCTCTAAATTGCTCTAATTTCTCACGACGCGCGGGCTAAAAGTTTACAAAAGCTATGCAAACTCTGTCGGCATAGTCCCAGGAACGTTCCCTGAAAGTTTCATGCGATTCTGAGATGGTCGAAAAATGTTGGAATTTTGACAAAATACTAAGGCTATAGCACAGGGTTTTTTGCCGATTTTGGCCAAAAATTGAAAACTCTTGAAACTTTCAGGAAGTGTCCCTGGGACTATAAGAAGACTTGTTGCAATACATTTGCCTTATCTATCTTCATCCGTTGGCGAGATATAGCAGCTCCTTTCCTCAAAAAGTGTGGTGAATTAATTAGTACGTCATTTGCTCTTAATTGCTCTAATTTCTCACGACGCGCTGGCTAAAAGTTTACAAAAGCTATGCAAATTCTGTCGGCACAGTCCCAGGAACGTTTCCTGAAAGTTTCGTGCGATTCTGAGATGGTCGAAAAATGTTGGAATTTTGACAAAATACTAAGGCTATAGCACAGGGTTTTTTGCCGATTTTGGCCAAAAATTGAAAACTCTTGAGACTTTCAGGAAGTCTTCCTGGGACTATAAGAAGACTTTTTGCAATACATTTGCCTTATCTATCTTCATCCGTTGGCGAGATATAGCAGCTGCTTTCCTCGAAAGGTGTGATGAATTAATTAGTCCGTCATTTGCTCTAAATTGCTCTGATTTCTCACGACGCGCGGGCTGAAAGTTTACAAAAACTATGCAAACTCTGTCGGCATAGTCCCAGGAACGTTTCCTGAAAGTTTCATGCGATTCTGAGCTGGTCGAAAAATGTTGGAATTTTGACAAAATACTAAGGCTATAGCACAGGGTTTTTTTGCCGATTTTGGTCAAAAATTGAAAACTCTTGAAACTTTCAGGAAGTGATCGTGGGCCTATAAGAAGACTTGTTGCAATACATTTGCCTCATCTTTTCTCATCCGTTGGCGAGATATAGCAGCCCCTTTCCTCGAAAGGTGTTATGAATTAATTAGTGCGTCATTTGCTCTAAATTGCTCTAATTTCTCACGACGCGCGGGCTAAAAGTTTACAAAAACTATGCAAACTCTGTCGGCATAGTCCCAGGAACGTTCCCTGAAAGTTTCATGCGATTCTGAGATGGTCGAAAAATGTTGGAATTTTGACAAAATACTAAGGCTATAGCACAGGGTTTTTTGCCGATTTTGGCCAAAAATTGAAAACTCTTGAAACTTTCAGGAATTGTTCGTGGGACTATAGGAAGACTTTTTGCAATACATTTGACTTATCTATCTTCATCCGTTGGCGAGATATAGCAGCTCCTTTGCACGAAAGGTGTTATGAATTAATTAGTGCGTCATTTGCTCTAAATTGCTCTAATTTCTCACGACGCGCGGGCTAAAAGTTTACAAAAACTATGCAAACTCTGTCGGCATAATCCCAGGAACGTTTCCTGAAGGTTTCATGCGATTCTGAGATGGTCGAAAAATGTTGGAATTTTAACAAAATACTAAGGCTATAGCACAGGGTTTTTTGCCGATTTTGGGCAAAAATTGAAAACCCTTGAAACTTTCAGGAAGTGTTCCTGGGACTATAAGAAGACTTTTTGCAATACATTTACCTCATCTATATTCATCCGTTGGCGAGATACAGCAGCTGCTTTCCTCGAAAGGTGTGATGAATTAATTAGTGCGTCATTTGCTCTAAATTGCTCTGATTTCTCACGACGCGCGGGCTAAAAGTTTACAAAAACTATGCAAACTCTGTCGGCATAGTCCCAGGAACGTTTCCTGAAAGTTTCATGCGATTCTGAGCTGGTCGAAAAATGTTGGAATTTTGACAAAATACTAAGGCTATAGCACAGGGTTTTTTTGCCGATTTTGGTCAAAAATTGAAAACTCTTGAAACTTTCAGGAAGTGATCGTGGGCCTATAAGAAGACTTGTTGCAATACATTTGCCTCATCTTTTCTCATCCGTTGGCGAGATATAGCAGCCCCTTTCCTCGAAAGGTGTTATGAATTAATTAGTGCGTCATTTGCTCTAAATTGCTCTAATTTCTCACGACGCGCGGGCTAAAAGTTTACAAAAACTATGCAAACTCTGTCGGCATAGTCCCAGGAACGTTCCCTGAAAGTTTCATGCGATTCTGAGATGGTCGAAAAATGTTGGAATTTTGACAAAATACTAAGGCTATAGCACAGGGTTTTTTGCCGATTTTGGCCAAAAATTGAAAACTCTTGAAACTTTCAGGAATTGTTCGTGGGACTATAGGAAGACTTTTTGCAATACATTTGACTTATCTATCTTCATCCGTTGGCGAGATATAGCAGCTCCTTTGCACGAAAGGTGTTATGAATTAATTAGTGCGTCATTTGCTCTAAATTGCTCTAATTTCTCACGACGCGCGGGCTAAAAGTTTACAAAAACTATGCAAACTCTGTCGGCATAATCCCAGGAACGTTTCCTGAAGGTTTCATGCGATTCTGAGATGGTCGAAAAATGTTGGAATTTTAACAAAATACTAAGGCTATAGCACAGGGTTTTTTGCCGATTTTGGGCAAAAATTGAAAACCCTTGAAACTTTCAGGAAGTGTTCCTGGGACTATAAGAAGACTTTTTGCAATACATTTACCTCATCTATATTCATCCGTTGGCGAGATACAGCACCTGCTTTCCTCGAAAGGTGTGATGAATTAATTAGTGCGTCATTTGCTCTAAATTGCTCTGATTTCTCACGACGCGCGGGCTAAAAGTTTACAAAAACTATGCAAACTCTGTCGGCATAGTCCCAGGAACGTTTCCTGAAAGTTTCATGCGATTCTGAGATGGTCGAAAAATGTTGGAATTTTGACAAAATACTAAGGCTATAGCACAGGGTTTTTTGCCGATTTTGGCCAAAAATTGAAAACTCTTGAAACTTTCAGGAATTGTTCGTGGGACTATAGGAAGACTTTTTGCAATACATTTGACTTATCTATCTTCATCCGTTGGCGAGATATAGCAGCTCCTTTGCACGAAAGGTGTTATGAATTAATTAGTGCGTCATTTGCTCTAAATTGCTCTAATTTCTCACGACGCGCGGGCTAAAAGTTTACAAAAACTATGCAAACTCTGTCGGCATAATCCCAGGAACGTTTCCTGAAGGTTTCATGCGATTCTGAGATGGTCGAAAAATGTTGGAATTTTAACAAAATACTAAGGCTATAGCACAGGGTTTTTTGCCGATTTTGGGCAAAAATTGAAAACCCTTGAAACTTTCAGGAAGTGTTCCTGGGACTATAAGAAGACTTTTTGCAATACATTTACCTCATCTATATTCATCCGTTGGCGAGATACAGCAGCTGCTTTCCTCGAAAGGTGTGATGAATTAATTAGTGCGTCATTTGCTCTAAATTGCTCTGATTTCTCACGACGCGCGGGCTAAAAGTTTACAAAAACTATGCAAACTCTGTCGGCATAGTCCCAGGAACGTTTCCTGAAAGTTTCATGCGATTCTGAGATGGTCGAAAAATGTTGGAATTTTGACAAAATACTAAGGCTATAGCACAGGGTTTTTTGCCGATTTTGGCCAAAAATTGAAAACTCTTGATACTTTCAGGAATTGTTCGTGGGACTATAGGAAGACTTTTTGCAATACATTTGACTTATCTATCTTCATCCGTTGGCGAGATATAGCAGCTCCTTTGCACGAAAGGTGTTATGAATTAATTAGTGCGTCATTTGCTCTAAATTGCTCTAATTTCTCACGACGCGCGGGCTAAAAGTTTACAAAAACTATGCAAACTCTGTCGGCATAGTCCCAGGAACGTTTCCTGAAAGTTTCATGCGATTCTGAGATGGTCGAAAAATGTTGGAATTTTAACAAAATACTAAGGCTATAGCACAGGGTTTTTTGCCGATTTTGGCCAAAAATTGAAAACTCTTGAAACTTTCAGGAAGTGTTCCTGGGACCATAAGAAGACTTTTTGCAATACATTTACCTCATCTATCTTCATCCGTTGGCGAGATACAGCAGCTGCTTTCCTCGAAAGGTGTGATGAATTAATTAGTGCGTCATTTGCTCTAAATTGCTCTGATTTCTCACGACGCGCGGGCTAAAAGTTTACAAAAACTATGCAAACTCTGTCGGCATAGTCCCAGGAACGTTTCCTGAAAGTTTCATGCGATTCTGAGATGGTCGAAAAATGTTGGAATTTTGACAAAATACTAAGGCTATAGCACAGGGTTTTTTTGCCGATTTTGGTCAAAAATTGAAAACTCTTGAAACTTTCAGGAAGTGATCGTGGGACTATAAGAAGACTTTTTGCAATACATTTGCCTCATCTTTTTTCATCCGTTGGCGAGATATAGCAGCCCCTTTCCTCGAAAGGTGTGATGAATTAATTAGTGCGTCATTTGCTCTAAATTGCTCTAATTTCTCACGACGGGCGGGCTAAAAGTTTACAAAAACTATGCAAACTCTGTCGGCATAATCCCAGGAACGTTTCCTGAAGGTTTCATGCGATTCTGAGATGGTCGAAAAATGTTGGAATTTTAACAAAATACTAAGGCTATAGCACAGGGTTTTTTGCCGATTTTGGGTAAAAATTGAAAACCCTTGAAACTTTCAGGAAGTGTTCCTGGGACTATAAGAAGACTTTTTGCAATACATTTACCTCATCTATATTCATCCGTTGGCGAGATACAGCAGCTGCTTTCCTCGAAAGGTGTGATGAATTAATTAGTGCGTCATTTGCTCTAAATTGCTCTGATTTCTCACGACGCGCGGGCTAAAAGTTTACAAAAACTATGCAAACTCTGTCGGCATAGTCCCAGGAACGTTTCCTGAAAGTTTCATGCGATTCTGAGATGGTCGAAAAATGTTGGAATTTTGACAAAATACTAAGGCTATAGCACAGGGTTTTTTGCCGATTTTGGCCAAAAATTGAAAACTTTTGAAACTTTCAGGAATTGTTCGTGGGACTATAGGAAGACTTTTTGCAATACATTTGACTTATCTATCTTCATCCGTTGGCGAGATATAGCAGCTCCTTTGCAGGAAAGGTGTTATGAATTAATTAGTGCGTCATTTGCTCTAAATTGCTCTAATTTCTCACGACGCGCGGGCTAAAAGTTTACAAAAACTATGAAAACTCTGTCGGCATAGTCCCAGGAACGTTTCCTGAAAGTTTCATGCGATTCTGAGATGGTCGAAAAATGTTGGAATTTTAACAAAATACTAAGGCTATAGCACAGGGTTTTTTGCCGATTTTGGCCAAAAATTGAAAACTCTTGAAACTTTCAGGAAGTGTTCCTGGGACTATAAGAAGACTTTTTGCAATACATTTACCTCATCTATCTTCATCCGTTGGCGAGATACAGCAGCTGCTTTCCTCGAAAGGTGTGATGAATTAATTAGTGCGTCATTTGCTCTAAATTGCTCTGATTTCTCACGACGCGCGGGCTAAAAGTTTACAAAAACTATGCAAACTCTATCGGCATAGTCCCAGGAACGTTTCCTGAAAGTTTCATGCGATTGTGAGATGGTCGAAAAATGTTGGAATTTTGACAAAATACTAAGGCTATAGCACAGGGTTTTTTGCCGATTTTGGCCAAAAATTGAAAACTCTTGAAACTTTCAGGAATTGTTCGTGGGACTATAGCAAGACTTTTTGCAATACATTTGCCTTATCTATCTTCATCCGTTGGCGAGATATAGCAGCTCCTTTGCACGAAAGGTGTTATGAATTAATTAGTGCGTCATTTGCTCTAAATTGCTCTAATTTCTCACGACGCGCGGGCTAAAAGTTTACAAAAACTATGCAAACTCTGTCGGCATAGTCCCAGGAACGTTTCCTGAAAGTTTCATGCGATATTGAGATGGTCGAAAAATGTTGGAATTTTAAAAAAAATACTAAGGCTATAGCACAGGGTTTTTGCCGAATTTGGCCAAAAATTGAAAACCCTTGAAACTTTCAGGAAGTCTTCCTGGGACTATAAGAAGACTTTTTGCAATACATTTACCTCATCTATCTTCATCCGTTGGCGAGATGCAGCAGCTGCTTTCCTCGAAAGGTGTGATGAATTAATTAGTGCGTCATTTGCTCTAAATTGCTCTGATTTCTCACGACGCGCGGGCTAAAAGTTTACAAAAACTATGCAAACTCTATCGGCATAGTCCCAGGAACGTTTCCTGAAAGTTTCATGCGATTGTGAGATGGTCGAAAAATGTTGGAATTTTGACAAAATACTAAGGTTATAGCACAGGGTTTTTTGCCGATTTTGGCCAAAAATTGAAAACTCTTGAAACTTTCAGGAATTGTTCGTGGGACTATAGCAAGACTTTTTGCAATACATTTGCCTTATCTATCTTCATCCGTTGGCGAGATATAGCAGCTCCTTTGCACGAAAGGTGTTATGAATTAATTAGTGCGTCATTTGCTCTAAATTGCTCTAATTTCTCACGACGCGCGGGCTAAAAGTTTACAAAAACTATGCAAACTCTGTCGGCATAGTCCCAGGAACGTTTCCTGAAAGTTTCATGCGATATTGAGATGGTCGAAAAATGTTGGAATTTTAAAAAAAATACTAAGGCTATAGCACAGGGTTTTTGCCGAATTTGGCCAAAAATTGAAAACCCTTGAAACTTTCAGGAAGTCTTCCTGGGACTATAAGAAGACTTTTTGCAATACATTTACCTCATCTATCTTCATCCGTTGGCGAGATGCAGCAGCTGCTTTCCTCGAAAGGTGTGATGAATTAATTAGTGCGTCATTTGCTCTAAATTGCTCTGATTTCTCACGACGCGCGGGCTAAAAGTTTACAAAAACTATGCAAACTCTGTCGGCATAGTCCCAGGAACGTTTCCTGAAAGTTTCATGCGATTGTGAGATGGTCGAAAAATGTTGGAATTTTGACAAAATACTAAGGCTATAGCACAGGGTTTTTTGCCGATTTTGGCCAAAAATTGAAAACTCTTGAAACTTTCAGGAATTGTTCGTGGGACTATAGCAAGACTTTTTGCAATACATTTGCCATATCTATCTTCATCCGTTGGCGAGATATAGCAGTTCCTTTGCTCGAAAGGTGTTATGAATTAATTAGTGCGTCATTTGCTCTAATTTGCTCTAATTTCTAACGACGCGCGGGCTAAGAGTTTAAAAAAACTATGCAAACTCTGTCGGCATAGTCCCAGGAACGTTTCCTAAAAGTTTCATGCGATTCTGAGATGGTCGAAAAATGTTGGAATTTTAACAAAATACTAAGGCTATAGCACAGGGTTTTTGCCGATTTTGGGCAAAAATTGAAAACCCTTGAAACTTTCAGGAAGTGTTCCTGGGACTATAAGAAGACTTTTTGCAATACATTTACCTCATCTATCTTCATCCGTTGGCGAGATACAGCAGCTGCTTTCCTCGAAAGGTGTGATGAATTAATTAGTGCGTCATTTGCTCTAAATTGCTCTGATTTCTCACGACGCGCGGGCTAAAAGTTTACAAAAACTATGCAAACTCTGTCGGCATAGTCCCAGGAACGTTTCCTGAAAGTTTCATGCGATTCTGAGATGGTCGAAAAATGTTGGAATTTTCACAAAATACTAAGGCTATAGCACAGGGTTTTTTGCCGATTTTGGCCAAAAATTGAAAACCCTTGAAACTTTCAGGAAGTGTTCCTGGGACTATAAGAAGACTTTTTGTAATACATTTGCCTTATCTATCTTCATCCGTTGGCGAGATATAGCAGCTCCTTTCCTCGAAAGGTGTGATGAATTAATTAGTGCGTCATTTGCTTTAAATTGCTCTAATTCCTCATGACGCGCGGGCTAAAAGTTTACAAAAACTATGCAAACTCTGTCGGCATAGTCCCAGGAACACTTCCTGAAAGTTTCATGCGATTCTGAGATGGTCGAAAAATGTTGGAATTTTGACAAAATACTAAGGCTATAGCACAGGGTTTTTTGCCGATTTTGGCCAAAAATTGAAAACTCTTGAAACTTTCAGGAAGTGTTCGTGGGACTATAAGAAGACTTTTTGCAATACATTTGCCTTATCTATCTTCATCCGTTGGCGAGATATAGCAGCTGCTTTCCTGGAAAGGTGTGATGAATTAATTAGTGCGTCATTTGCTCTAAATTGCTCTGATTTCTCACGACGCGCGGGCTAAAAGTTTACAAAAACTATGCAAACTCTGTCGGCATAGTCCCAGGAACGTTTCCTGAAAGTTTCATGCGATTGTGAGATGGTCGAAAAATGTTGGAATTTTGACAAAATACTAAGGCTATAGCACAGGGTTTTTTGCCGATTTTGGCCAAAAATTGAAAACTCTTGAAACTTTCAGGAAGTGTTCCTGGGATTATTAGAAGACTTTTTGCAATACATTTGCCTTATCTATCTTCATCCGTTGGCGAGATATAGCAGCTGCTTTCCTGGAAAGGTGTGATGAATTAATTAGTGCGTCATTTGCTCTAAATTGCTCTGATTTCTCACGACGCGCGGGCTAAAAGTTTACAAAAACTATGCAAACTCTGTCGGCATAGTCCCAGGAACGTTTCCTGAAAGTTTCATGCGATTGTGAGATGGTCGAAAAATGTTGGAATTTTGACAAAATACTAAGGCTATAGCACAGGGTTTTTTGCCGATTTTGGCCAAAAATTGAAAACTCTTGAAACTTTCAGGAAGTGTTCCTGGGACTATAAGAAGACTTTTTGCAATACATTTGCCTTATCTATCTTCATCCGTTGGCGAGATATAGCAGCTGCTTTCCTGGAAAGGTGTGATGAATTAATTAGTGCGTCATTTGCTCTAAATTGCTCTAATTTCTCACGACGCGCGGGCTAAAAGTTTACAAAAACTATGCAAACTCTGTCGGCATAGTCCCAGGAACACTTCCTGAAAGTTTCATGCGATTCTGAGATGGTCGAAAAATGTTGGAATTTTGACAAAATACTAAGGCTATAGCACAGGGTTTTTTGCCGATTTTGGCCAAAAATTGAAAACTCTTGAAACTTTCAGGAAGTGTTCCTGAGACTATAAGAAGACTTTTTGCAATACATTTGCCTTATCTATCTTCATCCGTTGGCGAGATATAGCAGCTGCTTTCCTCGAAAGGTGTGATGAATTAATTAGTGCGTCATTTGCTCTAAATTGCTCTGATTTCTCACGACGCGCGGGCTAAAAGTTTACAAAAACTATGCAAACTCTGTCAGCATAGTCCCAGGAACGTTTCCTGAAAGTTTCATGCGATTCTGAGATGGTCGAAAAATGTTGGAATTTTGACAAAATACTAAGGCTATAGCACAGGGTTTTTTGCCGATTTTGGCCAAAAATTGAAAACTCTTGAAACTTTCAGGAACTCTTCCTGGGACTATAAAAAGACTTTTTGCAATACATTTGCCTTATCTATCTTCATCCGTTGGCGAGATATAGCAGCTGCTTTCCTCGAAAGGTGTGATGAATTAATTAGTGCGTCATTTGCTCTAAATTGCTCTAATTTCTCACGACGCGCGGGCTAAAAGTTTACAAAAACTATGCAAACTCTGTCGGCATAGTCCCAGGAACGTTTCCTGAAAGTTTCATGCGATTCTGAGATGGTCGAAAAATGTTGGAATTTTGACAAAATAGTAAGGCTATAGCACAGGGTTTTTTGCCGATTTTGGCCAAAAATTGAAAACTCTTGAAACTTTCAGGAAGTGTTCGTGGGACTATAAGAAGACTTTTTGCAATACATTTGCCTTATCTATCTTCATCCGTTGGCGAGATATAGCAGCTGCTTTCCTCGAAAGGTGTGATGAATTAATTAGTGCGTCATTTGCTCTAAATTGCTCTGATTTCTCACGACGCGCGGGCTAAAAGTTTACAAAAACTATGCAAACTCTGTCGGCATAGTCCCAGGAACGTTTCCTGAAAGTTTCATGCGATTCTGAGATGGTCGAAAAATGTTGGAATTTTGACAAAATACTAAGGCTATAGCACAGGGTTTTTTGCCGATTTTGGCCAAAAATTGAAAACTCTTGAGACTTTCAGGAAGTCTTCCTGGGACTATAAGAAGACTTTTTGCAATACATTTGCCTTATCTATCTTCATCCGTTGGCGAGATATAGCAGCTCCTTTCCTCGAAAGGTGTGATGAATTAATTAGTGCGTCATTTGCTCTAAATTGCTCTAATTTCTCACGACGCGCGGGCTAAAAGTTTACAAAAACTATGCAAACTCTGTCGGCATAGTCCCAGGAACACTTCCTGAAAGTTTCATGCGATTCTGAGATGGTCGAAAAATGTTGGAATTTTCACAAAATACTAAGGCTATAGCACAGGGTTTTTTGCCGATTTTGGCCAAAAATTGAAAACTCTTGAAACTTTCAGGTAGTGTTCCTGAGACTATAAGAAGACTTTTTGCAATACATTTGCCTTATCTATCTTCATCCGTTGGCGAGATATAGCAGCTGCTTTCCTCGAAAGGTGTGATGAATTAATTAGTGCGTCATTTGCTCTAAATTGCTCTGATTTCTCACGACGCGCGGGCTAAAAGTTTACAAAAACTATGCAAACTCTGTCGGCATAGTCCCAGGAACGTTTCCTGAAAGTTTCATGCGATTCTGAGATGGTCGAAAAATGTTGGAATTTTGACAAAATACTAAGGCTATAGCACAGGGTTTTTTGCCGATTTTGGCCAAAAATTGAAAACTCTTGAAACTTTCAGGAATTGTCCGTGGGACTATACGAAGACTTTTTGCAAACATTTGCCTTATCTATCTTCATCCGTTGGCGAGATATAGCAGCTGCTTTCCTCGAAAGGTGTGATGAATTATTGAGTGCGTCATTTGCTCTAAATTGCTCTAATTTCTCACGACGCGCGGGCTAAAAGTTTACAAAAACTATGCAAACTCTGTCGGCATAGTCCCACGAACGTTTCCTGAAAGTTTCATGCGATTCTGAGATGGTCGAAAAATGTTGGAATTTTGACAAAATACTAAGGCTATAGCACAGGGTTTTTTGCCGATTTTGGCCAAAAATTGAAAACTCTTGAAACTTTCAGGAATTGTTCGTGGGACTATAAGAAGACTTTTTGCAATACATTTGTCTCATCTATCTTCATCCGTTGGCGAGATATAGCAGCTGCTTTCCTCGAAAGGTGTGATGAATTAATTAGTGCGTCATTTGCTCTAAATTGCTCTAATTTCTCACGACGCGCGGGCTAAAAGTTTACAAAAACTATGCAAACTCTGTCGGCATAGTCCCAGGAACGTTTCCTGAAAGTTTCATGCGATTCTGAGATGGTCGAAAAATGTTGGAATTTTGACAAAATACTAAGGCTATAGCACAGGGTTTTTTGCCGATTTTGGCCAAAAATTGAAAACTCTTGATACTTTCAGGAATTGTTCGTGGGACTATAAGAAGACTTTTTGCAATACATTTGCCTCATCTATCTTCATCCGTTGGCGAGATATAGCAGCTCCTTCCCTCGAAAGGTGTGATGAATTAATTAGTGCGTCATTTGCTCTAAATTGCTCTAATTTCTCACGACGCGCGGGCTAAAAGTTTACAAAAACTATGTAAACTCTGTCGGCATAGTCCCAGGAACGTTTCCTGAAAGTTTCATGCGATTCTGAGATGGTCGAAAAATGTTGGAATTTTGACAAAATACTAAGGCTATAGCACAGGGTTTTTTGCCGATTTTGGCCAAAAATTGAAAACTCTTGAAACTTTCAGGAATTGTCCGTGGGACTATACGAAGACTTTTTGCAAACATTTGCCTTATCTATCTTCATCCGTTGGCGAGATATAGCAGCTGCTTTCCTCGAAAGGTGTGATGAATTAATTAGTGCGTCATTTGCTCTAAATTGCTCTGATTTCTCACGACGCGCGGGCTAAAAGTTTACAAAAACTATGCAAACTCTGTCGGCATAGTCCCAGGAACGTTTCCTGAAAGTTTCATGCGATTCTGAGATGGTCGAAAAATGTTGGAATTTTGACAAAATACTAAGGCTATAGCACAGGGTTTTTTGCCGATTTTGGCCAAAAATTGAAAACTCTTGAAACTTTCAGGAATTCTCCGTGGGACTATACGAAGACTTTTTGCAAACATTTGCCTTATCTATCTTCATCCGTTGGCGAGATATAGCAGCTGCTTTCCTCGAAAGGTGTGATGAATTAATTAGTGCGTCATTTGCTCTAAATTGCTCTAATTTCTCACGACGCGCGGGCTAAAAGTTTACAAAAACTATGCAAACTCTGTCGGCATAGTCCCAGGAACGTTTCCTGAAAGTTTCATGCGATTCTGAGATGGTCGAAAAATGTTGGAATTTTGACAATATACTAAGGCTATAGCACAGGGTTTTTTGCCGATTTTGGCCAAAAATTGAAAACTCTTGAAACTTTCAGGAATTGTCCGTGGGACTATACGAAGACTTTTTGCAAACATTTGCCTTATCTATCTTCATCCGTTGGCGAGATATAGCAGCTGCTTTCCTCGAAAGGTGTGATGAATTAATTAGTGCGTCATTTGCTCTAAATTGCTCTAATTTCTCACGACGCGCGGGCTAAAAGTTTACAAAAACTATGCAAACTCTGTCGGCATAGTCCCAGGAACGTTTCCTGAAAGTTTCATGCGATTCTGAGATGGTCGAAAAATGTTGGAATTTTGACAAAATACTAAGGCTATAGCACAGGGTTTTTTGCCGATTTTGGCCAAAAATTGAAAACTCTTGATACTTTCAGGAATTGTCCGTGGGACTATACGAAGACTTTTTGCAAACATTTGCCTTATCTATCTTCATCCGTTGGCGAGATATAGCAGCTGCTTTCCTCGAAAGTGTGATCAATTAATTAGTGCGTCATTTGCTCTAAATTGCTCTAATTTCTCACGACGCGCGGGCTAAAAGTTTACAAAAACTATGCAAACTCTGTCGGCATAGTCCCAGGAACGTTTCCTGAAAGTTTCATGCGATTCTGAGATGGTCGAAAAATGTTGGAATTTTGACAAAATACTAAGGCTATAGCACAGGGTTTTTTGCCGATTTTGGCCAAAAATTGAAAACTCTTGAAACTTTCAGGAAGTCTTCCTGGGACTATAAGAAGACTTTTTGCAATACATTTGCCTTATCTATCTTCATCCGTTGGCGAGATATAGCAGTTGCTTTCCTCGAAAGGTGTGATGAATTAATTAGTGCGTCATTTGCTCTAAATTGCTCTAATTTCTCACGACGCGCGGGCTAAAAGTTTACAAAAACTATGCAAACTCTGTCGGCATAGTCCCAGGAACGTTTCCTGAAAGTTTCATGCGATTCTGAGATGGTCGAAAAATGTTGGAATTTTGACAAAATACTAAGGCTATAGCACAGGGTTTTTTGCCGATTTTGGCCAAAAATTGAAAACTCTTGAAACTTTCAGGAATTGTCCGTGGGACTATACGAAGACTTTTTGCAAACATTTGCCTTATCTATCTTCATCCGTTGGCGAGATATAGCAGCTGCTTTCCTCGAAAGGTGTGATGAATTAATTAGTGCGTCATTTGCTCTAAATTGCTCTAATTTCTCACGACGCGCGGGCTAAAAGTTTACAAAAACTATGCAAACTCTGTCGGCATAGTCCCAGGAACGTTTCCTGAAAGTTTCATGCGATTCTGAGATGGTCGAAAAATGTTGGAATTTTGACAAAATACTAAGGCTATAGCACAGGGTTTTTTGCCGATTTTGGCCAAAAATTGAAAACTCTTGAAACTTTCAGGAATTGTTCGTGGGACTATAAGAAGACTTTTTGCAATACATTTCCCTCATCTATCTTCATCCGTTGGCGAGATATAGCAGCTGCTTTCCTCGAAAGGTGTGATGAATTAATATTAGTGCGTCATTTGCTCTAAATTGCTCTAATTTCTCACGACGCGCGGGCTAAAAGTTTACAAAAACTATGCAAACTCTGTCGGCATAGTCCCAGGAACGTTTCCTGAAAGTTTTATGCGATTCTGAGATGGTCGAAAAATGTTGGAATTTTGACAAAATACTAAGGCTATAGCACAGGGTTTTTTGCCGATTTTGGCCAAAAATTGAAAACTCTTGATACTTTCAGGAATTGTTCGTGGGACTATAAGAAGACTTTTTGCAATACATTTGCCTCATCTATCTTCATCCGTTGGCGAGATATAGCAGCTCCTTTCCTCGAAAGGTGTGATGAATTAATTAGTGCGTCATTTGCTCTAAATTGCTCTAATTTCTCACGACGCGCGGGCTAAAAGTTTACAAAAACTATGCAAACTCTGTCGGCATAGTCCCAGGAACACTTCCTGAAAGTTTCATGCGATTCTGAGATGGTCGAAAAATGTTGGAATTTTCACAAAATACTAAGGCTATAGCACAGGGTTTTTTGCCGATTTTGGCCAAAAATTGAAAACTCTTGAAACTTTCAGGAAGTGTTCCTGGGACTATAAGAAGACTTTTTGCAATACATTTGCCTTATCTATCTTCATCCGTTGGCGAGATATAGCAGCTGCTTTCCTCGAAAGGTGTGATGGATTAATTAGTGCGTCATTTGCTCTAAATTGCTCTGATTACTCACGACCCGCGGGCTAAAAGTTTACAAAAACTATGCAAACTCTGTCGGCATAGTCCCAGGAACGTTTCCTGAAAGTTTCATGCGATTCTGAGATGGTCGAAAAATGTTGGAATTTTGACAAAATACTAAGGCTATAGCACAGGGTTTTTTGCCGATTTTGGCCAAAAATTGAAAACTCTTGAAATTTTCAGGAATTCTCCGTGGGACTATACGAAGACTTTTTGCAAACATTTGCCTTATCTATCTTCATCCGTTGGCGAGATATAGCAGCTGCTTTCCTCGAAAGGTGTGATGAATTAATTAGTGCGTCATTTGCTCTAAATTGCTCTAATTTCTCACGACGCGCGGGCTAAAAGTTTACAAAAACTATGCAAACTCTGTCGGCATAGTCCCAAGAACGTTTCCTGAAAGTTTCATGCGATTCTGAGATGGTCGAAAAATGTTGGAATTTTGACAAAATACTAAGGCTATAGCACAGGGTTTTTTGCCGATTTTGGCCAAAAATTGAAAACTCTTGAAACTTTCAGGAATTGTCCGTGGGACTATACCAAGACTTTTTGCAAACATTTGCCTTATCTATCTTCATCCGTTGGCGAGATATAGCAGCTGCTTTCCTCGAAAAGTGTGATGAATTAATTAGTGCGTCATTTGCTCTAAATTGCTCTAATTTCTCACGACGCGCGGGCTAAAAGTTTACAAAAACTATGCAAACTCTGTCGGCATAGTCCCAGGAACGTTTCCTGAAAGTTTCATGCGATTCTGAGATGATCGAAAAATGTTGGAATTTTGACAAAATACTAAGGCTATAGCACAGGGTTTTTTGCCGATTTTGGCCAAAAATTGAAAACTCTTGATACTTTCAGGAATTGTTCGTGGGACTATAAGAAGACTTTTTGCAATACATTTGCCTTATCTATCTTCATCCGTTGGCGAGATATAGCAGCTGCTTTCCTCGAAAGGTGTGATGAATTAATTAGTGCGTCATTTGCTCTAAATTGCTCTAATTTCTCACGACGCGCGGGCTAAAAGTTTACAAAAACTATGCAAACTCTGTCGGCATAGTCCCAGGAACGTTTCCTGAAAGTTTCATGCGATTCTGAGATGGTCGAAAAATGTTGGAATTTTGACAAAATACTAAGGCTATAGCACAGGGTTTTTTGCCGATTTTGGCCAAAAATTGAAAACTCTTGAAACTTTCAGGAATTGTCCGTGGGACTTTACGAAGTCTTTTTGCAAACATTTGCCTTATCTATTTTCATCCGTTGGCGAGATATAGCAGCTGCTTTCCTCGAAAGGTGTGATGAATTATTTAGTGCGTCATTTGCTCTAAATTGCTCTAATTTCTCACGACGCGCGGGCTAAAAGTTTACAAAAACTATGCAAACTCTGTCGGCATAGTCCCAGGAACGTTTCCTGAAAGTTTCATGCGATTCTGAGATGGTCGAAAAATGTAGGAATTTTGACAAAATACTAAGGCTATAGCACAGGGATTTTTGCCGATTTTGGCCAAAAATTGAAAACTCTTGAAACTTTCAGGAAGTGTTCGTGGGACTATAAGAAGACTTTTTGCAATACATTTGCCTTATCTATCTTCATCCGTTGGCGAGATATTGCAGCTCCTTTCCTCGAAAGGTGTGATGAATTAATTAGTGCGTCATTTGCTCTAAATTGCTCTAATTTCTCACGACGCGCGGGCTAAAAGTTTACAAAAACTATGCAAACTCTGTCGGCATAGTCCCACGAACGTTTCCTGAAAGTTTCATGCGATTCTCAGATGGTCGAAAAATGCTGGAATTTTGACAAAATACTAAGGCTATAGCACAGGGTTTTTTGCCGATTTTGGCCAAAAATTGAAAACTCTTGAAACTTTCAGGAATTCTCCGTGGGACTATACGAAGACTTTTTGCAAACATTTGCCTTATCTATCTTCATCCGTTGGCGAGATATAGCAGCTGCTTTCCTCGAAAGGTGTGATGAATTAATTAGTGCGTCATTTGCTCTAAATTGCTCTAATTTCTCACGACGCGCGGGCTAAAAGTTTACAAAAACTATGCAAACTCTGTCGGCATAGTCCCACGAACGTTTCCTGAAAGTTTCATGCGATTCTCAGATGGTCGAAAAATGCTGGAATTTTGACAAAATACTAAGGCTATAGCACAGGGTTTTTTGCCGATTTTGGCCAAAAATTGAAAACTCTTGAAACTTTCAGGAATTCTCCGTGGGACTATACGAAGACTTTTTGCAAACATTTGCCTTATCTATCTTCATCCGTTGGCGAGATATAGCAGCTGCTTTCCTCGAAAGGTGTGATGAATTAATTAGTGCGTCATTTGCTCTAAATTGCTCTAATTTCTCACGACGCGCGGGCTAAAAGTTTACAAAAACTATGCAAACTCTGTCGGCATAGTCCCAGGAACGTTTCCTGAAAGTTTCATGCGATTCTGAGATGGTCGAAAAATGTTGGAATTTTGACAAAATACTAAGGCTATAGCACAGGGTTTTTTGCCGATTTTGGCCAAAAATTGAAAACTCTTGAAACTTTCAGGAATTGTTCGTGGGACTATAAGAAGACTTTTTGCAATACATTTGCCTCATCTATCTTCATCCGTTGGCGAGATATAGCAGCTCCTTTCCTCGAAAGGTGTGATGAATTAATTAGTGCGTCATTTGCTCTAAATTGCTCTAATTTCTCACGACGCGCGGGCTAAAAGTTTACAAAAATTATGCAAACTCTGTCGGCATAGTCCCAGGAACGTTTCCTGAAAGTTTCATGCGATTCTGAGATGGTCGAAAAATGTTGGAATTTTGACAAAATACTAAGGCTATACCACAGTGTTTTTTTTGCCGATTTTGGCCAAAAATTGAAAACTCTTGAAACTTTCAGGAAGTGTTCCTGGGACTATAAGAAGACTTTTTGCAATACATTTGCCTCATCTATTTTCATCCGTTGGCGAGATATAGCAGGTCCTTTCCTCGAAAGGTGTGATGAATTAATTAGTGCGTCATTTGCTCTAAATTGCTCTAATTTCTCACGACGCGCGGGCTAAAAGTTTACAAAAACTATGCAAACTCTGTCGGCATAGTCCCACGAACGTTTCCTGAAAGTTTCATGCGATTCTCAGATGGTCGAAAAATGCTGGAATTTTGACAAAATACTAAGGCTATAGCACAGGGTTTTTTGCCGATTTTGGCCAAAAATTGAAAACTCTTGAAACTTTCAGGAATTCTCCGTGGGACTATACGAAGACTTTTTGCAAACATTTGCCTTATCTATCTTCATCCGTTGGCGAGATATAGCAGCTGCTTTCCTCGAAAGGTGTGATGAATTAATTAGTGCGTCATTTGCTCTAAATTGCTCTAATTTCTCACGACGCGCGGGCTAAAAGTTTACAAAAACTATGCAAACTCTGTCGGCATAGTCCCAGGAACGTTTCCTGAAAGTTTCATGCGATTCTGAGATGGTCGAAAAATGTTGGAATTTTGACAAAATACTAAGGCTATAGCACAGGGTTTTTTGCCGATTTTGGCCAAAAATTGAAAACTCTTGAAACTTTCAGGAATTGTTCGTGGGACTATAAGAAGACTTTTTGCAATACATTTGCCTCATCTATCTTCATCCGTTGGCGAGATATAGCAGGTCCTTTCCTCGAAAGGTGTGATGAATTAATTAGTGCGTCATTTGCTCTAAATTGCTCTAATTTCTCACGACGCGCGGGCTAAAAGTTTACAAAAATTATGCAAACTCTGTCGGCATAGTCCCAGGAACGTTTCCTGAAAGTTTCATGCGATTCTGAGATGGTCGAAAAATGTTGGAATTTTGACAAAATACTAAGGCTATAGCACAGGGATTTTTGCCGATTTTGGCCAAAAATTGAAAACTCTTGAAACTTTCAGGAATTCTCCGTGGGACTATACGAAGACTTTTTGCAAACATTTGCCTTATCTATCTTCATCCGTTGGCGAGATATAGCAGCTGCTTTCCTCGAAAGGTGTGATGAATTAATTAGTGCGTCATTTGCTCTAAATTGCTCTAATTTCTCACGACGCGCGGGCTAAAAGTTTACAAAAACTATGCAAACTCTGTCGGCATAGTCCCAGGAACGTTTCCTGAAAGTTTCATGCGATTCTGAGATGGTCGAAAAATGTTGGAATTTTGACAAAATACTAAGGCTATAGCACAGGGTTTTTTGCCGATTTTGGCCAAAAATTGAAAACTCTTGAAACTTTCAGGAATTGTCCGTGGGACTATACAAAGACTTTTTGCAAACATTTGCCTTATCTATCTTCATCCGTTGGCGAGATATAGCAGCTCCTTTCCTCGAAAGGTGTGATGAATTAATTAGTGCGTCATTTGCTCTAAATTGCTCTAATTTCTCACGACGCGCGGGCTAAAAGTTTACAAAAACTATGCAAACTCTGTCGGCATAGTCCCAGGAACGTTTCCTGAAAGTTTCATGCGATTCTGAGATGGTCGAAAAATGTTGGAATTTTGACAAAATACTAAGGCTATAGCACAGCGTTTTCTGCCGATTTTGGCCAAAAATTGAAAACTCTTGAAACTTTCAGGAAGTGTTCGTGGGACTATAAGAAGACTTTTTGCAATACATTTGCTTCATCTATCTTCATCCGTTGGCGAGATATAGCAGCTCCTTTCCTCGAAAGGTGTGATGAATTAATTAGTGCGTCATTTGCTCTAAATTGCTCTAATTTCTCACGACGTGCGGGCGAAAAGTTTACAAAAACTATGCAAACTCTGTCGGCATAGTCCCAGGAACGTTTCCTGAAAGTTTCATGCGATTCTGAGATGGTCGAAAAATGTTGGAATTTTGACAAAATACTAAGGCTATAGCACAGGGTTTTTTGCCGATTTTGGCCAAAAATTGAAAACTCTTGAAACTTTCAGGAAGTGTTCCTGGGACTATAAGAAGACTTTTTGCAATACATTTGCCTCATCTATCTTCATCCGTTGGCGAGATATAGCAGCTCCTTTCCTCGAAAGGTGTGATGAATTAATTAGTGCGTCATTTGCTCTAAATTGCTCTAATTTCTCACGACGTGCGGGCTAAAAGTTTACAAAAACTATGCAAACTCTGTCGGCATAGTCCCAGGAACGTTTCCTGAAAGTTTCATGCGATTCTGAGATGGTCGAAAAATGTTGGAATTTTGACAAATTACTAAGGCTATAGAACAGGGTTTTTTGCCGATTTTGGCCAAAAATTGAAAACTCTTGAAACTTTCAGGAATTGTTCGTGTGACTATAAGAAGACTTTTTGCAATACATTTGCCTTATCTATCTTCATCCGTTGGCGAGATATAGCAGCTGCTTTCCTCGAAAGGTGTGATGAATTAATTAGTGCGTCATTTGCTCTAAATTGCTCTAATTTCTCACGACGCGCGGGCTAAAAGTTTACAAAAACTATGCAAACTCTGTCGGCATAGTCCCAGGAACGTTTCCTGAAAGTTTCATGCGATTCTGAGATGGTCGAAAAATGTTGGAATTTTGACAAAATACTAAGGCTATAGCACAGGGTTTTTTGCCGATTTTGACCAAAAATTGAAAACTCTTGAAACTTTCAGGAAGTGTTCCTGGGACTATAAAAAGACTTTTTGCAATACATTTGCCTTATCTATCTTCATCCGTTGGCGAGATATAGCAGCTGCTTTCCTCGAAAGGTGTGATGAATTAATTAGTGCGTCATTTGCTCTAAATTGCTCTGATTTCTCACGACGCGCGGGCTAAAAGTTTACAAAAACTATGCAAACTCTGTCGGCATAGTCCCAGGAACGTTTCCTGAAAGTTTCATGCGATTCTGAGATGGTCGAAAAATGTTGGAATTTTGACAAAATACTAAGGCTATAGCACAGGGTTTTTTGCCGATTTTGGCCAAAAATTGAAAACTCTTGAAACTTTCAGGAATTGTTCGTGGGACTATAAAAAGACTTTTTGCAATACATTTGCCTCATCTACTTTCATCCGTTGGCGAGATATAGCAGCTCCTTTCCTCGAAAGGTGTGATGAATTAATTAGTGCGTCATTTGCTCTAAATTGCTCTAATTTCTCACGACGCGCGGGCTAAAAGTTTACAAAAACTATGCAAACTCTGTCGGCATAGTCCCAGGAACGTTTCCTGAAAGTTTCATGCGATTCTGAGATGGTCGAAAAATGTTGGAATTTTGACAAAATACTAAGGCTATAGCACAGGGTTTTTTGCCGATTTTGGCCAAAAATTGAAAACTCTTGAGACTTTCAGGAAGTCTTCCTGGGACTATAAAAAGACTTTTTGCAATACATTTGCCCTTTCTATCTTCATCCGTTGGCGAGATATAGCAGCTGCTTTCCTCGAAAGGTGTGATGAATTAATTAGTGCGTCATTTGCTCTAAATTGCTCTGATTTCTCACGACGCGCGGGCTAAAAGTTTACAAAAACTATGCAAACTCTGTCGGCATAGTCCCAGGAACGTTTCCTGAAAGTTTCATGCGATTCTGAGATGGTCGAAAAATGTTGGAATTTTGACAAAATACTAAGGCTATAGCACAGGGTTTTTTGCCGATTTTGGCCAAAAATTGAAAACTCTTGAAACTTTCAGGAATTGTCCGTGGGACTATACGAAGACTTTTTGCAAACATTTGCCTTATCTATCTTCATCCTTTGGCGAGATATAGCAGCTGCTTTCCTCGAAAGGTGTGATGAATTAATTAGTGCGTCATTTGCTCTAAATTGCTCTGATTTCTCAGGACGCGCGGGCAAAAAGTTTACAAAAACTATGCAAACTCTGTCGGCATAGTCCCAGGAACGTTTCCTGAAAGTTTCATGCGATTCTGAGATGGTCGAAAAATGTTGGAATTTTGACAAAATACTAAGGCTATACCACAGTGTTTTTTTTGCCGATTTTGGCCAAAAATTGAAAACTCTTGAAACTTTCAGGAAGTGTTCCTGGAACTATAAGAAGACTTTTTGCAGTACATTTGTCTTATCTATCTTCATCCTTTGGCGAGATATAGCAGCTCCTTTCCTCGAAAGGTGTGACGAATTAATTAGTGCGTCATTGGCTATACATTGTCTAAATTCTCACGGCGCGCGGGCTAAAAGTTTACAAAAAATATGCAAACTCTGTCGGCATAGTCCCAGCAACCTTTCCTGAAAGTTTCATGCGATTTTGAGATGGTCGAAAAATGTTGGAATTTTGACACAATACTAAGGCTATAGCACAGGGTTATTTGCCGATTTTGGCCAAAAATTGAAATCTTTTGAAACTTTTAGGAAGTGCTCCTGGGACTATAACAACACTTTTTGCAATACATTTGCCTCATCTATCTTCATCCGTTGGCGAGATATAGCAGCTCCTTTCCTCGAAAGGTGTGATGAATTAATTAGTGCGTCATTTGCGCTAAATTTCTCTGATTTCTCACGACGCGCGGGCTAAAAGTTTACAAAAACTATGCAAACTCTGTCGGCATAGTCCCAGGAACGTTTCCTGAAAGTTTCATGCAATTCTGAGATAGTCGAGAAATGTTGGAATTTTGACAAATTACTAAGGCTATAGCACAGGGTTTTTTGCCGATTTTGGCCAAAAATTGAAAACTCTTGAAACTTTCAGGAATTGTTCGTGGGACTATAAGAAGACTTTTTGCAATACATTTGCCTCATCTATTTTCATCCGTTGGCGAGATATAGCAGGTCCTTTCCTCGAAAGGTGTGATGAATTAATTAGTGCGTCATTTGCTCTAAATTGCTCTAATTTCTCACGACGCGCGGGCTAAAAGTTTACAAAAACTATGCAAACTCTGTCGGCATAGTCCCAGGAACGTTTCCTGAAAGTTTCATGCGATTCTGAGATGGTCGAAAAATGTTGGAATTTTGACAAAATACTAAGGCTATAGCACAGGGTTTTTTGCCGATTTTGGCCAAAAATTGAAAACTCTTGAAACTTTCAAGAATTGTCCGTGGGACTATACGAAGACTTTTTGCAAACATTTGCCTTATCTATCTTCATCCTTTGGCGAGATATAGCAGCTGCTTTCCTCGAAAGGTGTGATGAATTAATTAGTGCTTCATTTGCTCTAAATTGTACTGATTTCTCACGACGCGCGGGCTAAAAGTTTACAAAAACTATGCAAACTCTGTCGGCATAGTCCCAGGAACGTTTCCTGAAAGTTTCATGCGATTCTGAGATGGTCGAAAAATGTTGGAATTTTGACAAAATACTAAGGCTATACCACAGTGTTTTTTTTGCCGATTTTGGCCAAAAATTGAAAACTCTTGAAACTTTCAGGAAGTGTTCCTGGGACTATAAGAAGACTTTTTGCAATACATTTGCCTCATCTATTTTCATCCGTTGGCGAGATATAGCAGGTCCTTTCCTCGAAAGGTGTGATGAATTAATTAGTGCGTCATTTGCTCTAAATTGCTCTAATTTCTCACGACGCGCGGGCTAAAAGTTTACAAAAACTATGCAAACTCTGTCGGCATAGTCCCACGAACGTTTCCTGAAAGTTTCATGCGATTCTGAGATGGTCGAAAAATGTTGGAATTTTGACAAAATACTAAGGCTATAGCACAGGGTTTTTTGCCGATTTTGGCCAAAAATTGAAAACTCTTGAAACTTTCAGGAAGTGTTCCTGGGACTATAAAAAGACTTTTTGCAATACATTTGCCTTATCTATCTTCATCCGTTGGCAAGATATAGCAGCTGCTTTCCTCGAAAGGTGTGATGAATTAATTAGTGCGTCATTTGCTCTAAATTTCTCTGATTTGTCACGACGCGCGGGCTAAAAGTTTACAAAAACTATGCAAACTCTGTCGGCATAGTCCCAGGAACGTTTCCTGAAAGTTTCATGCGATTCTGAGATGGTCGAAAAATGTTGGAATTTTGACAAAATACTAAGGCTATAGCACAGGGTTTTTTGCCGATTTTGGCCAAAAATTGAAAACTCTTGAAACTTTCAGGAATTGTCCGTGGGACTATACGAAGACTTTTTGCAAACATTTGCCTTATCTATCTTCATCCTTTGGCGAGATATAGCAGCTGCTTTCCTCGAAAGGTGTGATGAATTAATTAGTGCTTCATTTGCTCTAAATTGTACTGATTTCTCACGACGCGCGGGCTAAAAGTTTACAAAAACTATGCAAACTCTGTCGGCATAGTCCCAGGAACGTTTCCTGAAAGTTTCATGCGATTCTGAGATGGTCGAAAAATGTTGGAATTTTGACAAAATACTAAGGCTATACCACAGTGTTTTTTTTGCCGATTTTGGCCAAAAATTGAAAACTCTTGAAACTTTCAGGAAGTGTTCCTGGAACTATAAGAAGACTTTTTGCAGTACATTTGTCTTATCTATCTTCATCCTTTGGCGAGATATAGCAGCTCCTTTCCTCGAAAGGTGTGACGAATTAATTAGTGCGTCATTTGCTATAAATTGCTCTAAATTCTCACGACGCGCGGGCTAAAAGTTTACAAAAACTATGCAAACTCATTCGGCATAGTCCCAGGAACGTTTCCTGAAAGTTTCATGCGATTCTGAGATGGTCGAAAAAAGTTGGAATTTTGACACAATACTAAGGCTATAGCACAGGGTTATTTGCCGATTTTGGCCAAAAATTGAAATCTTTTGAAACTTTTAGGAAGTGTTCCTGGGACTATAAGAAAACTTTTTGCAATACATTTGCCTCATCTATCTTCATCCGTTGGCGAGATATAGCAGCTGCTTTCCTCGAAAGGTGTGATGAATTAATTAGTGCGTCATTTGCCTTAAATTTCTCTGATTTCTCACGACGCGCGGGCTAAAAGTTTACAAAAACTATGCAAACTCTGTCGGCATAGTCCCAGGAACGTTTCCTGAAAGTTTCATGCGATTCTGAGAAGGTCGAAAAATGTTGGAATTTTGACAAAATGCTAAGGCTATAGCAAAGGGTTTTTTGCCGATTTTGGCCAAAAATTGAAAACTCTTGAAACTTTCAGGAAGTGTTCGTGGGACTATAAGAAGACTTTTTGCAATACATTTGCCTTATCTATTTTCATCCGTTGGCGAGATATAGCAGCTCCTTTCCTCGAAAGGTGTGATGAATTAATTAGTGCGTCATTTGCTCTAAATTGCTCTGATTTCTTACGACTCGCGGGCTAAAAGTTTACAAAAACTATGCAAACTCTGTTGGCATAGTCCCAGGAACGTTTCCTGAAAGTTTCATGCAATTCTGAGATGGTCGAAAAATGTTGGAATTTTGACAATATACTAAGGCTATAGCACAGGGTTTTCTGCCGATTTTGGCCTAAAATTGAAAACTTTTGAAACTTTCAGGAAGTCTTCCTGGGACTATAACAACACTTTTTGCAATACATTTGCCTAATCTATCTTCATCCGTTGGCGAGATATAGCAGCTCCTTTCCTCGAAAGGTGTGATGAATTAATTAGTGCGTCATTTGCTCTAAATTGCTCTAATTTCTCACGACGCGAGGGCTGAAGATTTACAAAAACTATGCAAACTCTGTCGGCATAGTCCCATGAACGATTTCTGAAAGTTTCATGCGATTTTGAAATGGTCGAAAAATGTTGGAATTTTGACAAAATAATAAGGCTATAGCACAGGGTTTTTTGCCGATTTTGGCCAAAAATTGAAAACTCTTGAAACTTTTAGGAAGTGTTCCTGGGACTATAAGAAGACTTTTTGCAATACATTTGCCTTATCTATCTTCATGCATTGGACAGATATAGCAGCTCTTTTCCTCGAGAGGTGTAATGAATTAATTAGTGCGTCATTTGCTCTAAATTGCTCTAATTTCTCACGACGCGCACGCTAAAAGTTTACAAAAACTATGCAAACTCTGTCGGCATAGTCCCAGGAACGTTTCCAGAAAGTTTCATGCGATTCTGAAATGGTCGAAAAATGTTGGAATTTTGACAAAATATTAAGGCTATAGCACAGGTTTTTTTGCCGATTTTGGCCAAAAATTGAAAACTCTTGAAACTTTTAGGAAGTGTTCCTGGGACTATAAGAAGACTTTTTGCAATACATTTGCCTAATCTATCTTCATCCGTTGGCCAGATATAGCAGCTCCTTTCCTCGAGAGGTGTGATGAATTAATTAGTGCGTCATTTACTCTAAATTGCTCTAATTTCTCACGACGGGCGGGCTAAAAGTTTACAAAAACTATGCAAACTCTGTCGGCATAGTCCCATGAACGATTTCTGAAAGTTTCATGCGATTCTGAAATGGTCGAAAAATGTTGGAATTTTGACAAAATAATAAGGCTATAGCACAGGTTTTTTTGCCGATTTTGGCCAAAAATTGAAAACTCTTGAAACTTTTAGGAAGTGTTCCTGGGACTATAAGAAGACTTTTTGCAATACATTTGCCTAATCTATCTTCATCCGTTGGCCAGATATAGCAGCTCCTTTCCTCGAGAGGTGTGATGAATTAATTAGTGCGTCATTTACTCTAAATTGCTCTAATTTCTCACGACGGGCGGGCTAAAAGTTTACAAAAACTATGCAAACTCTGTCGGCATAGTCCCATGAACGATTTCTGAAAGTTTCATGCGATTCTGAAATGGTCGAAAAATGTTGGAATTTTGACAAAATAATAAGGCTATAGCACAGGTTTTTTTGCCGATTTTGGCCAAAAATTGAAAACTCTTGAAACTTTTAGGAAGTCTTCCTGGGACTATAAGAAGACTTTTTGCTATACATTTGCCTAATCTATCTTCATCCGTTGGCCAGATATAGCAGCTCCTTTCCTCGAAAGGTGTGATGAATTAATTAGTGCGTCATTTACTCTAAATTGCTCTAATTTCTCACGACGCGCGGGCTAAAAGTTTACAAAAACTATGCAAACTCTGTCGGCATAGTCCCAGGAACGTTTCCTGAAAGATTCATGCGATTCTGAAATGGTCGAAAAATGTTGGAATTTTGACAAAATACTAAGGCTATAGCACAGGGTTTTTTGCCGATTTTGGCAGAAAATTGAAAACTCTTGAAACTTTCAGGAAGTCTTCCTGGGACTATAACAACACTTTTTGCAATACATTTGCCTAATCTATCTTCATCCGTTGGCCAGATATAGCAGCTGCTTTCCTCGAAAGGTGTGATGAATTAATTAGTGCGTCATTTGCTCTAAATTGCTCTAATTTCTCACGACGCGAGGGCTAAAAGTTTACAAAAACTATGCAAACTCTGTCGGCATAGTCCCATGAACGATTTCTGAAAGTTTCATGCGATTCTGAAATGGTCGAAAAATGTTGGAATTTTGACAAAATAATAAGGCTATAGCACAGGGTTTTTTGCCGATTTTGGCCAAAAATTGAAAACTCTTGAAACTTTTAGGAAGTCTTCCTGGGACTATAAGAAGACTTTTTGCAATACATTTGCCTTATCTATCTTCATCCATTGGACAGATATAGCAGCTCCTTTCCTCGAAAGGTGTAATGAATTAATTAGTGCGTCATTTGCTCTAAATTGCTCTAATTTCTCACGACGCGCGGGCTAAAAGTTTACAAAAACTATGCAAACTCTGTCCGTATAGTCCCAGGAACGTTTCCTGAAAGTTTCATGCGATTCTGAGATGGTCGAAAAATGTTGGAATTTTGACAAAATACTAAGGCTATAGCACAGGGTTTTTTGCCGATTTTGGCCAAAAATTGAAAACTCTTGAAACTTTTAGGAAGTGTTCCTGGGACTATAAGAAGACTTTTTGCAATACATTTGCCTTATCTATCTTCATCCGTTGGCCAGATATAGCAGCTCCTTTCCTCGAAAGGTGTGATGAATTAATTAGTGCGTCATTTGCTCTAAATTGCTCTAATTTCTCACGACGCGCGGGCTAAAAGTTTACAAAAACTTTGCAAACTCTGTCGGCATAGTCCCAGGAACGTTTCCTGAAAGTTTCATGCGATTCTGAGATGGTCGAAAAATGTTGGAATTTTGACAAAATACTAAGGCTATAGCACAGGGATTTTTGCCGATTTTGGCAAAACTGATTGTGGTTTAAAGGTGGATCTCAGTTATTCTTGCTGTGGTTAGGAATGTCGTGAGCGACCACTAGCCGAACCAAGATTACGATTGGTTCTACTTACGTGTGGGTTTAAATTTTCGCGGGGAATTTCACGGATTTTTCGACGATTCGCTATCTGTAATATTTGCAATAATTGTATAGTTTTATGAAGACTATAATGCTTAAACACAGCTGCCGGGACATCACAAGCTATGACTGATGACATTAGGGATTCAACAGAGCATACAAACTGGTGTTTTTGCTTTTTAAGAGGGCGACAGCAAAGAATTCTGCATGAATTTTTGAATTTTGCATGTAACTGAAAGGCTGTCAGTAAGGGTACTACAGGGCAGGACTGGCCCTTCTTTGTGTCTTATTTTTTCTAAACCATCTCGAAATTGACCTACGCACTGAAACAGCTCCCTCTCTCTCTCTATATATATATATATATATGCAGATGATTGATCTATAATAGCCCCAATACGGAAAGATAGGGACTATTCTAATGACCTCGTAACTCAGTTTATCATATAGATATCGATGAAATATCGGCATTTCTCCAGTTCTAAAAACTGATAGTTCGATCGCGCGCGATATCTTCACACTAGAAGGATAAAAGTGATATGTTCACTGTGCGTACGATTTTTGAAGACAGAAAAGTCGGACAGGAAATAATGGCTGTGAGATATACCTTTGTTCTGGATAATTCATCGATATCTATATAACAGGCAGAGCATTACATGACCGGTTGGAGATGGCCATGGCCGTTCGTTCGCTGCGCTCACTCGTTAGAGATATTATCAACACTCGAAGATAAAATTCGTATCTTCGCACGGCTATGCGACATCCTCTATTTTTGGACTTGAATCATATGACCTGCAACCCAAGCAAATGTAAAGAATTAACGTTTAGAAAGAAAGGCGACAATGAAGTCTACCCCCTTAGTGGGAATACCAAGATGTAATGGACTAACTGTTGTAGTTGTTGAGTTTCAGAGTAATGATAAGCATGCAAGAAGTAAGTTGACTAAACGCCTGGCAAAACAAGGACACATTATGGCGGCAACATTGCTAGCGCGCGCATGTTTCCCAGATGTTGTCCCGTTTTGCCACGCGCGAAACATTTGTTGCGGACATATAATTGTGTCCTGGATACAACAGATGTTTCTTTTTAGATCGCTGTTTTTTTTTTTTTTTAGAATGCTCACTAATTAAAAGTTTCTTCTCAAGGTTACTGTAGATATATGAGGTCAGAATTGGTTTGAAAAGTGCTGTCTATGGCGATATGCCCGTTAGAATCTGCCGGAACAGAAGTAGCACAATACAGTATAACCACTGTTTTTTTTTTAAATAGCTGCATTGTATAATTATCGAGCTTTTAAGCATGATCCTTTGTGCAATAGTTACGCAGCATCTTGAGAAAAATCAGAGTTATTTTCTCTTCAACACTGACATGTCGTTTACCGGTATATTGCACCTTCTTTCAATTTTAACTTTCTACGAGTAGTTAATCTAATGGGTACATACTAACATACTGTTCATCACGGTTTTCATTTATGGCCCTTGTCTGTATTCTTTTACATAGCTGACCTCAGTGCATAAGGGGATATCCTTTATTACAGCTTTGTAGTCTAAAAAATTAAGCTTTAATATAAGCTGGTGAATGAATGAATAACTGACGGTGGCAAAGTATATCACAAAGCACAGTCAGTAATGTTACAAATTTACACTAAGTATATTCAGGCGCAACGGCTTAATTAGTGTGTCGCCTTTACTTTTCTGTTTTAAGAAATCTGTATTAGAATGTTCACTAGCTGAGTCAAGGTTCAATGAGGTGACTTCATAAGGAGGGTGGCTACGCTGCCCAGCTACAGTACTCTTGTATTCTAATCATAAAGTGTATTCAGGTGTACTGTGTATCATACATACATCTTATTCGATGGTTTAGCGCGTAATACGGGCCGGTATTTTACGAGTTGCTCGTATTTTTCCGAGCCCCGCTGCGGGGCGAGGAAAAATGCGAGTAACGAGTAAAATGCCGGCCCGTATTACGCGCTAAACCATCGAATGAGGGATTTATTATATGACCGTGACGTAGTTTTACCTTTATATAAAATATATTTCAGCAAACATAAAACAGAGATTTCGAGCAAAACTGTTTTCATTCAATCCCAGGCAAAATGTACGCACACTCATTTACACAAAGATTCACTTACAGCTTCCAATCCGGTCATCGATTTAAAAATCTTGACAGAGAAAATTAAAGAAGTTATGCCACCAAATGATCGAAGTTCAATTCAGATTAAATGTGCTGAGATAAATGCGCTGGAGACGAAATGCTTGCTTCGACAGAATAAATATTCAGCGAACAAACGTGCTTCGAGCGGTTGAAATCGATCACTTCGCATTTTTGTTCTTCAATAGCAAGCAGCTTTGTACTCAAAACAGGATTTTTATTTTCTCGGAGTAGTTAAGGAATAAACACAAGAACAGAGCCAGCGAATGTGTACGTTGAAGAATCTGAAACTTTTATAACACAACTAGGATTTTTACCGCCGACACGTTGTCAAGTTAGATTATTAACAACTCACCGATTTCCTGCCTGGTTGTAGAAAGTTTAAGACCCCTTCCAGCAAAGGAACCACTCAAAACAGTGTTCGTACAATTTTCGTTGTTTCTTTTCCTTCTGACTTGGAGTTCCATAAACTTTTCGCGTGATCTCAAAGCTTCCAGCAAGAGGCTAATTGCATTATATGGCTAATTCAAAGACTTTGTTGTCAATGTTGTGGATGCCGCCATCTTGACCGTGCGAACACACTCGCAGAATGAAGACATGGGAACTAAAGTTTCCGAAAAACTTCGACAAGTTTTCGTGTACACGAGCAAATTTCACCTATGACAAGTTTTCCTTGTCATAAAAAAGCTAGTACGCCAGCTTTTCAGCAAATGCATTTGTCACAGAAAATTTGCCCACATTTTCTCATGTACACGAGCAAAAAGAGCTTGTCGCAGAAAACTTGTCATAGAAAACTTGCTCGTGTGCATGGGGCTTAATATGGGCCGGCATTTTACTCGTTACTCGCATTTTTCCTCGCCCCGCGAACAACTCGTAAAATACCGGCCCGTATTACGCGCTAAACCATCGAATAAGATGTATTTAATCTTCTTTAGACGTAGGAATCCGCAATTGAATATTCAGTTCAGCTACCACCGATCAGCGGGTTTGGTAAAAATTTATAACGTTGAGGATGGCTAGAGTCATGTATCTTAATCACAATATGTTTAACCAAGTGTTTCAGGAAAGTGTGTGTGACTCAACTTAGCTATTGTTTTCACTGTACTGTATACTTTTATGCATAGCAATCAGTATTTCTTTCGGTTATTCAGCTGCACCGTAATTAGCGAATCATCTTGTAGTTACGTTGGCAAACAGAACACATGTTTACTCAAGCTTTGCAGCTTTAGTACAGTAAATACGTTCCCATATAACTGTGACAACTAACTTGCTTTTATACCCAATTTGCAAACATAAGAATACATCTGTGTTGAAACATCGCGTGCTGACTGGCAGCATACGTTCATCGCACTCACAGAGTTTGTCTTTGATGTGTAAGAATATGGCAAACACATGCCTGCATTGTGACTGCTTATGTGTACTGAATTGTAACCTTTCAATCACATCATGTACTAATAAAGAGCACATGAAAAACCACCTGATCAGTTCTTATTGTGTTGACATTTCCACGAACTCAAATGACTCCAAGATATGATGTTTCAATCAAAATAAGCGTGCAACATATTTCTAAAAAGGTACTGAAATAAGAAAAACTTGATGAGCTTCTGGGAAACGCTATTTCAAATATATGTGTGATGCCACAAGTGGAACTCACGGAAGCCGGAAATATCGAAATTAAAGTATGGTGTAGTTCTTGTCTGAACTATCCGTTTTAAGAGTGGTGCAATGGGGCCACATTATATTTCACAAATACTTCGTAAAGGAAGGAAGAGCGGAGTTACTTGTATACCACCCACCCCTCCCTAGTAGGTTACGAATAAAGAGAAAGACATTGATGAGATAAGACATTTTTTATCTTGTCTTAAACATCTGAAGTTCAAAATATTCTATTATATATGCAAGCAATAACAAAGTTGTACCTTGATTCTTTACATTCCTTCTGCCATCTTTCCAGTGGTTTCAATGTTTGTCCTTGCAGTGGTTATTCTAATTATTAATTATAAAGAATGAGATACAAATATTAAGTCTATAAATTTATTATGAATTATCATAAATTAATGTAACATACAAGTTTCCTTATCAAAAAGTTATCAGCATGAGTGTAATACAGCATTGGTAAAATTAATATACAGGCGGAAGTCCCTGTTATTTCCCTCTAATATAAAATCTGGCCATATTAACAGGGTGGCAGCTAGTATTAATGGGGTTTTCAGATTAAAAAAATGACTGGGGGTTATTATAGAGACTATAGAGGAACAGAGCATGACAAAGAAGACATATTAGACAAGACAAGACAAGTGTTGAAGAAATCAGTCATTTTCTTGTATTTGCCAACCTGTTTTCCTTCATTATGTGAAGCTTCTGTCCCATAAGCAATCAACCACTGTCATGTCCATAAATAGAGTGATTCAATACAACTTATAAACAGTATGCTGGAAGAAAAAGAGGCAAAAGCAAACACCCACAAGACTCTTGTTATGACCAGTCAAACAAGTAGTGGGTCAAAATTAATAAAAGGAGGCAAGGGGTGGGATGATGAACACATGCCCAACACATTTTGATAAACAAGGTTGCTGTCTGTATGAGGAACATATTCTGCATATGTGCTATGTTTGCCGGGCTATGATTGGCTGCAGGGAACCGGGTGAAAAACACTGACCTGGGGATCAACTCCCGTGGGTTTCCTTTTGTAATTTTTCCTTTCATTTATTGTAGGTTTGACTATACCTGGATAAATGTTTCAGTGGGTCCATCTTTCTGTTTCAACTGGGGCATGAGTACTTGCGTGAAGTCACAACTGAAAGATAAACAGAAACCAATTGTAACTAAATGGCAACACAACATGCAGTAAGAATAAATAGTGAGTAACCCCATTAGAGGAATGATGTAAGGGAATGCTACAGTTGCTTGCACTGAAGGATCGGAGCTAATGCAGCCGTTGTTAATATGAACTGCTCAACAACAAAAACAATATTAACACAGTCATTACAAAGTGTACTAATTATTTACTTTTAGGTTTTATTCAACTGTTCAGGAGTTGAAAGTGAACACTGCTATTGGAATGTAATAATATCGAGAGCTTTCATTTGATGAGTGGTCACACCTTTAATTAGGTTTCATTTGACAGTTCAGGAGTTGAAAGTGAACACTGCTTCTGTTAAAATGTACTCATTGAGAACTTCCATTTATTTTAGTGGTCACACTTTTAGGTTTCATTCTACAGTTCAGGCATGGCTCTAATTTTTTTGGAGACGTAAAGCTTAGACTCCCAGGTTGAGAATCTTGGCTCATATATGGGAGCACCCCCCCCCCCCCCCCCCCCCCCCCCCCCTCTTTCGTCATCTTTAGTCAGAATTGCAACTACTGTACTTGCTTTCCTGTTCCATCGATGATTGCAGTTGCAAAATTGACTCATACAACTATACAGTAAACAGTATACCTTAGTTTGTGTCCCTCTTTTGCATCAAAACTCTCTCCCTTCACTTCGAGATAAACTTTGACCAGATCTATCGAGACTGAGCAGAACTGACCAAAGGCTCCTGCTGACATTCTGTTATTACTGACTTCCTAAAATAAATAAGTAACGTACACGTAACTACATGTACATGTAGAGACACTTTAGGCGCAATTATCACGCAGCACAACATTCCCATCATATAAAAGCTACTTGAATACGGTACCTGGTAGTTGTCATATCCGAACTTTTATGATTGATGTTTACTTCATATAACTCTTGATTTTAGAATATTCCGCTGAATAACAGGAGTGGCGGCTCAACTCGTACACAGTGTATCCCCGCCAAATTTAACATGGTATTGTTCAATGCTAAAGTTACAAGGGTCACTTTATTAAATGGCTTTCTGACATGCTATGTCACATTGTGCAGTGCCACGTGCGTATTTACGTCACATGCTTCCTGACGGCTCAGCTCACCAGTTAAAACAAAAAAGTTTTGTGCAAAGACTGTTCATTATATTGAATCAGTGTATCAATGGACGTAACGATCCTGTACACAAACATACCTGGGACAGGTCTGATATTTTTATGGTGAAATTGGTAATTTTACAGCCGTTGAGAAACCATTTCAAGTTGCCATTGGTTCAACAAGACTTGCTTGCTTTGCAGGTCTCAGAACGTCTTCGCTGGTTTTCTGCAGCCCGTCTTTGCTCAGCACAATTTTGCCGTTGTTTACTTGTTGTTTACTTGTTGTTACTCGTGCCCCCTGGGGGGCGATGAGTCTAGCAATGCAGGTCGTTTATATTGTTTTCTTTTTCCTCCGTCGAGAATCTGCACACGGTAATTGGTTGTTGGCGATCACGTGATTGTGATGACCTACTTGCTTGAAGAGAGAGAAAGACAAGTGTAAATGTCTGTATGGTTTTCCTTGTGGTAGCGATTTTTATTTAAACGGATAGCTAATATGCGCCTTCAACTTTACTAGTCTGCTCCGCTTCAGAAGCAATAATATCGATGCGCCGTCATGAACTGAATCTGGCAGTCCCAGTCGCTCGAAGGATTATATTGGAATTATCTTGCTTTGCAATATTCTTTCTGTCGTAAATGAAGCGTCTGAGAATGTATAAACAAGTTTCACACGGCCGTACGTGATTCGCGTCGTTTTAACGTTCCCGAGTGCAAATGCTCGATTATAGATACCGCTTCAACCAATGTATTTGTGTTCTAAGCAATATTTGCGTGAAAGAACATCGAATAAGCAGAAGACGTGGCGAAACTTAATAAAACTTGAACTCGAATTTATCCTGCGGGCAGAGCGTCTCCCTTTGTCGGAAACTCGGGGACTCTGTGTAACGTGCGGCGTATACGAACAGTCGGCGTTTAACTTCTTTTTTGCGTGAAGTAAAGGTTCTTTGTTTATTGTCTGAGAATACTAAATTGCTAATAGGTTTGAGGCAAATATCACGCGAGAGATACAAGATCTGTCAATGAAATGTCACAAGGGTATTATCATCGAATGGGGAATCCCGAATCATCAGCTACTTAGCTTTCACTCACGCCGCTTTAACAAAAGCTGGGAAGACCGGCAGGCTATTACATCGAGAATATTTGTCACTGATTACCTCGAAGTCGTCAAAAGCTCAAGGTTGATATCCGCATCGCCAGAAATTTCAGACATCCGCTTGCGCCATCTCGGAAGAGGCATCAGGTTTCACGCTGACAGCCGCTCAAGAAATAACAAAGAAATGTATGGGATCTGATAATAAATTGCGCTTTTCGCTTAACTGAAGCACGTTCGTAAAAATGTCTGGGCAGCATTCGGAAGAGGGAAGCTTCCTAAACACAACAGTACAAAAAATATTTATCTCCGGTAAAATTCGATGTGTACTTTTTTGAATTTAAAATTTCGGCCGACGTAAGAAGGGATTGATAGCAGAATACGCTCAAAACCGGCTACTGTCACTTTTTAAGCTGCATTTAATACAAGAACCTTGGGTAAAACGCAAAATGTCTACCCCGTACCTGATTGTCGAAGGATTGAACATCTCCTGTGAGGCCTCAGTCAGTCCCCTGGAGCAAATTCGATGTGTACTTTTTGTGTTTGAATTTGCAGTTCACAGCCAGCCATGGCGAATACCTCCCGTGAAATACGCTGACTTCGGATGTTGATATTTTGAGCTGGGAAGCTCCAAATCGCATGAAAATTGCACCAAACGAAAGCTAATTTCAACTAGGTCGTTCAGCGGCACGTCTCCTAAACGTAGCAGTCTCTTTTTGAACCGGAGAAACCCATCCCTCCCCCACCCCACTGAGGCAAAGTACGTAACAATGTTGAATGTGTGAATGGCGCATGCTCATACCGCACGCCGCTGGGAAAGACCGGAAGCAATCGTGGACGCAAAATGTCCGGAATTTCTGGCGATGCGACTATCCGAGCCTAATGTTTGCTCCACAAGCGTGATGCACGCCTTTGTTGTCACGGTATTCAAACGTCTGCAGCTTCCGATAGAGATTAATTTCGTACTCGACCCAGAATTTTGCATTAAAGCTTAATGCATAGCAGTCTTGAACATATTTGTGTATCAGACTTGTACATGTAGAATGTGTAACTTCTGAGATGGCGTTTTCATACGAAACAAGCAACTGGGCAGATAAAATGGGAAGTATCATGTTTTAATGTGCTGCAGAGATAAGTCTGAAAAGCTGTCAATTACAGCTACTTGAACATGATGCACACGCTGGGAAGATTAGCAAAAACAAGATAAGACTAAAAACCTGTTATTTACAGCTGCTTGTACATGATACATACGTAAACATTCCAACATCTGCTGCAGAGATAGGCATAAACAAGCAATATTAAAGAGAGTGGCACTGAGAAAAGCTATTTGTTGTTGCTGTTAGGGTCTTCGTTTTCCGGGTCATAGGTCTTCGTTTTCAGGGTCTTCGTTTTCGTTACAACCCGGCAGTGTCAAGACGAGAACTCCAGTGGAGATGACGCAGCAACTTCACCACTGGGCAGTCGGTTGATAGGTGTGAGTCACCAGTTTTATGGGATGTGGGCACTACAGATTAGCCGAAAGTGATACCGGGCATCATGTTCTAAAAGCATTCCAACATGAGATAAGGCTATTTCCCCAGTCAATGCCATTACAAAATGACAACACAGTTCCTCCACAAAACATGTCAGCTTGAAAATTCACTAAACAAGGTTGCCAGGCTATATACAGCAAGCATCACACCAGTATTGTCACGTGCATCGGAAAGCAAGTTCAAAATGTTTCCGGCAAAAACGGCCACTCAAGACAAAAGCAAATCACTCATTGAAAATATTATTCCGTATGAAACATCATACTCCGGCATGAGTACACTGGCACTGCCAGTCTAGTTTACTTCGCAAGGCTGTTGCGTTTCTATTTCTCCAGGTTTCAAACTTATTTTCTAATCAATACAGTACATCAAGTGTTAAAATATGTGTTCTTGTTCCGCAAGTTAATTGATTTCAAACTTAACGGTGGTTTTGAACTGGGTCTGTTACAAACCACGCATTTTCAACGCTTCTAGTTATCGTGCATTATAATTCGTGTTTATCGCGCAATATAATAAAAAGTTATCGCGCAATAAAGAATTGAGTAACAACGGAGATTTGTGATTGTATTATGGTCCTTCAGAGCTACCGTACAAATCACTGTGAGTCTGCTGAATATAAATTCTCGAAGCCGTCCGACTTTGCCCGAGAACGGCTTGAATTGGCTTCAGTGGTTCAAATTACTACTGTTGGCATTAGCAACGTTAAAAAATGACGTTCTATCGTACATAATTGATTGAAATTTATGAAACTTGTGATGATAAACAGACTGTACTGAACAGAGAGAAGCGAGAAAAGAAGACCATTAGAAAAACGTAAAAAGAGTGAAGCCAATAGCCAGATTTTTATGAGCAACAACTAAGCAATATCGCAAGCACAGTCAAGAAGCATGCGACACGTAAAAACGAGCCGCGAACACAATAAGTAGCCATACAAGGAACTATCGCGAAATACAAGAGTTAGAACAGGCGATATGCGTCAAGTGAATGAAAACGAGCCGGCGACACGAGCATATGCGCGAGGTCAGTCACTTTCTGTGATATCAAAGCCTTCTCGTCTCTCTCTTGCATCAGCTGCTACAATTCGGTTTGAAGCGCCTCAGAGAAAAAATTAGCAAATTAGGACAGTTTCACGCAAACTCGAAGTACTTGGCTCCCTGTTGCTCGAAAAAGGCCGGAAACGGCTGTATCAACTGTTCCGTATTGGTAAAACCGCAACCAAAGTTTAAGAATTTTCTGCCTCAATTCGATAATTGTAAATGCAGTCGACTGATCAAAGGAAATTAAATCTATCTGTGGTTGGAATAACTAAAGAAATTCCATTACGTGCATAATATGATTGCTCGCGGGGGCCTGGGGCCCAAGCGAGCTTAAAAATTGGAAGTCTCTCTTGGGAGTTCCGCTCTTGTCCCCTACTTTCCATTTTATATTCTGGTCTCGACCCAACTCACGCCGCGAGCTCACTGGCAAGGCCAGTCTAGTTAATTATTTATTTTTTCCTTTTTGTGTCGAGAATCAGCACACGGTGATTGGTTCATATTATCACGTGCTGGGCGATGACGTAATTGACTTCGCTAAACAACTCGAGATGTGGCCAGTGAATTGCTCGTTACTTGTGTGTAAAAGTTAACTGCATCCCATCCAAACTCAACACCATTTGGCTCTGTGGAATAGGCACGGATAAACTGGATTTTCGGGAACGATTTTGGCTCGCGTTCACCGCAGAAGCTTTGAGAATAGCCGTAAACAAATATTTGATGGTACCGCTGTCGCCGATAAATATTTAGTCCCGACGAAACTTTCTGTGGCGACACGAAATACTTTTGGGAAGATAACAGGGCTAAAGCAGAAACCAAAGCTACGGTGAGCTTTAGCCGTAAAACAATGACGCTTTATGCTTTACTCTGTACATGACATCTGTTGCCTCATAAAATTCTTCTGCGTATCGTACATTGCCTGTTGAAGTGTTTCTTTCATTCGATCATGTAGTCTTTGTTTCGCAATGTTCCTTAAATACCAGAAATGAAAAATACACCGAAATAATTCTGAGGATTGAGTTTGCAGTCACAAATGGACTGAACACACTGTGAACAAAACCGCAATAATATTGTAAACATCTCTCGTGTGACATTCCTCGCTTTCAATTTTATATTTGTTACAGAGCACGAATACTCGAAAGCCTGATAGAAGAAACGTATTGAGTTAACAAAAGAAAACACATAAGTAGTGAAGCGAAGGCTGGATTAATCGTGGCCTCTGATTAGAAATATGAGTCAAGGTCAAACTGTCATAATCGATTGTGCATAAAAAGATATGTCACGCATTCTCAAGATGCAGGGTCGCTCAACCTTTAAGAAGCAAGTGTATGAGTGTTGTAATAATAATTTTTAGTTTAATCAAGGTGTCAAAAGCCAAGTTCTCTATACTGTGTGATATTTTTATGGTGAGAAATTGGAAGTCTCTCTTGGGAGTTCCGCTCTTGTCTCCTACTTTCCATTTTATATTCTGGTCTCGACCCAACTCACGCCGCGAGCTCACTGGCAAGGCCAGTCTAGTTACGAATAGCCTGCATAATTTAGCGATCTGCACGAAGAATGTATTACTTACAAACGGTAAAATACATGCATTCATACATAGATGTACCTACACACACCCATACACTGCAAATAACGCATCATGAACATACATACATACATACATACATACATAATTATACGTGCTGTCCTATATTAATGCTTCTCTCAGGGGACTTCACAACAACAATTAAAGAATATACTAAAAGATAGTTACTATGACAAAAAAAAAAAAGACAAAAGTGACAAAAGTTACTATGAAAAAAAAAAATTCAGAAGACCAATTCAGTGTAAACAAACAGACGATCGATTTCAGAAACTCAAATATTTTCAGCACAAAAGAAGAAATTGATGGAAACAGCTCAAAAGGTCACTTTTGGGAGCGCCAATAAACTGTACAATGAGTAAAAATGCTATATTATTTTCTTTTCCCATCCTTTGTTTTGAAGCAGTTTAGGCCTGCCCAGTAACACGCAAACGTGACGCATTTCCTGTTTGCGAGAAGCACGTAGCCATTTTATTAGTATGCAAGCAAAGTTTACATACAAGTTTATAACCCCAATTAGTCAGCAACATATCAGTGCCTCGGCCGCAGTCTCGGTAAGTACGTGTTTTTGCTCTTCCTATAAACTTGCGTACGAACGAAGTATGACTCACGTATCGTAGATGCGACTTTAATACGTACACTATATCTCAGCAAGATAGTATGCAGTAAGTCAATGTTCCGATGCGTAAATTATACTTATGAACATAGTTTCATTCTTACGCAAGTTTTGTGAATCCGGCCTCTGCTTCAAGGCACTGAACGGCTAGGTATTCGATTGATATCTAACCATCCTTGGTACAGATTGTGAGATATATTTGCTACAGCGCTGTGCAGCAGCACTCTGCAGCACTTGTTTTGTTTTGTTCTGCTTCGCCGGAGTTTGGTTTACACAGTTGATTGGGGCGTTGAATAATTATCGGTGTAGCACGGAACTGATTGCGAAGAGGGAAGCGAGGAAGGAAGCAAAACTAAAATAGGCCTGACACAAGAAAAAATGCAGCTAAATCGATATGCGCGTCAAGTAAAAACGAGCAACGAGCAAAAAGTAATAGCAAAAAGTAAAATCGGTCAACGGGAATATTTGTGTCAAGTGAACTGATCATTGTTGGATCAGTGAACATCTTGGAGCCGTTTGGCCACCATGCTGGCGATATTGGACGAAATTTGATTTGGCAAACATTCTGTACAGTATAGCCTGATTATCAGACGGTCGGAGATCGTTTGTTACTCTCCCTCTTCCCTCCCCGTCTGATTCACCGAAGCGAGATCCTTGTTCTTCCATTGTACGTTGATGTTTCTTTTATAGTTCCGTCAACAGTTTGCCGAAGCACAGCGGTTACATGCGCTGTTTTTACCGTTTCAAATGCTGGACATGCGAATACATAATTGATTAGAATTTTTGAAACTTGTGATGATGAACAGAATAGGCTGAAAAGAGAGAAGTGAGAAAAGAAGACCGTTAGAAAAACGTAAAAAGAGTGAGGCCAATAGCCAGATTTTTATGAGCAACAACTAAGCAATATCGCACATCGCCAGAAATTTCAGACATCCGGTTGCGCCATCTCGGAAGAGGCATCAGGTTTCACGCTGACAGCCGCTCAAGAAATAACAAAGAAATGTATGGGATCTGATAATAAATTGCGCTTTTCGCTTAACTGAAGCACGTTCGTAAAAATGTCTGGGCAGCATTCGGAAGAGGGAAGCTTCCTAAACACAACAGTACAAAAAATATTTATCTCCGGTAAAATTCGATGTGTACTTTTTTGAATTTAAAATTTCGGCCGACGTAAGAAGGGATTGATAGCAGAATACGCTCAAAACCGGCTACTGTCACTTTTTAAGCTGCATTTAATACAAGAACCTTGGGTAGAACGCAAAATGTCTACCCCGTACCTGATTGTCGAAGGATTGAACATCTCCTGTGAAGCCTCAGTCAGTCCCCTGGAGCAAATTCGATGTGTACTTTTTGTGTTTGAATTTGCAGTTCACAGCCAGCCATGGCGAATACCTTCCGTGAAATACGCTGACTTCGGATGTTGATATTTTGAGCTGGGAAGCTCCAAATCGCATGAAAATTGCACCAAACGAAAGCTAATTTCAACTAGGTCGTTCAGCGGCACGTCTCCTAAACGTAGCAGTCTCTTTTTGAACCGGAGAAACCCATCCCTCCCCCACCCCACTGAGGCAAAATACGTAACAATGCTGAATGTGTGAATGGCGCATGCTCATACCGCACGCCGCTGGGAAAGACCGTGGACGCAAAATGTCCGGAATTTCTGGCGATGAAGGACAGTCGCGCAAGGCGGTGGCGGAGAGACTGCTAAGAAGACGGACTCTTTGCACTTGCGTGTCTCGTTTGGCCAGGGCGGAAAGCTAGCTATTAAACTACAATAGCCACGGCCTGGTATTCTTATTGCATGGATCATTGGCATATATACTGAACATGTGCTGGTTTTCACGAAGAGGTCAGCCGATGTAGAAATTTAAACAACAACCCATCCAACGTAGAAAGTATTGAAAGTACCGTTACGTCAGTCATTTTGTTTTACTGTAAAGTTAAGTTAGGGGAAATCGATGAAGTGCTGTTCATAAAACGCCGACTAGTCACTAAACTGGTTTGTGTTACTCTGTTTTATCTCGAATTGTTATCATAATGGAAGTGACTGCTGCAGTGATTCAAACTCAAGAGTTTGTGTACATAAAAAAAAATCCAGTTTGGAAACAGCACGAAACAACACGAGAGATAATACGAAAAGTCAGTCCGTTTCAATGATGTCAAAGCCTTCTCATCTCTAACTTTGCTACATTTCGGTTTGAAGCGCATCAGAGAACAAATTAGCAAATTAGGACAGATTCACGCGAACTCGAAGTACTTGGCTTCCTGTTGCTCGAAGAAAGGCCGGAAACGGCTGTATCAACTGCTCCGCATTGGTAAAACCGCAACCAAAGTTAAAGAATTTTCTGCCTCAATTCGATGGTTGTAAATACAGTCAACTGATCAAAGGAAATTAAATATATATGTGGTTGCAATAACTAAAGAAATTCCATTTACGTGCATTAATATAATTACGAACAGCATCCATAAAGTAGGTTCAGATTTTAGCGTTCAGCACGAAAAATGTATTACTTACAAACGGTAAAATACATTACATACATAGATGCACCTACAAACACACACCCATACACTGCAAATAATGCATACATGAACATACAGACATACATAATTATACGCCGCCGTCCTATATTAATGCTCCTCGCAAGGGGCTTTTCAAAAACAATTAAAGAATATACAAAAAGTTAGAACGAAAAGCTATATGACAAAAGCATTTTTTCGAAGACCAATTGAGTGTAAAAAAAACTGACGATCGATTCTAGAAACTCAAATATTTTTCAGCACAAAAGAAGAAATTTATGGAAGCAGCTCAAAACGTCCCTTTTGGGCGCGCCAATAAACTGTACAATGAGCAAAAATACTATTATTATTCCCTTTTCCTACCCTTTGTTTTGAAGCAGTTTAGGCCAGTAACACGCAAACGTGACGCATTTCCTGTTTGCGAAAAGCACGTAGCCATTTCATTAGTATGCAAGCAAAGTTTACATACAAGTTTATAACCCCAATTAGTCAGCAACATATCAGTGAGTAACATATCAGGGTCTGATAGATCTCATTTCGCGAGTGCATTACCCGGCCAGAATATGAATCTTGGATGGTTTTCCTTTGAAATCATCGGGTAACACGGTGCTATTCTTTGAGGTTAACTGCAACAGAGCCATGACCAGCGCTCTTTCCGCCATTTTAGAACCAAAACATCCTTGCTCCTCCCCTAACGGGCATTGTTTTGTGTTGGTTCCGGTAAACTTCCCCTCCGATGTAATATGTGAGTCAATTCCAACTGCGATCATCCCCCCCGGCAAACCCCCGGGCATTTGACTTTTTTGAAAATCTTTGGTCAAATGTCCGGTTGTGCGGGCAAAAATCACGGTCAAATGCCCCGCTGGTCGGGCTCTACAGTGTCGAATTTCCCATTCTCCACGCGAGGGATTTTTCAATAGTTCAAAATAAAACGCGACAGAAGTATTCATCGCGTTAGAAGGCCGCCACATTTATATTTCAAATTTTAAGTAGCCAATATTAAAAGCCAACAAATACGCTATGACAGAACAAAGACAAAGTTTTCTTCGATACTTTTATATAGCTCTCCCAGACTGAGTGGCTGTTTAGCGAAGGTTCTTTAATCACACGAACATGTTTTTTGAAGCATCCCAAAACTATGGACACACAAAGAAATAAACGTAGAAAACGTGCGTATTTTTGTGCAGAAAGACATACCATACACGGTTAATACTACTATACCAAATGTGTGGTTCTCGTATACGCAGTTGAGTGGATATGCTCCACAGGACAAAAATAAAATCTACAGCGTTGTGAATTCAAATCGATGCATTTTTATCGCCGGATGCGATCGTTTCCATGTAAACGGATAATTGCGAAAAAGGAAACCTAAATTCAAAGAGATACTAAGAATCAACATCCTGCTAGCTACACGATCTGCGAGCGACCACGCGGAACTTGAGAATTACGAAATCCTTTAGCTTGCAACCGCTGACCAACATTTTGCCGACGGTCAAATGCCCCGGGGGGCGGGCCTGGTTTCGAGTCAAATGCCGAACTGGAGTCAAATGCCCGGGGTAAGCCCGGGGGGGAGGGGGGGGGGGGGGATGATCGCAGTTGGAATTGACTCATACATAACAACTTTACTAAATAGTAATTTGACATGCGGTATGTTTATTAAATATCCACCTCAATAATATAGATGCAAAAATCAGAGTTGATTGCACAGATTAATTGACTTTGCATACTTCGTTCCATGACAATCACGCAAGCTCAACTTTTGCATCGAGAAAAAATGGTGGCCAAGAGCGAGAGATTCCCAAAACATAAACAAAGCAGCCATAAAAGTTTAAACTGGGAAATTCAAACGAACGAAATCGACTCTAAAACATCATGGACGAAATGCCTGTAAGAAATTCGGGGAGGAGCTGGCAGAATTATCGTCAAATGAAAGTGGAAATCTACGAGCTCGAAGTCAAGTTATGTCCGGAGATTAGCAAAGTGCCAAGCCATCCGCATGCAGCGGGAATAGTCTGAAACTTCAAGAGATCATCGACAGGTCGTGATCAGTAAACTTCGTAAGTTGAGTCTCTAGTTTCGATCCAGTTTCTTCTGCTGAAAAGCTTGTTTGTGAAGGTTTAGCCGCTCAATGTTCGCGATTGTGTCGATCGGCTCTGCAGAACTTTATGACTGAAGCTTGAAGCCTTCACGATACGATAGCAATTTTTTCACTGAACAACAGCTTCAACGGCTTCAGCAACTTAATCTTCACAAAGAAAATATAACTAGATAGACTTGCTGTAAACTCAGGTTTCTCTTCCTTTCTGAGATTGTCGCCAGCCAGTTATGCCGTTCTAGCGGCTCTGTTGTTCGGTGACTTTCATCCATAACGAGTTCCACAGCAAAGCTCATGGTAAAATCAGTCTTTCATTCAAGGCTATTCAAGACAGTGATCCTCATTGACTTGAGCTTTGCATTACGCAAATTTCCACAGTGTGTGTGAAATTTCAGCGTCCAATAAAAAGTCGCGCGTTTGATATTGATTGACTGTTGGTTTTGCTTTGAAATGGCTTCTTTCGCCTTGCCTATCCTTTATTTTTCTATATTATTAACTAGTAATCATTGGTGTACTCATTCAATTAACGATTGACGATAACAGCGCTTCCTAGTTTTATAACACCACCGGAAATGTCGTGTTTGTAACACCTTTCCCAAGCTGTCAATCATCAGTCAAGGCGCATCACTTTGCCACTTGAATGCGAGAGGTTAGAAATGTGAAAAGCATGGCCTTCAAACTCCCCGTTCTATGTAGCCTCAAGGATACCTTAAGGCGGCACACTGGTAATTTACCAGAGTTTCAATGGTCGGAGTTGTCGGAAAAAGACGAGATTGGAAGAGGGGCTTATGGTTCTGTCTTGGTAGCTACTTACGAAACGTCGAAAGTGGTCGTCAAGAAGCATTTTCCATAAAAACAAGACTGGTTTGCCAGTGAGCTCGTGGCGTGAGATGGGTCGAGACCAGGATAAACTAAAATTAAAAGTAAGGACAAGAGCGAGACTCCCTAGAGAGACTTTCAGTCCCCGGGGGAGGAGGGTACTCATCATAGCTTTGCGTGGGTGTGCCGCCCGGTCCTGAAAACCCTTAACCTATTTCAAACCAAAATATCTGATTTTCTATACGCTATTTCAGACCTAACTTCAAAAATGTACACGGCACATACCTTACCCGACCGGGTTTCAGTCTCACCAGAAAAATATTATACAGCATAGAGAACTTGGTTTTTGAGACTTTGCTCAAATAAAACCTGATTAAATTATAAATTTTCATACAACCCTCATAAGAGTAATGCGTGACCCTGTGCGTGACTTGCGTGAAAAGCGAAATTTATCCCGCTATGTCTCGCTCATTCTCGCCGATAACCGAGCCTGACAAATAACACGCTCAAGCAGAAAAATATGTCTCTGTGTGTCTCGTTCAGTCTGGCCGTGTTTTCGCCGATAACGCAGCGAAACAAATGTCACGCTGGCACATTGTGGCGAGACAAAAACTCTGTCTCACTTTGTCTTGCTGAAATTTCACCGTAAAAATCGGATTATGGCCAGAGTCGGGCCCGTTTCTCGCTCAGTCGGGCTAGCAATTTTCGTACGGGAAAATACATATTTGCAAACGGTCTATAGCCCGCATCTCAAGCTGTTCTCGATCACCTTACGTCATCGCATATCACGTGACAATGTGAACCAATCAGCGTGTGCTGATTCGTAACCCAGAAAACTAACATGACGATTAAGACACACGGTGCAATCCTAAGCTCGTCTGCCACAAGCAGTTACGTCGGACTCCGCATTTTCCATAAAAATGACGTTAGACTCCGCATTTTCCACACTTTCCATCCAACCCCAAAATTGAGTGTTGGGTGATGGTCTTTGATCGTCTTTAATTTGCATTAATATCGAAGGTCTATGCTACAGTTAAAATCTGGAAAACATCAACACGCAATGCTCATTCTTTAAAAAGATATGGCGTTATGACCCCAGCTATATACAGCCTACATGGCTGGCCTGTTGCCATGGTTACCACGAAACTTCACGATTATTTACAAGGGTAGTTTCATTCAGAACTATCATGTAATGTTTCCTTAACAATAGAAAAAACTTGCATCGACGTGGGTTGGGTGGCCAAACGGTGAAAACCTTGCGTCGAGTTCAAAACAAGTCGGCGTAAGTCCGTGCAAGTGGGTGACCAAACGAAGCGCAAGTCGGCGCCAGCTTAAAAGCTTGCATCGATTTGCGTCGACATTCGTTGGCTTGCCGTAGTCTACACGAGCAAGTTTTCCTTGACAAGTTTCTATGACAAGTTTATTTTCCCGTGTGGACGGGTGAACAATCCGTTATTCTTAAAAATGTTTGGCAAAACCCACGCTCTTTCAACAAAAGAAATATGTATGCTAGATGCAGTTAACCTCTGTCCGTATAGGAAAATATGTCTTCAAAATATATTTTTACATTATGACCCATCAAATGTTTCCTTCCGCGCGTGATTGGTGGAATCGTGACACGTGACCGAATAACGTCCGCTCACAATAACCCCCGCCTGGCGAACTATCGCTGTTTATTGATAATATCAGAACACTGTTTTATATATTAATCACAACAAACCATTACAAGATGACTACCGAGGAGGACACCAATTCATTTGTCGAAAAAGTAGTTCCAGAAAGCACCAAAGAGCTTCACAGTCCTTGCGCCGTTATTTGCGCTGCAAGAGGAAACAGTTTAGGGATAATAAAGACAATAAACTACTTTTGGCTTCGAAAATGTGCGCGGATAATTGTCCTCGGACATTATCTGTTCCTCGAAGCTCACAGTTGCCCGAGAGCGAACTGTTCGCTTCTCGGAACAGATAATATCCTCGGACAATTATCCGTGCATATTTCCTCGCCAAAAGTAGTTTATTGTTTATATAACATGTCAGTTTCTCGCTTTGCGATTGATTAACTTTCATCATCAATAAGAGTGCTGACGACAGTAATTTGGACGAAGAAGGTGAATTCAGCTTCAATTTTACCTCAATTCTTGCACAAGCGACAATTGAAGTAGAGAACCAGAAGTGTTCAGAGGCGAATTTCCTTGAACTTTGTCTTGAAATTGTCGAGAAAACCGCAGCAGAAAAGTGTCTAGTTTCATTTTTTTTTTCCAACTTCTTTGACAGAATTTTATTTTGCACGCGCAAAATGCTCACGTCAAACTCTCACTTTTTGGCCAATGAAATGTCTCGAATTTTAACCTCGACCAATTAGAAAGCGAGAAAAGTTTTTGACAACATTTCAGTCAAATCGAACAACAGCCAGTTTTTTTGCACGTTTTCCCCGCTTCGTCGTTTGAGTTTGTTATTGTAAAAAACAAGTTGACGTCAGTATTTCATGTGTCCGTCCTGTTATTGATAATGAAACGCGTCATAACATTGTCAAAAAGCTGTGGATCCACATCTTTTTGACAATGTTATGACGCGTTTCATCATCAATACGAGGACAGACACATAAAAACTGACGTCATTTTGTTAAATACTTTTGTAACAGGCAAATCGAGATCCGGTATTCCTTACGTAGCACTTTCAGTAATTTTTTTTTTCTCGTCTGCGTGTCAGGCTTAGTTTCACCTGAAGAAAGACAACAACTCGTTTTACAACCGAATTTGCATTCATCTTGTCATTATACACAGCCGAGATTAAAAGACTAATATTAATAATGTACGCTCTGAAGGCCATGTGGGATTTTGCGGTCGCTGCACTTCAAAAACACTCTGTTAACATTGGCACGGTTTCGTTCAAAAACGCAAAAATTGTTTTCGTTTTAATCTCCCTGCCACACTAAAAACGACGAAAACAATGCATGAAATTCACTGAAAACGCAAAGTTTTGAAAAACGTTACCACCAGAGTCACTCTCGGCGATTCGTGTTTGGATAAGTGGTCACTTTCACTGACAACACGCGAACTCTTGAAAGCAAGCACAGTCATTGACGGCATAACAATCACGAGCTTATGAGTTCGAAGAGAAGAAATATAATTTCAAACAAATGCAAAACATAATCCCCAACTCGTCCTTACACTATCATAATAAAATTTCGGTAACGTGATTAGGAAAATGCGAAGTTACAGAATGCAGGCTGCTCTATTGCATGTCAATAAATACTTGCAAGACTTACATCAAACTGTGCCAAACAGTACCCTAAAAATGTCTTTCCAGGGAGACCATTATAACATTAAAAAATTTCGGAAGAACAAATCCCCCGAATCTCTTGATTAACAAGACGACCGTGTGCGTAAACGCGTATTAAAAAAGTAGCAATATCTCTAAAAAAGAAATTCGAACAAAATTCCAAAGAAATGAGATGATACACGCACGGTTAATTTTAAAGTTATTTTGGAGTCGCCCTCCACCCAAAAAGGGTCGCACCTCGGCCTTGTAATTCCAGCCTCTCACAACCTCGAGGCAGTCTCAGAAAATTCTGGATTTTCCTCAGGATATAGTCGACATACCGCTATTTGCGAAGAAGCGAGCAACCCTACAGGCGGGAATTTGATCAAGACGCGTTTTTTTACTATCATGGCTGAAGAGCTTTGTGATCTATTATCCCGAAGAGCTGAAAGACAACGTAAACCAGAAGGTAAGATTTTTCTTTATAATTCCAATGCCAATTAGACTGATTGGCATCAAGGTTCATACTACAGCTCTTACGTTTACAATACAGATCTCAGCGTCTGTACTTCGTTTTATGGCAAACACCCCTTTAGGACGGACAGCGGACATTTTTTCAGAAAAATGCAAATAAAAATAAAAATAACCCTCGGAGAGGACACTAGGAATGCAAACTTTCTGAATGAGTTTTATACCCAGATGCAGGGTCAAATTGAGCCACTGTTAACCATGTAATGCGACTGTTGAGACAGAAGTAAATATTATATTTTACTATAACATTAAAGTTCTTGTTCAGTTGTAAACTTATAGATTTCTGGGATCTATGGGACACCTCTTTAGCCGACAGTTAGAGCTGCTCCCGAGGTGTCCGCCTTAACGATAGTTCATTGTATAGTGCAAGAACGATAATATCTATCAATGAGGGTTTGAAAATGTACTCTCGTTTGTTTGAATCTATCTGTTGTAATAGAAGTGAAACCTCCCTTAGCGACCACCTCTCGTAAGCGACCAACAAAAACTTTCTCAATACTAGTCAAACTACTATTATTTAAACCTCCCGTAAGGAACCACCTCTCATAAGCGACTGCGACCACCTTCGAGGCTTACTGCTTAAGTTTTTTTTTTTTGTTTGTTTTTACCTCCGGTAAGCGACCACCCTATGCTTCCAAAGAAAAAGTATTTGAGCAAGGCCTAAAAGTCCAGGTGTTATTAACTCAAGAAAACTGGTTCTGGCTCAAAGCTGGATCTCACTTATGCCTGATCCTGTGGTGAGAATTTATCGTAAGCGACCTCAAGCCGAACCAAGGGTGGTCGCTTACGGTTGGTCCTACTTATAATAAATCTAAATTTCCGTCAAAAATATCTTAGCAAGCCCCCTTCTTAATTAAAAACAACTTCTACAAGGTCAATCTTTGAACTATTCTTTTTAACGTCACTCGAGTTCAGAGTTTTCCCTCGATTTTATAGCTCTAGCTTAGTTTTAGTTTTATCGGGGGCGTATTATTATTTTTAGCTCTTAGTTTAGTACTTGTTTACATTATTTAAGTCTCGTGATCCGAAAAGTTAACTTCAAATATTTAACTATGAATATAATTGCTTTACAGAAATTTGTGAAAAGAGCCTTGATGACGCACTAAAATCGGGTGTAATTGATGAGATTACCGAGTTGGTGACGCCACGTACTTTGACGAACTGTGTAACCAACCCTTTGTATAAGGCATTTCAGGTGAAGACATTACGTTTTACATAACATAAATGGACAAATTATTAATAAAATCACTGTTTCCCTAGGCCCTTCTTACATAGAAGGGGGGTGACCCACTTAGGAGGGACACCATCCTAGAAGGGTCACCCTTCTCTTTTGAAAGTCCTTGTTTCGTTTACATGATAGTTAGGATCACCCTATCTCCTTGTTAGGGTAACCCTCCCAGCAGGGACAACTTTTGGCCATGTAAACACTCGAGTTAGGGTTACCTTCCCAGGGGGCTATAAGTTAGCGGTGCCCGTTACTATATCAAATCTCGCGACCGCGCGATGCTTTTCAGACTCTTGGCGAGATAACCCTTTGGATAGTGCTTGGCGTGTAAAGGGGGGGGGCTATCTTCTGGCCCTTCTAGAAGGGTCTCCCTCCAACCCACACAATTAAAGCACGTAGAGAACCGGGTATTTTAATATTATTTTAGATATTTTAATATTTCTGTCTTTCGCACTAGGTTATTGAAACTCTGCAGCAATATACCACTGTAAAAGGTCCCGATCAGCAAGAGTTTCTAAAGCTAGAAGCGAATTTAAAGGAATATGCAGTTTCTTTGGTGGAACCCTTGAAATCAGACCACGAGAAAAGGGACGTGTTCTCTCCTCACATAAAAAACATTGTGGACAAAGCCATAGCCCACCATCAGAAAAAGGTAAACTATGTTTTTGAGATATAGGGTACTATGTGTACTGTAATATGTTTTTGTATCATCACATAATAATAAGGGGTGTTCACAAACCTGGGCTAGGCCATAGCCTACCCTTCCGACCTGTCCAATGGCCCACCCATTTTTTCTTACTTCTTTAGTCTTCGTCTGACGGTTTTAAGTTTTCATTTCAGTTTTAGGCTTATTTGACAGTAAATGCTTGACGTTAATTCATTGCAGTTAAGGATTAAATGCATGTGCTTAATTTTCAGTTTCTTGCTCACCCCGTCGTTTATGACGTGCTTCTTGGAAGCTGGTATGGCGAGTTCATAACGTTCCAGAACAGCAAATGGACCGAGTGGAAAGGTTGGATGTGGGTTTTCTTGAACCTTTGGATACTTTTGGATGTCATACTGTTCCCAGTGCTGTATTTGGTGTTCTACTGCATTTCAAGGTGTAGCAGGAAAGAGAAAGGTTTGAACAATATTAACCAGTAGCAAGTGTTTTGTTTTTCTTTCTTAACCATTTTTTTGTTTGTATTTATATAAGAACATTCTTTTATGTCAAACTCCTAAAAGAGAATTATTAAGAGCCATTGTCTGTAAATATCGAGAATCGGCGGAAACGACACATCACCGATTTTCTTGAAACTTTGCATGTAAACTTACTTTGGGTGCCAATGTACGAAAATGACATTTGCAAACTTGTCAATCATAATGTTCCCATGGCAACGGGAACACCCCTTTTTTGGTGTTTAAATGCCTTGTCGAACCATGAATTTAGGCTCATTTGGGGCTCATTTGGAAGCGTTTTTTCTGAAATATGATCAAAACTGATGCAAAATGAACTATGTAGCCTTCGATTACAGCTCTTTTCCCATTATGGGAGGGATTTTACATCGTTCTACCAGTTTCGTAGTGACCGTGAGAAGCAATTGAAAATGGGCTGTCGTGGCACTTCTGTTGAAGGGTGATTTTTGGCAAAGTTTTGAAAATCATATCTGCCATGATAACGCTGCAGTCCAAACGCCCCGCATCACATACGTGACACTAATATTCTTTATTCAAAAAATGGAGCTTAGAATCTGGGTAAATACAATGACCGTCTTTTGGACGCTATCACATACTGCTCACTTCAACAACTTCACCAAAGTTACTTGTGTATAATAGCGTAGCAAATGGAGCACCAGTCATCCGTGTGCTGCACAAACGGGGAAAGAGTTGAAGATATATCTGTCAGGAAATAATAATTACATCTCACCAGTCAATAAAATTTGATGATTATGTTGTTCAGCACGCGCTGAATAGCCATATTAACAGCTGAGAACCGAGTGTGACGTATTGCGAAGAACTTCGCTGCACAAAATTTCCAATAGAAGCTGGATATGAAAAAAAGTTTAATTACAACATCACACTTGTTTTCTAGCAAACTCACCAACGGGTATTGCAACCGAAAACACAATTCGCTGCATTTACCACCCCTCCCCCACCCCCTAGTCGATCTATTTATTACTTGACAGAAAATCAATTTCAGCAGCTCAAATGTAAACACCAGAGTTCTTCATTGAAAGTCCTTTTTTTTAAAGTAAACTACGGAAGCATCTTGCGTTGATATTTTTCCGAGTAACAAAATTTTGCGTTGCCATTTTTCTGCAGAACAGTGATCACGCAACTTCCTTCTTTTGCTATTGAACAACTGAACATGATGAAACGGTTATGAAAAGTGGACACGAAAACGCGAAGGAAAGCAGCATTAGCATGATGTGCTGTAAACGCGTGATGCGGTTGGAGATGTTTGATCAATCTCGTAGTTGCTGCTCAGTGCAACAACAGCTCTGAACCAGAGCACTCAAGGCTCGACTTCTGAACACTTTCTTCTGCGATCGCAGCAATCATATGGAAACCGTGCTTAAGAAAAATTTAAGACCTTCACGCGGTTTTACAACCCGGCCAGTGATTAGACAACAGCTGCATGATCAGAAGAATCCGAACTAAATAGAACACCAAAATCACTAAACACTAGATAACAAGATCAGTACTTAGTTTTCGCCAAACGCGCTATCTGCTGTCATGCCTTACCGGTTTTGGCAAATACACAGAACCAAAGCCAAAATACACATCAAACGCGCGGGTCTTGTTTATCACTACGTGTTCACTTTGAGACTTACTGTACGCACCGTGATGAACTAATTTCACGAAGCGAAAGGTGTACCCTGAAGTTACTATTTTTAGCGTTACGTAATTTAGCGAGTTTTCTGATTTTATGGAAAACTGTCAAATCAAGCACTTGCTTGGATAACATTTGCCGTTTTCAGATAGCTGTAATCTTTGCGGGAATAAAGGAAAACGCCGAATAGTCGCTAAAGATGATTTATTAAATCAGATTTTTGTGACATCTCCACGACTACGGTTTTGTTTACAAATTTTAACGCCGCTAAAAATAATTGTTGGGGCGTTGTCGAGGTACTGCTTCTTTACAATCTATATCTAATCGCGTCATTTCCGGTCTGGATGCCATGCGATTTCAGGGTTTTGGGCGCCATCTTGGTAGGTTCTCAGGAATGTCAGGAATGTCAGATTGCCTCGATCTCGTGTAATAATTTCAGGGTTTGGGCGCCATCTTGGTACGGTCTCAGGAATGTCAGATTGTCTAGATCTTGTGTAGCAATCGGTAACCACAGTGACACAGAAATAAACCTCGAAAGCAAGCGCATGCTCAGGGGTGAAAAGAATTCGATTTTCAACTGCGTCACGGATCGGATCGGATCTTTCGTCACTGTCGTGTTTTGTCACTGCGTCACGGATCGGATCTTTCGTGTTTTTGCCAAGGCAAGTGAAACTGTGTGGATATTTTCGAACTATCGATAGGAACTATCAGCGAAGCTGTTTATCAGAATATCAGAAAGCTGTGTAGTGCCGTGTTTGCCAAGAAACAGACGTTGCAATCCTCCCAGAGCTGTGATGTGTCAACTCAGCTGTTTTCCACAGGAGATACAACTTCTCTCTGCATTCAGAGTTTGCAACCGTATTCCCTTTGGCGATTGGACACGAATGCGCATCATTTTATTTTTCTTAGCTATGAAGCTCAACAATACGAGTTTCTGACCTTGTCTATAGTACGTAGGTGGTCAGAGTAGAATGGCACATAAACATTGTCATGCATTGTCATATTATGTTCCAGTGTTCTATTTTGTTAGTTTACAGATCTTGAATTGTTATCCAAGAGATCGTTCAACATTACTTGGTAGCATTGCAGTGCAACAGTCACATGACATTGCCAACAACTTTCGTCTTTTCGTTGCCATGATTAAAATCATGGCCATGTCAGTGGAGTTTAACAATAACTATAAAAACAAATGAGTAATCCAAGTAGAATGCTTTTATAACAGCCCCACAATTCAGTAGCACGAACGCACTGTAATCCCTGATTATATCTAGTTGATTCGAAAATAAAAAAAGCAGAAATGTATTCTTGAATCACTCACCTCCATTTCAGAACGTGGCGAAAGCGCTATCATGGCATATATGGTTTTCCAAACTTTGCCAAAAATCACACTCCGACAGAAGTACCACGACAGTCCATTTTCAATTGCTTCTCACGGTCACTACGAAACTGGTAGAACGATGTAAAATCCCTCCCATAATTTTCGTACATTGGCACCCAAAGTAAGTTCACATGCAAAGTTTCAAGAAAATCGGTAATGTGTCGTTTCCGCCGATTCTCGATATTTACAGACAATGGCTCTTAAGTGCTTTTGTCCTCCAATACCGGCTACATTTCCATTATTTGCAAGGTGTCTGTACCACTGAGAAGAGCATATTTATGTCTTCAAATTAAACAACTTTAAAACTTAGTAATAATTACGTGAAAATGCAACGAGAAAAAGAATGATGTGTGTTATACTTTTGCGTTGGAAAAAAAAAAATTGCGTAACGAAGTACGTATTTCCCACGGTCGGCACGTCAAATTAATTCATACAGTCTGCCAATTTAATACTTAAATTTTGAAGTTGGTCGGCCGTCGTAGTACGGGAAAAAAGGAACACTGATTTTCCAATTTTGAATTCATAGGCAGTACAATTAAATAAGCTTCCTGTGCGATTTTTTTTTTTTTGCTCTGGACTGTATGCACAAGACTCAGGCAATGAATATTTAATGAGCTCGAATTGTTTTGTATGTGAACCCGCTCAAAACAGCATGATTTCTCCCAGAATCAAAGCAAAACTTAAACGGTTTACTGTAAATTATACACGGGCTTCAGAGCTAGTCATACTTCAAAGGGCTTGTGAACGATTCTCACTGCAATCACCGCATGTCAGATTACAGCATTTGTTACAGTTTTAGTCTTGAAAGAAAAAAATAAGACATCTGACTAAATTATTCAAGACTCCAAGTTCCGATTGCTCTGAGCAAACTGGCGACAGAAGCGTATTAAAACAATACTTCGAGGGAAAATGATCAGCAAATTTGGTTATACAAACTGCGATATTTCGTTAATAATTTTAATCCTTTTCAAAATCTAATCAATTTTCATGTTTCGTTTTCCCTGTTTTCAATTCATTGATTTATTTGCCAGTTTACTTTCTCTCCTAGATTTTCGAATGGGATTCATTCTGTATGCCACAGACTCCACAGGATCTAGAAAGAACACCCATGCAATCATGAAACAGACCATAAATGGAGTTATAAGTATGCCATCTGTAAACGGGCAATTTGCATTAATAGCTCGCGGTGGGGAAGATGTCGAGATAAAGGAATTTGAGGAATTGGAGTCAATGGAAGATGTCTTGGATATTCCAACACAACCAAATTGGAAGCCTCCAAGTCTACGAAAATGCCTGAGTAAAGCTGGAGATTTTTTTGATGGAGTGGCAGATTCTGAAACCGTTAAAAAGGTCACTTTTTTTGTATTCTGAAAATAATGGTTATCTTTTCTCGATCGTAATCACCATTATCAGCACATAGTAATTATCCTATTCGCCGCGAGTGTCATACGCACTGTACTGTGGCTTATTCCGCTTTTTCTGTCTGTTTTTTAGTTATACTTGAGTTATCTTTTCCATCCTTTTTCAGAGTATCTTTATTGTTTGCTTCAAAAACCTGTTATTCTTGAACTAATTACATTGTAGGATCAAACTATATTTTTAAAGCAGGAGATCTCAGGAAGCTGTTTCAACCTTTTCTAGGAGATCCCCTATACTTATACAATGTTACTATATTAATGGCAAATACTTTTTTTTCTTTTCCTACTTCTTTCTTCTTTCATTATATTCAATTTTGTTGCCAATTGGCTCTGTTAAATAATCTTCTCATTCGTTAAATAGTCTTAACAGTCGTTAGCGAATTCCTTATCACCAGCTGATCAGTCTCTTCTTTTTTTCTTTATCCAGATTTTGGTGATTTTCACAGATTGCAGGGTAACGAAGGACGATGTTAGTTCCGACGATGTTGTTTTGACTAACTCTTTTATCAAAAAAATTGTGATTCCAATTGGAGAAATGGCCAACACACAACAACTAGAGAATGTTCTGTCCCATGGTACAATCGCAAAAACACGAGGATTAGAAGATCCTATAGAGCTGAGCTATTTTATACTTTGTGGTAAGTAAGTATAAAGAGAAAAATATTGCCAGGGGAGCCCATTTTTACCTATTTTTAGTCCAGGCACGTAAATCATGTTTTTTATAACAATACGGAGAAAATGAACGAAATAAGAAATAGGTAGGTCAAAACTTGGCCGTGAAAAGGAAGAATTTGAGACAACAAAAGAAAATTAAAACAGGAAAAATGCTACATATACTTATACATATACCAAAGTCTAAATCTAACTAAAGGTGAAGTAATACGGACAACATTTTCAGTGCAACTTGTCGTGCAACAATGTTGCGTTGCAAGTTGCACCGTAATATAACGCGTATTACCACCGTGTTGCAAGTTGCAGCAACATGTTGCACGAAGTAGAAGTGGGTTCACGACAAGTTGCACCGAAAATGTTGCTCGTATTACTTCACCTTAACAGACAAAGTGACGCCCATTGGACTCAGCTGATGGTTCGAAATAAATTTTAGAACTGTCAAACTATAATCTGATTTGGATCTTACCCTACCTTTTATAAACACAATAGGCCAATTTTTTAAACAAAATCTAACTTAGACCTGGTTTATCGCTAAATTGAAGTTTAGACGGACGCCGTAAAACAGGGTTAGCTAAACGTTAAATTGCACTTTTAGAACATGGATCAGAGTCGGTTTATAAAGACGACGTTTAGCCGTTGTCCGTTCAGCATGGCTATTGTTTAATTCTTGTTTAGACCAGGACTTTCTTAACCGCGGTCTAAACTTGTTTAAAAAATTGGCCCAATGTGTCTTTTTTTCTTGGACTTTTCTTAACCTGCTCAATATTTGACCATCACTGACTTTCCTACGATAAAATCATATTTAAATAAATTAATTTCCTGGAAATGTACCTAGAAGGTCCACAATAACCTATGCCATGCGTATGTGTAATTCTATTCTCCATATTGTGTTTTCAGAACTCACTAAAAAGAATATATTTGGTAAGAAACAGCAGCTGGAAAGTTCGCTTCTACAGGAAAGTGTGAAAAGATCGGATCATTTTAGCTTGTTGTTTGCATTGTGTTATATATGTTCTCTCATACTGATGAGGTAGCGAGCCTGACGAAAGACAACGACGACGACAACATTAACAACAACAACAACAACGACGACGACGACGACGACGACGACAACAACAGCAACAACAAAACGTAGTGCCTATAAACCTTCAGACGTTACGTTTTTATATGAAAGTAGGAAGTAATCTAAAGAACTTATGGCCAAAGAAACTCCGCTCCGAAGCGTTTTTATATATTTTTCCGCCCGGCAAACATGCGATTTTGACCGCCATTTTGAATCTGACCGCGCAAAGTTTTTCGATCGAGAGCCTGGGTTATGACGTCAGAAGAAGGACTCGTTTCTTGCCAAGCAAAACTTTCACACAGATTTTGCAGTTGGCGAGGTGAGAATTATGCCTCATAGATGTGTTGTCGAGAAAAACGTAACCAAGGGAAAAAAACAACTAAGGCAAAGAGACGCCAAAGCGATGCCAGTCCATTCTCTGACGTCACAGACCCAGTCTCCCATGTCGCTCGGTCAAGATTTCGGATTCTGAATTCAGCCGCGTGAAAAAAGTATAAGAACGCTTCGGAACGGAGTTTCTTTGAGTTTAAGTTGCTTTCATATAAAAACGTAACGTCTGAAGGTTTATAGGCACTTTAAGCAGCATGTCAGAATTTAACTTGCATGTCTCAGTAGGATGCGATACAAAAACATGTGTAATGTCAAACTGGAAACGAGAACCACGCTAAAATTGAAGCTGTCAATAATTACTGTCTAAAGAAAAACGATCCGGCTAATTTTTACTGAATGTTCACGCTGTTTATTGGGTTTTGGCAGTGAAAGGATAATTCCCTATTCTATTTTTCATTCACAGCTTGGTACAAGCATTATTTACTGGCACCCAACTTCGTATTTTTACGTGACTCTCTAAGTTACCTCGTCCTTCTATTGCTTCACTGTGCTGTTTGCTTTTCATCATCTACTACTCCGTTCAGTGGGGTTGAAGTCACCATCATCATATTCTTTTTTGGACGAGTGCTGATAGAAGTCAAACAATTATTTCATGCTGGGGAGTATCTTAGGTAAGATTTGCTCATCATGTAATAAACCTGCAAGCAGACCGTACCTCTTTAAAAAGAGCAACCACATTTTGCGCTTTAAGGCCCGGGTCAAACGTCAAACTTTACATGGGTCGAACTCAATGCAAATTAGCTCAAACAATGACTTGGATGATGGAGGGGAGGGGGGGGGGCAATTATCCCCGAACGAAGTGAGGGAAATACTCACGACACTAATGCAGTAATATTATACCGCCTACTTGGGGACTCCAAGCCTGTCGCCATCTCGAAATTTAACGTTGTCTGTCAGTCAGTCTGTCTGTCTGGCGTACGACTTTAGGCGCGGTTACCCCGCTAACCAATAACAAAGGTCGGATCGATCACGTGTGCCCTGTTGTTTTACTCGGAATAACTTAGAGAAATTAGATTTGAACGAAGCATTTAGATTTGAACGAAGCTACAATATATCGTAGCTGCGTTCACGAAAATGGAAAACTTAACTGAAAAACTTAAACACAACAGTCTCGCGAAGCTCGTCTTCAAATGAGAAAGGAACAGGCGCGAGCAAGGCGAAATCGTGAAACGAGCGAACAACAGCGCATGAATGCCGATCGAAAGCGACATGAACAGAAGCAGGTAACGCAGACAACTCCGCAAAGAGAACAGCGCTTGAACGGAAATCGGAAACTTCAGGAGAAAAAGCGGGCCGAAGAGAAGACTCCGCAAAGACAACAGCGCATGAATGCCGACCAAAAGCGACATGAACAGAAGCGGGTAACACAGACAACTCCGCAAAGGGAACATTGCTTGAAAGCAAATCGGGAGCTTCAGACGCCGTTTTGTGTTAAACTCAGATACTTATTTAGAAAGGACAAGCAACAAAGGTTAGTCAGTGGAAATCGAACAATCACCGTGACAAATATATTCTATCCCGTATAGCTTGTAACTCGATCACTTCAAGAATGTATTAAAATCTGTATGCTGATCATTTTCCCTCGAAGTATTGTTTTACTACGCTTCTGTCGCTAGTTTCGGCTACCGTATTCGCTCAGAGCAATCGGAACTTGGAGTCTTGAATGATTTAGTCAGGTGTCTTATTTTTCTGTAATCTGGCACGCGGTGATTGCAGCGAGAATCGTTCACAAGCCCTTAGAAGTATTACTGGGTCTGAAGCCCGTGTATAATTTGAAGTAAACTGTTCAAGTTTTGCTTTGATTCTGGGAGAAATCTTGCTGTTTTGAGTGGGTTCACATACAAAACAATTCGAGCCTATTAAATATGCATGCCTGAGTCTGGTGCATGCAGTAGTAAAAACAAATCGCACAGGAAGCCTATTTAATTGTACTGCCTATGAATTCGAAATTGGAAAAACAGTGTTCCTTTTTTCCCGTACTACGACGGCCGACCAACTTCAAACTTTGAGTATTAAATTTCGAGAACGTGCTTGGCAGACTGTATGAATTAATTTGACGTGCCGACCGTGGGAAATACGTACTTCGTCACGCAATCGATTCTTTTTTCAACGCAAAAGTATAAGACACACCATTCTTTTTCTCCTTCCTTTGCGTGTAGCACTTGAGTTCGAAGAAAAGATTGAGTCAACATTTCGGTAAAACAAAGGCTACTCTTGTTGGGAGTTACCAAAGTAAAAGTCCCATCAATGGCAGAGTGAGGGTATATGCGATTATCGTATTTCTAGTAACTTTTGTTTTTATTTAAGCAATATTTATTCTTTACATTTGCTCCAGGAGATAGAGGGAGCTTACGTCTGATATACAGCAAAGAAGAAACTGCTAAAAACGGGATCACACAGAAAAATAGAGCAAAACTAAACATAACATGAACAAATAACAGAAAGGAGAGGACAAAACGAATGCAAAATAAAACATAAAACAAACCTATAGAATTATGAACTTAGATAACTATGGCTTACATAACAAAGAGATTTAAGATGTGAATCGAGCAGACTGCAAGATATACGATTGTACGGGTTTGAAAAGGCTTACATTAGCCTGAAAATCGAGATGTGGAGGGCCATTCAAAAGCCATTGAATTTATTGTGCTTTTGTCAAATGTAGTGTGCCTCATAATTTCTGAGCAGCAAAGGTAAGCAATGAATCGCGCCATTATAGCTTCGACAGTCGATAAATAATGATAAGTGCCCAGCTATTTTTGTGTGGATTACTTGTGAGTTTGAAAAAGCCGAAAATATCTTAAACGCGGGGGCGTACAAAAAAGGCCTAAACGGAGATCTTCCTATGTAAGTAAGATTTTGATAAGTATTCGATTAAATAAAATAGTTCTGGTTCAAAGAAAAAAAACAATGATATGCACATTCTTGATTTTTCTGAGCAAGAACATATGACAATGACCAGAAATCTAATCTACTCGAACTACTCGCCATTTTAATCGTTTGGTTGAGCCCGAATTGAGTCAATATTAGACTGATTGGACAGAGAATATGATTTGCATTCTTCTATATTGCAATTTCTTTTGTTTAGATTTACTCACAGGCAATAAATTGCTGCCCTCAAGAGAGTATACCAAGAAAGGCTCTGCTTACAGGCCATTACAACGCCATAAGAAATAAGAAATGTATTCTTCGGTCCGTCAAAATCCAAAATGGCTGAAGAGAATGGCTGCGCGATTTAATGATTCCCATGGGAGGGTCCACTTTTATAGCCCAACCCCCGCGTTTAATTTCACAAAATAATATCAGGACCTAAGTGCCCGTCTTACACAAGAATTTTGTGGGTATGGCACTTGTGATAGTTGACATCGCTACTGAGAATGCCTTGAGCCCAATTTCTTCATCTTTACACCTTAAAAAGCCTTGACGCAGGCTATTTTTTTTAAGGAAGCCCACAATTCATTAGTCGATTAATTAATTAATTATGCTACATTTGTTGCAGAGACATTTGGAATTGGCTGGACGTTATGAGCATATTGATTTTCTTCGTCATTTTCGTTCTGCGTTTGGTTACCTTGAGGTCCATTTCCGTGGCCCAAAACCGCACTCTCGCCACAGCAAACTACCTGTATGGCCTCAACACTATGCTACTGACTTTGAGAGTCTTTGGTAGCTTCCTTCAGAACAAAAAAAATTATGGAGTGATGCAGATTGCCTTGCTTAAGATCATCGACGAAGTGTCAATCATTTTTTGGCAATTTCTGGTAGCAGTTCTGGCGTTTTCGTTAGCAATAACCAAAATTTCCATGACGGAGAGGTCTTACCTTGTATCAACAGAAAAGGAAGATAAAACGTACGTAATAAGCGTTTGTAGTTGAGTGAATAGCTTGTATAAGTGCTAACCCCGCCCAAACAGTTACTTGGTAAACTATGAGTAGGCAAAGAAGCAAACTTCCTTATTTTACGGGATCCCGCTAGTATATGATATCACTCTATCTTTTTACAGCTAAAATACATAGACGCTTGTAAGTTTCGAGGATTGTTAGACAAGTAGTCATACGTCCCGTAACACCACGTATTGTCTCCCTCTACAGGGTCTGCAAAAATTTAGGGATCTCCTGGTAAGTTTCTGTATTATAATTGCTATATAATAACTTTGCTATAAAATACTTATGATATTACGCGCGTCCTGATTGGATAAATAACCGTGTAAGGCCCTGTTTATATGAAGAAAAAAATTGGTCTGCCCAAGTACCCTCCTACCCGAGTCACCCTGGGCGCGCCAGGGTGAATCGGGCGAGACAACCTTGTAAAGCTCCATGTAAACCCTTTGGCTCGGGGGGGGGGGGGGGGGGGGGGGGGGGGAGGGCCAACACTCGTGTTTACGGAAGCCTGTTAAAACAAACATTTGGCATAATTGAAAACACAAGAGAACAGAAATCAACGCTAAGACGATCTTTCTTCGGTCTGTCATCCGTGGGCTTCATAAACTGAGTTTAAAAAATTCTTCCCAGTCTCGGAACCGAGAAGGCCAGCTTTGACCCGGTTACCCGGGACAACTTTTTACCATGTAAACGATCGGTAAACTTGACTCGGGAGGGAGGGTGACCTGGGGCCCCGGGCCAACTTTCTCTCATATAAACAGGGCCTAAGATGAGAGTTTATAAAGTAACTTTGATACTACGCGCGCCCTGATTGGCTAAATAACCGTGTTAGATGAGAGTATATTACACGCTGACGCGATACACGATGTTTTTTACTTGACTAATTATTTTATAAAAGAAATATATAACGTGTTCCCGTGTAATATTTTCGTAACTTGGGAAGTTGGGAGAACACTCGAGTAGCGGGAAACCACTCGGCGGCCTCGTGGTTTCCTTACGCTACTCTCGTGTTCTTCCAACTTCCCGCGTGTTTAGATGAGGCTATATTACACGGTGACGCGTTATATATTTCTTAAATATTACACACTGACGTGATTGACTAATTATTTTAAAAAAGAAATTTATAACGCGCTCCCGTGTAATATAACCTGTAATCTAAACACTTAGGACGTTTAGAAACACACGAGTAGGTAAGGAAGCCACTCGGCGGCCTCGTGGTTTTCCTACGCTACTCTCGTGCTCTCCCAATTGCCTAAGTGTTTAGATCACAGGCTATATTACACGGGAACGCATGATATAGTTCTTAAATACAGTATGGTACTTGCAAGACATTGTTTTATCAAGCATACAACTTTGCGTCTCTTTTTCCTTCCAACTTCCAACGCTAAAGAACAGAACTATCATAATTATTTTGTATTTTATAAAAGGCAAGAAAAAGTACATTTGCAATTTATTTGCTATCAACAACTGAACTTACAATTTCAAAGTTAAAGAGTTTTAGATAACCAAATTTGAAACAGTCAGGTACGGCAATCATTCGCAGGATACCTAGGCACTTAACTTTGGTCCAACTTGAAGTCAAATGTACGGCACTTACTATCCCTAGGGTCCTTTAAAATAGCAATTAGAAAGAAAGATCTTAATCAATTAGTTAGTAATAATTGTTTTTTCTTAATGTATTTCAAAACATGTAATTGAAGTTTTAGGGGTGGGTGAAACTATGAAATTGTATTTGAACATGTATATGTATGTATATATATGTGTGTATATGTGTGTATATGTGGCAATGATATTATTGGTAGATTTACAATTTTACTACTATTTATTATTTTTAACTTATCATCTCAGTATTATTATTTGGAATAGGATTATAATTCATATTATTATGATTCATATCATTTTAATATTAATCCCCGAACGAAGTGAGGGAAATACTCACGACACTAATGCAGCAATATTATACCGCCTACTTGGGGACTCCAAGCCTGTCGCCATCTCGAAATTTAACGTTGTCTGTCAGTCAGTCAGTCAGTCAGTCAGTCTGTCGTACGACTTTAGGCGCGGTTACCCCGCTAACCAATAACAAAGGCCGGATCGATCACGTGTGCCCTGTTGTTTTACTTGGAATAACTTAGAGATGAGATTTGAACGAAGCATTTAGATTTGAACGAAGCAACAATATATTGTAGCTGCCTTCACGAAAATGGAAAACTTAACTGAAAAACTTGAAACACAACAGTCTCGCGAAGCTCGTCTTCAAATGAGAAGGGAACAGGCACGAGCAAGGCGAAATCGTGAAACGAGCGAACAACAGCGCATGAATGCCGATCGAAAGCGACATGAACAGAAACGGGTAATGCAGACAACTCCGCAAAGAGAACAGCGCTTGAACGCAAATCGGAAACTTCAGGAGAAAAAGCGGGCCGAAGAGAAGACTCCGCAAATTAAGACAACAGCGCATGAATGCCGACCAAAAGCGACATGAACAGAAGCGGGAAACACAGACAACTCCGCAAAGGGAACAGTGCTTGAAAGCAAATCGGGAGCTTCAGACGCCGTTTTGTGTTAAACTCAGATACTTATTTAGAAAGGACAAGCAACAAAGGTTAGTCAGTGGAAATCGAACAATCACCGTGACAAATATATATTTTTTAACTCGATCACTTCAAGAATGTATTAAAATCTGTATGCTGATCATTTTCCCTCGAAGTATTGTTTTACTACGCTTCTGTCGCCAGTTTCGGCTACCGTATTTGCTCAGAGCAATCGGAACTTGGAGTCTTGAATAATTTAGTCAGATGTCTTATTTTTCTGTAATCTGACACGCGGTGATTGCAGCGAAAATCGTTCACAAGCCCTTAGAAGTATTACTGGGTCTGAAGCCCGTGTATAATTTGAAGTAAACTGTTCAAGTTTTGCTTTGATTCTGGGAGAAATTTTGCTGTTTTGAGTGGGTTCAAATACAAAACAATTCGAGCCTATTAAATATGCATGCCTGAGTCTGGTGCATGCAGTAGTAAAAACAAATCGCACAGGAAGCCTATTTAATTGTACTGCCTATGAATTCGAAATTAGAAAATCAGTGTTCCTTTTTTCCCGTGCTACGACGGCCGACCAACTTCAAACTTTGCGTATTAAATTTCGAGAACGTGCTTGGCAGACTGTATGAATTAATTTGACGTGCCGACCGTGGGAAATACGTACTTCGTCACGCAATCGATTCTTTTTTCAACGCAAAAGTATAAGACACACCATTCTTTTTCTCCTTCCTTTGCGTGTAGCACTTGAGTTCGAAGAAAAGATTGAGTCAACATTTCGGTAAAACAAAGGCTACTCTTATTGGGAGTTACCAAAAGTAAAAGTCCCATCAATGGCAGAGTGAGGGGGTATATGCGATTATCGTATTTCTAGTTTATAGTGTTCCCACTTAGTGGTGTTAAACTGCTTTATAAGATAAGGTGGATAGTACGCGCAATCTGATTGGTAAACGCGCGTGCATTATAACTCAACATACGCACGCGCGCGTCAATTTGACGTCAGCTTGCGTCAAATTCGTTTTTTCCTTTGTTGCTTTTTACAAAATTTATTTGCCTTATCTTATAAAAGAAATAAAGCACTTGTCAGCGTACGTATATTGAGTTATAGATGCACGCGGGAATTTGAACAAACACGAGAGAATTTTGGAGAAGCACGAGGCCGCCTCGTGCTTCTCCAAACTTCTCTCGTGTTCGTTCAAATTCCCGCGTGCATCTATTTAACAATTATTCGCCGAAGTGGAGGTGAATAGCGGTGGATATTTACCGAGCCGTTTCGGCGAGGCAAATATCCACCGCTATTCACCTCCACTTCGGCGAATAATTGTTTTAGTATATACCACACAAGTTTAATAGCCAACTCCCAAATAGCTATTTTATTTCCGACAAAAGTGGGCAAAAACTGGGTTCGCGCGCCATTTTTTTCTACCGGAAGCCGCCGGGAGGTGAATAGTACTTGATATTCCGAGATTGAGGAGCCAATCAGAGCGCGCGAAAAGCACTATTCACTTGTGTGGTATATACTAAAACTCAATATACGCACGCTGACAAGTGCTTTATTTCTTTAATAATGTTTATACTGACACTGAAATAAACTTATTAGCTTATTAAACTAAAGCAGTTGGATAATAAACTAAACAGTAATATTGGCCAGGCACGCACCATTGAGGCTGTTGAGCTATTTTTTACTCTAACTCGTGCTACCTCCTCTCCTACTCTAGTTGGTGGGACACGATGAAACACCTCACGTGGTCTCTGCTGGGACTCGCTGACATCGATAAGTTAGAATCTAAAGACGAGACGTCACGTAACCTCGTGCTGATCCTCTATGCAATGTTTCTGGTCGCGGCCGTTATCCTCCTTGTGAACATGATGATAGCTGTCCTGTCAAATGTATACCAGAGTGTGGAGGTAACGCAGCATTTTTCATAATTCCCTTATTTTTTTTTCTGACCAACAACAAAATGTTTTAGCTATACATTGATGGTAATAAAGAAGAATGGTTGGAGCGACTTTCTGAAAAAATCGGCAACACAAGTCAAAAATTGATCTCCTTCAATATCGTGTCTAGACAGACTTTAGTGAAGAGCAATACAATGGGGTACAGCGACACAAAAATACTGAATGGCCAGTCGTTAAAGATGTCATTAATGCCATTGTTTTACGAAACGATACGTTGAACAATTCTTTATTTGGGTAAACTTGATATTTGTAAAAGTCAACTTTGAGGTATTTTTGGAGATTATATTTTTAATTTTCTAGCTTCAGGACGCCATAACAACTAATCGGACCTCATGTAGTTTCTTAACAAGGTTTATCTAATTTTAAAAATAGATCTATATATATTTTACTTTTTGTGACGAAAAAGAACGATTTTTACAGTCGTTCTTATTGAGTTCGGTCAGTGTACAAGCTCTTAAAATGCCAGGTGTTATTGGAAGTAAAGTAACACCAGACTCACTAAATTCTCTTAGTCTGTGCAGTAACCAATGCCAAATAAGATACCTTAGCAATTGCAGCGATTAAATTACACTAAACTATCCATATGTCAGCAACACTTTAAAAAAGAAATGCGCACAAAAAGTTGTCGCACTGTAGATGCACATACGAAATGTAAATCAAGGTCAATATATAGATAAATATAATTTCATATCGCTTGTCTACATATTGGGTAGGCTGCTATAAACAATTTACATAATATTTATGAATAGTTACATGACGTCATTATTTGATCAATATTTTGGTGCAGGACAATTCTTTGTTCGAATGGAGATACAAGCAGGTCATCACCCATCAGACCTACAGCAATTACCATCCCATACCGGTTCCGCTAAATCTAATTAGCATGCCGAGCATGAAGATCTATCGATTTGTGCGAAAGTGCTGGTGTGGCTTAATGCAATTGTGTATGCCACACGTACCGGGGACGCTCGAAGAAGATAGTGAGTCATCATTATTATTTGTATCATTTATAGTAGGAGCTTTCTTCGCTTCTGTGCACAAGTTAAGACATATTTCCAAAACCCTACTCTGTTTGAAAAGACGACACAGTCAGACAAGGAAGGTACAATGGCTTCTATGCAAGTGAAAATCAAATGAGATGTACAAACCAATCACGTCGTGAAAATTCGCGACCCACAAGATAACAATACGAACAGTCAATTGCGATTTCAGACTCGTCACCTTCAGCACACAGAAAAGAGTTTCTAAAAATGTTACACATTAACATTAACAAGTGAATAGTGCTTTTCACGCGTTTTGATTGGCTCCTGAATCTCAGAATAGCACGTATCATTTATACCTTCCGGCGGCTTCCGGTGAAACGGTCTCGTATCCAAGCCCGACTTTTGCCCATTTTTGTCAGTTAGCCCCCGAGCTCTGCGAGGGTAATAATCACGATGCTAATGCTGTTAGTATCGCACTCTTTGGAGACTCCAAGCGGATTGTCATCTCGAAATTTAATGTTCGTCAGTCAGTTAGTCAGGCGTATGACCTCCAGGCGAGGTGGCTAAGCAGAACCATTGTAGTGAAAGGCCCTGAGCACCGATGGAGGTGATTTTATACAACAAGATGTTGATACAAGGACAAGCAATTCGACGGATGGTTATAGACGGCCCGGATATTTTGCCATTGCATGGAAGGCAAAATTGCTATCCGTAAAAGGCATGAAACGATTTCTTTAAGGCATCGACTAGAGCGGCGACCTGAGCACAATCCTAGACCCCAATATTGTGTTAGAACTCGGATACTTATTCGGAAAGGACAAGAAAAATACAGTCGGTGGAATTCGAACAAACACCGTGGCAAATTTTACCGTTTGACATTTACGGGAAGACACAAGACCGCCGCGAGCGCTCAATGCAATGGAGGTTGGACTTTCGAACTGTATAAGAGCTGCTTTATATTTCGAAATCACTAAAGGATAATGAAGGCGATAATATTGGGGTTTTGTTTCGTTTGCTGGAAAAGAGCTAAAACTACGACTTCCAGGAACCGGTGAGTTTTTAATAATTACAGTTGACGATCTTGTTCAAGAGTATGCTAATTTTGGTGTTATCACTCGTGTTTTTAACAGTCGCGGTATATTTTGTGGTTGATGCTCCGGGAACTGTGATGAAGGCCAAGTCAGACTATATTGTGACCTTTCGCTAATTTTCGAAGCTATTTCAGAGTGCCTTCGTGCAAGATAACCTGGTTTTACCGTTGCGTGTGAATGAGACATTGTTGCACAAGCGACTCTCGCTTTCAGTTTTAAATTTATTACACTTGAAGAAACGTAATTTATAAAGCAAAAAAAAAACCATACACGTATTTGGTTAGGATGCAGCGTTGGCTGGAGTAATCACGGCTTCTGTTAAGACTTAAAAAAATGTCGAAGATCAACTTTCCTGACTGTGCAAAACTGATTGAGTCACGATTCTAATCTCGAATGTATTCTGTACCCTGCTATCAGAGCCTCCGAGTAAACGTCGGAGACTGCCAATGTCCTCGACTTTCCTTGTTGAGCATGCGTGAGCCGTTCTTCCAAATACTTGGATGAGTCAAACTAGTTTCTTTGTCTCAATAAACCGGTCATGCGAGTCGGGGCTGCCCCGCATGTGCAGTTCGGTAAATTGCTGACTGTTTTTTGTGCCCACTGTGTTCTTTGAAACGAGGTTTCGACAGGTCACATAGGGCTTGCGCATGTTCAACGGAGAACGTAAAGCTCGTTGGCAGAGGCTTCTTCTTCCTTAGTTTCCAACGCAGAGAGAGTGAAGGAGGTTCTGCTCGCAGGGTAATAGTCTGTAGTTGCGTGCAGAATTAAAGTTGTCTCAGCGAAGTTTGGAGTTTAGCTCGTCCACGAAAACTTGAAAACGCATCTGACCTCACGTTGTCTAAACTAAACCAGTCTGCCGTGTGACCAACATACTTTTAGCGGCCGACTAGTGACGTCGCTATACAACCATGGCTGGTATAAACGTTTAATAATGTCCAAGCGGAAAATAAACAAAAATCACGCTTCCCCAAAACCCACTACAGGGCGGAGGGATATCTGCAATTACCGTATTTCTGTAAAATAACTAATTGGGAGCTGGCTATTGAACGATGTGGTATTTAACAAGTATCCGCCGAAGTGGAGGTAAATACCGGTGGATAGTTACCGAGCTCCTTCGGCAAGGTAAATAGCCACCGCTACTCACCGACACTGAGAAGAATAATTGCTTTAGTTTATACAACACAAGTTTGATAGCCACCTTCCCACTTTCTTTATTCCCGACTAACTATAGGCAAAAAGTCGATTCTGATTACGCGCGCGAGACCGATTTGCAACCAAAAACGTGATAATTTTGAAGGAACTTGTGTAACCATGCCTTAGACATTTCTTCCAAACAGTTTTTCTTGCTGTTGAAACCATTCTGCAAAACATTAAATGCTTCACCTCAGAATTGAAAACGTCCAGCGTTTTCATGCAGGTTTCCGTAAATGGACACTCGTAGAAAACAAACGGCACAAAACACTTCGTGCCAACGGCTTAGTAGCAAAACGAAACACAAAAACTCGCCAGTGAACACTGCTAAAAAGAACTTTGTAGCTTTCTCTGTGTTGTCCGGTAGAGCAGTGCCTCGTTTACCGAAACAATTCTGCTTCGGTGACAGCAGCAAAACAGGCGCCATTTTGTTTCAAACCGGAAGTTGCCGGGAGGTGAGTAGCACTTGACATCAAGTAGCGCGCGGAAAGCACTATTCACGCACTTGTGTTGTATGTACTAACTACTAATATTCATCCATACCGACATTCACTTCGGTGAATAATTGTTAACTACATCTTTTCTTCTACAGAGGAAAATATGAACAGATTAATGAAGGATCTGGGTGAAAATTACCTGTCGAGATACGGATGCTCATTCTCTCCAACAGGTACTTATGATGAATGAATACATAATTTAATTTTCGTGCAACGTAGAGGGTTATTATTTAGTAAAAATTATTTTATCCTTTGAAGAAAGTTAATTGGAAGCTAGTTGAAAGGGGTACGGTCATAAGCTGAGAGTGCGTCGTGCCGGCCCTTTTGGATTCTACAACAACGGCCGATTAGATTTGCAGCATCAAACCACATTTAAGAAACATATAACGCGTTCCCGTGTAATAAGTCTCACCTAAAAATGCGGGAAGTTGGGAGAACACGAAAGTAGCGCAGGGAAACCACGAGGCCCAGAATAGACCTAAACGACCGCACCCTAACTTAACTGGGAGGTAGGCGACCGAAGCGCTATAACCAATTATTTGTTTCTTTTATACACAACATTTTAGACGAAAAGATGGATCGTGTTTCTCAGGAGCTAGAAGGAAATCGTACCATGGCTAACCGGATTGCCGATCAAGTGTTTTCAGCTGTAGATCCTTTGAGTGAAGTGGTAATGTATTGATAATTCCATATTTTGTGAGTTGCCGTGTGTCAGCGTATCAAAGTACAGGAGCGTATCAATGTGCTATAGAATACTAATCTGGGGGTGGATTAGATTGGTAAGCTAAAATGGTCGCATTTTCCCAGCTATTTTATGTTATACGAACTTGCAGGAGAGCAGGAAGCGAGACGTAGAGAAAGTATTGATCTTAACATTAATAATACTATTACCGCGCCCACTATTAATTAATTCTAAGAATACGTCATTCTAAGAAACGGACGTGGACTTTCCTACATTAACGTCCCCTGCTACTGCATATCACGTTGTTAAAATTTAAAGAATCTACATCCACCCAAAAACTTTCAAAAGGTGAAAACTTCTATATAGAGAGTATACTCAGATTGAGAGTGTCATTTATTTTAAATAATCACATGCTCAGATTTTACCTAACAATTCAGTAGTCGAAACTCGATTCAACTTTCGTGGGGTTAACGTGTTAACAAATTAACCATGAATATGTTGTATGACGTCCTTAAGCTGAAAATGTTTGGCTGGTTCATAGGGCTGGTTAGGCAAAGGTATCACAGTAGAAGGAAACAAGCTGACGTACGATGGTCCTGTCAACTGCTCTGATTGTAAAGACAAGACACCGGTGGGTCATCACAGCATCTGCTACAACAGAGCATTAAGTAAAGACTCTCCGGTGTTTGAGGTGAGGTTATCACCGTTTCCTTAGTTTTCTCTATGACCGCAAAAGCGCAGACTCGCACAACAATAGGGAGTTTAAGAAACCTAGGACGGCGGCGACAACACGAGGAACCAAAAAATGTCTTTGTAACTTTGGATATTCTTAGTTTGCTCAATTTGTTCCGGTTTTGCCGAGGTTCTATTGCTTTTATCGTCTCCTACTAAGAAGAAAGACTGTCGTAATTTCTCAAAATGTCGTCCACTTCCTGACAACGACGTAGAAAAGAAGCATTTGAAGTCGCACGCGAGAGCACTACGACCCCGAGATCATGTCAATTTCAGATATTCAAGTGCTTCTTTTGTCTTTATTGTATTGTTGTATTGTTTCACCGACGTTGCCGTCGTCCTCTCCCGTCCTGTATCTTGAACTTCCTAATAATAAAGAAGTACGCTGATTTGATTTCCACTAAGAGGCTGGTATGTCATGCTTTCACATTCGTATTTTCACATCATTCCAAACACTGTATCTTAAACTAAACTAAACTGGACAGGTCATAAAGACGCGATGTAATTCGATTGCAACGAAGATGAATTGCGCAGTACATATTATGCCGTGTCTATACGGTGTTTGGAAATCGTTTTACATTGTGCGGCGAGCATTTCACCACGACAAAAATGTCTAAATTTAGCAAATTAAGTAATCAGTATTAACAGCATTCGATCGACGTTTAACACCTGTGAGCACCCGGGACCTAATTCAGTAAACTTTGCAAGTGCATTTCACACTGTATATTGGACCAATTTTATCCAGTGAAAGCTAAACACTGGCGTCCAGACAATGGCCAAAATACTGTTCTAACTATGCATTTGAACTGTGGCCCAGACTGGCAGTGTGCGGATAACGGCCAACTCCCGTAAGCGACTACTTAAAGCTGAACGAAAGGTGGTCGTTTACGGGACATTCCACTGCACATGTTTATTGAATTGGCCTTTGCCTGTAGGGTTGCGAGACTGTATCAATGGAAAAAAAATTACCAAGTTCTTTAGGATTTGTGTCGGGGGGGGGGGAGAGGTGGGTGGGGGGGGGATCCCATATAAAAAAGGACGGGGACGCTCGTCGTACCTCTCGGGGGTCAAAATCACAGGTTTTGGTACCGTTTAGGGTACTCAACATCAAACGTTGACATTTTTATGTGACGTGGTATCTTTTAGCGGTCGTGCGTCTTTCGAATGAATTTTTTTTTTGTTTGAAAACAGCAAGGGATAAAGTGCTTGGTGATATCATGCTTATAGCAATTAAAGGCATCGAAACTTTAAACTCTTGGTATGCTCTTATTGGTACCTTTTAGGGCTCAAAGTAAGCTTGAGCCATGCCCGTTTTAGTACCTATAAGGGGTCAAAATAAAAATTCTCGACGAGCATCCCCGTCATTTTTATCTCGGAGTCTACCCTTCCCGAGGAGTATTACGAAAGACTGGGATTTATTAAAAATGGCCGTTCTGTCCTCTTGATGAATACTTAAAACACAACGTTCGTTTAAGGTTTTGATTCAAGAAAGTGGCGAACGACGCTCTCTCGCAGTGGGAGTTGCTTCATCTGATAATCATGACTGTCATACGTTTCCTGGGTGCCTTGAGAAATCTGTGGGATATCACATCGAAAACAGTAGAATTTATCAGGGCATTCGCATAAAGCAAGGTAAAGAACCGCAAGATTTTATTTATGTCAGCAACACATTCATTGTAAATGTAACAACAGTTTTAGCCTGTGTTTCAAATGAGGACCCTGTTGGGACGCAACAAAATCTGTTGGCTCTATAGATAGATCTAGTGTCGGACAATGCATTGTTGTTTAGATCGTTCATGCATGAAAAATTATATTATTCTGATACAGCATATGAGCTTTTGAAGTTCAAATTGTTGTCGTTCTTGGCTACTAATTAGGCTTGCATTAGAAGTTATTTAATACAAAGGATTCAACTCACAATGTTAAAATCGAGCTCAGTGGTTGAAAAGATGTAATCACAGGAACTTAAGGAATGGGTTGTGATCTGACTATTAAACGTTTTGCAGGTCAAGCTGTAAAGATGGCTTACAGGGGAGATATCATCAGCTGCCGAGTTCTTTTCGCTGATGAAAGTGAGGACTCGGGAGTTCCTGTGAGCTTTAACTTAAATGGAAGAGAAGTAGGCAAAGCTTATATGATGGTAGATAAGAATGAAGATCGAATACTCTATCCTTGCATCGGAATGGGACACGAAGGAATCAGTGTACAATTCACCGTAAGTAATAATTACCAGCAGGACCCCGTAACATAAGGTAGTCGCATATTTTTTCCTTTTGTTTTTCTTTCTTTCCTTTTTTGAAGTCCATTTCGAGCATCTGGAATGCAATTTACAGCGTCAAAGTACAAACTTCTCTGTAGTGCATGTACCACTCGACCGTAACACTCCGCGAACGGTCGATCGATTGACATAAAAAAAAAAAAAAAAAAAAATATATATATATATATATATATATATATATATATATATATATATATATATATATATATATATATATATATATATATGTATATATATATATATATATATATATATATATATATATATATATATATATATATATATATATATATATATATATATATATATATATATATATATACTAGAAATACGATAATCGCAGAGATCCCCTCGCTCTGTAGTGGGTTTTCGGAAAGTGGGGTTCTTTTTTTTTCCGCTTTGAGATTATTTTAAAATCTTTTTTGTAGAAACCACGGTTTGTGTAGCGACGTCACCAGTCGGGTACTTCTCAAAAATTTGGGTGGGAGTGTGCCGCCCAGGACTGAAAAACCCTTACCCTATTTCAGACCAAAAATTTGCAATTTTCGACCCTATTTCAGACCAAAATTTGCAATTTTCGACCCTCTTTTAGACCAAATATCAAAAATCTCCGACCCTATTTCAGACTAAAATGCTAAAATCGATACCCTATTTCAGACTAAAATGCTGAAAATGATACCCTTTGGGGCGGCACATACCTATATGGCTCACATATGGGAGTAACCCCCCCCCCCCCCCCCCGGGAGTGTAACAAATTTAGAGAGTTGCTTGTTTACACGCTTTCGAACTCTCGCAAAATGTGTGAATTTTGGCAAAGATTCAATTTTTAACACAACAACTTTTCAAACCGCGTTTGACGAATTTGAAATCTTTGACAGAAAAAAGAAATTAAGCCACTAAATAATACAAGGTTCGATTGTACTGAGCGAGCCAACCTGGTCACTGAATAGTACGAGGTCCGATTGTGTTGAGCGAGCAAATTCGGCCACCCATATAGACAACAATATACAAATAGACTGTAATTGCTTAATTTGGAAAGCAGTGGCCCCTGGCCGGGTATTTTCTACTTTAATAGCCTTCAAAAAGCAAGAGCACTTCAACCAGGTTACATTTCATCCTTGAATACAGTGTGCCAACAAACACGGCGAGAAAACTTTACAGCATTTCCATATGTCAGACTGTCGGTGAAATTATGCAAACATGTCAGGAATCGGATGACACAATCTTGCACGAGGGCACTCTGAAATAGCTTTGAAAGCTAGCGAAAAGATCCCAGTATAATCCTACTTGGCCTTCATCACAGTTCCCGGGTCATCAAACGACAAAATATAGGGCGATTGTTGAAATACCATAATGATAACTTTACTTTAAAATAGCATACGTGTACTGTACGTTAATTGATGTAATTTTTCAAATCCCGAAAGCCACAGCTTTAGCTCTTTTCCAGCAAAGGAAACAAAACCCAAAACACTATTGTTTACGTCTTCAATGATTTAAAAATACACTGTGATAGACCAGTCCTCATACAGTGGGAAAATTCCACTTTTCATTGTATTGTGCGTCGTCATCTTGTCAAAACTTGGATTCTGAAAACTACAATCCTATTATTGTAAAAGGTGAAATTTGCCGGTAATTGTTCGATTTCCACCAACTATATTTTGCTACCCCTTTCTGAAGAAGTGTATGCATTTTAACACAATACTGGCGTCTGGGATTGTGTTCGTGTCGGCCAGTCGATGCCTTAAAAAATTCTTTTCACGGCTACCAAGCTTGCCTCCGATACACTGGCAAAAAATCCGGGCAGTTTATAGCCATCCGTCAAACTGCTTGGCCTTGTATCTGCATCTTGTTGTACAAAATAACTTCCGTTCGTACTCTATCGCATGTCTCTTAAAAACATAGGCCCGCAAAGCGTACGTGAAGCTGTTTGCTACTAGTTGATGATCGTCTATGATAGTGAAAGGGTTAATACGAACTATCATGCACTCCCAAAAGTGATCAAGTTCATTTTTCTCCTTCATTTTCGGTAGCACAAATATATGATACAGTAAGGAGAACTTGGCTTTTGATTCCTTGCTCAGATGATAGCTGATCATGTATGCACAAACATGACAGTTTATTATATAATTATTTTGAGCTGATCGACATAAAAGGAGCAAAGTATAACTTGTCAAAATATTTCAAGTCGTTCTGTAAATTTCTGCGAGGTAAGCCAGATTTTGACTCGTTATAATAGTTTCGTATTAACGTAGCACACTCCAGCCAAACAAATCTGTTTCTCGTGCTCTTCGAACGGTGCTGAAAAAGATTCACAGTAAAATTAATTCCTGTCGATTTTTCATTAGCGACAAAACCCACTTTTACTTTTATAAACAAACAACTCAGACACTCAGACATACCACAGTCGATTATGTCATGAAATCATGTGTCAACAAACATATCATGCGAGGTAAACCGGATTTTGACTCGTTATAATAGTTTCGTAACGTAACACACTCCAGCCAAACAAACCTGTTTCTCGTGCTATTCTAACGGTGGTGAAAAGGATTCACAGTAATATTTCCTGTCGATTTTTCAGTCGATTTTTCATTAGCGACAGAATCCGCTCGAGAAAATTTTTATAAACAAACAACTTAGACATACCACAGTCAATCTACATCTGCAATTATGTCATGAAATCATGTGTCAACAAACAAATCAGTGAACGCAAAAAAACTCGGAATAAGCTTTATCTTTGTCAAAACATATGTCACACCATACAGCCGTGTTCCTTCTTTCGTGAGCGGAACGTATATTAGCAAATGTGTCCAGAATTGTCGCTCTAAACGCGAATCTGTGCCGCCTGTTTGCTAGATACTACGGATATGTCAGCCAGGGGCTGAGAGGGAGCAGATTTCCACATACAGCCAAAGAATCGGTAACATTCATAGCCGCCATTAAATAGTGCCTTCATTCTCCACGTGCGAGAGAGCCAATTATATTTAGAAAACCCCTCCCTGGAGAGGTAATTTAGCTTCTGACATTCTGTCGCCAAGTTATAACATTAGCACGGAAACCCTTTACTGGAAATCTCTCTGTGCATTCTTTGTGTTAAGTAGATAATAAAAGACAAACTTTCTCACAGGTCCTACACCACGGCGGCTTTTATATGGATAACACTTCATGCCCCTCCCCCATCAGAGGTTTTTGCCACCTAGAGGGGGGGACATTTTATTGACCTAATGAGGTGGGCCGAACGGTAGTTTGTCCGAGGCTATGACATAGAAGCTATTTGCATATATGCAAATAGCTTCAAAAATTGCGGCTTACAGTTCTGGCCTAAGAGCCTGGGAACGAGGTCATACGCCAGACTGATAGACTGACTGACAGACGAACATTAAGTTTCGAGATGGCGACCCGCTTGGATTATCCGAATAACGCGATACTACTGCATTAGCGTCGTGATTATTTCCCTCGCTTCGCTCGGGGACAAAATAATTCACACTACAGCTTATGAATGAGTTTTGCTCGTGCAGATAGCGTGTGACTTAATGTGTTTCTTAATCCTTTCACTCCCAAGCGTGACCAAGTTCAATTTTCTCATTCAGTTTTGGCAGCACAAATATGTCATACAGTAAGGAGAACTTGGCTTTTGAACTTGGAAGTGAAAGGGTTAAAAAATTCTAAAGAAGTCTCTTCCTTCGGATTAGAATGAAGAGAATTCCAAACCTTGACTCCTGAAAATTAAAACCTATTCTTATAGTAATCTGTTTTGTTTTTGGAGGTTAAAGATCTGTTTTGGAAGCCCGAAGGTTGTAATCATTCAGGCTATTGTTAAATGTAAACATCTCAGAAAAATACGAGGGGCACAAGCCATTGACTACAAGCTTTTGAGATCAATTAGCCACCAGTTATACTACTAGAATGCATTATCAAGCTTAACTACTGAAACGCCAATTGTTTCAAATAGCTATTACAGTGAGCGTCTTGATTTATCACGGTACATATACGAGGCACATAAAAACGTATGGTCTTTGTAGAGACTGCATTGTAAAATATGGCTAGGAAGAAAACATCGGAAGGCCTCATTAATGACCTCATTATTAGGGGAAAATCGCCAACATGTCCTTAATTGATGTTCTATAGATCACCAATTTATGATAAGTACCATTTTTTAAATTCCGTGTTGCAGATGGGGAGATTCAACCAGGTCATACCCCGTTTGATTAAATGCTTCGAAGAAGTCCGAAAGGATGTATTTTGTGGCTTTCAATCCCAGGTCAGTGAGATGGAAGGTCTACTGGGACTTTTAAACACCTCGCATTACTACCTATTTACCTTAAACATATAATCTTCATATTCTTACAAACCTTTTTTTCTAATTTACGTTGACACCTTGCTTTATTTTTAACTCAATACTCATCTTCTATTGTTCTCACATATTTCTCGAGATGTTTTTTTACATCTTGTTTTATTGCCCTAACCCTTTCTTACAGTGCATGACACAAAACTCACGTTTCGTGATACAACTCTTCGCACACGCATTGCATTACGTACTATTTGACAGTCCAGAACGTTGCCACTGTTTTGAGGTCGTTTTTTACCCTGACCAAGCTAATCGTGCTTTAAATGTAAACGCAACTAAATCTACTATTATTTGCTCTGTTTGTATAGATACGTAAATACCACAATGGATGCGTACATATGTACGTATAGATACGTACATGTACCATGCTATAATTGCTGTAAAAGAGCAAGACTATTTTCCTGAAAAGAATAACCGTGAATCTTTATTCAGACCCCATACTCTAATAGAAATTGTATTCCAAAAAATCTCAACAATATGATAGTTTTAGAATGGTTGAATAAGGATATACTTACAAATTCAATTAATCAACAGGATCACATCCCAGAGTCGGTCGTTTCATTGGGTGCAGTAAGAAACACACGAGGGGTGCCAAGTCACTAGACTCAGTATTCGTAATAACTAATATACTATAAGCTGTAAAGGTGTACAGTTTTTTTTTCCGTTTTCTTTGTTGACAGATGGATAAAGTGAAACAGGTCATTCCCGACGCCATACAGCACAATCGCGAGATGTCAGAAATACTGGTGAATGAACGCTTTGAGGATGTAAAGACAAAGATAGAGTTGGTCCAGAAGAAGATTGAAATGACCCAGGCAGAGACCCAGGGTGCGGTTCACGATTTGCAATCCCAGATCAATGAGATGAATGATGTACTGAAGAAACTCGTTTCTGCAATCGAGAGAAAACAGCTGTGAAACAATTTCTGTAATCCTTCGTAAACTAAAATAAGCTGCAACCAAAACTTCAGAATCTTTCGATTTTAGCAGTTCGATTGCTTCAGAATATTTCTTATCACGTGATAAATGTTCGTTTTCTTAGCATGTACACTAAAGTTTCTTCTCAAGGTTACGGTAGATATGAAGTCAGAATTGGTTTGAAAGGTGCTGCCCATGGCGATATGCCCGTTAGAATCTGCCGGAGCAGAAGTAGCACAATACAATATAACCACTGTTTTTTTTTTTTTAATAGCTGCATTGTATAATTATGGAGCTTTTAAGCATGATCCTTTGTGCAATAGTTACGCAGCATCTTGAGAGAAATCCGAGCTTTTTTCTCTTCAACTTTGACATCATTCAACGGTATATTGCACAGTATTTTAATACTAACTTTCTACGAGTAGTTAATCTAATGGATACGTCCTAATATACTATTCATCACGGTCTTCATATATGGTTCCTGTCTGTATCTTTTACATAGCTGACCCTAATGCATAAAGGGATATTCTTTGTTGCAGTTTTGTAGTCTAAAAAATATAGATTGAGTTTTCTGGATATTCAATTAGGAATCTTAAACAGCTTTAATATAGCTATTGATTGAATGAATAGCTAACGGCGGCTAAGTATCATAAAGCGCAGTCAGTAATATGTTACAAACTTATAATAAATATATTCAGGTGCAACAATTCAATTAGTATGTCGTCTTTACTTTTCTGTCCTATATAGGATATTCACTAATTGAGTCCATGTTCAATGTAGTGACTTCATAAGGAGGGTAGCTACGCTGCTCAGCTACAGTACTCTTGTATTCTAATCATTATGTGTATTCAAGTGTACAGTATCATACTGTACATGTATTTAGTATTCTTTAGACATAGGAATTCGCAATTGAATATTCAGTTCAGCTACCACTGATCAGTGGGTTTTGGTAAAATCCATAAAGTCGACGATGGCTAGTCATATATCTTAATCACAATATCTTTAACCAAGTGTTTCAGGAAGGTGTGTATGTGACTCAACTTAGCTATTGTTTTCACCGTACTGTATACTTTTATGCATAGCAATCAGCATTTCTTTCGGTTATTCAGCTGCACCGTAATTAGCGAATCATCTTGTAGTTACGTTGGCAAACAGAACACATGCTTACTCAAGCTTTGCAGCTTTAGTACAGTAAATAAGTTCTCATATAATTGTGACAACTAACTTGCTTTCATACTCAATTTGCAAACATAGCAATACATTTGTGTTGAAACATCGCGTGCTGACTGGCAGCGTACGTTTATCGCACTCACAGAGTTTGTCTTTGATTTGTAAGAATATGACAAACACATGCCTGCATTGTGACTGCTTATGTGTACTGAAATGTAACATTTCAATCACATCATGTACTAATAAAGGGCACATGAAAAACCACCTGATCAGTTCTTATTGTGTTGACATTTCCATGAACTCAAATGACTCCAAGATATGATGTTTCAATCAAAATAAGCGTGCAACATATTTTTAAAAAGGTACTGAAATAAGAAAAACTTGAGCTTCTGGGAAACACTATTTCAAGTATATGTGTGACGCCATAAGTGGAACTCATGGAAGCCGGAATTATCAAAATTAAAGTATGGTGTAGTTCTTGTCTGAACTATTCGTTTTAAGAGCAGTGCAATGGGGCCACATTATATGTCGCAAATACTTCGTAAGGAAGGAAGAGCGGAGTTACTTCTATACCCCCACCCCTTGCTTCAAATAGATTAATGCTCCCTAGTAGGTTACAAATAAAAAGAAAGACAATGATGAGAAAAGACATTTTTATCTTGTCTTAAACATCTCAAGTTCAAAATGTTATACAAGTAGTAACAAAGTTGTACCTTGATTCTTTTCATTCCTTCTACCATCTTTCCACTGGTTTCAATGCTTGTCCTTGCAGTGTTTATTCTAATTATTAAATATAAAGAATGAGATACAAATATTAAGAGACTATAAATGTACTATGAATCATCATAAATTAATGTAATATACAAGTTTCCTTATCAAAAAGCTATCAGCATGATTGTAACAATGAATAGCATTCCTAATACAGCATGACTGGGCATTACTATAGAGATAGAGGAACAGAACATGACAAAGAAGACATATCAGACAAAGACAAGACAAGTGTTGAAGAAATCAGTAATTGTCTAGCATTTGCCAACCTGTTTTCCTTCATTATGTGAAGCTGCTGTCCCATCGGTTTCCTCAGCCAATCAACGCCAAAACAAACACAACCCATACAGTATGCAGTTTCATCTGCTGAGGCAAGGTTCTTTTTGCAATTGACCACTGGCATGTCCATCAATAGAGTGACAATACTTCAACAGCATGCTGGGAGAAAAAGAGGCAAAGCTTAAATAAACACTTACAGTACCAGACTATGACCAGTCAAACAAGAAATGGGTCAGAATTTGTAAACAGAGGTGAGGGGTGGGATAATGAACACATGCCCAGCACATTTGATAAACAAGGTGCTGTCTGTGCAAGAAGCACATTCTGCACATGGGCTGTGTTTTCTGGGCTATGATTAGTTGCAGGGAACTGATCTCCTGGGTGAAAAACACTGATCTGGGGATCAACTCCTTTGGGTTTTCTTTTGTTGCCTTTTCTTTCATTTATTGTCGGTTTGACTATACTCCATCTTTCTGTTTCTAATAATATCGAGAGCTTTCATTTGATGAGTGGTCACACCTTTAATTAGGTTTCATTTGACAGTTCAGGAGTTGAAAGTGAACACTGCTTCTGTTAAAATGTAGTCATTGAGAACTTCCATTTATTTTAGTGGTCACACTTTTAGGTCTCATTCAACAGTTCAGGCATGGCCCTATTTTTTGGAGACGTAAAGTTTAGACTCCCAGGTTGAGAATCTTGGCTAATCTTGCAATATCCTCTGAGATACTCTCAGACGTGAAAGGGGCATTATTACTGTAGGGTGAAATTCTTGAACTCTTCAGATGCCAGTACATGAAGTACAGGAGTCAAATCTAACTGTGATAATTATTATACCCACCCCCGGCGTACGTAAATCTTTAGTCAGAATTGCAACTACTTGCTTTCCTGTTCCACCGATGATTGCAGTTGCAAAATTGACTCATACAACTATACAGTAAACAGTATACCTTAGCTTGTGGTTCCCCTTTTGTATCAAAACTCTCATCCCTTCATTTCCAGATAAGCTTTGACCAGATCTGTCATCGAGATTGAGCAGAACTGTCAGACCAACGCTCCTGCTAACATTCTGTTCTCACTGACTTCCTAAAAAAAAAAAAAAGTAACGTAGACGTAACTACATGTACATGTAGAGACATTTTAGGCGCATTTATCAAGCAGTACAACATTCCCATCACATAAAAACATACAGTACTTGGTCTCGGTAGTTGTCATAAAGCAACTGAACATATCGGAACTTTATGATTGATAGTTACTTCATATAACTCTTGATTTTAGAATATTCCGCTGAATAACAGGAATGGCGGCTCAACTCGTACACAGTGTATCCCCGCCAAAATTCAACATGATAGTTTTTAATGATAAAGATCAGTCAATTCCGTGATGTGGATCACTTTTTTAAATGGCTTTCTAACATGCTATATCACATTGTGCAATGCTGTCGTTTCATTATTATTATGCCATGTGCGCGCTAATTACGTCACTGTCCTGATGGCTCAGTTTATCAGTTTAAATAAATGGAAAAAGTTTTGTGCAAAGACTGTTCTTTTTTTTCTTTTCTTTTCTTTTTTTTTTTTTTCTGAATCAGTGGACGTAACGATCCTGTACACGAACATACCTGTCATACAAGTCTGGTATTTTTCTGGTGAAACTGAAACTGGTAATTTTACTGCCGATAAGGAGTTGAACAACGGCCATAGGTTGATTTTAAAGCCCTGGCCAAACGAGACGCAAGTCGATGCACTTTGACTTGAGTCGAACTAGCATCGACTTGAGAAAGGGTTGCTAAACAAGATGCGCAAAAAATGAAAAAAATAAAAATTTCCGGGGTGGAAAGCTGTTTAAACTACAAGCCACGGCCTGTTAATTTCATTGCACGAGCCATTGGCATTTTTACCACATCACACTAGTTTCTCGCTCTCTGATTGGTCGGTTAACCGTGGTAAATAAGAGTACAGACAACGATGTGACGCCAGCTGACGCCAGCGTGTCACGCTTTGCAACGAAATACGAAACTTTATCTCCACACCACGGCAAACCAGTGGAAATTTACTAAATAAACTCAACGAGTGTTGGTTTTTACGAAGAGGTGAATGTGTAAAAAACAACAACCCATCTAACGTGGAAAGCATTGGAAGTACCGTTACGTCACTCAGTCAGTCAGTGTATGGACTATTGACGGCTCCGCTTTGTTTTACTGTAAAGTTAGGTGAGGGGAAATCGATGAAGGTCTGCTCATAAGAACGCCGAGCAGTGACTTAACTGGTTTGTGTAACTCTGTTTTATCTTGAGCTGTTACCACAATGGAAGTGACTGCTACACTGATTTAAACTCAAATAATAATAATAACTTTAATTTTAAATTTTAGATATCATTTTGTATAAATATTTAAATACATATTGTTAGATTGTTATAGTGTCCCAAATTAGCTATACAGCTAAATACACTTGTAGGTTGGTTGTGATCGTCCGGGTTAGAGTAGTCTCCAGAAAGACTGTTGTTGGTGACTAGTCAGTGTTGTTAGTCACCAACAACAGTCTTTCTGGAGACTACTCTAACCCGGACGATCACAACCAACCTACTGTTCACACTCCTGGGTTCAAACCATTTGCCATAAATACACTTGACACTGAAAGTAAAATTCGGTCCATAACTTATTGTACGGACCGCGCGCTCGGTTAATAAGATCTATGTATAGAACTTGGCTTTTGACACCTTGCTCAAATGAACCTGATTAAACTATAAATTGAAATTACAACACTCGTACATTTGCTTCAAAAGGATGAGAGAATCTACATTTTAAGCTTGGGAGTATGCGTGACTTATCTCATTTTCATGCATAATTGATTTTGACAGTTTGACTTCGAACATTTGTTTCTAATCACAGGCCACGATTAATCTAGCCTGCGCTTCATCACTTATCTATTTCTCGTCTTCTAAATTTTGTTTCTTCTACCAGGCTTTCTAAATTTCCAGTCGGCCTGTTTTATTTCAGAGCTACTATCACCGCGGTTTTAATGAATTCACGGTTGTTTGACGAGCGTATATTAAAGCTGAAAAACCCAGCCGGGAGCGACTTCAGCTTGTCGAAATGGTATCGTTTGATTATATTTCCTTTGCTTCGCTTAGTTTTAACCACCTGGAGGAAGAAGAATGCGAAAGTGAATATAATGAGCAAAAACGGCAAGAGCGCAAATACATGTCAACTTTAAATCTCACGTTACGTACTTTGAAACTCAGCCAAGAAAAGAAAGACTTCCACGCCGCTTGCACGTGAACATTATCCAATCAAAATATGGTATTTTTGCTTACATGTCAATCAAACTTCAAAATCCTAGAGGGTTGGACTTCTTTTACCAATTGCCATGATACCTACGCTGTGGTTTTCGGGTGAGAACAACTATATGCTGGGCCATTAGGCCCACAATAAAAATAAATAGACAATGAAGAAGATCACTATGTGTAAACAATAAGATGATCGATTCCAGCAACTAAAATAGTTTTTAGAACAAAAGAAGCGATTTATAGAAACAGCTCAGAACGTCACTTTTAGTAGCGCCAATAAAGGCTATTAATCCCCTTCCCCTATTGCCAGTTTTTTTTTTTTTTTTTTGAAGCGCTTCACGCCAGTAGCACGCAACGTGACGTATTGCGAAAAGCACGTAGCCGTTTCATAAATATGCAAGCAAGATTTACATAGAAGTTATAGAACCCGAATCAGTCATCACCACATCAGTGCCCCGGTCGCAGTCTCGGTAAGTACGCGTTTTTGCTCTCCCTAAAGTTCTGACTTCAAGACAATGAACGGCTATTGTAGGTATTCGATTGATTACTGGAAAATTTCCATACAAAACTACATCATCTGAGACCCGAGTGGCGTGTTTTCTGTATTCTCGCTAGTGAGGGTTTCAGCTTTGGCACCATTTATCGCATTTGCACGGTTGTTTGGGCATTTTCTCGTTGAACACTTGTGTCTATTTAATAGAAAGAACATTACACGGCGGCTTGAAGATATGGATTTTAATTTCTCGTGGTAAAACAATACTTTTTACTCTTTTGCGCAGCGCTCTTTCATAAAATATTAATTTTCCACTCGAAATTAATATTAATATCTTCGCGCCGCCGTGTAATATCCTCTATTCCTTTACTACAGATTATGAGATATATTTCTTACAGCGCTACAGTGCAGTGATTATCGTTATTATTGTGATTATCTCGCGGATATTGACGACCTGTTCTTTACCATGTATACAAGGGGTTTTTCGTGATCATCTCGGGGGAAGTCACGAAAAATCACTTACTATGTACACAAGGGATTCATGCATAGTCAACGATTTTTCGTGATCATCTCGGGGGAAGTCACGAAAAATTGTTTACCATGTATATGGTTTGTATGTGGTATATACTATGCACTTGGGTTGAGTAAATCAAGAACAATCGTTTATGGTACATTTCGGGCAAATATCAATTAAATTCGTGATGATCCGATCAACCAAGAATAACACCGGAAGTGCTTCACGCGCTGCCCAGCAGCAGGCGAGCATGACGCATTTCCTGTTTTAGTCTAATATAGGGTATTGATTTTGATGTTTCGTCTGAAATAGAGTCAAAAATCACAAATTTTGGTCTAAAATAAGGTCGAGAATTACAAATTTAGGTCTGAAACCGGTCGAAAATTGCACATTTTGGTCTGAAATAGACGGCATACTCCCACCCAAAATTTTGAGGAGTACCCCCAGTTCCACCTAAATGTCTCGACATTGTCTCGGTGTTTATTTTCGCTTTAGCTGGAATTAACTTTAACATATTTGACTATGGCGAGCAAACGTTTGAGGAGCAAGCTTCTCAAATAAGCGAAATGTCATTGTGTTTTATGTTACCGTTTATAACAAAGGTAAATACTCGCACATATTCCTTTGCTACTTAGTTCGCTTTCAGCCTCCTTTTCCGCTTTGCGATTCATATGTACATACAGTGTGCACACTGCACATTTCCAGTCGGTCGATATGACTCCCATCCTCGGATAATACTCTTATCACAAAGTACTACAAATCGTTGTGCATGCTTATATGAGACCGGTCAATAAACTCACCTCAGACCATTGGAAAAACTGTAACGTAAAATGCGCTGTTTACCAGCTTTACAATCAATACAAGTGCATTAATTCAAACCGCATAAAATGCCAGACTTCCAAACTGCTCCTAATTGTTTAATTAACTATCATCTGAGCAAGGTATCAAAAGCCAAGTTCTCGTTACTTTCTGGTGTAAAAACTGAAGGAGAAAGTTGACGTCGCCATGGTTATCAAACTTCTCATAATGCAAGCCTCGTTTTTCTTGTGCACAACTTATGCTATATACAATGCATTGAACTAACTTATAATTGAGCATCAAGTCCTAGTATTGAGTTTTTAGGCTAAATCTTGAGGTTTTACGAGCGTTACATTTAAGCTGATTTTGCATTGCGCATCTTTACTGGGCATAACACATTCGAGACGGTGGACATTCAGAAACACTACAGTTTCAACATCGATTTTTTTTTTCATTTTATGCATATAGGTTCTATTTTTCATCATTTTTTACAACTCAGAATGAGCTTGCAGGTTTCAGTCCACGTGGTATGGCTCGCGTCAGCAATGGTCCGCCATTTTAAAAATCTGGTCGTATGATACAAGACAAGCGATAGTTCATTAATTGTTAAAACTGAATGCAGGGAGGAGGCATAAAAACACACCTAAGGCTTTTCAGTGCATAATCGAACTCGAATTATTTTTTAAACGATTGAAATGCTCTTTTGTGGACATCACATCAATGTTTTTCTGTATAGGGGTCTGGGCACTTATACCTCAGCAGAGACCAATCTGCAAGCGCTGCCGTTATAACGAGTACGGTGACCTCCATTTTTTATTCTATAACTTTGATAAGAACAATGTTCCCAGTAAAACAGAAAAAAATAGGCAGAAATCTATGGCCAGCTTTTACGCAAAGTAAATTCGGCAATATTCAAATATATTTTTCTGTGGCAAAGGTGAATAATCAATAGACTAAAATCGAGGGTTTAGTGATATTTCAGATTGCCTTGAAATCATTGGCCTTACTTTCCCAGAGTTGGGGTGCGCGCAATAGACGCTAGAACACCATGTCAGCATTTTGCCGTAAGATGAGCACGGTGACCCCCTGTTCTTAATGCATCATTGTGACCCACTTGAGCTGTTGTAGAATTGTGCCAAATTCTATTACAAATCTATGACAGATTCTATTTCTAGGGAATCACCTTAACTGCAAATTCTGCAATAGAATTCACAGTTTTGTGCAGTAACCGCTGACTCAAAAGCAAGGTGACCGCACGGCCGAAAAACGTATTTCCGCGGTGTCAGCAAATTCTCGACTAGTCAAGATTATATGTAAAATATTCGGGTAAAAGGTTTCTTCTTGGAGGGCTTAATAAACAGTTTTCAGATATCAAAATAAAGGTTACGATCTGGTAGTCTTTTCTTATGGTGCCCCCAATACCGTTACACAGTAAGCTAGAAACTGACGAACCAATAAAGTTATTCCTTATTATTAATTTTATTCTTATTTCATGTTCTTATGCGTATTCTTACTTTATTGTTATTGTTATAGTAAACAATACTATTAAATGTGCCATAGACAACATGAACTGCCTGAATTTACTTGCAGGTAATTTTCCTTGTGGAGCACAGCACTGGAAAGGAAAGTTTTAACATGTAGGTGACGTGCAATAAATGGTGCAGTGATTTTATGATGACCAAACCTTATTAACTTGAGGGATGAAAGGGGGATTCAAAAGCACACTTATTTCTTAAAAACAAGCATTTTCCTTTTCACGGCTGTTAAGCCTAGTGTTCGAGCGACATAAGCTCCCACAAGATATCATGTGCATCAAGTGTATGAAAACGGGCGACAAAAGCACAAGGAAAAGCAAACACATTGTGCTTGCGCTTGATTTAAGCATGCCACGCACGGTTCAGACGTTATTCCTTACATGCGCCAAACCAAATGGCCTGCAAAACGAATGCAAAGACACATTGTGCAGCAACATTGTGTCCTTTGATGTTTCCAGGGTGGCAAAACGTGCGTCAATATTGTTGCCCTCCTTGCGGACACTACATAGGTTTCTTAAGTTTTTCAGCAGCAGGACAAATTTGTGTCCGGAACAAAATAATGTTTCGCGCGTGGCAAAACGGGCCAACATTTGGACAAAAATGCGCGCTGGCAATGTCTAAGACGGACCCCAGTAACTTTAACGAGACTGTCACTTGCAAAGTTTTCCTCGTGGCAACTTTAAGTTATGTTGTTGAAGACTGTTTCAGCCCATCTTTGGTACAATTCTTGCTCGGAGACCGAATTTCCTCTCCAGGAAGGGGTCTTCGAAATAAAATTGGCTCGAATCAAGGCACTATCATGGCGGCTGTGAGTTTCGCCGATTCTTGGGTTGTATTTGGAAAGTTCTGCTCCCCCTTCAGCCGCCTGGTTGACATATCCACACATTATGGCAGCATTTGCATCTGGCAGACAGGTACCTTGGTCCCAGAGGTTTTCTAATCACCCGAATGGAAGATTGAGCCGCGCAGCGGCAAAAAGCGAGTCGCGAAGATTTCTCCAGTTTTCCCCTCGTTCCGGATCAAATATTTGGTAGTGAAGAGTTCTAATTGATTGCCGCAGTGTTTTAGAGATAATAGTTTCAGTGCTTCCATTTCGAGCGCCACACCAAGTTATCCCCGAACGAAGTGAGGGAAATAATCACGACAGTAATGCAGTAATACCGCCTTATACTGCCTTACTTGGGGACTCCAAGCGGGTCGCCATCTTGAAATTTAATGTTCGTCTGTCAGTCAGTCTGGCGTACGACTTTAGGCGCGGTTACCATGCTAACCAATAACAAAGGCCGGATCGATCACGTGTGCCCTGTAGTTTTACTCGGAATAAGAGAAATTTAAACGAAGCATTTAGATTTGAGCGAAGCAACAATATATTGTAGCTGCGTTCACGAAAGTGGAAAGCTGAAAAACTGAAAAACTTGAAACACAACAGTCTCGCGAAGCTCGTCTTCAAAAGAGAAGGAAACAGGCACGGGCAAGGCGAAATCGTGAAACGATCGAACAGCGCCAAATACGTCTAGAGAAAAGACGACAATCATGTTATGACCGACAACATCATGAACAGAAGCGTGCCGAAGAAACGACTCCGCAAAAAGAACAGCGCTTGAAAGGAAATCGGAGCTTCAGAAGCAAAAGCGGGCCGAAGAAAATACTTCGCACAGAGAACAGCACTTGAAAGCAAATCGGGAGCTTCAGACGCCGTTTTGTGTTAAACTCAGATACTTATTCAGAAAGGACAAGCAACAAAGGTTAGTCAGTGGAAATCGAACAATCACCGTGACAAATATATTCTACCCGTATCTTGTAACTCGATCACTTCAAGAATGTATTAGAATCTGTATACTGATCATGTTCCCTCAAAGTATTGTTTTAATACGCTTCCTTCGCCAGTTTCGGCTAATCGTATTCGCTCAGAGCAATCGGAACTTGGAGTCTTGAATGATTTAGTCAGATGTCTTATTTTTTCTTTCAAGACTAAAACTGTAACAAATGCTGTAATCTGACATGCGGTGATTGCAGCGAGAATCGTTCACAAGCCCTTAGAAGTATGACTAGGTCTGAAGCCCGTGTATAATTTGAAGTAAACCGTTTAAGTTTGCTTTAATTCTGGGAGAAATCATGCTGTTTTGAGTGGGTTCACATACAAAACAATTCGAGCTCATTAAATATGCATGCCTGAGTCTGGAGCATGCAGTCCAGAGTAAAAACAAATCGCACAGGAAGCCTATTTAATTGTACTGCCTATGAATTCAAATTTGGAAAATCAGTGTTCCTTTTTTCCCGTACTACGACGGCCGACCAACTTTGACCAAAATTTAAGAACGTCCTTGGCAGACTGTATGAATTAATTTGACGTGCCGACCGTGGGAAATACGTACTTCGTCACGCAATAGACTCTTTTTTCAACGCAAAAGTATAACACACACCATTCTTTTTCTCCTTCCTTTGCGTGTAGCACTTGACTTCGAAGAAAAGATTGAGTCAACATTTCGGTAAAACAAAGGCTACTCTTGTTGGGAGTACCAAAGTAAAAGTCCCATCAATGGCAGAGTGAGGGGGTATCTGCGATTATTGTATTTCTAGTATAATTTACACCCTCTGTTCGCCTTGGAAATGGAGGGTTTGGAAAACTGAGACTTTAGAATACGAGGTTCAACGAAAGTGGAAGCCTGCGAAACGGTTGCGTATTCAGTTAAAACTGATTTTATTGCGTGTGAAGGTTTTTGAAAAGTGAGACAAACTGCCAATTAAAAAGAGAGCCGAGCTTTGAATTTACTTCATTTGCGCGTTACGGAATGTTAAATTTGTCATATGCAAACAATAAATGGCCAAAAAAATAAAAAAATAATAAAAAAGATTTAGAAAAATCTCCTTATTGGATAGCTTTGTAAACTGTTCCCAAACAACAAAACAAGTCTTATCTAGCCAATCAGATTGAAATATATATCAATCCAAAATAATGAATGTTTTATATTTACTTGCAGGGCATCTTTTAGAGATGTGCGCCGTTCGTCGACTCCCCGTTCCACTGATGAAGGGTCGCAGTCGGGTCGTGCTGTAAGTACCAGTTGTCAACTGAGCGGCTATACTCAAACAATAAGTCTCCCTTTTGATAAAGGGTTTAGGGTCATGGTCGAGGTTCGCAGGTTGAAATCTATATTTACGCATTTTTCAATTGGTAGGTAGTTCGCGTTTAACTGTCACGCAAAGTTATAATAGCACCATCACTTCATAACTTCATTCAATTCTACAAATTCATTACCTACTTCTGAGTGCCAGAAATTAAAAGATCATCACAAAATACGAAGAAACAAAAAAGAAGGGTCAAGAAAGGTTTATTGAAGACAATTAATCTAAGTTTATACTAGACTAATAGCTGTGTCCGTGTACAGATCATGACCTCAGGGGACAAGATGATGACTTTTTCGTAATAGAAAACTATGCAAAGATCTTAACTTGGCACGCGTTAAATAGCATATATCCATCAAAGTCGGCAGGAAATTGGAAAGTTAAAAAATACTAAGACTTGTACAAGAAAACCTGCTGCAGCTTTTCCCGTACAATGCAAATCTTCGTAATCGCTTACTCAGACGCGTTCTTTCTTCTTTCAAGATTTAAAACTCTTCGGGTTGGAAAGCTGTCTATTCGACAAATATGCCGTGATTTAAGCCGGCGGCGATTAATACAATGCGTTAATTATACACCCCACGGGATATAGGGTGGGTCTTTACATTTCCGCTGAATTCACGAAATTTTAATGCACTGTCGCCCCCCTCCAACGCCCCCCCCCCCCCCCCCCCTCGTCCCCCCAGTAAGATTACGTTGTGTTATTCTTCTCATTGTGATGAGTAGGATATCTACTAAATGTGAAATACAGTATCTTCAACCTGTCTCAATACACCAAGAAACAAAGAAGGGTTTCCATCAAACCCATTCCCTTGTATGATGCCTGGGCCGTATGACTTTGCATGTGTGTGTTTGAGGGTTAACCTGTAGATTGCTATGTTTATTTTTATTTTAGAGTCGCTATTCACTTATTTTTGCACCAGAAGGAAGTTTCTCAGCTATGTCTCCTCCGTCGCCGCCTATTAGTGACGTAAGTACCATTGCTATAACCAAGCTGCTTTAATCCCAATTAACTGTAGGCGAACAAAGGTATAAACAAAATAGCAAGGCTAACGCCTCGCTCAGTCCAACCCAGTCCAGCCGGTTTTTCAATATGCCGCGTGTCTGCTGCACTTTTTTTTTGTGAAAGCCGGATATCAAGAATTCACTGAGACTGTTGTATGTCTTGCTTGTTGGCGTTGCTGTAATGTATTTTTTGACTGTAGGGAGTGGATTTCTCAACTATGTCTCCTCCGCCGCTGCCGACTAGACACGTAAGTACCATTGCTATAACCAAGCTTCTTTAATCCCAATTAACTGCAGGCGAACAAAAGTATAAACAAAAATAGCACGGCTAACGCCTCGCTCAGTACAGTCCAGTCCAGTCCAGCCCGGTTTTTCAATATGCCGCGTGCCTGCTGCACTTTTTTATGCTGTATGTCTTGCTTGTTGGCATTGCTGTAATGTATTTTTTGACTGTAGGGAGTGGTTTTATCGACACACGTGGGCTTAAAGCATCTGTCACTGGCAGGATCTGTTTAAGCTTACAAAGCTTGTCGGTTTCTTTCTCGACGAATGAACGGATACACAGAATTAGAGAGAAATCTTGAAACTCTTACACGCTGCGCTTCCTAAGAACAATAAAGCATCTAAAATCACCCCTCGTTGGGGGATGGGGAAATGGGTCCACATAAAAATGACGGGGATGCTCGTCGGCAATTTTCGTTTTGACCCCTAAGAGGTACTAAAACGGGCGTGACTCGAGCTTACTGTGACCCCTAAAAGGTACCAAGAAAAGCATACCAAGAATCTAAAGTGTCGATGCCTTTAATTGCCATAAAGAGGATATCATCAAGCACTTTATCCCTTGTTGTTTTCAAACAAAAAGAGTTCATTGGACTGACACCCCGACCTCCAAACGGTACCACGTCACATAAAAATGTCAGAATTTGATGTTGAGCACCCTAAGCGGTACCAAAACCGTAATTTTGACCCCTAAGCGGTATGACAAGCATCCCCGTCCTTTTATATATGGGAGTCCCCTTTCTGTATAGGGGTCTGGGCACTTATACCTCAGCAGAGACCAATCTGCAAGCGCTGCCGTTATAACGAGTACGGTGACCTCCATTTTTTATTCTATAATTTTGATAAGAACAATGTTCCCAGTAAAACAGGACAAATAGGCAGAAATCTAAGGCCAGCTTTTACGCAGTTGTAAGAAACCCTACGGATCGGACCATTTCCGGTTCAAGACAGCACATCAACTTCCACCAATTTTTTGTGTACGGTAAATTCGGCACTGTTCAAATATATTTTTCTGTGGCAAAGGTGATTGAATAATCAATAGACTAAAGTCGAGGGCTTAGTGATATTTCAGATTGCCTTGAAAATCATTGGCCTTACTTTCCCAGAATTGGGGTGCGCGCAACAGACGCTAGAACACCATGTCAGCATTTTGCCGTAAAATGAGCACGGTGACCCCCTGTTCTTATTGCATCATTGTGACCCACTTGAGCTGTTGTAGAATTGTGCGAAATTTTATTACAAATCTATAACAGATTCTATTTCTAGGAAATCACCTTAACTACAAATTCTGCAAATAGAATTGTTCACAGTTTTGTGCAATAACCGCTGACTCAAAAGCAAGGTGACCGCACGGCATAAAAACGTACTTACGCGGTGTCAGCATATTCCCGACTAGTCAAGATCATATGTCAAATATTCGGGTAAAAAGTTTCTTCTTGGAGACTTAATAAACAGTTTTCAGATATCAAAATAAAGGTTACGATCTAACAGTCTTTTCTTATGGTGCCCCCAATACCGTTACACAGTAAGCTAGAAACTCTGACGAACCAATAAAATTATTACTAATTTTATTCATATTTCATATTTTTATGCGTATTATTAACTTTATTGTTCTTGTTATAGTAAACAATACTATTAAATATGCCATACACAACATGAACTGCCTCAATTTACTTGCAGGCAATTATCCCTGTTGAGGACAGCAGTTTTGAAATGTAAGTGACGTGCAATAAATGATGCAGTGATTTTATGATGACCAAACCTTATTAACTTGAGGGATGAAAGGGGGATTCAAAAGCACACCTATTTCTTAAAAACAAGCATTTTCCTTTTCACGGCTGTTAAGCTTAGTGTTCGAGCGACATAAGCTCACAAGACATCATATGCATCAAGTGTATGAAAACGGGCGACGAAAGCACAAGGAAAAGAAAACATATTGTGCTTGCGCTTGATTTAAGCATGCTCAAGCGCGGTTCAGACGCTATTCCTTACATGCGCCGAACCTAATGGCCTGCAAAACGAATGCGAAGACACATTGTGCAGCAACATTGTGTCCTTTGATGTTTCCAGGGTGGCAAAACGTGCGTCAATATTGTTGTCCTCCTTGCGGACACTACATAGGTTTCTTAAGTTTTTCGGCAGCAGGAGAAATTTGTGTTCGGAACAAATGTTTCGCGCGTGGCAAAGCTGGCCAATATTTAGATAAAATGCGCGCTAGCAATGTCTAAACCGGGCCCCAGTCACTTTAACGAGACTGTCACTTGCCAAGTTATACTCGCGGCAACTTTAAGTTATGCTGTTGAAGACTGTTCCAGTCCATTTTTGTTACAATTCTTGCTTCCCTGGTTGGTGCACTTCCTTTGCTAAATGAGTATTACACAGCACTATTTTTATGCAGAAATCTGATATTGGCAGATGACCTGCCCTTGCCTAAACGGTCAGGTATAAACCTGATGAATTATCATCAACAAAAAAGTCATACAAAATGTTTATCAATTTCAAAAAGTGAACACTTTCACATAGGAACAAAGGGTTAAAGATTGGATCAACGACTCTCTGAGAGCCTACTAATCGTGACTTTTTATTTCTTCATATTTTGGCCCGCTTCTCAACTTCTCCCCACCCAGGGGTCTTCTGGATATGCAACAGGCCTCAGGCCGCACTGCGGTCTTAGACCCGTTTCAAACGTCGCGCGTCAGCTTGTCAAAATATTGCTATCATTTGATTATGTTTGCTTTGCTTAATTTTCACGAACATAAAGAGACTGTACACAACTGGAAGAAGAATGGAAAGTAAATACAATTGACCAAAACCACAAGTAACAAACGTATCATGTTTCATGAAATTTACTCAACTTGAAATTCAGCCAAAAGAAGAACGGCATAATGTTTTTTTTTTATTTACGGATTTAGTTTGGATGCAGCCCAGGCTGGAATATCATGGCCTCTGATAAATATGTAGGTGTCAAAGATAAAATGCGCACGATAACTGGATAAAAAAGTTATCGATATATTTATTAAAGCTATTTGAAAAATGCTTCTATTTCAGAGCCTTGGGCGATGGGCGATTAGACGTTCGGCCCATCTCATTAGGTCATTAAAATTTTCCTCCTTTAAGTGTCAAAAGCAACTGAGGGGGGAGGGGCATGAAGTGTTATGCGTATAACAGCCGCCGTGGTACCTATGAGAACGTTTGTGTTTTATATCATTTATTTAACTCAAAGAATGCACACAAAGACTTCCAGTTAAGGGTTTAAGATCTAATGTTATAACTTGGCGACAAAGTGTCGGAGGCCAAATTTCCTCTCCAGGAAGGGGTCTTCGAAATAAAATTGGCTCGAATCAAGGCACTAATATGGCGGATGTGAGTTTCGCCGATTATTGGACCCCTTCAGCCCCCTGGCTGACATATCCACACATTATCGCAGCATTTGCACCTGGCAGACAGGTACCCTGGTCCCAGAGGTTTTCTAATCACACGAATGGAAGATCGAGCCGCGCAGCGGCAAAAAGCGAGTCGCAAAGATTTCTCTAGTTTTCCCCTCGTTCTGGATTGCCGCAGTGTTTTAGAGATAATATTTTGAATGCTCCCATTTCGAGCGCCACACTAAGTTATATAATTTTCACCCTCTGTTCGCCTTGGAAATGGAGGGTTTGGAAAACTGAGACTTTAGAATACGAGGTTCAGCGAAAGTGGACGCCTGCAAAGCGGTTGCGTATTCAGTTAAAACTGATTTTATTGCGTGTGAAGGTTTTTGAAAAGTGAGACAAACTGCCACTTAAAAAGATTAAAAAGAGAGCCGAGCTTTGAATTTACTTCATGTGCGCGTTACGGAATGTTAAATTTGTCATATGCAAACAATAAATGGCCAAAAAAAAAAAAGAAAAAAAAGGGGGTTAGAAAAAACTCCTTATTGGGTGGCTTAGTAAACCGTTCCCAAATAACAAAACCAATCTTGTCTCGCCAATCAGATCGAAATATATATCAATCCAAACAATGAATGTTTTATATTTACTTGTAGGGTATCTTTTAGAACTGTGCGCCGTTCGTCGTCTCCCTTTCGCAGCCCCCGTTGGAGCCCCCGTTGCAGCGATGAAGGGTCGCAGTCGAGTCGTGGTGTAAGTACCAGTTGTCAATTGAGCGGCTATACTCAAACAATGAGCCTCCCTTTTGATAAATGGTTTAGGGTCATGGTCGAGGTTCGCAGGTTGAAATATATATTTACGCATATTTCAATATGTAGGTAGTTCGTGTTTAACTGTCACGCAAAGTTATAATAGCACCATCACTTCATAACTTCATTCAATTCTACAACTTCATTACCTATTTCTGAGTGCCAGAAATGGAAAGAGCATCAACAAATACGAAGAAACAAAAAAAAAAAGGGTCAAGAAAGGTTTATTGAAAACAATTATTCTGAGTTTATACAGTTTAGACTAATAGCTGTGTCCGTGTACAGATCATGACCTCAGGGGACAAGATGGTGACTTTTTCGTAATAGAAAACTATGCAATAATCTCAACGTGGCACGCGTTAAATAGCATATATGCATCAAAATCGGCAGGAAATTGGAAAGTTCAGAAATACTAAGAAGATTTGTATGGGAAAACCTGCTGCAGCTTTTACCATACAATGCAAATCTTCGTAACATTTCTGAACTACAAAATGCTGCCAAATTCAATGTATAAATGCTGCGACCCTGAAATGTGGCATTCCAAATTTATCATATTCTGTATATTTCTGGTACTTAAAAAACCTTAGGTGATGAATTTTCAGTCACGTGAGGAATTTTGGTCATGTGACCTGTCTGGTACAATTAAGGGCCTATTAGCGCCAGAGTAGAGGTTTGCAAATTATCTCTCAGGCTCTTTAACAATGGGTAATTTCCATGTTTCGATCATTTACTGGGCTTGTCGAGATTATTTAAGATCGGTTTGATCGAATTTCAAAAAAAAATGTAACCACATCTTTATGATTTTTTAAGGTAAACTGGATATGGTAAACTGATTTGAAAAATGCATGCTTCGAGTTTCTGAGCTACAGCGCTTTGTTCCGAAGGTAAAACTTGCACCAGATCGAACCATGCGCTAGAGATGCACTGTTACACTGTGCAATTTTCTCACCAACTTGTCTCGCAACGGTTGAAAATTTATCGCTGCAGTCACGTAGAATGTTACACTGTGCAACGAGATCTCAGCAACTTGCAACTAATTACGTCCAGGAAAGTTGAAGAAAAAATGTGATTGGCGCGCTGTAAACTCTAAATGTCAACACGGTGGAATTTCAATAATTAGCAGTGCACAAGGCAAAAATTGCGATAAAAGTTGCAGGAGGGATGTTACACTGTGCAACGGCGTCGTGTGTACTTTAGCTGCCGTCGGCCGATGCGTCGGTTGACAGTCGACCGACAGCCTGTCGACTGTCAATGGCGAAATCGACCGACGGTCGGACGACAGTTGGTGGACCGCTGACTGACTAGTCGACCGATACAATGTCGGCCGACAGTCGGCAGGAAATTTTGCACTTTTGTATACAAGAAGGACCGTACTATTATCACAATTTAATTTTCATAATTAATATTATTGGGCGACACGTTTAAACATTATTGTCTTTGGACAGTTATTAGTATTAGAAGTTCGGTACTTCTGCTTTGCTGTTGGTATTTACATTAACAGTTACGGCTTGAAATCGTTGTAACATGCTTCGACCTTACATTTCACTGATTCGTTAAAGGCTTGCAAACGTACATCGTTTAGGAACCTTTGAAGCATACAACTCGTTAATACGGCTACCATCTTATGCCGTATTAACGGGTGCGAGTACAGTACAGCGTAAAAGAAAGTTACTCTAACCAGAATGCGCCATTTTAATTTTATTTTTTTTACTATTTTTTTTTTATGAGCTTGTATGAAAACGTGAGGCTAACGTTTTCAAGTTTAATTAATGGCGGATGAAGCGAAGCGAAGTTCGAGCACCACAAAGTACAAACTACGCCACGTCGTTTGTCTTAAAACTAGATACATTATCAGGAAGGAAAAGCCAAGTTCAGTCGGTGGAAATCGAGCTGTCGCTAAGGCAAATTTCACCGTTTCTAAATGAAATTGCCAAAATGTTTTGCTCGTCACGGGCGCTACAATTGAAATGATATTAAATTTTCGCAAGTTGCATGAGGACTGCTGTTTGTTTTGATGAGAACGGCAAGTTATGCTAGCCACATCCTTGTGTGTATTACTGACTGTATTCCTTTACGAAAATTATAAGCCTGCTGTTCTTGGGCAAGTGATTTTTACACGAACCTAATGAATAATTTTCTGTTAACAGTTTCAGCTGGTGTATTCCTCTCAGCAGAATCGGAACTTAATCGCTTAGTCAGACGACATCTTTGTTCTTTCAAGATTTAAACTCGTCGGGTTGAAAAGCTGTCTATTCGACAAATATGCCGCGATTTGAACAGGCAGGAAACAAAGATGGGTTTCCATCAAACCCATTCACTTGCATGATGCCTGGGCCGTATGACTTTCCATGTGTATGTTTGAGGGTTAACCTGTAGATTGCTATTTATTTCAGAGTCGCGATTCAAGTATTTTTGCACCAGAAAAAAGTTTCTCAGTTATGTCTCCTCCGTCGCTGCCGACTAGTGACGTAAGTACCATTGCTATAACCAAGCTGCTTTAATCCCAATTAACTGCAGGCAAACAAAGGTATACACAAAATAGCAAGGCTAACGCCTCGCTCAGTCCAGTCCAGTCCAGCCCTATTTTTCAATATGCCGCGTGCCTGCTGCACTTTTTTGTGAAAGCCGGATATCAAGAATTCATTGAGACTGCTGTATGCCTTGCTTGTTGGCGTTGCTGTAATGTATTTTTTGACTATAGGGAGTGGTTTTATCGACACACGCCGGCTTGAAGCATCTGTCTAAGCTTACAAAGCTTGTCGGTTTCTTTTTCAACGAATGAACGGATACACAGAATTGGAGAGAAATCTTGAAAGTCTTACATGCTTCTTCATTGTAAAAAGCCATTCACTACGAAATGATTTGACTTTATCCAACTTCACTTCCGTACAATATTCCCTATCAAAGACCCGTGGCTTTCACATAAAAATGACGGGGATGCTCGTCGGGAATTTTCGGTTTCGCCCCCGCGTTTCAAGTCAAAACTACATCATCAGTATGGAATTTTTACCCTAAAATTGCAGGCATTTATTTCGGGGAGCTCAACCGGAAGCCCCCCGATGGGAAGCGGCTGTATCCGCAGGCTAGTTAACACTTATTCGCCGAAGTGGAGGTGAATAGCGGTGGATATTTACCTCGCCGAAACGGCTCGGTAAATGTCCACCGCTATTCACCGACACTGAGGCGAATAATTGTTTTAGTATATACCACACAAGTTTAATAGCCAACTACCAAATAGCTATTTTATTTTCGACAAAAGTGGGCAAAAAATTGGGTTCGCGCGCCATGTTGTTTTACCGGAAGCCGCCGGGAGGTGAATAGGAAACTATTCTGTACTCTGTTTAATATTTTGCTTTAGTGTTTCACTGGTATTTAGAGCATTTGCACGAGAGGTCTTAAGTTTTTTGTTTTACGGATTTTCGATTCGGCACACAAACTGTGCTCATGGCTTGGCATAACACCTCTTATTTATGCCCCCGGGGAATGCGGGACAAATTATCCCCAGTTGGAGCCGTTGTTAAAGCGCGCGGCTCCTCATGCGGGTGAATGAAGAAGAATTGTTCACTCAGACAACGAATATGCCAAGTCAAGATAACAAGCATCCAGCTCCCCCTTTCATGAGACAAAATCACCACGCAATTCAAATGAACGTTCAACAGTAAAAATTATTGTATATTGTCTCCATAATGTTCAATCAGTACATTGTACCAATCAAACAGGATGACTTAACAGAGGAAGAAGGAGGAGATTGGAGGGACGCCGAACAAAGAAGACAAGAGTTGTTCTGCAACAGATCGGAGGAAACAGGTATTACAAAACAAACCATCCTTGGCCTCAATGTTGAAAGTTCAGACCATTGTCAGAAAACATTTTCCGTGTCTGAAGCCTTGAGTCCACAAACAACCCGAAACCAGCCCGCAGTGTGGTGCAGAGATTAGCGCCCGTCTTCGTTACAGAGCGGGTATTATAAAAACACGCCGTGTTTCTATAATACTGTATAATACTTAAATTTAGGCAGATATCCCCTCGCTGTATAGGAGTCCCAACAGGTTTGGATGCGGAATGTACTGATCAAATATATATTTCTGGTTGACTAGATGGGTTTCCTTTGGGATATTTCTCTACTCTAGAATAGGCTAGGTATTCGAATTTGGTATTATCTCAGGTGATTGCATGATTTGTTAAGTTACGTTCCAGCTGCTGCTCAGTAACGCGTACACCTGAATTAAAATCAGCCTGGACAAAACAACCACAATGCGGCACAGTTTCAATCTCCAAAAAATGTCGCGTACTCGAATTCTCTGCTCTTCAAAAAAAACGTTCTCTTTTTTACAACTTGTCTGCCGATAAAAGTTTCCCACAAGGTAGCTCGATAATCTCAGTGGACGCTATCGGTGCCAAAATATATGTTCAGTTCCACCACAAGCTGTGAAAGCACTTCAACATGTTCATTGTGTATTAAGTTTAGATAGTAAGTCCCGATTCAGTTACCTGTTCGTTCCGTCGCACTACTGAGAATAAGTTAAGTTTTAGGTATGTAAATCCTATGTTTGTTCTGCAGCCGAGAGCATATGTTCACGAGTTTGCGTACAAATTGTAAACGAAAAGCTGGATTGTGTATTGGGCTATTTCAGCTGCAGTCTTGAACTGAGATAAATTTGCTCAAAAGAGGTTACTATGGAAGTATTATCATGTAGGACACTGCGTTTCCTGCAAAACACTGGGAAGCTTATTTAGCTATTTGTTTAAAAATACAAGTTAGTGGCTTAATTTTTAAACTGCTATCGGTGTTAACGCAAATTTTTAAACTATTGACATATAACTGAAAGGGCTGATTATTAAAAATCTTGACTTATTTCGACTTCTGACGTCTGTCCTTTGTCATTTTCTTTTTTGTCTGGGCCAAGGTGTAGACCTCGAAAGTTTGCTTCAAGATGCATTAAATAAAAAGAATGCTGAGAATATTAGCAAGTATGCAAAGCCATTTGTTTTGATGAAGTGCAGCCCCAACTCATTGTATAAGGCATTGAAGGTATGTATACTGGCTATGCATCTATCCATAGGATGCTATACAGCTCTCGTGCATTTATCCAATCATGCAAAACTAGTCTATTTTTTACATTTATGTAAGCGCAAAGTATAATCAAAGCAGCGATGCTGCTGTAAGATCTGCTCTCCTTTTTGATTGGCAGACTTTGTCTCACTTTTCAAAAACCTTCACGCAATAAAATCAGTATAATTGAATACCTATCCCTTTCCGCCTTCACTTTCGGAACCGCATTCAAAAGTGTCTCAGCTTCCAAAGCCCTCCATTCCAAGGCGGATGAAAGGCGAAAACGCTTCGATAACTATAAAACTTAGTGTGGGGCTCAAAATGGAAGCCTTCAAAATTATGTACGAGACACTGCGGTAATCGTTTAAATTCTCCAATGCCGAATCTCTGAACCGGAACGATACTGTCCCAAGCCGGCAAAGAAAGAAGTATAGCCGTGACTTTATTATCCAGTTTTCACAAACACACACACGCCAATCGCCACCCCCCCCCCCCAGCCAAAGGGGGTGATATCAACGAAACAGCACTATGATCAGGGTGTCCGAAAGACTTTTGTCCAGGATTGTAGACAATTATGAATGAAACTTAGATTTTCCTTTTAGGTAAGCCAAACGCTTAACAATTTGGCCAAACTTGGAGGTCCTGATGAAAAGAAATTTAAAACGATAGAAGAAGATGTACAAGAGTTCGCAGTATCTCTATTAGAGCCCATGAAAAACGATTACAGAAAGAGATGCTTGTTTGGAAATGGAATCTACGACATTGTAGACGATGCCATATTGAAGGGCCAGAAGAAGGTAAAGTGACATTCAGTAAACGTTGCGTGTTAGTTTGGCCATTCACAAATGGAATATTTCCTGCTGACCCACTTTGCTCACAAAATGTGGATCTTTCACAAATTTACAATTCGACACTTTCCATTGCCGTTACATAATCTGGTTTCAACCTTGGATTGACATGACCAGTCGAGTTGAGGCGTAAGGTGCATATACAGTGTCTGAGTGCTCAGTTCTTCAAGTTCAGTATAATATAGCTTTTGGCTTTGTTTTGTCAAAGCGAAACCCAGTAAAAGTTGTTTCTTTAGTTACGAAAAAAGTTTGAGTTGCGTGAAACTAAAGATACAAGTAAAACACATAAATCTTACCGAGTGATCTCAGAATATTTGCAGACTTGACTTATGTGTAAAAATACATTCTCCGCATGTTGCAGTTCCTCGCTCATCCCGTCATCCATAGCTTACTGAGAGAGAAATGGTATGGTGAGTTTGCAACGATGAAGAACAGCACATGGACAAAGACAGAATGGTGGATGTGGCTTTTCCTAAATCTTTGGATTATTATTGACGTCATGCTGTTCCCATTGCTGTTCATGATCTTTTGGATATATACAAGTATTGCTGTGAAATCTAAAAGGAAGGGAAAAAGTAAGATAATATATATATATATATAAGGGAAAAACCAAAGAGACTACGCTTTCATCCCTACAAGCCTGTTTCGTGATGAACTCCCGGAGGCTTGTAGGGATGAAAGCGTAGTCTCTTTGGTTTTTCCCTTATATATATATATACATATATATATATATATATATATATATATATATATATATATATATATATATATATATATATATATATATATATATATATATATATATATATATATATATATATATATATATATATATATATATATATATATATATATATATATATATATATATATATATATATATATATATATATATATATATATATATATATATATATATATATATATATATATATATATATATATATATATATATATATACAGTCAATCCCGAAAAGGTTGTCCAGTCTGAATATATAAATATACAAATATATCTGTCACGTGACGACCTAAAACTATCCTGTTTTAAACTGGAAATACTCCAAATGCTCTTGGTTTTACCATTCTAATGGCTAGCAACCATAAAATTATATAAACATGCTGACTTAATGTTTTTCTTTGTCGTTATACGGTGTTTTTCAGTGGTCACGTGATGGATATAATTGCCTAAATATATATTTCAACTGGACAACCTTTTTGGGATTGACTGTATATATATATATATATATATATATATATATATATATATATATATATATATATATATATATATATATATATATATATATATATATATATATATATATATATATATATTTATTATTATTTTTTTTTTTTATTAACCCTCGAGCATATTCTTATTCCTATTTTCATTTTCTTGCTCAGGTCAGAACCAACCCGAGACATTTTCGAACTAGTTCAAAGGAAAACTCTGGCATATTTTTTTACAAATTAAGAAAAACGAATGTACCTTCAAAAATATCTCAATACCCAAGTTGAGGGGGGAGGGGAGGAATTGATCTTGTGCTTGGGTGGCTTGGGTGCAAATCCCTTCTTATTGCTTGTGGGACATGCACACGAGTTTAATACTACAGCCTACGATTATTTTTTACACATGTTTGTACATGAACTTTTTGACTCGTATACACACTGCAGTTGTTGTTGATTTTGTTATTGTTTTTTGTTGTTGTTTTTTGCTTGTTGTTTTTTTCTGTTTTGTTTTTTTGTTTTTGTTTGTTTTGTTTTTTTTTTTGTTAAATGATATCGTTTTTTGTCCAGAAAGAAACGAAAACAATCAATTTTTGCTGCCCGCGAGACATGAATGTTTTGACTATTGATTGATATCGTTACGAAACTATTATCGCAAATAGTTCAGAAGCCGTTGCATTAGTCTAGCCCAAAGTTTCTGTGGCGACACCGAATACGTCTTTGAAGACACTAGGCCGAAAAGATATTGCACCTCGGCTAAAAGAAGCGGAAAATGCATTTATTGTGCCTATTTACAAATTCATATGGAAACTAAAGTCCGGTCGCACCAGAACGGTAGTTTAGTCGAAAATAAGTCAACATCGAGAGCAATACTACAGCTTTTTCAATTTTTGGTAGCAACCTGTTGACATGTTTCTGGTAACAAGCGCTGTTTGCACTTCAAATGATGCAATTGTCGATGTTAATGTCGTCAAATTTACGAGTGCGACCGGAGTCTTTGAAATTTGAAATTTTGAAATTTAAGGGCAAGAGAATCGAATTATCTATATTATAATAATAGTAATGATAATTTATTATATAGACACGAGTATTTTACTGGAAAATATACCGTGCGTAAAATACATACGAAACTAAATCCGGGACCCGAGTGGCGTATTTTCCATATCCTCAGGATATCGTTGGAATCATTTCCAAGACAACACACCGTGCTATTTCTTACCAAGAAAAACATTTATTAGCCTCCTCATATCAGAAGAAATAATCCCCTACTAGAATTAGATATAACACTATTTGTTCATATATCATATATTCCTAATATGTCAGAATTCAGGATTGGGTTCATCTTTTGTGCCACCGGACAAGAGGATAATAGCATGAACGAAGTTGCAGAAGCGGTCAAATCGACCCTTGGAGGTGGCTGTTGTGAAACCATGACATGTCATGCGTCTGAGCAAAATACTAACGGAAGGCCGCTAACGCCGTTTCCCGTACTACATAAATGTTTGATAGAAGCAAAGCAATTCTTGGACACCACGAATCCTCTGGCAACTCGTCCACAATGGCGTGTAAAGGTTAATATACATCTGCTATCCTTAAAATTCAATTGCTATCTTTCTTCTTTGTAATTGCTTTGTCTGCAACGACTTTTTTATCAACCATAAATTATTCATTATTTAGTTAGATGGTCGCAGCGTCACTTGTGACTTTCACGAAGACTTTCACTAGTCTATAAATATGAACGGGCCCTAACCTAGTATTTTGTTTATGATGCAGGCTTTAGTGATTCTTATGAACTACAAAATTGCAAATACCGCTCATCACATGGAGGAAATGAGGAAACAGGCTGATAATGATCCCTCACCATGTCAAAATAATTGCTGCCTCGACTGATCCTGACGCCAAACTTCAGCAACTTGAGAGTATTGTAACTGAAGATAACCTCCTGATGTCTAGTGGTTTGGAAGAACCTGCCGCCCTCGGACGAGTTGTTGCTGCAAGTACGTTTACACATTTTCCATTGTAACTCCGTTTTCAGCGGCTGAAAGAGTTCCACTCCGTTATATATGTATATCCCGAAAAGGTTGTCACATTCAAATATATAAATATACAAATATATACGGCACGTGACAACATAGAACTATATATCATGTTATGAACTAAATCAAAGCAGCGTTGCTGCTGTATGGTCGGTTCTCTTTTTAATTGTCAGTTTGTCTATTTTCACTCTTTAGAAATTCAAGGAGCAAGCATTCTAGGTAGGTATACCGCTTTGTGGGAATAGAGCAATTTTCGGATAAATTTCGTAAAACCAAACCAAAATAATTACACGCAGAGGCTGTAAAAAATGTTTCAGTCAGTTGACCGTACCCATGAATCCGTTAATCTCTACAGACACTCATTATGCCGGGGACGCGCGCGATTGAGTTGTTTACAATATATTTATATTTTGCCATGATAACTTACCACAAGTCTTGAAGTATATTGTGTATGCCGAAGCCCTTGAACGAAGAGGTTACTTTGGTGTTCTTCGTCGATAACGAGTTGCAATATTATTAAAAGTTCGCTCGAACGAACTGTGCAAGAAAACAATACATGCTTATATATATGTACGTAATTCTATTCGGTTATCCGGTCAATATTTATCTGTTTCGGATTACTGAGACCATAAAATGTAAAACTTCTATGATAGGTCATTCATGTGATTTTCAGACGACATCGAACGAATGATCAAAACTTTCTTATAACGTGCTCTTGTCACATCAGTTTGATAAAAATAATGACGCAAGCGTGAAGCGCGTGGTTCGCAGAGGATTTTATTAATGCTGACAGAATATGTGAGGAGTCAATTAGCATACATCAGGTCGAGAAATTGTTCTTTTGCTTGCACGTTTTTGAAGTGAATTGCGAGATTATATAAAACCTTATTTTCGCTGACCCACTCCAAAGTTGACAGGGATGATACCTTAACATTCATAATGTTAAGGTGATTCCCTGGTTTTGCATTGCGCATCTTTACTGCGCATAACACTTTCGAGACAGTGGACATTGAGGACCACTAAATTTTCAAGAACGAAATTTCCTTCATTTTGTATGCAAATATGTTTTATTTTTCATCATTTTTAGCTCGCGAATTCCACTTTGTGGGATTTGCGAGGTATAGTAATCACTTTCCTTCCCTACTTCCCTACCTCCCTACTTCCCTACTTCCCTACTTCCCTATTCCCTCTGTTGTCAACAATGGATTTCCAAATAAAGCAGTTGCGGTTTTCCAAATTTGGGCATGATGAAGGCGCGCAACAGGGTGTGTCGATCAACGCAGTTTAAAAGCAAGTGTTGTCGTAGTTGTTGCGACCATATTTTTGTTCGGAACGTGTTCTCATTTTGAAGTTTGAGTCATGCGTTCGAAGTTTGTTTGGCCATTGATTCTGAGCTTGGTTGTGTTTCACTCTACTGTGTTTTGCGTTGTTATTGTGACCGTTTGGCGCGGTGCCATGAAGGTCAAACAATCAGTGGCACCGATGGCGTTATCGCACACAAATCTGAAGCCGTTGGTTTAGTATCCGCCAAAATTTCTGTAGTGACAGTAAATACGGCTTAGAAGATACTAGGCCGGAAAGATATTGAATCTCGGCCAAAAATATCCATTTCCGGTGAATGTTTACAAGTTCATACAGTATGCAAATTATCAGGTGTTTCAATTCTTGGTTTGCATGTCACGTCATAAAAAGCCATCTCAAAAGTAACGTATCCTATAAGTCTAATACACTGATATGTTCAGGACTATCATGCCTTAAGACTTAAAGCAAAATTCTGAGTCGATACAAAATATCTATCGGGAGCTATGGACGTTTGAATACCGTGACAACAAAGCCGTGTACACGCGCGCGGCCGACTAAAATCGGTCCTTCACGCAACATTTTAAAGTTAGAACTGCGAAAGATGTGAAGTAACTAAACATCAAGCTGAGTCACAGATCAACTTCATTTTGTGTTCCGAGTTCGACTAACATGGCGGCCGCATACAAACTCTTATCAAATCTCCAAAAAACAAATTGCCCCTGCTTCGCCAAAATGAAGCCTAGACAATCCAAAATTGGCATCTGGACTATTTCAGGTCTTTTTAGTTCTAGAGTCAAAAAGGTACAATCTGTTATTTTGAAGGGTGCCGCGATCGCGTGACCCGTGAAAACCGCGTCGATAAATTTTTTCTCTCAATTATATAACACTTTTTTAAGCCCGCGTTCACCACGAAGTGGTGAATTGAGCCAGTTCTATTAAATAGCTACTTCTGCAAAATGAAGTCCTTTTACAAATTCGCGAGCTTACAGCTGCCTTGCTGCTTTGATTTACAACTCAGATTGAGTTTGCTGGAGGTTTTAGTTCACGCGTTATGGCTCGCGTCAGCGATGTCCGCCATTTTGAAAATCTGGTCGTATGATACAAAACAAGCAATAATTCATAAATTGTTCACACTGAATGCAGAGAGGAGACATGAAAATACGCCTAAGGCTTTCTAGTACATAATCGAAATAGAAAACCTTTTTGAAAACGATAGAAACGCTGTTTTGTTGCCATCATATCAATGAGGGGCCTGGGCACTAGTACACCAGTAGAGACTAATCTGCAAGCGCTGCCGTTATAACGAGTGCGGTGACCCCCATTTTTTATTTAATATATTTTAAGAAAATAAGACTCTCCATTACATATCCGAATTTGAATAAATTTTCACTGCTCACCTTTGAAATATTCCCACTGAATCACTGTTACGATGTGTTGCTAGGTGTTTCACAGGAAGCGTGAAAATGAACAAATTGCCCATTATATCATTAGCTTGATATATTTTTTTACTTTTTATTTTTCATTTTTTGCTTCTTTAGGTGTTTCACAGTAATGATGTTGTGTTATCACAATAACAATACTACATTCTCTCTTCATGCACTTTTTTCATATTTTTTCCATGTTGTTGTCACATAGCAAAGTAGGTTTAAACCACAGCCATGTAGCGCGGAAACAAGTACCGTAACCCCCTTATTTTATTTTATTTTTTTCAAGTACTATAGCTAATTAATAATTGTGCAAAGTTTCAAAAGAAAATCACTGCAACTTCATTTTCGATGGAATCACCTTAAGGTTTTTTTCTTATTCCTCGGACGCACAAAGTTGGATATCACTCCCACTCCTATCATTTTAATGGACAGAGATGAATATTTCAGTGCCTGTTCAGTCTTTCCTTGGGCACCTTGAAGGGCCTCGACGAATGGCAAGCATTTGTATAATCTGAGTCACAAAAGTGCACTTCTGTCTCGAAAACAAAGGAAATTGGCGTTTGAATCTTACTTGTCTGAATCTAAATACAATGAGCCTCAAAAGCCGGCAGTCGAAAAGCAGTCAACAATTTGTGGGATCCGAACAGTGAAGCTCGATCCGAAAGCTGTTTGGAAAGAAATTGTGTTGCAAGCAAGGTGACTTTGAATGTCGAGTGTCGGATTGTTTGTAACGATGGATAAATTTCGCTTTTTTACTTACTTAAAACCATTACCCCAAGTTTGGCAAACGTCGACTGCACTGATTTCTGCCCGCAATTAATTTTGTTGGAAGAATATTGAAGCTTTACAATCGACTCTCTCTTGGCGGACCCCTTATATCCGCCTTAGAGATTCGTGCATGTTTAGTTTAGTAAAGTATACTACACAAGCCTCGAAGGCCTATAAATCGTTCTACACAATCCTCCAAGAATCATTTTCAACAAAGACAGAAGGATTTTCAGCACTTACCGAAAGCTTCTTCGCTTACACACTTCTTCGGGAAGAGCAAAAGCACGTGAGAGCTACAGACGAAGCGTGCGCATGTGTACGTGTCTGCGTTTTAATTGGCCACAACTTGTCACATGACTGAAATCTGGACATCTCGACAGACAACTCGTTATCTCGATTCAGGTGACAAAAATATATTCGCTGCGTCGCCGATGCTCCGCAGCAATAAGCTCGAAAACACATTCAAACAACGCTCTGAGATTAAAGGCCATTACTGAGATTGCGGTAGGGTAAGCGCTTTTACTCCTATTTCTCTTTTGGGAGGAAAATTTTGATCGATATTGTTGTTCCGGAAGAAGCTTTGAAAAAGTTAAATATTCTAAGAGGTTGCGACCGTGAGATTGTCCTGAAAAATGATCAGGAAACCGCCGTAAAAGATTTGTCATCTGGGAAGGATCACATATCATGTCTGTGAAAAACACATATCATGTATCATATGGTGTCAGCAAATTTGACAACTGACAGCCCATTGCTGATTGGCCTGTCAAAAGTGGGCGGATATCGAAAACTCACAGTCTTCGGGCAGGCGGTCTTTTCCCCCGCACCGTAATTTTGTCATTCTACTCAGGCTAAACTAAAGTCGCGACTAATTGCAGGCTAAGCTAAACTCGCGACTAATTGGAAACGCAGTTGCAACATACTGCGCATTAGTTTTCCGAACGGCGTAAATTAAATTTACGTGGATTATAATCGTTATTCGAGGAGTGTAAAAAGATGTCAGGCACAACTATTTAACCAAACGGATGTTCCGCGTCAAAGTTGCAACATTCCATACCGCACCGGTAGATAAACTACCTTTTCTATACATCTATGATATATCTAGTACATCTACCACTTTTACCACATAAAATATGCCGTGGTGCGGCAAAGTGTTAATGCAAACGGATATTTTTTGTTATTTTATCATAATACCTTAACTCTGATGTAGTTGTGTTCTTTCTAGATTGGTACAAGGCCTACTTCTTCACACCTCATTTTGTCTACATGCGAGACACTTTCAGTTATTTCATCCTTCTGCTACTCCACTGCGCCGTATGCCTGTCTCCTTCTACCATTTCATTCAGTGGTGCAGAAATTGCTATCACTGTGCTTTTTTTTGGGAGGCTACTAATGGAACTTGATCAAGTTTATGATTGCATAAAGATGAAACGAAACGTGGAAAAGCCCGATGACCAGTCGTTCCTGAAGAAAATTAGGCCATACCTAAGGTGGGGATAAAACTGTACTGATTTGAGAAAACGTGCATGACTGCTAATGCCTTTAAATATTTCTTCTTAAAGAAAATATTTCTTCCTGCGAACAGTTACTAGACACTGTTCATGACTTCTCTTTGTAATAGACGTCCCAAGGCTATGCTGATTCTACTGCACAAAAGCTTGCATGTAGCTAATTATCCGAAGCATATGTAAAACATGTATGTATGTATGTATGTATGTATGTATGTATATCCCTCTCAGTTGTCGTATGCGCCATCGTTATCCTGGATTCTTTCTACCATGCACTCGATAATTGCAGCAATTGATTTTGATGCTCCAACAATCTTGTGTCTTTATAATTGCATTAGAACTATAGAATAAGTTATACACACTGCCTGCCACGTTTTTACGTCTGGTAATCCGCCAGAAAATGGCTGCGCTTTGCGAACTGCACATGATTGTGAAAGTGGCTCGTTGGCTGTATCTACACCATAGAAGTATTTACTTTGATATCCTTATTTTCCTTTTCAGAGATTGGTGGAATATGTTGGACCTCCTGACAATCCTGGTCTTTGCTTGTATTTTTGGACTGCGTTTTTCCACTCAGTGGTGTACAGCCATTGCCGGGAATATAAGTCTTGCTGTAGCGAGCAACCTTTACGGCCTCAATGCTTTCATTATGACACTCAGATCTCTCGGCGGTATTCTGGAGAGTAGACAAAGCGTTGGGGTGGTTCAAATCGCCTTGTTTGAGATCATCAGTAAAATATGGATAATATTTTGGCAATTTCTGGTCGCCATTCTCGCGGTTTCCCTTGCAATTACCAAGGTTATCATGACGGAAAAGTCGTTCAGTATCACAACGGAGAGTGCACCTGAAAAGTAAGTAATGGGGAGCCAGGACTTTTAAACTTTAGAATGGCATATAGGTTACGAGTTTTTTAAAGGGTTTAAAAGGGTTTGCTTTTGGATATTTGTTGAATGTCCCTATCTATTGTGCATTCTAATAAAGCTATTGTGCATTCTAATCGGACGGAATCCACCTCGGATATTGACGCTTTCGCCAGATCGCTCATAATCATCTCTAGAAATACGACACTCGCCAGGTGTTCGCGGACTGTTTTGGAGAATAAATTTTAATATATGATGTTGAGTGCTTCTATGACGTTAATTTTTGCTTTTGATGTTGTTTTGACTGCTTTCGATTGTCACGCAAGATCGCTGGGTGAAATTGTATTCAGAAGTTTCGGTGCAAGATGGAAAAAATTCGGGCAACGGAACAAGTCTGCACTCTTATTTACCACATATACCAGACTAAAGTCCATACACTCAATTGACGTTGTACATACCTCAAACCAAATGTCCTAGTATTAATCCAGTAAATTATATTATCTTTTTTATCCAGACTTTGTAAGGAATCAGGTCCTTTCTGGTAAGTTATGTTGAAATATTATGACTTCAAAATACTTTGGGCCTCCAGCAACATTACTGCAATGTTGATCCACGTTATGTCACGGTTATATTTATGTGTAATAGCTGGATTGGTTGCTTTCATGACGTGTGTGTTTGCAGCGTCTGTCCTTCTTCTATAATAATAATTATAAACAACACACCTCTCACTTTGATTTTTGTTTTTCGAATCATGAATTACTTTGTCTATATTTAGTTGGTGGGACACTTTTAATCACCTAGTTTGGTCTCTGTGGGGCCTTTCTGACATGGAAAAACTTAACTCCACAAACGAGGCTTCAGGAAACATCGTGAAGGCACTTTATGCGATATATCTGCTCTTAGCCGTCATTCTCCTCATGAACATGATGATAGCTCTGCTGTCCAACACCTATTCAAGTGTGGAGGTAAGACCTGCTCGTTCTATGGTTCGATTTATATAATTATTCACACTACGCACATCACGTATTAATTTCCGTGTCATACTTATAGTCATAATCCTGCAGGATTTGTCAGCTTATTGTACAAGTAAATATGAACGGCCAATTATTTGTCTGATCAGTGAGACTATAATTAGGCTTCACTTAAAACAGCAGTATATGTGAACAGAAAAAATATGGTCTTGACCTATCATTCGTATAATAAAAAATGGAATATCACGTTGCTTCACTGTGTTGTCTGAACAGTCTATGGTAGCTAAATGGAAGATATGATACGCTAGATAAGAGTAGAAGCTTATTCTCTGTCATAATCGGTAACTTTACCTTTCTTTTTGTGGGTTTACAGGATAATTCTTTGGCCGAATGGAGTTTCAAGCAAGCCATCACGCATCGGACCTACAGTAACTACTATCCCATACCCGTTCCGCTGAATATCGTTAGCATGCTGATAATGATGCTTTCCAGATGGCTGCCGAGGTGTCCTACTTTGACCTTCACAAAATATAGAAGCACAGAAAATATCGGATCGGTGAGCACTTACCATTAAAGGACTTACACAACCACAACACAAATCGCATGGTGTAAATTAACCCTACACTAATTTTCTGCCGAATCGTATCAAATGAGCGAAGTGGGAGGGTGTTCTCAGGTTCTTTTTCGAATTCACAACTGTAATTTTTTTAAGTGAAATGCAAAGTCCAAAACAAGTTTCAGTTATCCGACTGCACGGCCACATCCGAACTAAACCTCGGTATAATACGTCCAGGGAACAGCGCCACATTCCGTATTCAAGCTCCCAACCGTGTGATTCCTTAGTTACATGCATACAATAATTTCTGCATTCTGATTGGCTGGACGCACGTCAATTTATCCCCAACGGTGCAAAAATATGTAATTAACAGTGCAGAAATGTGAAATTAAGAGTGCAGAAATTTGAAATTGAAAATTGCTGAAAGCTGGCGCGCGTATTTGCGGCAAAGCCAAACAAAACAGAAAGCGTATTTTCATTCCTCAGGACGATTCCGATTTTGTTTAAGAGAAAAGAAAGTTCTTGAGACACTTGTAAACTGTAACGAAATTGAAAAAAATTGCGCGACGTAAATTATTGTATGCATGTTATTAACAAGTAATCACATGATTTATCGTGCAATTTTGGAATAAATGAGCACTCGTAAAGTTTTCGCGCGGCGCTCATGCAATTTTGTGGTCTTTGAAAAATTACTCGTGCTCATTTATTCCAAATTGCACTTGAAACCATGGGATTATTTATACTTATCATATGACTATAAACATTTCTGCATTCGGATTTGCTGAGAGCAAACAAGTTAATCGTTAATTTGCACTGCCGTGCAAATTTTTTTTTGCACTCAGTGCAATAAATGTTACTATAGCAACCGATGATTTGTTCAGTTTTCTATACATTTTGTAGCTTTTCCACGCTTTTTCCGACAAGAGTTAGCTCTCAGTGTCCGAAAACAAGTTACGCAACCGTGACATTAGCGCGCGTACTTAAAATGACAAAATTTGTTTGGATTTTGAGTCCCAACTAACATTTTGATAGTCACATGATAAACAAGTATCCACAGAGTTGCTTATGCAATTAAGAGTGACTTTCTGTAAAAATCGAGAACTCGGTGACAGGACCGAAAAATCCGACCCCCTCATATTTTGTCACAAAGAACCTTGAGGTGAACTATTAACAAAAACGACATTTAAACTTTCAGCTGGATTTTAATTTTTTTATTACAGAGGAAAAACGGAAAATTGACTCGATGTCCCTCCTGACCGCTAGAAATTGCTCATTTTCAACGAGCTCGCGAGAAAACACTAAGGTGTCTAGCTAAATATAATTTTGCTAGCAGCTAAGGCATTCTTTCATCTAACATGACAGGGAAAAAAATCAAGAAAACAATATTTTCCAACTGAATTGGAGACCTTCGATCATGGTATACTTCGACCATTTTGCCGAAGAGTGATTTTTGGCCATTTTCAGGGGAGTGAAATGGCTCTTGGTACATAAAGTTCTGACCAAAAATTATATCTCGGAGCAAGTCGAATACAAGTATATTAAGTTTCAAAAATAAAATTTAGGGGCCCGCCAAACGCTTTTCAGTTACGTTCTAAAATGTTGGGGGTACTTGCATAAATTAACGTTAGTAACGGAAATACCAATTAGCAGTTTCAGGTAATAACGACACGATAAAAATAAAAGAATAGAGCAAGCAGAACACACAAAATCAATCTACATTTCACTGAATTTTACTTTCGATGGTACTTTATTATGTACTGGCTGTAGGATTTACGTTTATGTAATCAAAATGCAAAAAGCGCACCTGAAACCCGAGCAGCTAACCTGCCATTAAAAACCAACTATAAGAGGTATGCTGTGTTTTAGGCTCCTGACGGTTCTTTAAAATGCTCAATTCACTTAGTTACTCTCTCATTAGCCAAAATATTTAGTAGAGGCAGCAGATTACGTGTACAACACATGTCACGCAACACTTCTGTCACTGCGTAAAATATTCAACATAGATGGTAAACTCGCATTTTTGAGTTTTGTGTTTTTGTTTTTTCATCTTTTGTTTTTAATGTTCTAAATATATTTTAGCAAGATTTAAAACATTGTCTACATGCTTGGTACGTTTACTGCTTTACACTTTGCTTTTGCAGCGGTGAATGTGCCTCGTATAAACACGACTTGCGTGACTCTTCAAGTGATGATTAATTGTGTTGGCATGCAGTGGCAACTCTTTTTGAGGTAGAGTTTGGCGTGTCGCATTTTTATCTTGGCAAACAAATTAGGCCCTGTTTACATGGAAAAAGGGTGACCCTCCTGGAGGGACACTCTCCTAGAAGGGTCACCCTTCTCTATTGAAATTCCTTGTTCCGTTTACATGATAAAAAGGGTCATCCTAGGAGGAGGGTTACCCTACCTCCTTGCTAGGGTAACCCTCCCAACAGGGACAACTTTTGGCCATGTAAAGACTCGAGGTAGGGTTACCCTCCCAGCGATGCCTTTCAGACTGTTAGTGAGATAGCCTATCTTCTGGCCCTTCTAGCCGAGGGTGTCCTATGGCAAGTGCGTCTTTAAACGGAGAAGGTCAACTTAATTTATCAGGCAAAACGTTCATATGCGAAGGTTCTCCACAAGAGTTCCAGTGAGGTACCAGCTCTCACTTCTGAATGCCGTTTTGAAATAACGTGCGATGCAATGTATGAGGCCGGTGTGGGCACTGAGGCCAAGCAGGAAAAGATACAGGTTCAATGTCAAGCAGAAAAATTACTTGGAGCTCAAGTTCAACATTGGTCAGGAATATGGGCTAAAGGCGCGGCTGCTGAAATTGTGGCGAAACACATGAGACGAGCACGGGACGTGGGTGGGAAAAGGCTGCTTTCACTTTTAGAATTTCTGACAGAGCAGCAGGTGACATCCTTCTTCCCAAGGCTGGCTGCAAAGGTGCGCCAACATTCAATGCCACTGACAGTAGATGAAGATACATTGGCTATGGAGGAGGAGCGCGATTTCAGGGCAGGAAGGCAGGCAGTGTTGGCTTCCTTGAGCGTTCACCACCCAATTTGCCATAACCAGTACAACATTTGTGCACTGTCTGGTACAATCCAAGTCCCTCCAGAAGTTACATCTTCCATTGCTCAAGATTTTGTGCTAGAAATTCAACCTCGCTAATTTCAACGTGTGCAAGAAAGTGCCATACGATCTCTTGCAAATACTTGTTAAAGAGTGCTCTTGTAGCCCAAAGTTGTAAGTATTTGTATTTCTAATCTTCTGTAAATTCGAACTCGGAGGGCTCTCTTTACACAAGAGGAAGAATACCTTAGTAATAATTGCTGAGTAAACTGTAAACTAATACTAAAACATTTGTCCGGGCAGTCGTCCCAAAATGCCTGACAGTTTCCTTGATTATTAATCCAGTGTCCACTGATCAGATCCGACAACCTAAAGCCGTACATCATTTCTCCCAGCTCATGATCAGCACTGTAGACCTTGACCCAGGAAATAAGTCACAACAAATCACGCAGATTTGTGCCAAAACTAATTTGCTGCTCGCCCGAATAATAATGGTTTTGTGTCAAATAGACACTTACCGCAACAGAATTAGTCACAAGATCCGCTAGGTGACAATGGTTCTGACTGCTTCAAAATTTTTGCTTTTCGCTAACTGTGGAATATGAAATAGAACTAAAGGCTGCGTCAGTGTTTCTTCCTGACGTTTTTCTCTGTAAGTTGTATTTGGGAGCTGGATACGTCACCTGATTAGTGACGTATGTTGTGCATTCACTGCTGTAAAAGCATAGTGTAAAGCAGTGAAAGTACCAAGCGTGTAGACAATGCTTTAAATCTTGCTAAAATATATTTAGAACATTAAAAACAAAAGACAAAAACAAAAAAACAAAACAAAACAAACAAAAAATGCGCGTATTATGCGCGTACTCTGCTGCCTCTACTAAATATTTTGGCTAGTGAGAGAGTAACTAAGTGAATTGAGCATTTCAAAGACCCGTCAGCAGCCTGAAACAACGGCATACCTCTTATAGTTGGTTTTTAATGGCAGGTTAGCTGCTCGGGTTTCAGGTGCGCTTTTTGCATTTTGATTACATTAATTCATAAACGTAAATCCTACAGCCATTACATAATAAAGCACCATCGAAAGTAAAATTCAATGAAATGTAGATTGATTATGTGTGTTCTGCTTGCTCTATTCTTTTATTTTTATCGTGTCGTTATCACCTGAAACTTCTAATTGGTATTTCCGTTACTAACGTTAATTTATGCAAGTACCCCCAACATTTTAGAACGTAACTGAAAAGCGTTTGGCGGGCCCCTAAATTTTATTTTTGAAACTTAATATACTTGTATTCGACTTGCTCCGAGATATAATTTTTGGTCAGAACTTTATGTACCAAGAGCCATTTCACTCCCCTGAAAATGGCCAAAAATCGCTCTTCGGCAAAATGGTCGAAGTATACCATGATCGAAGGTTTCCAATTCAGTTGGAAAATATTGTTTTCTTGATTTTTTTCCCTGTCATGTTAGATGAAAGAATGCCTTAGCTTCTAGCAAAATTATATTTAGCTAGACAACTTAGTGTTTTCTCGCGAGCTCGTTGAAAATGAGCAATTTCTAGCGGTCAGGAGGGACATCGAGTCAATTTTCCGTTTTTCCTCTGTAATAACAAAATTAAAATCCAGCTGAAAGTTTAAATGCTGTTTTCGGTAACAGTTCACCTCAAGGTTCTTTGTGATAAAATATGAGGGGGTCGGATTTTTCGGTCCTGTCACCGAGTTCTCGATTTTTACAGAAAGTCACTCTTAATGATTTACGACGCTCGTGATGTTTAAAAATTGTACCAAATTTGGTTCAATCCTCACTCGTCTGTAAATCATTATTCTACTAGAAATACGATAATCGCAGATATCCCCTCGCTCAGTAGTGGGTTTTCGGAAAGCGGGATTCTTGTTTATTTTCCGTTTGGAGATTATTTAAAAATATTTTTGCAAACCACGGCTGTGTAGCGACGTCACCAGTCGGCCGCTAAAAAAAATCTTTGTCACACGGCAGTCTGGTTTAGTTCAGACAACGTGCACAGTCTGCAATTTTTGTAGACACTAGCTGAACTTCAAAATTCGCTGAGAAAACATTTACACGCAACTACAAAATACTCCCGAGGCTTGAAAGCCAAGCAAAGTCGATCTTGGACACCGAAATTTTTATGAATTTCAAGAAAAGCCGCGATTTTTCCAGCCAATGCTTTATCCCAACCACATACGTGTATGTTTGTTTTTTTGTGTGTGTGTGTGTGTGCCAAATTTAGAACCGTCAAAGCGAGTCACTTGTTTACACGCTTTCGAAGTCTCGGAATCGTGTGAATTTTGGCAGGGATTCAATCTTGAACACAACAACTTTTCAAACTGCATTTGACGATTTTAAAATCTTTGACAGAAAAAAGAAATCAAGTCACTAAATAATACAAGGTCCGATTTTATTGAGCGAGCAAACCCGGTCACTAAATAATACAAAGTCCGATTAGTAGACATATCGTTTAATTTGGAAAGCAGTGGCCGGATATTTTCTACTTTAATAGCCTTCAAAAAGCAAAAGCATTTTAACCCGGTTACATTTTATCCTTGAATACAGTGTGCCAACAAACGCGGCGACAAAACTTCACAGCATGTGTCAGACTGTCAATGGCTGTGGTCACACTAGAAAGTTAAATCACGATTTAGCAGTGCTTAATCGCGATTTAGCCAAAATCTGTGTGTGACCGTAAAAACTGCCCAGTGGAAACCGCACTGATTAATGTTGTAAAGTGATATCGAAAGCGGCTTAGTTGAAAGAAATAACTCTCGTTCTAAATCATCTCAAAAGTACGATTTAAAAGGTGATTTATCTAACTCTTGTTCCATGAACCAATCGCACGCTTCATCGAATTGCCGACGTCAGCCCCCGTATTGATCGTAATCATGCACCACAACTCACTTTTATCAGTTCCCGCACTTTTTTCGCAACTTCTCTTAAGATGTCCGATCGACCTCCGTTTAACTTTAACGTTCCAGCAAATTCGGAAAGCACTATGATGTGCAAGCCAACAACCAGCCTTCTCCTCCGTTCCCTCTGGAGCATGAACATCCTGATTCTTTTCAGTCGTCTGGATCGGGCTTTCCATATTAATTTTCTTAGCAAAACAAGGCAAAGAGACCGATGATAACGTTTGCAAAGGCCAAAGTTTTTACAACTCCAAAGTTCAGATGCTGCCCTTTCAGAACGTGTTCTATTTCATTTATCTAATCGGATTATGAAGTTAGCTGTCATCTTTGATACATTCAAGAGAGCACGAATGCCGCCTCTTCTAAATTACGATTTATCTTGCGGTTTCCTTAATCAAGATTTAGGGTGCGAAATCATGATTTAGCTTTCTAGTGTGACCACAGCCAATGAAATTATGCAAACATGTCAGGAATCGGATGACACAATCTTGCACGAAGGCACTCGAGCTTTGAAAACCAGCGAAAAGATCACAGTATAATCCTACTTGGCCTTCATCACAGTTCCCGGGGCATCAAACGACAAAATATACGGCAATTGTTGAAATACCATAATGATAACACGACCGTCGTTTAACAAACATGTATTGTACGTTAATTGATGTAAATTTTCAAAACTCACCAGTTCCTGAAAGCCATAGCTTTAGCTCTTTTCCAGCAAAGGAAACAAAACCCAAAACACTATTGTTTACGTCTTCAATGATTTCAAAATACACTGTATAGAGCAGTCCTCATACAGTACGAAAATTCCACTTTCCATTGTATCGTGTTGTCATCGTGTCAAACTTGGATTCTGAAAACTGCATTCCTGTTATTGCGAAAGGTGAAATTTGCCACGGTGATTGTTCGATTTCCACCGACTGTATTTTGCTATTCCTTTCTGAAGAAGTGTCTGCGTTTTAACACAATACTGGCGTCTGGGATTGTATTCAGGTCGACCAGTTGGGCCTTAAAGAATCCGTTTTACGTCTAGTAAAGCTTGCCTCCCATGCACTGGCAAAATATCCGGGCAATTTACAGCCGTTCGTCAAACTGCTTGGCCTCGTATCTGCATCTTCTTGTACAAAATCACTTCAGTTCGTACTCTACCGCATGTCACCAAGAAAATAGCGGTTTACAGTCAAGCTGCCGATGTAACCTCGCCTGCTGTGGTCGCTCGACGCGGAGGGCCTTGGGACGAGGTCGTATCAAACAAACACAAACAAACACACGAACATTAGATTTCGAGATGGCGACACGCTTGGAGTCTCCGATAAGGCGATAATACTACTGCATTAGCGTCGTGAGTATTTCCCTCACTTCGTTCGGGGACAATAGCACGTCAGTTTCCTGCTTTTTGATTGGCTAATTTTCATCATCAATAAGAGGACAGACACATAAAATCGAGCGCTGACAACAGTGATTTGGACAAAGGTGACTTCAACTTCAATTTTTTACCTCACTTCTTGCAAAAGCGACCTTAGGCAATTGAAGTAGAGAACAAGAAGTGCTTAAAGGCGAAACTCCTTTAGCTTTGTCTTGAAACTGTCGAGAAAACCGCAGCAGAAAAACGTCTAATTTTCATTTCTTTTCCAACTTTTTTGACAGAATTACATTTTGCACGCGCAAAATGTTCACGTCAAGCTGTCACTTTTTGGCCAATAAGACAGCTTGAATTTTAACCTTGACCACTAAGAACGCGAGAAAAGTTGCTGGCAATATTTCGGTCAAATTGAACAAAATCCAGTTTTCTTGCGTGTTTTCCGCTTATGAATGCTTCAACTATACACGCAAGGATGAAATTTAATATTGATCCTTTGATAATTTCCTATAGCTGGGACGGCTTGGTCATTCATTATTACTTCAGGAGACTGATGTAATAATGGACACATCGACAAATCAGTTCGACTTCAAACTGCCAAAAAAGCAAAACGCCACAAAATTGAAGCATTGCGAATCGCCTTGTAATATATGGAATATGAAGCTAACAAATAGTTTACATAATTAAAATGTATTTGACATAATTACCATTCCACGTTCTGATTTTAGCACATGGAAGCTATTAACGTACTTGTGAAGCGTCTAGAGGCAATGTACAATGCAGCACACGGCCACTCATTTCCTTTAACAGGTAACTTTAGATTAGAACAATTGATACGTTGCCTATTAAATCCTTGAATGGATATCTTTTTCTTCAATGGTGCTGTGCCCCGACCAACAGCCGGCTACAAAAGGACTGATCACATAGAACCATTCGCACTGCGCAAATACTTTAAAAGATAACAAGTATTCAATAATAACATGTAATATGTTCAACTCTCTGTGTTTCCAAGCTGAAAGTAGAATGGAACGGGTCATCCACGAATTAGATGGAAACCGCAGAATGACCAATCAGATCTCGTGGCGGTTGTTTTCGAACGGGAATCCTTCAGGGTCAGAGGTAAATTTCTGTTCTGTCTTTTTGGTTTATCATTGGTTGAAGTCAGTTTTTTAGGTTTGTTTGTTTGTTTGTTTGTTTGTTTGTTTGCTTTTTCTTTTGTACGTGAAAGACTTATTGAACACCTGACAAAGCGTGTATGGCAACACGAGTGCAAATGCAGGGATAAAATCCTCTAAGTTCGAATAATTAGAAATAACTTATATTTGGGACATGGATTACTTTCTTTCTCTTCTACAGAAATGGAAGACTGAGGGTATAAGAGTAGAAGGGAACACATTGACCTATGAGGGTCCAGACAACTGCAACCTGTGCAGGACAAGGGATATGCGCCGACATCATAGTGCCTGCTGTCTCACGCCGATAAATCAGATGTTTGAGGTAAACCTATATTGAGGGTGGCGAAAATAAGGCGTATTGCATGCGCTATTCTCATCGGGGTAACAAACTGTACATATTGAAATGATGATTCAGTATATGTCTATTTTAAAGGTATTGATTCAAGACTGCGGCAACGAACGGTTCTTGGCGGTGGGAGTTGTTCTGCATCCACATAAAGTTAACTTGCACAGATACCCTGGGACCTATCACGATTCTGTAGGATTCCACATTGATGATGAGAAGATTTTTGATGAAATGGGCAGAATGAATGGCAGAGAACTAATAGGTCTGTAAGTTAATTTAAGACGATTTGGAGCCTTCTCTCAAATTGCTGACGCGAACAAAATACAGCTAAATGCGCACCAGAAATGACAGACAAAAACTGTCCAAATCCTATGTACGTACACCTCGAGCAACTCTTACGCTTCTCTCGTACTCTTCTTTTGTGTCACGGCAAGTGATTCAACATCCAAACTTATCTTTAGATAGATGATGACAGAGTAATGAACATGTCATACACTTGGTTAAATAGGGTAATTAAATCCTGGCTATTGAGAGTTTCTTGAAATATATTTGGTATTTTACAGGTGCCATGGCTTACAGGGGAGATCGTATCACCTGCGAAGTTCATGACAGCGATCCAACAGATCCCTACGCGCCTGTAAGCTTTAGCATAAATGGGCGGGAAGTTGGACGAACCTACATCGCAAATAGAGGCCAAGAACTTTATCCTTGCATCGGAATGGGATCTGATGGAATCAGTGTTCAATTCTGCGTAAGTTTTCACATAACAAAAATACGAGTTCGCAGGTGTCCTCTCGCTTAAGAGTTAAAGCTAGTTTGATGTCCATCATCATTTTAGAGAGTAAAGTATGCTGTTCAAATTGAACTTGCTGTTTAGAATGCTTTCAGTTGTTTCGCAGCGTACCGCGTGCTGGAAAAGATTCTGACGAGTCTATTTTAGATTGACTTAAAAAGAAAGCCAAGTATCAATCGCAAAGAAAACGCTTTAACAAAATGCTTTTCGTGATTATTTTTTATTCGAAGAACAATCAACAGTGCAAAAAGAATCCATCGGCATATAGCTTGCTTGCGTGAGCAGATTGCAATTACAAGAATGCTGCTAAACTTGTTTGGACCAATCCAAAACCGAAGCCAACGCAGGACTAAAGCAATCAAACGATCACTTTTGTCATCCACCCGAAAACCACTTTACATATAATTGCGGGGACTATGTAAAATTTCATCCTCGCAAAAATTGTGACATGCATGCAATAAAATCAAGTCTGTATGCCGAACCCCGCAATTCACATTTCAAAAATCCTTTTGGTGTACAAACAGCTACCGAATACATCAGCTTCGCAGAAATAAACGCCGCAAATGTACTGTATTATTTTTGAAAAACCTACAATCAGTGACAAAAGTTCTTGGGACACTTTCAAAAATTGATGTATCTCAGACACAAGTCATTGACTAAGCGTACTGAAAGGCGCGAAACCATTTTTCTCCCCCCTCCCCTCTGTACAATGTTGCGTGTGTTTCGGAAAACAAGTTCAGGCCACTTCAACATTGAACGGGGGGGAGGGGGGTTGTCTTTCAACTGAAACAGTAGAGAAATTACTGAAACTGTGCGAGTGACCCAAGACTTTTGTCACTGATTGTATGTACGTAAAAGGATAAATATATAGGTCATACCAAAGAAAAAGCCCAAATTACAAAATGAGTACAGTACATAACACAGTCCAGCTTTTGTAGTCAATTTTTCCTGGCGAGTAAAATATGCCTTCAAACGTCATCTATATATTTTCAAGGGTAAAATGAACAAATCTATTAGAACATGTGATGTCAGAGAATTATTAAGAGGCACGGGATTGAGCCCCAACATCAGACTACTACTATAGCACGGGTTTTGTCTTCGATATTAAAGATTATTTTTATGCTGCTGTTAGAGTACATCAAAATGAATTACGTTCTAAGAAGTTCTCTAAAGAACGTCTTAATAAAAAATTCAAAATTTAACAACATCGTAAAATATGGCTGCTAAAATAATTCAGTTAATAAAAATAACGCTGATTGCCTATATTATCCGCAACCACTGTTTTTGAACTCATTGAACAGTTATGGTTGACTGCCGAAGAAGAAAATGTCTCAGGGAATTAATGACAAACCTTAGTCGATGTTCAATAATTTATGTTTTTACTAATTTTATAATCGTTCACGTTTCAGATGGGGAAATTCAACCAAGCTATACCAAAACCCATGCAGCACAATAAAGATAAATTAGAAGAATTGATTGAAGAATTTAGTGCACAAAAGGCGATGACCTGGGAGGCTTTTGGCGTACTTCAAACTCAGGTCAGTGAGATGATAGACCTGTTAGCGCGTAACGGAAAACTAGATTAATAAGTGACGTCATCCAGAAAAAAATTGGCACCTGAGAGGTGCATGTGTCTACTGCATTTTAACTCGTAAATACGAAGCATGTGAAGAACCTTTTTTGGATGCCCTGAATATTGGTTAAAGTAGGAGGTTAAAGTAGAACACTAATACAGAGGTAAACAGCTTTATCTCCCATATATATCAATTCATTGCACTCTGCGTCTGCTTCAAATTTGTGATGTTCAGGACTTAAAATACCTCATACACTTCTCGAAAAGAGCAAGGGAATTTCACCGGTGGCTGTGATCTGACCTAAGCTCATATAACAAGGGAGGTGGGCGTCATTTGGGAAGAGTCCTGTTCCTATCCTCCCGTCACCATGCTTGTGACAATACTCAATAAACTAAATTATTGGCAATTTCCACTTCTCTCGATTCAAACATTGTCTAACCGACCTTCGATCTTCGATTTTGATTGGATTGTTTCAGCCACGGCTCTGTCCAATATGACCGGATTTTACAAAGAGAGTTTTCTTGCAGCACTCAAGCGTTTTAGATCATAAACTATGCCTATGGTTTCCAGGTTTTGAACCCACGATGTAGCAAGCTGTTACGTGACTTACAAGGAATCCCACGGAAGGCAAAAATGTTGATCCTTCTCCCAGACATCTAAAATATTATAAACTCTAAAGCTCAGTTTTAAAGAGATGCAACTTGTGAAAGTAACTTTACCTCATATTATCTCAAGGCCTCGCAAGGCCCGTGGTTTTTTTAGGATCTACTGAATACTAACTGTAAGTTATTCTTCACTCGTCTTGCATTCTTAGTTCACACAACGGCCTTCTTTTTCTGCTATCCCGGTATGAAGCGTATACGCTGCTGCATCATCTTTGCAAGTAAAGTTCTCTAGTAAAAATAACATTCGTATAAAACATGCCACTGACGTGCATAACTATGATTTGGTGCTTATAATATTATTCCCAAGCTCCGCGAGGGTAATAATCACGACGCTAATGTGCAGTATCGCGCTATTTGGAGACTCCAAGCGGGTCGCCATCTCGAAATTTAATGTTCGTGTGTCAGTCTGTCAATCTGGCGTACAACATCCAGGCGAGGTTACCAAGCATCCACGTTTAGTTCATCACGGCAACAGTGGAACGATTTCTTTAAGGCATCGACTGGCCGACCTGAACACAATCCCAGACGCGAACATTGCGTTAAAACTCGGACACTTTTTCAGAAAGGACAAGCAAAATACAGTCGGTGGAAATCGAACAATCACCGTGGAAAATTTTCACCGTTTGACCGTTTACAAGATGATCCAAGTTTTAACAAGATCGCTGCGGGCGCTCAATACATTGGAGATAGGAATTTTCGAACTGCATGTGGATAACGTAGACGATAATGTTTGGAGTTTTGTTTTATTTGCTGGAAAAGAAACACGTGACTTTCAGGAACTGGTGAGCTTTAAATAAATACGTACAGTTGACTACACTTGCAAACGTCTTTCGTTTACATTTCAACAGGGACTGTGATGAAGGCGAAGTAAGATCATATTGTCACCTTTTCGCTAATTTTCAGAGTGCCTTCGTGCAAGATAACCTTTCACGTTATATTGAATCGTGTGTGACCCAAACAATGTAACTAATATATTCGCATAATTAACGTATTTCTGACATAAACAAACAGCTCTCGCTTTCAGTTTTAAATTTGTTCGCACTGGAAGAAACGTACTTTATAAAGTAAAAATAACCATACACGTCTTTGGTTAGGATGCAGCAATGGTTGCAGCAATCGCGGCTTCTGTTAAAAGAAAAAAGAAATCGAAGATTGACTTCGCTGGCTGAACTGCTATCGTAAGAACTTATCAGCTTATTGCATGCAAATTCAGTATTACCTGCTCTTCATAAAACACTGATGCATTTTCGACAACCAGTTTTGAAGCCTTAAACAATTATACTACAAATATATTAAAACAAACGCATGACTGTTTATCGAAAGAAAATTGCAGGAGGGAGCACTATTTCATACTATATTTGAGACCTACTTTATTGAGCATTTAAAAGTACTACTTATTGATGTTATGTGTGTAACAGATGGATAAATTCAACCTGGTCATCCCAAGTCTTGGAGAACATTTTTGATGATGTCCAGAAAATCCAGAAGAAGTTTGAAGTGACCGAGGGTGCGTTCCTCGATTTGCAAGCCCAGGTTAATGAGATGAATGATGTACTGAAGAAACTCGTTTCCGCAGTAGAGAGAAAAGAGCTGTGAAATAATTTGTAAGAAGTCGCACTAAACTAAAATCAGTTACAACCAAAACTTCAAAATCTTTCGATTTCAGCAGTTTGATTGCTCCAGAATATTTCTTATCATGTCTATGTGAAATGTTCGTTTTCTCAGCATGCTCACTTAAAGTTTCTTCTGAAGGTTACGCTAGACATGACGTCAGATTTGTTTTGAAAAGTGCTGCCGATGGCAACATGCATGCACCTTAAAACCAACCAGGCGGCTAAAGCAGCACAATACAGTCAATATAACCAATATAATCTCCGTTATGTATCAGTTTATTGCGTTCTGTGTATGTGTTGAATTCTCGGACATTTCAACTGGAGTTCATGTTTATACTGTAGCTTCTATACAATTTTAAAACCACAACACAGATATTCTTAAATAACTTTAATTTATATATATTTTTAGATTAACTCGAGAATTCTCTAAGTGATCCCGAGTTTGTAATCTTTAGCATAGCTAATGGTCTGTACTACAGTGGTGCTCAAAAGTATTAGGACATTCTACACGCGTGGACTCACGCACACTCAACGCAAACTACACGCAATTGCGTTGATTACACGTTTATACGCTTGGTACGCAAATGCGAAAAGCGATCAAAAACTACACGCAACTAAGCGTCGTAGCTTATTAACCTTTTCACTCCTGAGCTCATAATACAACTTCTCCCAACCATTCAAGAAGAAAATGTATGAGCGATGTAGTGAGAATTGATAGGCCAATCAGTTTTCATCTGAGCAAACTATCAAGTAGCAAATTCTCCATACTGTATCTTATATATCTCTCCAAAAATCTAAAGGAGAAAATTGTTCACTCTCAGGAGTTAAATGGTTACTGGCTGCGTGTGATTACACGCAACAGATGAGAAGGGTTGATTACGATATTTTTTTTGCAATAGGCACACAGCATCTCGAGATCAATCCGAGCTTTGTATTCTTCTCAGTACTCACATATCGTTTACTAGTATATTTAGCACTGATACTTAACTTTTTATAAGTAGCTAATCTAATGGGGTACGTACTATACTATTCATCACGCTTTCTGTTTTATGGCTCCTGTCTGTATTCTTTTACATAGCTGACCCCAAGCCGCCGCTTGGATAAGAACAGCTATAATATACGGTAAAAAATAATCATCAAGTTTTTTGGATATTTTATATTTAGAATTCTTTTAAAAGCAGCTATAATATAAGCTGGTGATTGAATGAATAGCTGACAGTGGCTCAGACGGTATGAAGCGCAGTCAGCTATAATACAAATTAAACTGACAGTAAGTACATTCAAGTGCAACAACTCAATTAGTGGGTCGTCTTTACTTTTCTGTTATATGATTAAGAAGGAATTAGTCATTGTTCAATGAGGCGACTTCATGAGGAGGTTGGCTACGCTGGCCAGCTATTCAGACTTACATTTTTATAATCATTACATGTATTCAGGTGTATTGTGCATCCTATTTACTCTTCTTTAGACACGGGAATCTGCATTACTGAATATTTAGTTCAGTTACAACTGATCAGTGGATTTTGGTAACAATCTACAAAGTTGAGGATGGTTACTTTTATGCTTTAAACACATTTCAACCAAGTGTTTCAGGTGTGTATGACTCAACTACAAGACATAGCTTTTCACACCTGTAGTTTTATACATAGCAATCAGCATTTCATTTGATTATTGAGTTTTTCAGTAGCTGCACTGAAAAACAGTAAGATGTAACTCAAACACAGTGCAGTGCTGAGTGCAGTTCCTAGCAAATCATCTATAACTGTTTATTTGCCAAGCAGAGCATGTGCTTATTCAAGCTTTGCAGCTAAATTCACATATAACTTGCATAACCTGCTTTTGTACCCAATTTGCAAACATACTGTAAGCAATAAACTTTGTGTTGAAATATGGCGTGATTGACTGCAGCGTATGTTTTTCACACTCACAGAGTCTGCCTTTGATGCATAAAGATATGACAAACACAACATGCATGCTTTGTGACGTGACCATGATGCATACTAATCAATGTATAACTTTTCAAAACCATTAACACTTCGAAAGTGTTTATAATCATGGATAATTTGACAAAAAGGAGTTGACTGCCAAAAGCAAACAGCCCTACAGACATATAAAGTTTTCCACACGTAAACACTGCAAATATGACTCAGTTTGCCATGTATCGAATGAATGCTATTTTACTATTTTTGTTTACCCAACAATTTTACAGTAGATGGTTCCTTTGCTAGAAAAGATATTGACTTCCTACGACTAGACGTTGGACTATACTATTGTTTTATAGTTTGGATGCGGCACAGGATACTAGACAGGAATATAATAATTATATATTATTTAATTATATATAAAATAATTAAATTTCAACAATGCCATGATCAGCTGTGCAAGAAATGATAAATTCTTGCTGAAAACCAGCCGACACCCACCCCTTTAGAAAATGGTGCTTCATAAATTAAGAATGAACAGTGAAAGACAATGATGAGATAAGATAACTTTTTATCTCATCTTAATTAACTATTGTAAGTTCGAAATCACCTATGATATGAAAGTAATCAGGGATAGAACTTAGTATTTTTTCTTACTAGTAGACCCCAAAATTTACTAGTCCGCCAAGATTTTTACTGAAGTCCCAATACAAGTGATACAAATTTTAAACGCAATGACGCACTCTGGATACAACACAGGCTTGTGATAGTTTATTGGACAGCCGGACTAGTTTGTGGCCAATTTACTTCCGTGGTCATTTTTACTAGTAATCAGACTAGTGGACTACCACTATTTTCGAACCCTGGTAATAACAAAAGGTTGTACCTTGATTCTTTCCATTCCATCTGCCATTTTTCCAGTGGTTCCTATGTTTGTCCTTGCAGTGTTTATTTATCTAATATTGCAAAGAATAATTTTATGATGAATTAGTATATCATAAACATGATACTCACAATCATGTAAGTTTCCTTATCAAAAAAAAAGTATCAGCATGAGTGTAGAAATCAAGAAAGCTGACTACACAGATGCAAAATCTTAACATGATCTCAGCCAATTAGTCCCACAATATCCCCAATGGTATTCAAGGATCCTGCAGGATCTTGACAAGACCTTACCAAAATTGATCACTCAACCCTCAGAAGCAAAAGGGGATTATTACTGTGTAGGCCGGGTGAAAGTCTTAAACTCTACAGATACCGGTACATGAAGTGCAGTAGGTAATTATATTACTAGTCTAACTCAGGTGTAGGGAAATACTAGGTCAGAACTGCAACTGTTTGCAATAATTTCTATCCATGATCATAGTTGGGTTTGGCAATTATTATACTGACATTTTGATTATAATGTCTGTTTTATCCTTAAATAGGGACTCTGGAAACTTTTCCAGGTTTTCACAGGGAGTCCTCCAACTAGAAATACAATTTATTATTGTGATTCTAACTACATTAGAACAGAAATTGGCATCAAGTATTAATCGTCAATCTATACGTCTTGGAACAGGAAAAGTAAAAAAAAAAAATCAAATCAAATACATGGGGATTTTGACATAGCATGCCCGCCCCAGTGATAAAGGTCTGTTCTGGTGTGGTATGGGGGAATTTTGACCAAATGTATTGTCCCAAGGGTGGGGATTTTGACAAGGGTGAAATGTCAAATCCCCACCCCTTGCCCCCTCCCCCCCCTCCCTCGGGCTTAACATTGATAGGGGCATAACATGTTTAATACAAACAAAAATCGTAACTTATAGAAATCATTGGAACATACAATAAGGTATCTCTTCATATTTGTTTTTATGTAGACACATACATTACCTAGTTGGTTTGTGTCTCTCTTTTGTATCAGAACTCCTCGCCCTTCTATTTCTAAATTCATAACTTTGACCAGTTATGTCATCGAGCCTGAACTGAACAGCTGTTCCTGCTAACATTTCTGTTATCACTGACTCCCTGAAAAAATTTCGTAACGTCACGTTACTACATGTACATGTACATCATTCAAATCATCTGGAACCTACCTACCTGGTTTCGGTAGTTGCCATATAGCAGCTTAACCATTATCTGCGTTTAACGACAGTCTGAACAAGAACGCAGTCAAGCTTGTTGTACTTTATGATTGATAGTTACTTCATATAACTCTTAATTTTAGAGTAATCTGCTGAGTAGTGGTATGGCTGGCTCAACTCGTACACAGGATCTCACGGTCGGCCTCAGAACTGACAATTTCTGTCAATCTACTTCGGGATGAAGAGGAATAATGGAATAAAACTATGGGAAATTTTCGCAGTGGCATAGTGGAATAATGGTCTTGGTCTTGCGAGAATAACGGGATAATGAAGTCTCCTTTTGCTCTGGAATTATGGAATAATGTATCTTTTTTTCGGATTAACGAAAGTAACGGAATAAAGAGACTTTCTGAACTGGAATAACGGAATAATGCAAATTTTAGAGCTGGAATAATGACAGTTAATTATTGCGGAATAATGCATAAAGAACACTCCATTACTCCTCGTCATCCCTCAAATCTACTGCGCAACAGATTCAATCACAATGTGTGCAAAGGAGACAAATTACTGTAGACATTCAGCCAGCGTCTTCTGAACTTTTCTAATGGCTAAGGCCGGGTATCTGCATGACGGTTTTGAGAAAACTCACACTCCAACATTTGCAAACTCCTGCACCAGATTCACTACCAGCGGCCCTTTTGGAAAGCCAAATCTCAAGAATTTCCAGGGATGCATGCCCCCGAAGCCCCAAAAAACTTGTGCCTTCAGCAGTCACACACGCACATACACACACAAATCTGGTTTTCTTCTCCATTCCTGGGTACAGGGGGCGTTTCACAGCCAAATAGCCTTGATTCAACACTGGGAAAATGTTAAATTATCCGGTATGTCCCGGGGGGAGGGGGGAGGTGGGGGGTTGGGGGTTGGGGGGCGGAGACTGGTGCATTTTGGATAGCTACATTGAAGTTTGTCAATGAATGAATGAACGAATGAATAACTTTATTAACGTGTCAGAAATCCTTTAGCATCACTACTAATTGGGGACACTAGACAATACAAAACAACCGCTGCAAATAAGAAATTGACAGGATCACGAAAATTTATAAATAATAAATTAATTTTCTATTTCTCATAAATGCTAACTACTACAAGGTGATGATATATATTTACACAATAAATGTGACATATCTTGAAGTGTGTACAATTAGGAATTAATTGATTTATTAAATTAAAATTAATAAGATACCGTACATTGCAAAATTATTATAACATCGTAAATTGACTCACTAGCTAACCCCCAGTTCTAAATGTTAATTACTTGATAAATCCCAGAAAGATAAATTATTCAATAAATAAGCAAATGAATTAAAATAGAACTAGTCTTCACGATAAGACTAGCCACTACATGGTGTTACTAGAGACGTTTTCTCTACTTTGCGAAACGGAAAACGGATGTAACTGCTTATGAATCGGTAAAAAGCGCAGGTCTAAGTTAAGTTTCTTTTAGGCTCCTTCTGATGGTTGAAAATTCGAACAAATCAAAGAAAATTGCACTTGTTACACTTAAAGTTGATCGTTTATTATTACGAATAACATCCACAAGGAAGGTTCACATGTTAATGTTCTTCACGAAAATTTACTTACAAACCGGGTGGTAAAAAACACATGTGCATACCGTAAACTCGAATAGGCTATCATTTATTTTTGTAATGGACAGCATGCATAGTTTTCCAAGCGAGTACTAAGTGTTCACAAAACGTCATGTCGATTTCGATTGCTAACTTACCGTTTGTGCAAAAACAAACCAAACAAACAAGCAAACAAAAGAGAGAGAGAGACCGGGAGGGGGACGCTTATTTTGGCTGAGACTAGGCGCCGCATTCAGGGGGAGGGGGTGGGGGCTGCGGTATACATTGCCATTCCTCTCAAGGGAGAGGAGCATTTCAGAAACAATTAAATACAGTATAGAATAAGCGCCTTTCCTCGACTAAGCGAAAATTCCACAAGGGTGTCCACTTGATACAGGTTTGACTGTAGCCGGAGACTGACTCTGAGACTCGCGAGATGTCTGGTTGCTGAACATTTATTCGACTCACTCCACTGATATACAAAATGGTTGATCGATTGATTGGCTGGTGATGATTGATTGACTGATGATTGAGCAAAGAAAATTATTGCCTTAAGAGTAGCCTAGAAGAAATAGCATATATATGGTAGAATACAAAGAATTGAAAACAAAGGGGTACATTCAACAAAGGAACCAAATGGTAAGCTATGAACAAAGAGACCATACTGGTGAATATGATACTGAAGATGTGGACACTAAATACTGGCTTACTTGAATCGAAACTAAAACCAAGCTGCTGACCATCTAAATTATAATCGCAGGCACACTAAACACACCAGAGTCAAGGGAAAAAAATCAGACAGTTCTGGGCCAGTTGGTAAGAGTATGTGTGGCGTATTGGAAATTTATAGCCGCTGAATCAGCGTTCGTCTGAGTAAGCTACGATAGTTCTCTTACGATTTATCTGTGGGCGGAACTGGAAAGAGAAAATCGATATTCATCACTCTTGGAATGACAGGCTGTTAGCAAAACTTTTTCTAAAAAACCTTTAAAAAAATACACACACATCCACATTCACAAGGCCCGTTGTGCAGTGAACGATGATATCCAGTTGTATGACCCTGCCACTTTGTTAAGCGCAAGAATCACCACGACAATCCTTTCGAGTAGCCGCATCGCGTCGTTGGCTTCTAATCTTTTTCGAAACGTCGTTGTTTCGCTTGACTAACCGAAATGTAACAAGACAACCACTGGTTTACTCTTTGCCAGTGAACTTGATTAGGACACGTTCTTAGGCTCTGGTTATATGGCGAAAAGTTGCCTCGCGTACCCGAGACAACCCGCCCACCTGGGACAACTTTACCGAGCGCTTGTATGGAAAAATGTTGTCCCGGTGGAGATTGGGATGAATTTTTAAAACTCAGTTTATAAAGCTCACGGATGTCAGACCGAAGTAAAATCGTCTTATCGTTGATTTCTTTACTCTTTTATGTTTTAAATTATGTCGAAAGTCTACTTTTAACAGGCTTCCGTAAACTTGAGTTGTCCCTCCCCCCCGAGCTGAAGGTATCTACATGGCGAAAGGTTGTCCCGCAACCCAGGGTCACCCTATCTTATAAACTGAGTATCTCTGTTCCCAGAGTCACCGTGTTCCCCGAAACAAGTTGTGATTTGTCATGTAAACGCTCGCTTCGATTTATTAAGGAAACGTATGAGTAATTGGCGCGCCCACTTGACTCGGGGAGGAGTGACTTGGGGAGAGTCCAAAGCACTGACGTCACGTTGCCATGACGCCAGAAATTCCAGTTCTAAACAAAGACCGCGTTGTGCGTCACAAAAATATCACAATGGCTTCGCTTCGATCGCTTCGCTGATTGCTTCCTTTTCCGAAGAAAATAAATCTATAGAACGAGCAGAGAATCACTACAGTTCGCTTCAGTTCGGGTTGCAGACTGCAGACTGCAGAACAGGTATAAAAGGCAGACTTCAAAAGCGCTCAACGCAGGCTGGGGAATAAATACCGTCAGGAATTTCTACCGCTTATAACTATTGTGGTCGTAGCGGCTTCAAATCCACAAGAGACGCAGGAGGCCGCCGGACCTAACAGGTACAATACGCTTATTTATAGTTTCGTTATTAAATCCAATGATTTTGCGTGATCATTAGAATTCCCGTACATGTATATTCCTTTTTACCAGTTCAGACGCCGAACCTAATTCGAGTTATTTGGGTCGACCCAAATCCGTTTCGCCTGTTGATTTAGACGCCATACTTATTCGACCGAACTTAACGGGTGCGCACGCTTCGCAATCCCTCAAAACGAGATCACAGAGATTTCGCTGTGCTCCTGGCGGTTAGATAACCTAACCATGACCATAACCTAACCCTAACCCTAACGTAATCCTAACTCTAAACCTAACCTCCCTAAGCGAGGCGAAACTTCGGTGATCTCGTTTTGAGGGATTGCGTAGCGCGCTCACCAACTTAACGGCTGAGCCGATTCAAATCAAATCTTTCAGCCGTTGTTACTTATTTCAGACGCCGAACTTTTCATATACGTCGTCTGAACTGAGCCTTGCACAACAATTGCATGAACCTTGCTCCATTCGCTCACCAAGGCCCTGTTTACATGGAAGGAAGGTGACCCTCCCAGGAGGGACACCATTCTAGAAGGGTCAAAAATAGCCCTCCTTTACATGCCAAGCGCTATCCCGTTATCCTTAGTTGCCAAGAGCGAAGCCATTACAAAATATGGCGGTATTTGAGATTGGGAGGGCAAACCCACCCTAATGTGGCCAGATTGGTGACAAACAGAGCAAGTACGTTTTTCTCTTTTGCGCTCTTTTCACTAGGTTGCTGAAACTGACTTTGTAAACCTCGCGGAACATTGTCAAAATAACAGCAGCTTTCTTATAAAGACTTTCGGTAAGATATTGCGAAAACAATCAATTGGTAAAAACAATCTCTGGAGATTCAGAATGCAAAGACATCGCGGCTATGTTGAATCCACTTACAATAGCAGTTAGCTTTTGTTAAGGTATTCCTGAAGGCTAACGTTACCCTCTCGGATTCAAATATTTCTTACACTCTCGAAAATTCGTGCAATGGAGCATGCATTGTGAAGTGCGACCATGCATACTAATCAATGTATAACTTTTCAAAACCACTAACACTTCGAAAATGTTTATAATCATGGATAATTTGACAAAAAGGAGTTGACTGCCAAGAGCAAACAGCCCTACAGATATATAAAGTTTTCCACTGTAAACACTGCAAATATGACTCAGTTTGCCAGTTTGATTCACTCCACCAACCATTGCTAATTAGCAAATTAGGGGCTTACGGATTTTCAGAGAAGGCGCTGAGTCTCATGAGATCATACTACAAAGGCCGCTATGCCAGAGTCAAGATTGGACCTGTAGCCAGCAACTGGACGGAGGTGCACAGAGGATGCCCCCAAGGCTCGACATTTGGCCCTTTGCTATGGAACATTTTCCAAAACGATTTGTCTCACAAGACAAGGAGCTCAGACCTCACAATGTATGCCGACGACCACCAACTGTTCACGGTCAAAGACACGCTAAAAGAGGCCGAAACAACAATAAACAGCGATGGCGATATGATATCACGATGGTACCAAGAAAACCAACTCACAGGAAATTTCGACAAATACCAAGCATTGGCACTGGGGCCTACAAACAGTAGCAAGCATATAAACGTGACAATAATGGGCCAAAACGTGAAGACCTCTGACGAACTAAAACTCTTGGGAGTAACTCTAGATAACCAGCTGCGCTTCAAGACTCATATTGCTGACGCATGCAGGAGAGGAATGGCAAGTCGGCATCCTAACGCGTTTACGAAACATGATTCCTACCCAGGCTAAATTGTAGCTATATAAAGCTGCAGTTTTACCACACCTCACCTACTGCCACACCGTGTGGCACTTTTGCCAGGCATCCGACACTAGAAAGATAGAAAGGATACAAGAGAGAGCTCTACGGACCATATACCGAAACAAGGACAAGGACTACAATGCACTCCTGAAGATTGCTGGTCTACCCACCCTGGAGAACAGAAGGCTACAAGATATTACCATCATTATGTTTAAAGTCAAGAACAACCTGTGCCCCGCATACATTCAGGACTTGTTCAAACGCCCAAACAATCAATACAATTTAAGAAACGCTGATTTCGTCATCCCACGATACGACACCGTTCGTTACGGAAAACACAGCATTCGGTACTTGGGACCCCTGCTCTGTCCAAGCTAAGTGCATCTGTCAGAACAATCCCAACAATTAAAAACTTTCGAAACTAGACCTAGCACAACTGCTAAAGGACAGATGCACGAACTGCACTCTATGTTCGACGTAGATATACTACAACGACATATATAGTTACAAGTTTTTTTTTTTTTTTTTTTTTTTTTTTTTTTTTTTTTTTTTTACAGTTAAAATGTAGTCATACATAGATAGGATTTTAGACTTAGTAAATTTAGCTAGGTGTGTGAACCCTAGTTTTAGGTTTTAGATTTCATACTTCATACTACTTGAATTGGTATTTTAGCTAGGTGTCCCCAATAAGTAGAAGGAATGTTTCCTTCAGCTATACGAATCTCGACACATAAATAAAGTTATTATTATTATTATGTATCAAATGAATGCTATTTTAGTTTTGACCCAACAATTTTACAGTAGGTGGTTTCTTTGCTAGAAAAGATACTGACTTACTACTGTACGACTAGACGTCGGACTACACTATTGTTTTATAGTTTGGATGCGGCACAGGATACTTAAGACAGGAATATAATAATTATATATTATTTAATTATAATATAAAACCATAAAATTTCAACAATGCCATCAGCTGTGCAAGAAATGATAAATTCTTGCTGAAAACCAGCTGACACCCACCCCTTTAGAAAATAGTGCTTCATAAGTTAAGAATGAACAGAAAGACTCTGACAAGATAACTTTTTGTCTTATCTTAATTACCTATTGTAAGTTTGAAATCACCTGTGATATGAAAGTAATAACAAAAGGTTGTACCTTGATTCTTTCCATTCCATCTGCCATCTTTCCAGTGGTTCCTATGTTTGTCCTTGCAGTGTTTATTTATCTAATATTGCAAAGAATAATTTTATGATGAATTAGTATATCATAAACATGATACTCACAATCATGTAAGTTTCCTTATCAAAAAAAAAGTATTAGCATGAGTGTAGAAATCAAGAAAGCTGACTACACAGATGCAAAATCTTAACATCATCTCAGCCATTTAGTCCCACAATATCCCCAATGGTATTCAAGGATCCTGCAGGATCTTAACAAGACCTTACCAAAATTGATCACTCAACCCTCAGAAGCAAAAGGGGATTATTACACTGTACAGGATGAAAGTCTTAAGCTCTGCAGTTTACCAGTACATGAAGTGCAGTAGGTAATTATGTAAAAGTCAAACTCAAGTGTGCAGAAATGTTTGATCAGAACAGTGCAACTGTTTGCAATAATTTTCATCAATGATCACGGTTGGGTTTGACAATATTACTATATTGACAGTTTAATTATAATGCCTGTTTTAAATGGGGACAAAGGAAACCTTTCCAGGTTTTCACAGGGAGTACTAGCTCCAACTAGAAATACAATTGTCACTAAATATATATAGAGGATATTACACGGCGGCACGAAGATATGAATTTTATTTTCGAGTGGTAAAAACAATATTTTACGAACGAGCACTTCGCAAGCGAGTAAAATATTGTTTTTACCACGAGAAAATAAAATCCATATCTTCAAGCCGCCGTGTAATTTTCTTTTTATTATATTAGACACGAGTGTTTTACGAGAAATTGCACAAACAACCGTGCAAAAGCGGGAAATGATGCCAATGATATCCTCACTAGTGAGGATATGGAAAATACGCCACTCGGGTCCCGGATGTAGTTTCGTATGGATTTTACACACGGTATATTTTCCAGTAAAACACTCGTGTCTATATAATAAATAATATAATAAATATAAACAGAATTGGCATCAAGTATTAATCATCAGTATATACGTCTTGGAACAGGAAAAGTAAAAAATCAAATCAAATCAACAATACTTTTAATGAGTTAGTATGGAAGCAATGTGAAAACAAATTGACAGTAACATGTTTGATACAGACAAAATTCGTACAAGCATTTAGCGACAGTGCGTCAACCTCTGATTGGTCTGTATAAGACATGTGACCCATGCAATGGACAATAAGAGAACAAACAGAGTATCTTTGTGTTTTTGTGTCAGATATTTCAGGTACGTTTTTGTTGTTTGGTTTGACTCCATTCGTTTGATAACCGAGAAATTGCAACGGACTGGAACTTTCGTGCCGAACACTAAACCTCCATGCACTCTAAAAAGAAACATTGGACATTACTGTATCATACACTTAGTGCAATTAGGTTGTAACCGGGCAATCCAAGTGTGTTTAGCCTGAAAACGTAAAGTTCTCATTAGAAATCGGCTTCCTTCGGTTCCTAATTATATTTGGCATGCATTAGATGTTTAGTTTGTCTTCGTTCCTGGCTTTGTTTTTCTTTGCCTCGACTTATGTTCAGTTTGAAGGCCAAACCACCACAGGTGAATTAAATGGTTATATATACAATTGTGTGGTGTTTCATCCAATTATGTCACATTCTAGGATTATCATAATATTTTTAATAACAATTTTGTTTATTTACAAGGTACGGCATGGTAATAATGAAGAAGGAAAGTGGCCTAAAAATAAGAAATGGTTTTATAAAATGTGTACAGTATACATGCTCTAGTTTGTAGGATAATTGGGCAAAAACCACATTTATATTCCAATTATCATTATTTTTTGATAAAATTGGCATAGCCGGCAAAAATAAAAAATAAAATTGTTGTGGTAATTATGCCTCATTCCAGTCTTCTGTTGATTATTTTAAAAAGTAACAAGCACATCACTCGATTGACTTGAATAAATTTGATTGCACCTATAATGACAAAACTGGAACAAAACATTAATATACTGTAGATGTACCCTAAATGCTCTAATAAGCCCCCCTCTATAACATTAATTAATCAATTCAATTTATTATTTCCCCACACATGTGAATCATATTACAATCAATATTGTAAGAATAAGATGTAGATTACATTTCAGGGAGGGGAACCAATAATCTAAACCATTTCGGGCTTTTAAAAGTATAAGTGCCCTTTCTTTTTTTATATGGTGCATTTCATTACTGTAACTAATTAGGTATTGCATATGAAATAGCATCAGATATAGTATAATTTACTATATAAAAAAATAATTTCTTACTTTTTCTACGGTTACATTTCACTGTGTCAGGAAGTGTTGTTTTAATTTCCTATAAATTGATTTCGGGAGAATATATTCTTGAGTTCTTTTGGTATAATTCTAGATACCTGTTCACTGGGGGGCGGAGACTGGTGCATTATGGATAGCTACATTGAAGTTTGTCAATGAATGAATGAACGAATGAATAACTTTAACGTGTCAGAAATCCTTTAGCATCACTACTAATTGGGGACACTAGACAATACAAAACAACCGCTGCAAATAAGAAATTGACGGGATCACGAAATATAATAAATAATAAATTAATTTTCTATTTCTCATAAATGCTAACTACTACACAGTGATGATATATATGTACACAATAAATGTGATATCTTGAAGTGTGTACAGTTAGGAATTAAATGATTTATAAAATTAATATTAACAAGATACCATACATTGCAAAATTATAATTATTACATCGTAAAGTAGACTCATTAGCTAACCCCCCGTTCTAAATGTTAATTTACTTGATAAATCCCAGAAAGATAAATTATTCAATAGATAATTCATTCGGAATTAAGATATGTATTTTGTCACGTTTGGAATGCACGCTTGTCGCGGTAGTTCGGACGTGTTGGTATTCACTCTGTACATAGTTGTGAAGCGTGCATGATTATTCGTGAGAAGGTACGGTATATAAGGCTTGTTTCACAAGCAAGTGTCACTCGACGGCATCTCTCGTTTACCTTCCGTCAAATTTCTTTAGTTTGTTACAGTGTACAAGTTAATCATTATTGCCTTTGTTAAGAATTACTATTCTGTGCTAGATATCAATGGATATTTTATTAGTCTTCATATATTGTTAAATAGCTACTGTTTCACTGCCCATTATATTGTAAGCCTGGCTATCAATAAACGAGATGCCCATTCCTGATTCTTGTATGTTTGATGGTAATTAGTGTCAAAATGATTTGTTCTCGTTTCACTGCAGAGTGATTAGAGAATAAAGAATTAATCTTCACGATAAGACGAGCCACTTCATAGTGCTACTAGAGAAGTTTTCCCTACTTTGCGAAACGGAGGGAGGGGCTACGGTATACATTGCCTATTCTCTCAAGGAGCATTTCAGAAACAAAATACAGTATCGAATAAGCGCCTTCCCTCGATTAAGCGAAACTTCCACAAGGGTGTCCGCTTGATACAGGTCTGACTGTAGCCTCTCCCAACCATTCAAGAAGATATTGTATATGTTGATGACTTGACTATGAGACTCGCGAGATGTCCGGTTGCTGAAGAATTATTGGACTCACTTCACTGATATACAAAATGGTTGATCGATTGCTTGACTGATGATTGAGCAAAGAAAACTATTGTCTTAAGTAGCCTAGAAGAAGTAACATATGGCAAAATACAAAGAACTGAAAACAAAGGAATACATTCAACAAAGGAAACAGATGATGAGATATAAACAAAGAGACCATACTGGTGAACATGATACTGAGGCTGTGGACACTACTGGTTTACTTGAATCGAAACTAAAACGAAGCTGTTGGCTTACAATAGCAGTTAATGAGCAAGCTTTTGTTAAGGTATTCCTGAAGGCTAACGTAACCCTCTCGGATTTAAATAGTTTTTACACCGTCAAAAATTCGTGCAATGGAGCTTATGAGCCAAGTTTGGCGCCCCTGCACCGAGCCATCTTGGAGCTATATGCATCCAAAGTTTGTTTCCATGTACGGGTTTTGCGGCAAAAACGAGGAAAATAACAGAGCTTCGTGTGTCGGCTCCGTCTCTAAGGAGAGCCAGAACTTGCTCGTAAACAACTTAACTAGATTCCTGCACTTTCCAGGGCAAGTACAAGCTAAACAATAAAGTTGGTTCCAGAAGTGCAAATATACGCTAAACTTAGGGAAACCAATCTAACTAACGAACACTTACTAAGTTTCGGCCAGTTATGATTTGCCAAAAGGTATAAGACCATTAGTAGTAGCAGGTGGATATCGTAATGATAACTCTGTTTAAACGTTTGGCTAAAGTGTAAATGAAGGTAAATAGTATTTAAACTACACTGTGCAGTCAATCTGAACAATCGAATGAGTAGATAACAGAAACCAAATATTTACCAAAATACAACCAACAAAAATGTTAAAGTAAAATAGTAGAAATCTTTACCGTAACCCGTAACATAGATGCGGCGCGCATCTGAGTAAATTAAGAACAACCAATCAATATTGTACTTTGGGCTGACTCACGGAACAATGCTTCCGGTTACTGGTGTATGATTCTGTGTGCGCATGTTCCTTTTTATCTTCAAGTGGAAGAAGTGTTAGATCGTCGTCAGGTTTTGGGACGTTAAGTTCGCATGCGGTGAAAGCGTTGCTGGTCTAAAAGTCTCAATCGGATTCCATTACACTCCGCCTGAACAAAGTAAGATATAGGGATTTTCTAGTTCGTTCCACTGTTTAGATATTCCTGTTGGCACTCCCATTAGTCTTTTTATGTGCGCGTTTCTGACTTTATTAGTTTAATCTTTAGGGTTCGGTTTGGTGTTGGGGCTAGGTGCAGGGCTATATTGAGAACAAAACGCATCAACTGAAAGTTGATCAAGGTACTGGAACGCCGTAAGAGTAACAGTAGCTGATGTTTCGAGCGTTAGCTCCTCGTCAGAGCGAATTTCGAGCGTTAGCCTTTCGTCTAGTACTCTTAAAAGCTGGTGTCACACTATACCGAGAACACTTAAACGAAATAAACTTCTGGTCTATTTTGAAAACAAGAAAAACAAAAATACTAGAAAACTGCGATATTGGGCCCGGTATTAGCTCCCATGTTTTGCCAGCTGCTCAGATCAAGGTGAGAACTCTGCTCTTGTGATGCAAACTGACAAAAATGTAAAGTGAGTACTCAGTTCTAGAGGTGTTACGATTGTTTCTTTGATAGAATCTTTTAACTTGACCTATTTGCTCAGACACGAATTAAGTTCGTTTCTTTGTTTACAATGTTCTGTTTGTGTCATTTGCTCTTGACTGTTATATTCTTCTGCCTATTTCATGGAATGTATGGAATTAGGAACTCCAATAGTTGGCCCAGTATTAGCTCCCATGAGGAGCTACACGACGTTCAAGCTCAATCAATGCACGCAACATGTTGGCAAAACATCGCCCAACAATGTTTCCCAAAAACCACTTGCGAAACCGCGTACATTATTGTTGGAGTCCGCAATTATGAGCCCGATGAAGATAGACCATGGAAAACGTATCGATCGAAAATGTATCGCAATTCTTACCATCGCATAAAGCATTCAGTGCACAATGTTGGGCCAACATGTTGCATTCGTTTGCACGGGTCCTTACGGCGTGAGCGCGCTTTTGCGGTTTATTTGACAGTTCAGGAGTTGGACATGAACACTGCAGCTATTGGAATGTACTACTCATTTAACCGGTTACACTTTTAGGTTGACAGATAGTATTAGCGGCGTTCGCTTTCAACTCAACGTACACGTTCGGAGCTTTCAATTGAGTAGAAAATCTTATTACTCGACCCATCTGCTCAGACACTAGCCAGAATTAAGTTCGTTTTTGTCTTTGTTTACAAATTTATGTTGTCATTCGTTCTTGACTGTTGTATTGGTCTGCCTATTTCGTGGAATGTATGGAATAAGTATTTTATGTGCGCGCTTTTAACTTTATTGCTCGAAATTTTAGCGTTAGGTTTGGTGCTGGGGTTGGTTGTAGGGCTATATTGAGAACACTTAGTGTTTTCTATCGCGAAATAAGCTTCTGGTCTATTTTGAAAAAAGCAAACTTGAAAACTCCGATATTGGGCCCGATATTAGCTCAAGTTCCAGCTCAACCAATGTATGTTTATCTGTTTTACTATTATGTCAACCATCTCTAACTTAAACTTCACAATGAAAAAGAAAAACACACCGAATTATTCAATACAACGTGAGTGAACTTTTAGGTTTCATTTGACAGTTCAGGAGTTGCATGTGAACACTGGTATTAGAATGTACTCATTTGACTGGATACACATTTAGGTTGGCAGCTTTAAACTTTCAGACTTCTTAATCAATTTTGGTAAATTGTATAGTTAATACTGTCACTATAGCATGAACATGTAAAGATAATCTGTTCACGCGAACCACCTGCTTAAACGCCAGCCGGAATTTTGACTTTGTTTTTTTGTTTACAGATTTCTGTTGGCATTCTCTCTTGACTGCTGGAATATTATTTTCAAGGTAAGATTCCTGTTTGATTTTTAACATGCAGCTTTTCTTGGTTCACAGTAACGTCAAATATGGCATAAGAGGGACACAGGGTTTTTTTTTTTAGCGGCTACAAAGGGGTTACAAGGCCCCCTTCAGTTCCCCCATAGTGTGAACTTTAAGGAAAAGAATGTCGACAAATACAGCAGCCCCTTCCCCTACCTACAGACTTTTTTGTACAGTTGCAAGTTAAAATTTGTAACGTGATATTTTAACTCCTTCCACAACGAAACGTCTAAACAGAAAACTCTGAAAACTCTACTCTATCCAGAAACAAGTCCCTCGCGAAACGTCAACAAACACGTCTTTTTTTTAAAGGTATTCCGCATGAACCTGATGTTCATACGTCCTACATTGATATAGTGTGAGAGTCAACGACACGTTTACTTCGAAAATAGAGGCTGTTAATTTTCGTACGTGATTGAGACGGGATATTATATTCTTTCAATTATGTTGAGTCAAGAGGCGGACAGCACGCGATAAATACTACAAAGCTTTTGTTATGGCCAGAAAGACATGCATGCGCAGTAGGGGCTGCAGTTTGTTGGGTTTCAGTGTAAACTAACAATAGACTTTATATACACAAAATCAGTAGCTGTCCATATGTACTTCTTGTGGTATTCAAGTGTAAAGATAAGAGTGACGGCTACCAGTATGTCAGACAAGCTGAAAACAGCATACTGGATGTCAGTAGCTGACCGTTTTGCCTCGAAGTGGTTTAAATGTCAAAAATGTTCAATCGTATCCATCATCCGCGCATAACTATTTATTGACATAATTAACGATGGCATAATTAACATATTATCATTTGATATTTCAGTAATGACGTCAAAGAAGAACATCAGGAGGATTTTCTTGTACTTTATTCTCACCTCTTCTCTGTTTCTGTTCATTTTCAACCTGGTTTATCCGGTCACAAAATGCAAGAAATCGGTGAATTGCCAAGAAATTTCATCAACGAGCATCACGAATGATAACCAGACTGAAGAACCAACACAACAAGAGATGATAAATCAAACTTCGGCGAAGCCAATGCTAATCTTGTTCTGGTCAAAATATTTTGGAAAGCCAGCACCATTTTCGAGAACAAATGAAACTCTTCCACCTATTTTTTTCACTACACTGGAAAAAGGCGACTGTCCCATTCCATGTGAAGTGTCCACTAACCGCTCTCGAGCAAACGAAGCCAGTGCTTTCATTGTGCATGCCAGAGATCCACGTCCGCTTCCACCCTCGAAATCTGTGCCATGGATCTTGCACACGAGAGAAAATCCAGTGTACGAAAGCATTTTAACGAGACCGCAATTTATGTCTCAGTTCAAGTTTCTAACAAGTTATCATTTGGACTCCCATTTTCCTACGCCCTGCTATACAAAGCCCGACTTGACGCCTCCAATCCCATTTAAAGAGAAGAAAGGCATCATGGCTGCTATTTCTAACTGCGAGAGGGTTAGAACTGAGTACTTGAGGCGCTTGATGAAACACATACAGGTCGATTCGTACGGGCGATGTCTGCGAAACAAGAAGGGTATGGCAGCCAGAAAAAGTAAGGAATTTAAACGTGGCAGGACAGAAATCACCCGCCAGTACAAATTTACTATGGTGATCATGAATCAAGATTGTGATTCCTATGTGGATGATCGATTGTCCCATACCCTGAGTAGCGGTTCTGTTCCTGTATACATGGGCACCGATACAGTGGAAATGTTTCTTCCCGGTAACCTTAACAAGTCTATCATTAAAATACGCGATTTTAAAAGTCCAAAGCATCTGGCCGATTATCTGAAATATCTCAGTAACAACGAAACTGCATATAACAAGTATCTGGAATGGAAGTCGACGGGATTAGGCGATATAAGTGACACTGCCATTGGACGCTATTGGAATCTGAAGTACCCAACAATGTGCCAGATTTGTATGGAACTGTCAAAAGGGAAGCTTCCGGAAGGCGGACTGAAGCCTGTACATTGCAGGAAGAGACGTTACGAAGATTGGGGTCTATCACAGTAGGATGCACCAGTAATTATGCATGCTGTGCAAAACAGCACGGACATCTCAGAGGGTGTACCAAAAAATTCTCAAAATTAACTCTGACACTATTTGAGACCATAATTTCTTTGAATACGTCGTGGATGTCGCAAAGGTCGGACGTGTGTGTTTTTTCGTATGACTCGTTTTGTTAATCAACAATTTTCAAAGTTAACGTAGTTGAAGAACTTGAGCTCCTTGGAGCGACGATTGACAGGAACTTGTTCTTCACGATGCATATCTCAGAAGCATGCAGGAAGCCGTGAATAACCTACGCCTGTATATTGTTCTCTTGACAATCTGTGTGGTGTTCAAATAAATTGTGTTGTATTGTATTTGTAACAGTGCGTCCCTCACTCCATAGCAAAGTATCTTCTTTTTGTGATTTTTAAAAGATTGTCATTCAGTTTCTGGTAGACCACTCGTGCTGAAACCCAGAACACTCACTGCCCTTTCAACTCCGAAATGGCTAATTCATACAAACAAGCAAACAAACAAACATAGATATGTGTATAATTATATCCCCTATTTATTCGTAGCTGTCGTGGTTTGCCATATATATGCTTGAAAACACACGTATGAAGAGAGGCTATTATGCAGCTATCAATGTTAAGGCCGAGGGGAGGGAGGCGAATCTTTCCAAGATTCGTCCAAACGTGCGCTCATGTGCATCTCATGACACTGGCTCTTTAAACAGGGCATACAGTTTATGCTTTGAAAGTCTTAAAAATCGATTTTTGTGTTGTTCACAGGCCTGTAGTCTTGAATGAGGTGCATTATAGTTCCGGTATCCCAGCAGAATTTGTCCCCCGCAGATGTTATCGCCCTGGATAAAATCTGCTCGCGGCTTCAGTCCCTGCTAGCAGATGTTGCCCCCCCCCCCCCCCCCCCCCCCAGATGTTGACAGCAAAGTGTTCTTAGGTCAAAATTCATTTGGCCGTTTTTTTGGAACGAAACGAAAACTTTAACCCACTAAAAGGAGACTTGTACATGTAACGATGATTATTTGAAACCTTAAATTGTGTTATGTTTTTTTTATGTTATGTTTTATGTTTTCTTTTTTGTTGTTGTTGTTGTTGTTTTTTTTTGTTTTTTTTTTTATTACAAATCAAAATAACTAATCCTAACCATAACCTAACCCTAAACCTAACCCTATGCTCTCTCTTCTTCTTTGATCTTAATCCCCATTCCCCATTCTCCATTCTTCGTTTTAGTAACATCTATTTTACATCCAGGCTTTGCAATGTACGGATGTACTGTTGGTGACATTTTAAAATAACCCTCTCACTACCAAGAGTGATCAACCTGCCTGAAATTTTCCTTTTACATGTTGCAAAATGCTGTGAACTAGTAGTCCAAACATGAAAAGTGATATCAATAAAATTCCCTGATACAAGGTGCTTGAACCCGTGTGTTCCTTGATATTGTATGTGATTCAAGCCTCATTATTTAGCTTTTTTGTGCATACAGCACAACATGAACAAAAGCAATCCTGAGTTTCCTGAGAGGGGATTTTGAAAAGTGTGATTGCGACTGTGTCATAACAATGGAAGAATTCGCCGGTAAAACAACTGCTTTTGTAGGCGATTGGCTTGAAAAGCAAGGCATAGGGAAGTTGAAGTCGGTGTTTAAATGTATGATAAGAAACACCTCATATTTATTTGCACGAGAATTCTTTTTAACCCTTTCACTCCCAAGTTTAAAATGCATATTCTCCCAACCTTTTAAGAGGAAAATGTATGAGTGATGTAGTGAGAATTGATAGTTTAATCAGCTGTCATCTGAGCAAAGTTTCAAAAACCAAGTTCTCCTTACTGTATGATATATTTGTGCTGCCAAAACTGAAAGAGAAAATTGAACTTGATCACTCTTGGGAGTGGTGGCATGTTTATCTGTATATTTAATTTCATAACTGATGATCAGATATTGTTTTGTCACTACAATAATATGCATGTTAAACTATCATAATAATTACCAGAAAACTTACCAGAAGGTGAAGTCGATACTCGTACAGTAGATGTTCCTTCGCTCTATAGTTCGCTTTCGGCCTCCTTTTCCTCTTTGCGCTTCATAATGTGGAAGCCGTTATGTTTTGAGCGTTAGCCCTTGAGTTCGTCGGAGCAAGTACTCTTTTGAGATGCACTCACGTAAATCATTGAACTAAGCGCTTTGTCGATGATCTGATTCACAGGATTGGTCGGGAGAAGGCATCAAGATTGACGAAAACATGCTTGAATACGATGTTCCACACAGCTGCTCAATTTGTCAAAAGGTAACTTATGACGCGTTAAAGTTTACCTAATAATATAATAATGTAAGTTACACGCTGTACTTCCGCATTAATGCGTTTAAAAAAAACCTCCGTTTTTGCCCGTCCACAGTAATCCTCCGTTTTGAAAGTTAGCCCGGGCTACACTAATTTTTTTCATTTGAATAAGCATCCATTTTCGAAAGTCTCCACTTTGGGAACCATTTCTCAAAAACTTCTGTTTGCAAGTCATCGTTAAGTGTGGACGGAAGGCGAAACCACATAAAAAAATTTTTGTGTTTTCTAATGAAAACGCATCAGTGTGGGCGTGGTCTTTAAATCATCGTTCTAGTGAGGAGGGAAGGTAAAAGGTATATCAAAAAAGATACGTATTAGTAGCATGTTGCATTAATATTTATATTCCGTATAACAATCGAAAGAAAATGCACTTAAAAAAAAAGTAGAAACTGTGAATAATTTCACCTTCTCTGGCCCGAAAGAAAACCTGACTAAAATAGTGTATATCAATTGCGATACGATTGAATGTCCTTTCTGTCAAAGGGAAACACCCAGCCGCATCACATTGTCCGTTACCGCACAGCATTACTGCCGGACTCTCAGATGTTTAAGGTAATAACGTAGGGATGATATTTCCTACTCAAACCTGACGAATATATCTGAACCTTCCACCACTTTTTAATTTTTTTAGCAGAACAATCGTAAGCGGCTGCAAAGTAACACAGCTATGCACAAAACTAATAAAAAAATGCATCTCTTTGCCCTTGATGTTTATAGCACATCGAAGCGTCGAACCAAAAATAAATAAATTAATAAATAAATACTATGCAAACGTGATACTTTCTTCCAGGTTCTGATTACGAATTGTGGAAAGCGCCGGAGTTTGGCAGTGGGAGTTGTCAGTTTGTCGGAGTCTGATCTTTCAGACGTCCATGTGCTTCCTGGGTGGTTTGAAAGATCTGTTGGATATCACCTCGGCTACGGATCAATTTATGAGAAAAACAACAGACATTATGGTCGAGAGCTCAAAGGTTTGATCTGTTTGTCCAACACATTTGTGCCATAAAACGCTGAACCATAAAATTGGATTGTAATACTATAATATTTTAATGGCAAAGTGAATCCATCTACCATTCTTTGCTGTCGCTCGTTATTTCCAGTGACTACCCTGCTACCTGTCTTAGGCTACGTTGTGTAAAAAGCCAACTGGTTATCGTCCGACCAGTTGGAATTCTTAACACATTTACGATCAGTTTATATGATATTTGTATTTAGCACGGCAGTGCTAAATACATTGAGACTTTAAAATAGAAAGGAGTTATTACACTGAAAGGAGTGCAATACGGCGGATCATTTTTACAAGTCGGTTTAGTCCTTCAAGCCTGCTTCAGGCTTTACGACAAACGAAGCAGGACCAAATGTTCTGCGTGTCGCGCGCAAAATAGATTAAAAGTTTATCACAAAAGATGACGCGTTCGTAAAATAATACTTTGCTTGCAAAAATTGATCGCGCAAGCTAATGAACCAGTTGATCTGGTGCCTGGCGAGTGCAATACGTTTCCATATTTGCACTCATTTTGGCTTATCTTTGCACTGGCAAATGTAAATTCGTGTAATAAAGTGACTTGTTTATTTATTTCAATAGTCATAAAATAATGTTATATTTTTAAATCAATGTTCATGTCTAAAATACAAATGTAATGGTCGTCCTTCTGAGTCTTCGCAATCATCAATAATTTTGATTGGTTGTTTGGATCTAAACTACAACTACCCCCCTAAACTACCCCCCCCCCCCCCCCCCCCATTCAATGTTGGGTAGTTGAGCATGGTTCGGCTTATAGCTGCACCACGGGCCAACATTGAATGGAGGGGAGGGGGAGGGACTTGAAAACAAGAAATATAAGACCCCCATAGGTTGTACGGATTTACATTGTGCTCCGGATGTGCGTTAGAGGAGCGTCCCAACGACTTTTGACCATGATTGTAGTTTATGCTTGCTTAGTAATTTGTTGATTGTTTGAATCTATCAATTTATAGTCTATAGAGATAAATTATGATTGTTTGCTTTAATCAAAATTAGTCTATGTCCTGTTTTCTTTGTTCAGATGCCATGGCATACAGTGGAGACATTGTCTGCTGCAAAGTTCTCTTCGAGAACCGTGGAGATGAAGATACCCAGGTTGTTGTACGTTTCAGTCTGAATGGGCAAGAAGTCGGGCGGACAACAGTGGAGTATGATGGACGTGCAGATACACTCTATCCTTGCATTGGAATGGGATACGAAGGAATGAGTGTGCAAGTCATCCCAGTGAGTGGAGTATAAAAACAGCTCTTCTCTCCCCACCCCCATCCCATTGTAGTAGGACGCGCGGTTACTCAGCAGAACCAGTTAAGAACCGGTTAGAAAAACGCACGAGGTAGAGAGTACAGCGCGCACCGTGAGAACTATTAAAGCTTTGAGTTATTCCCTATACTCTGATCTTCGGTTCCCTCTACACCCTTCATCTGACTTTTGTCACAGTCGACTTATAACGGAACGCCTGGGCAAACGCTCACGCTGCGAAGCTACGCAGACCTCGACCACCACACTCTGTCGCTGTTGGATTTGCACAAAAGTATATCTCCACCAATGAATTTGTACCTACTGTACCAAACAATTTGTATTTAATGAACATCCAGCAAGTCTAACAACCGGCATGAACGATTCGCTTTTGCATCACTGCAGTTGTCCACTGTGTTGGTACTGATCTTGTAAAGAAAAAAACTATTTTAACATTTAGCGGTAATTGAAACATTTTAACTCATTCTGAACTTAGATGTTATTATTATTTCTCTTTTACAATTTTCAGATGAAAAAAATCAATCACACCCCGCCAAGAAGCTTTGAAGAGATAAGGATGACTAGCAATGACGCAATTCAAGAATTAAAATCCCAAGTCAATAAAATGAATGCGATTCTTGCTAAACTTGAAGATAAAATGCAGAGGGAACTGCAAGGAGGCCAGTAAGTGCTGATACATGCGTATAGCAACAGAATATGTCAATTCCCCCTGAGAGGGGACTTCCATATAGGTATGTGCCGCCCCATAGGGTACTCCGTTTCAAGGATTTTAGTCTGGAATAACGTGGTAGATTTTGCTAAATATTTTTGTACTGGTCTTTAAGTGGGTGCAAATTTTGGGGGCACAGGTCTGAAATAGGGCAAAAATTTTGGTTTGACTAAACAAGCATATTAAGCCAAACATTGAAGAGCCGGTTACTCAACCTTTCATTTGTGCATTTGCAGTTTTTGTCTTTATCAAATGCCGTTTGCATGCGTGCAGTCCGTTCACGAATTTTTTACCGGACAAAATAAACGCAAACAAATGCAAACCAAACCAGTTCAACTAGATCGAATCACATTGCATACAAAACCAAAAATAACACCTTTCAACCAATCAGCAGTTGAGGAGAAATATAGTAACCTAGTAAATTAGGTAATTTAATTTCGTACCAGTGATTGGACTTTGAAAAAATGTATGAAATACACAATTATTAATTGTTATACATTATTAATGTCTATTGAACACTGTTATATACTAGGAACTCACATTTTCACGTGTTATTTGACAACTTACCAGAACAGTGTCCCGATCCTGCGCATATGCGAATTCAAGCCTCACAAACAGTCGCATATGCAAATTTGAGTCGCGGAAACTAACGCTCAATTTTTTCAACCAATGAAAAGGAAACATCTCGCACGGTAATTTGCATATACTTCGCGCGTCGTGAAACCAATATTAACATATTTAATTTGTACTGGGAGACCAATTTCTCTGCCAAAACTTACTCATAAACGGTCAGGGCAGTACAAAAATCTGAAAACAATTAACAAAACAAATGCTTAGTAGGTTTACTTTGCTGCTGCTACTCAGCAACCGTGCCATAAATAACTCGAATTCCATGACGTTGGTTCCAGAGCAGTCTTAGAAGTCTTAGTTTGTGAACTGCGAACGGTCTTTCGAAAACAGTAGCCTCAATCCAGTTACCAATCGTAAAAACTTTTTTTGTCCGATACACTCGACCACAACTAAATTATTTGAAGTGAATAAGGAAATTAAAAACTAGGCAAAGATGTTGAAGATTTGACCGGATTCAACACGTTTCACTCAACTTTGATTTCTGTTACACCCTGCACAAAAATCAAAGGACGCGCATGCGCAGAATCGGGACATTGTTCCTTTAATGAGGAAAGAATCCAAAGTTGAGGCTGCTGCTTATAAATATATTACTCATATTTTAACCTGTACAATAGTGTACATCATATTTACTCCTTGTTCTTGTACATGGTAATTAAATAAATCTGTATTATAATCAGCACTTCAGTAGAAGATGGTTAAGTATACAGCCATGCAGTCACACATTTCAATAGAGTGGCAAAGTGTGACGTCATCATTTTGCAAACTTTTCCATTTAAACTTCAAAACCACATCATGCGATATACACAGCTACTCTCTTATTTAGCGTTGGTTCCAAATCAAAGGAACCAACACCAAATAAGAGGGTTTAGTATGAAGCAATTTGAACTTCAAAAGCCTATATCTCAGCTGTTTAATGCACTAAAGAGCCAAGAGCCTGTGTGAACTTTTTTTAAATAAGCCATTCCGAAGAATTGCGCAAAGTCCATTATTTCCGAAAAAATATTTTTATCACGTCATCACTTTACCAATCTATTCAGAAGCGTAATACCTACAATCCTGGCCAAATGTGTTCTGACACTCAGACCCCTTGTCCCTGAAAATTGTGACAGTTTGACCCCCCCCCCCCCCCCCCCACAATGTTGAATCAATGAACTCAAATTGCATCCCCTTGATGCAATATATGGAGGGGGGGGGGGAATTCGGAAAGGGAACTGCAACTTTGGTGTTGATAGGCAGTGAATACATAACTAGTGATGTCTAAAAGTTTCTAAAGAACTTTTGACCAGGATTGTCTCAATTAGATGAGTGGGAATGAAATATATGTGACAATCTTCAAAAAGATATTAGGTCTTGCAGCCACATTATTTTGAACCTGGCAAATTAGTAACCTTTGGCATGTACTTGCACTATAATTCTGATTGTATAATTAATTACTTAATTAGTGCACATAAAATGGACTCTTGCATTGCTTTTAAACAATAGCTTCAGTTCAGTTGCCACAGAATGTGACTTATTGTTAAAGAAAACGTATGCCGGAATGAAAAAATATGTGCACTAGACTTTGTGTAATGCAGATCAGAATGATATAGCCAATTTGTTGAAAAGTTTTTTCATGTGAATGAACACTTCCAAGCTACTCAGCTATGAATAATTATGCTTATTTATTCATTTGTTTGATTAATAGTTGAGATGTTAAACTGATTATAAACGTGGCATGTCCTACTTTCTAAGGCATGTAGTCCTGCAAGGATCCTCAAGGATCCTTAAGGATCCTGTCACAGGATCCTTAAGGATCCTTAGGATCCTGACCCAGGATCCTTGCAAGGATCCTACCAGGAATCCTGCAGGATCCTTGCAAGGATTTTCACCAAGGGTATGGTGCATGGTTTAATATTTTCTACTCAGTTAATTTTTAATGGCAAGCAGAGCTTTTACAAAGGATTTTTTTTACAGAGCACTTTTATAAAGACTTTTAATAACAGGAATACGTCAAACATTTTTTCCCTACTAAGCAACTCAGGATATATATGATGCAAATTCAATGCCAACCAGCCCATCTTTAACACCTGGACAACTCCATGCATTTTATCAAAGTAAAAGTGGATCTGTGCAGTTCTAGCTACACTGTAAGTTCCTTAGAATCTCTGCTCATAAAAAGCATTGCAAGCAGATCCTGCTATGTACAGTGATCAAGCCTGCCATTAATTGATTGATACAGCTAGACGAGAATATAGTTTTGTCACATGCATTTGAATAAAAGTTAGTTGTCAGTATTATCACTATCAGTAAAAGCTTCAAATTTTGCTTTGATTTTAGGAAGGATTTAGATTTTTTTTTAGGTTTACACACAAGAATTTGATGACTGTTAAAATGGAGAAGTATGGGCGTGGTGTAATTTTTCTAAATCTCTCCTCTCTCTCTCCAGTCTCATAGGCTGGAGAGAAAATAGTCTGACACTCAGGTTAAGCTAAACCTGGCAAGGTAATTTAAAGAAATCGATACTAATCGATATATCAATCAACATCAATTGATTGATAACAGTTTTAATAAGCAATGGACATCACAGTGTTCATCTTGGATATCGAGATAAACACGAGAAGATAAATTTCATATCTCCAAACGTCCATGTGTAATTCTGTTTACATCATAAACTCTGGTGTGATACAGAGATTTCCGCAACTGAGAAATGCGAAAACATGCAAGATCGCTGCTCAACATTTCTCAGTGGCGGAAATCTCTGTATCACATCAGAGTTTATGTGATAAATACACATCTCACTCTGATCAGCATACGGTATATCAAATATCCACTTACCAGAAAGTAAATGTGATACTTGCAGATGTTCCCTCGTCCTGGCTGCGCTTTTGGCCAAGCACTATCGCCATCACGTCCGCCATTTTGCCAACCTCCTCCCCAGGCTTACCACGCGGATAGTCTTGGGGACGAGTTGCCAACAAACCCCAGCAATCCGCGCGGCCCGAAAATCCCGATTGGCGGGAATAAAAAATTATTTCGTGGAAGTCCCGGAAACTTTAACGTATTGATCGTTGTTGATGTTTTTGAAGTCACACTCCAATATTGTTTCAACTTAAATATTCCGAATGCGTGCAGCTTCAGCAGACTTGCACTGCGAGAAGCATGGCGTACACAGGAAGTTGCTCAGCTAATTCTCTCATTTCTGCGGGGCAACTCTTTTTTAGTGGTCAATTTTCACCGGACGTCGTTTTCTAGTTCGTAGTAAAAATAGCCCTAGAATCAGCTTCCTGATCAACTTGAAATTCCGCCTCACGTAGACGCAACCAAGTTGAAATTTTGCGCCAACGGACAGCCAATGGAGAACTGTGCCAAGACTAAAGCTTAAACTTTGAACATGCATTTTGATGGCTATAAACAGTATCGAATGAACTGGTGCAAAGTAACTCTTCACAGCTACGAAAAATTAAATCTCTCTGAAAAAGCCCACGAATCATAGTTGAACATTATTGCCATACAGAGAAACATGCCAATAGAAATTTTAATTAAAATTTGACTTCCAGTTGATTTCTTTTTACGCTTAAACGTGATTCAAAGTAAGAAAAATAGTTATGGTATTTCTAGTTTACCTCTTGCGTGTTATGGTTTTTGCGAAACAAAAAAACATCTCGCAGTTTCGGCGAGACCGGACGTCATTACCCCATTGAAACGTCACTTCCGCTCTAACTTCCGACTTCTGCTCAAGTTCGTTTTTGTGTGCATATAAACCACATAGCGGTATATCATATCTAATATTTCTTTTTTAGTATCGCAAAGTATTCATGCTGTACGTCACGTAGTCTGAAATAAGACACTTGACTGAATATTGTGACCTGCGTACAGCTGTTAATAAATTCAATCACACAATTACCACGGTCTATTGCGCATGTCCGGGCAAATTTGCATTTCGTTCATATATTGTTGGCGCGCCGAATCTTCTAGTTGTGAGTAATCGTTCGTTTGAGCTGGGATCGTGTTTACTACAGCATCCCGTACGTATTCTGAAGATCAAGATGGCAGAAAAAGATCAAGGTGAGATAAAATGTGTCTGTTAGTTCGACTTCCTGGGTAGTATTGAGCTACCGTACGTGCCGTTCTCTTGTTTACTCGTAAATCCTGCCTCGTGTTGTTTTATTCAGCTTTACAAACTGGACCGTTTTCATGCGTTGATTATAACATCTCTCGAATGAACATTGCGTCGAATTTTAGAGAAATATCAAGGGCCGTGAGGTTATTCCGATAGCAATTCCAGAACTCGATCGACGTTTCGTTCTCTAAACTCGAGTGTTTTCTTGACCCGATCTGTCAGTAAAATATCCTTTAGAAAACCACTGTTTTGTGGGACTACAACACTTTTGCATTAAGTCAACATTGCTTTGTTTTTTATTTGTCTGTGAGGGAATACAGGGTGGAGCGAAAAATAGCTAAAACACACAAAGTATTCGCCAGTGTTTCTCCATATTTTGCTCGGCTAATTAGATTACTAATTCGAACATTGTTATTCAAAGCTTGAAGAACGACCGGTGAATATTTCCTCACGGATCAGATCTTACAGCTTCAAATTATCACGAGTTTCAGAGGCATTACTTAAGCTCAAGTAAATACATATAATTACCTTCGAGTTTTATATGCTCCGCGAGCTGCTACTGTTTTATTTTATTTTTTTATTTTTTATACAGCGATTCGAAGCATTCAGAGAACTCCAAGGACGTCGATCGAAAGAGTTACGATCATACTGTACATGTCATTGCGAAACAAAAACTTTTCCCGTCCCGAATATTGCGCAAGCTGGTAGTACATCGCGAGAATATGTTTATTTGTGCTGTTTACCACACACATCGAAGTGTGGAGGTGTTTTTATATTAAAGTTACGAATCGGGCCATTGGTTTTATCTCGATTTTCCACATCGGTTTATGTGCATTTGAATTTTATCACTGTTTGACATCGAAAGATAATTTTTGAAACGCGTCTACGCGATTGCCATCAGAAAGGCAATATTTAATTGTGAGCTGCTTGGCGTCCATTCAAACTGACATGTCGACTGGTAACAAAAATAATTAAAATGAATTAAAAAAATAACGACTTGAAATTTCGTTTGACAGGTAGAATCGCGTTGGCGTACACGTCTAGAACATATGCACAAAATCCAACAGCCAATCCAATCATTTGTTTTTCTTTGTGCCAGATATACTGTGTTGGCGCAGTGCATAAATAACGAGATTGCTGACAATAACAGTAGCCCACACAGTGCCGGGGGCATGATGTCATGACCGAGTTTGGCTTAAAAAAAAAACGATATATTTTCAAATCATATTTAGTAAGATAATACAAATAAGATCATAATCTAATAATGGGAAAAGTCTTGTGATTTGAATACAGTAAAACCTTGCTATCTCGAACTGTCAAGGGTTTTGGAGAAATAGTTTGAGATAGCGGGGGATCGAGATAGCAGGGTTCTACCAAGGGCAATTTCAATCAAAACTTGTTTTCAAGGGAAATCGAATTCTGTTCAATACAGGGGACTTCCAGGTTATAACCGAGTTCAAGATAGCAGGGTTCTACTGTATAATTATCATTTTGAGAATATGAGTTGTTCTACTTCAGGTGTGGGTGCAATACTGTTATACAAAAATTACCTTTTGATAACTTTCTGTTAAAATACCTTTTGTTAGCTTTTGTGTTTTGTGTTTTCTTTTGAGGAATATTGTAAATATTACTGTGTAGCTGTAGCGGGACCCCCATAAAATACAAGCGACATCAGAATTTTTTTTTTCTTTCTTTCTTTCTTCTTTTATTTTTTGAAGTCCATTTTGAGCATCTATTTCATATTCTTTCCCCCAATAATTTACTCCCGACCTGCAGTTTGTTATTTGTTCTAATTAGATTCAATACTGAAGCTAATATTGATAAACCACTTTAACTCAAGCAGTGTTCGAATATCAACACTTTTAACTCTGATATGATATACATGATTCATGTATATGTGAACTGTGGAACACTGTAGAAATTATGGTCATACCGACTGTATTGCGAAGGTCATGGGTTCAATTCCTGTTGAAGCCTGGATATTTTTTCCATTTTATCCTTGTGAGGGTCACTTTTACACTAGTTAAGATACTATTTGACATCCGGTTATGTGACTGAGTGTAGATCTTGATAAATATTCCACTACTTTCTATTTTCAACAAGTGAACATACAGTCAAGTTTGGGATGACTTTTAACAGGGTAAAACAGAAGGGTATTGTTTGGCTTGTACAAGTTCTGCAATACCTCATAATTACACAATAATATTATTTTAAACTTTGTGAAACTTTCCTTGAGTTTTTTTTTTTAATCAAAGGAGAAGATATATTATAATTTTGCAATATCAACAGTTTGTGCACTGTTTTACAATCGTGTGGGTAAATTTTTGAAAAAAAAATACGTGAATGTGTACAGTAGCTACTGTACATATTTCTCATTTTGTTTCTGTATAGTTATTCCCTTATATCATTTCTTTTATTTTCTGCTATTCCTGAGTAGGATTACAGTTCAAGGGTGACAGTGAGCTGTCCAAGAACGAAATTTATTGAGGCAGTGTGGCCGAGTGGTTTGGGTGCCAGACTTGAAATCTGGAGCCAGGTTCAAGTCCTGCTCTGACAACTTGCTTAATTTGTAGCATGGCAGCCCTGAGTTCAAATCTTTGGTCACATTATGTAAATAGCCAACAGGTCAGCCCCGATCAGTTGGGATTCTTAATAATTAACAATTTTACGTTCAGAAAAGTATGGTATTTATGCCCTTTTGATATCTCCAGACTTGCTTATACCTATGCTAGATACACAAATGGACTTTAAAAAGAAAAAGAAATGCAGATGTGTTACCTAGGGGTCCCACTAGTATCAAATAAAAGTATTACAGATAAAAAAATAATAAACTGTTGGTTGTTCTGCAGATACTTGTTCCAACTCTGATTATGGTGGATTTGTTGTCCATGAACCCCAGCCCTATGTGCCGTCAAACCCAATTCACGAGAATGATATTGAGAAGTTGCTGTCTCTGGAAAGTGAAAGCACTAAAGGCTGGACAAAAGTGAAGAAGACCAAGGAAGCTGAAGTGTGGCGCAGAGAAGCTAATGAAAATGAACATCCTTGCATTACTAAGGTAACTGATTGTTAGTGGTTATTCTCTGACTAATCATCTGCAGCTGTGATTGGAAATAATAAATATTAGTCACATTTTGTATTTATCAACCAACTTTGAAGAAAATATTCTGCAACTACACAAATTAAAATGTACTACATAACTGATCGCCCTGTTGTTGGTGGTTGTTAGCAGTACATGTAGTTAGGTTTTGGTGTAGTTTCAAGAAGGCCAAATGCAGTCAAACCCTGCTATTTCGAAGCTCCCACGGAACATGAACAAAGTTTGAAACAGCAGGGTTTCAAAATAACCAAGCTGGTCAAGCTAATCCAAGGGTATTTAGCTTGACTTCAAAATAACGGGGACTTCAAATTAACCAAGTTCGAAGTAGAGGGGTTTGACTGTACTTGCAACTTTTTCAAGGCAGATATAGCTGCAACAGACCATCTTGTTTTCTAAATATTGAATTGAAGGGGTGAATGCAACACGGGCCTATGTGGAGTTTTAGGTCAAATTTTCGTTTTGAGTATTTCCGGCTCAAAATTACCCAGAACCGAACATTTGTATCATCCAAACATGTTTCTGCTGTTTTTCAGGCCATTCTTCGTTTGGAAGGAGTTCCCTTCAAAAAAGGTAAGGAACATATGTACTGTAGTAGAGAACAGATCATACGACTGGGGAGATTCCCCTTCTTGTTCCGGGAAGTGCATTTCTGAGTTCCAAAAATTTCCCTCATGTCGTGTTAATGAAAGTTGGGAGACTAAGGCAACATCCTCATCCAAGGACAGAGGGTAGCTCAGACAGGAACAATGAATCTCACTAACAAAATCAGGATCCCCAGCTGGAAATAGTGATAAAATAGTTTATTTTATTTTTGCAATGTCCATATGCTTTATCTTCTAAATCTGATCTCTGTTTGTGTTTTTTGATTTTCAGCTGTTAACTTGATGACAGACTGGAAAATCAGGAAGGAGTGGGATAAGACCACCACAATTGTGGATGTGTTGGACCGAATAGGAAACTTCAAAGTTGTTTACAAGTATGTGTCTTATTATTTAACAATTATTCACCGAAGTGGAGGTGAATAGCGGTGGATATTTAGCGAGTCATTTTGGCAAGGTAAATATCCACCGCCATTCACCGACACTGAGGCGAATAAATGTTTTAGTATATACCACACAAGTTTAATAGCCAACTCCCAAATAGCTATTTTATTTCCGACAAAAGTGAGCAAAAATTGGACTCGAGCACCATTTTGTTTTACCGGAAGCCACTATTCACTTGTGTGGTATATACTAATACAGTATATATCTACATACTACGTTGCATGCTGGTGTCTGTGGAACCCCATCCCTTTCCTACAATAGTTTCCTGAGGGGGGAGGAGGATAGGTTGTTGTTGTGAGGTGGGATACAGTAGTTGAAACATTTACTTAAAACTTGTGTGGTAAACAATGTTATGAACAAGAAGGTCAGAATTTGAATTGAATTGACATTGCATGAAAGATATCAATGGTTGTATGAGTCTGGGTTCAAAGGTTGATCACGCTTTAGAGCCCCAGAATTCAAATTCCGTTTTTTACCTCGTCACCAACTGACTGAAGTTTTAATAATACTAGGTCAACTAAAACGCTTCAGCTTCCAGCAGAAAGCATAAGTAACGCAGGATTAGCCGAATATTTTTTTATCTTGAACAGCTGGGCCATGGAAACAAGACAGGAATATGTTTGTTTTAATAATAAATGAACTATCTTATTTATTTTTATTTATATATTTATTATTCCTTTGTCTAGTAACCAAGACAGGAATGTACAGTATATGTTATTAATATTGATCTTATGTATTTATATTTATATAATTATTCATTTATTTATTTCACCACCTGCAGTTTTGTGCACATGACACAGTCAATATAAAACCAAACACGTACATCCTGATTTATCTCTTGTGTAGAATTTATATTTTGCTTTATTTTCAGCTGCCTCAAGATGCCAATGTTTTGTACCAAGAGAGATGTGGTTCTGGCATCACTGGAGCGATATGACCCAGAACAGCGCTGTTACATTCTTGCACTGTGCAGTACCAACCACCCAAGCTTGAGGGAGTCTCCCAAGCCAAGTCACGTCAGGTAGGGTTCCATGAAGATTCACTGAGCTTATCATACAAATTCTCCCAATCATTCAAGAAAAAAGTGTATGAGCAATGTAGTTAGAATTACTGGGTCAATCAGCCTTAATCTGAGTAAACTATCAAGTAGCAAATTCTCCATACTGTATGATATATCTCTCTTAAAAATCTGGAGGAGAAAATTAGAGTTGATCACTCTCAGGAGTGAAAGGGTTATGCTAATCCTGGATTAGGTTTAAATTTTCTTGTAATTTTATAAGCCTGAAATGTGAAGGTTTCATACACGACGAATTTCTTGATGTGTTTATTTTTTTAGCTGGAACAAGCTTTTTAATCTATTTTTGAACAAACCCCTGCAGTTTATTGGCAGAAAGGTCGAGAGAAAGAATTTCAATAATCCTGTATTAGCTTAATCGGCTTTTGAAAAACCGGGCCAGGATGATAGGGGTGAGCTCTTATTGAGTGTGTGACTCTTCTTATAAATGGTGTTCACGTTTTTGTTGGTTCTTGCTGTTATTGTTTTTGTTTTGTTTTGTTTTGTTTTGTTTTTTGAGATCGATTTAGACAGTCAATACAATGAAGTAAGTAGAAGTAAGCAAGAGGATTTCAATTTACAATTGCGTTTATTTTAATAGTACAAACGTAATAATAGGTCTACAATGTGTACATGTGTCTACTGCGGTGGGGTGTGTAGTTCGGTCAAAGTTTTCTAGACTAATGTTTACGAGCAATGATCGATTTCGATCGACGTCTTATCGATAAGTGTACACGGTTTCAGATTATAACGTAGACTAACAACACATGCGCAGTAGACACAATAAAATACGTACTGGTCCATCACAATTCTCGGTCGGTTAATATTATTCTGGTTTTGGTGTTGTTTAGATGCTAGGAAATGCTGAGATGAAAGTTAGAAAATAAGTGTTGTAACATATTAAGAGTGACTTTCTGTAAGAATCAAGAAGTCGGTGACAGGACCGAAAAATCCGACCCCCTCATATTTTATCACAAAGAACCTTAAGGTGAACTATTACGAAAAACGACATTTAAACTTTCAGCTGGATTTTAATTTTTTTATTACAGAGGAAAAACGGAAAATCGACTCGAAGACCCTTCTGACCGCTAAAAATTGCCCATTTTCAACGGGCTCGCGTGGAAATATTAAAGTGTTTAGCTGAATATGATTTTGCTAGCAGCTAAGGCATTCCTTCATCTAACTTTAAAAGAAAAAATATCAAGAAAAAAATGTATTTCAACTGAATTGGAGACCTTCGATCATGGTATACTTCGCCCATTTTGCCGAAAAGCGAATTTTGGCCATTTTCAGGGGAGTGAAATGGCTCTTGGTACATAAAGTTCTGACTAGAAATTATATCTCAGAGCAAGTCGGATACAAGTACTTTAATTTTCAAAAATAAAATTCTGGGGCCCGCTAAACGCTTTTTAGTCGCGCTCTAAAATGTTGAAGGTACTTGCATAAATTAACGTCAGTAACGCAAATACTAATTAGCCGTTGCAAGCGACAACAACACGATCAAAATAAAAGAATAGAGCACGCTGAACACACAAAATCAATATATATTTCATTTCATTTTACTTGCGACGTTGTTTTATTATGTATTGGCTTTAGGACTGATTTACGTTTATGAAATAAAATTTCAATCAAAATGCAGAAAATGCACTTAAAACCGGATCAGGTAACCTGCCATTAAAAACCAACTATATAAGAGGTTTGCCGTTATTTCAGGCTGCCGACGGGTCTTAAGACACGCTCAATTCAATTAGTTACTCTCACTATTGTGGACGGTCAAAATAATTAGAGGCAGCACAACACATGTCACGCAACACTACTGTCGCGCGGTAAAATATTTAACATTATGGTAAACTCGAATTTTGCGGGTTCTTTTCTGTCTTTTGTTTTTAGTGTTCTGAACTTGTTTTACCAAGATTTAGCAAATTGTCTACACACGTGGTACGTTTACTTACACTATGCTTTACCGCGGTGAATGCACGGCATACGTCACTAATAAGGTAATGGATCTGGCTTCGCAACTCAACTGACAGAGAAAAACGTCATGGAGAAACATTTAGCGAAAAACAAAAACTTTGAAGCAATCTTGTGTTGCTGTGTCTGTTTGACACAAATCTATTACTATTCAGGCGAGCAGCAGATTATTTTTGGCACAAATCTGCATGATTTGTTGTATAAGAAGAGATAAAACTTATTTCCATGATCAAGGTCTATAGTGCCAATTATCAGCTGGAAGAAATGATGTACGGCTTTAGGTCTTCGCGCGGATCTAATCAATTACCACTTGATAATAATCCAGAAAAATGGTAGGCTTTTTTGGGCGACTACCCGGAAAAAAGTTTTAGTAGTAGTTTACAGTTTACTCAGCGTACATTACTAAGGTGAAGAGCCCACCGAGGTAGAACTTAAAGAATTTTAGATAGTACAATTGCTTATAACTTTCGGCTACAATAGCACTCTTCAACAAGTTTTTGCAAGAGATCGATGTATGGTGCTTTCTTGCGCACGTTGGGGGCAGCGAGGTCGAATTTCTGGCACAAAATCTTGAGCAATGGAAGCTTTAACTTCTGGAGGGACTTGGATTTTACCAATGCACAAATATTGTATTGGTCATGGCAAATTGGATGATGCAAGCTCAAGGAAGCCAGCACTGCCTCCCTTCCTGCCCTGAACTCGCGCTCCTCCTCCACAGCCAGTGCATCTTCATCTACTGTCAGTGGCACTGAATGTTGGCGCACCTTTGCAGCCAGTCTTGAGAAGAAGGATGTCACCTGCTGGTCGGTCAAAAACTCTGAAGGTGAAAACAACCTTTTCCCATCCGTGTCCCGTGCTCGTCTCATGTCTTTCGCCACAACTTCAGCAGCCGCCTTTTGCCCAGATTCCTGGCCATTGTTGAACTTGAGCTCCAAGTAATTTTTCTGCTTGACATTAAATCTGTATCCTTTCCTGTTTGGCCTCAGTGCCCAGCCCTCGTACATGGCATCGCGTGTTATTTCAGAACGGCATTCAGGAGTGAGGGCTGGTACCTCACTGGAACCCTCGTGGAGAATCCTCGCATATGAGCGTTTTGCCCGATCGATTAAGTTGACCCTCTCCGGTTTAAGGACACACTTGCCATGGGACAGGTGATTTTCCAAGGATGAATAACGCTGAAAAACACGAACGCACCCTTCCTGTGGACAAGCGAAGATCCCAGCCGTTTGAATTTCACAGCTCTGTTCCATTGACTCTGGCCAAGCACTAGGTGGCTCTTGCATCCCTTTTTGGCTCTTGCCGCGAGGATCCACAGGCTTAAAATCACCTTCGGAAAATTTCTCGTCGAACCAGTGGTAAGTTTGGCCTAAGAAGGACACAGTAACAAATATCATCAATCACACCTGTAAAGAGCAATGAGTGATTATTTTAGGCAACACTTTCTAAAACTTGCCTAGTTCTCGCTTTTAATAGTTTTTTTTTTCTTTATAATCCTTAGTGTGCTTTCATTTGCATTTTTCTTAGAATGCTATACTTCTACTTTCAAAGACATTTTAACAGACTTTTGTAATAGGGAAAAACTCAGATACCTCTTGTCCTGTCCAATGATAATAACTTTCCACGTCCCACTTCATAGGCTCTCCATGCCCTGATGCCGTCTTCCTCAAAACAGAAGTTATTTAGACGACTGACTCCCTCAAGTTTTGGGCGCTCTTTGACTTTCTCGTTTGACTGTGTGTTGATCTTCACCACGGCGACCCTTACCCCTGAAACGCCTCCACCAGACAGTATCGCCTTTTCCATCTCTCTGACGTCGGTGACATCGTTGCCTTCATTGACATAGTGTCGGATGTGGGATTTCACGGCTGCTGCCACACGGTCGCAGGGCCCTTTGCCTCCTTGTGGGTCAGAGAAGTCAATTCGACCAACTGATATTCCACAGTGGTCTGAAAGGGCTGGAATTGCTGTGATGGTAGTGGCAGAGTGGTAACAGCCAGCATTGTCTTGGCGGAAGAACGCCTTCTTAATTTCGGGATGCTCTGCCTGAAGAGTTTTCATGACATGCTCCATGATGAGGACTACCGCTGGACTATCCTGGGTGCAACTTTCGATGACATGCACAAAATACTGCGACTCCAGCTGACCAAGCGTCTTCCGGACAACCACAGAAATGTGCCAAGAGATTCCTCTCTTACCAAACCAGTCTGCCTGCGATTCTCGGTACTTTTGTGGCAGGTACTTCATAGCCCAATCTTGAGTGATTAAAACTGAACTCTCATTAAGCAAATCCAGTAGATCTAGCCGTGCTTGGTCCTGTCTCACCGTGCGAAGCTGATGGCATTTCCATATCTGGATAGCCTGCACTGCGTGCTGAGCAACATACAAGGCTTCGTCATGATCTTCTTCGTTGGGAAAGTTAGCTTCATTAATCTTCTCCAGAATTACATCGAGACTTTCCTTCAGACTTTCGCACTGGTCACATACGTGATCGTGATCATGATTGCAGGATATCTGAAAGGCACTGTCACTTGCATCACTCAAAGCAAATGTGCTGCAGTGGTCTGGAACCTTGGAGGCCGTTGCAATATGAACCTGAAACAAAATGTAAAGCAGCTATAATAACAAAAGGGCAAAAGAAGTATAGTATTAGCCTCTGGAAGAAAAAAAATTATACACATCGTGAGGTAAGGTTTTGGCCCTCTTACTTGCTCTGCCGATATTATCTCCCTATTTGCATTCGTTGTTACTGAATAGTAAAACCTCAATTCTGAAACGGAGCGCATGTCCTGAATGTTCCACAACTCTTTTAGATAAGATAGATAGACAAAATAAAGCCAAAATCCACTCGTTTTCCCAACCTCATAAACCTTTCTAAATATAAGTTGTTTACTGAATTGTTTTGATATATTTGTTATGGTCCATTATGAATTAGTTGTGACAGTTACTTGATTTAACTTACCTTGAAGTCCCCTTTCAAGTACTGCTTTCCCGCCTTCAATGCCTCCTGGACTGAAGCTGCATCCTTCCTATCAACACCAAGCTCCGCCATGCTTTGTGCTAGTCTTCCAAGATCATCAAAGGCCTTACCTCCCTCGGCTGCAAAATAATCTAAGCCTTGGAGGGACTTCCGTACATTGGCACTGCACTCAGAAAGAATCCTCAGCATTGTTGAACTACTGAAAGGCTTGAATCTTATTTCTTGGCAATACTGGGTGTACTGCTGTACGATCCGCTGAGGAATCATGCTTCTAATAATGTTAGGAACCTCCAGCGTTTCACCAGACGATAGGTGGAGACGCTTCTGACCAAACGGAAGGTCTTGCACAATATGTGGGCTGGTTATAAAGCTTAAGAAGTGATCCAGCTGTGCCTCACTAATTCGTAGCCTTGTAGTGTGCTGATCTTGAACGGGCGCTCCTTTTCCAAACTGAAGTCGATGAAGATTTGCTACAGTGTAGCGATATCGAGTTAGTCCTGGAAGAACTTCAGATATTGCTAAAAAATTTGCCACACCTGACATGATTGACAGAATTTGTTTGCGAGTATCCGAGCCAGATGCATTTGTGTAAGCTTCGGCGAGGGATTCCAGATAGACCCTCTCTGATGGAGGCAGAGACACCTGCAGCCCAATCTTCTCATTTATTCTTTGCCGTTCTTGCATAGCTGTCCACAGATGTCCAGCATTTTCCGGCGAAATGACTTTCAGCACAGCCGCTACTACATCTTCAGTCTTGGCAATGTACCGGAGTCTAGTGCGCTCGCTAGCTTCACACCATGGGAGCCATGCCTTCCCGATTGGCGGAACACCACAGGCATCTAGGAAGTTTTCCAGCTTGTTATGTAATTCATCCTGTTCACATCCGTCGCTCTCAGAAGATGTTGCTGACAACGGATAAAAACTTTCATCTTTCGTTATAGTTAAGCAAGACATGTTATCTGCTAGCTCCTCTGCTTGGCTGGTATCACTCTGCTACGTAAAATGGAAACAAAGCAGTGTCAACATGGACATCAGTACTTAAAGGTAGAAAGGTGCAGCTGGGCACCAGAAGCCGGGATAAGGGTGTATTTGGGAGGCAGAAGGATTTTCAATCCACTTTTAAATGTTATAAGCTATAGAAATGCACTGACCTGGTCATTGTCCGGTACATCAATATTTACAGTCTCTGTTTCAAGAACGGAAGAAGAGGTGAATTGTATTGTAGCTGCTGCAGTATCCGAATGGCTTGGAGACGGCACTTGATCCTCTAATGCTGATATTATGCCCACACCAGAAAAACCTTCTCTACAACGCTTGCAAATTGCTAAACAGAAAAGCAAAGAACTGAAGTTAGCGTATAAACTAAATGAAACAGGGAAACAGGCATTTTATGGTGAACCTAGCTTGATATTGACCGTAACCATGCGTGATTTTTGAAAGGAGCAAACCGAGATTTTTAACACAAATTACATAATACGCAAGCCCGGGAGTTATTGTGAAAAGCATCCAAACGAGGCTCTGTACGTACACATGGCTGCGAAATTTCTATACTGATTTATTCTACAGTCTGCGAATGCCATCCCAATATATTTTCTAGATTTTATACAAAAGTACTATCACTTACGTGAACCAATAGGAACAAGATGCTGAGTAGCGTGGAAGATATGTGCAGATTGTCTGCTGTCTAGTCCACGATCTCCTTTCGCGGTTACTGTCTTATGATGTGCCAACTCGGCAGGTACCGAGCAACGCAATTTGTTGCATCGCCAACGAATGCCATAAGCATCTCGGTGAAGTGGACAAATGGTCAGCCGTAAATGACATTCCATTGTCTTAAACACACCTGTTGAATTATCATAATCTGTTCTAAGATGGGACTACTTTAGACAGGAGCGATCAACTGCCGTGGGGAAAGTACAGTTCAAATTTCAATTAAATTTCGAAAGCGCAGAAACTTAAAAAATTTATGAGAAGAACGTAATTTATGGGAAAAAACATTTTTCCAAGATCTACAAACTGAAAAAGAGAAACACTTGTACTCTTCGCTGAACTTTAAAACTGTCGAAAATATGCATAGGCATGTCCCACGACTGATGACATCTTTCATCCAGCTTTCTCGCTCGTGATGTTGGCGAGTAAATAAATAATATAATTTCTGATGTGTGTGTGTGTGTGTGTGTGAGGCAACTTCGTAATATAAGAGAAATGAAAAAGCCGTGTACTTCTGCGCGTCTTGCACGACTAAGCGATTGGACCATCGCTGGATGTATTTACTTACCAACACGCGCCAAAAGCAGCTTCATCTCAGTGTCAAGAGAAGCATCCCGAACCCCCAATAACTTCAAGTGAGGCTTGATGTTCTTGGTGCATTCCTTTAGGCTAACGCAATCTGCCATAGTCCGATTTTCAGGACTAGGCCCACACTGACTTCCAGTCATTGCAGAGAAACTACACGAAGCCATCACAGTTGAATTGAATTTGTTTGTCAAGATAAAAAATGCGACACGCCAAACCCTACCGGAAAAGGTGTTGCCTCTGCATGCCAATACGATGAGTCATCACCTGAAGAGTTGCGTGTGTCGTGTTTACACGAGACAGTACATTCACCGCTGTAATGCACCGCTGTACAGCGCTAAGCGTACCACGCGAGTATACAAAGCTCTAAATCTTGGTAAATGAAGTTCAAAACATTAAAGAAAAAAGACAAGAGAAGAAACCCCGCAAAAATTCGAGTTTTACTATCTATGTTAAATAATTTACCGCGCGACAAATAGTGTTGCGTGACATGTGTTATGCGCGTACTCTGCTGCCTCTACTGAATATTTTGACTGTCCACAATAGAGAGAGAGAGTAACTAATTGAATTGAGCGCTTTTTAAGACATGTCAGAAGTCTGAAACAACTGCATACTTCTTATAGTTGGTTTTTAATGGCAGGTTAGCTGCTCCGGTTTTAGGTGCGTGTTCTGCATTTTGATTATATTAATTCATAAACGTAAATCCTAATGCCAGTACATAATAAAACAACATCGCAAGTAAAACTCAGTGAAATGTAGATTGATTTTGTTGGTTACACGTGCTCTATTTTTTTATTTTGATTGCGTCGTTATCGCTTAAAACTGCTAATTGGTATTTGAGTTTTCTGACGTTAATTTATGCAAGTACCTTCAACATTTTAGAGCGTGACTGAAAAGAGTTTAGCGGGCCCCAAAATTTTACTTTTGAAAATTAAACTACTTGTATCGGACTTGCTCTGAGATATAATTTCTAGTCAGAACGTTATGTACCAAGAGCCATTTCACTCCCCTGAAAATGGCCAAAAATCGCTCTTCGGCAAAATGGTCGAAGTATACCATGATCGAAGGTCTCCAATTCAGTTGAAATACATTTTTTTCTTGATATTTTTCCTTGTAAAGTTAGATGAAGGAATGCCTTAGCTGCTAGCAAAATCATATTAAGCTAAATACTTTAATATTTCCACGCGAGCCCGTTGAAAATGGGCAATTTTTAGCGGTCAGAAGGGTCTTCGAGTCGATTTTCCGTTTTTCCTCTGTAATAAAAAAATTAAAATCCAGCTGAAAGTTTAAATGTCGATTTTCGTAATAGTTCACCTTAAGGTTCTTTGTGACAAAATACGAGGGGCTCGGATTTTTCGGTCCTGTCACCGAGTTCTCGATTCTTACAGAAAGTCACTCTTAAGGTTGTAGTTTTGGTTTTACGATTTAAAAACTGTTCTTAATCGTGACGTCAAAGGGGGGGAAGGTGGGGTTTCCCCTCTCTTCCTTAACAAATGATTTATCTATTTTATATTTTCGTTTGACTTTCCCAGGGCTGAAGCACTAACGTCGGGAACCATAATCCGACCGGTCGATGATGGCTACGAGTCCTCCACAGTAACGATAATCACACAGATGAAACTGAACGGCTCGGCTCCCGACTTCATCCAGAAGAACTACCTTGCGGAGCGACCGATCAAACGCCTACAGATGCTGAAGAAATACTACCACAAACATGGACTGAGTGACGACAGGAAGTTTAGCGAAGTGAGCAGCGGCTCCATGACCTTGAGAGTCCCCGCAAGTCCCCGGTACTCGTCTAAAAGAAGCATGGAAAAAATCGTGGACTAACTCGTGGATGTGTATGAGTCTTGGCAGACGTCACATATGTAGTATATGCCTTATGTGATACAAAGTATCGGTAGAAGGATTGAGGCACTGTCATTCCCTTGGGTGACAAGTTTGAGCAGGGTACATTTACTCGGCCCGTGATTCCGAACTACACGTAGAAGCGTTTAAAAAACCTTCTCAAATTTAATCCATTGTCATTTAATTCCCGTTTACAGCATAGCATCGAAGCTCCATTACCAGGAGAAGCGAATTCAATAGTGTACAGACGGAGTCGAATAGCGAACAGTACAGCACGAGACTACAATTCATAGAGGTTTAGAATTTCTTGAAGTTATCTGCAGCCATGTGACGTCACATGGCGGCCATGTTGGGTGAGTGCTGGGTGAGTTGATATGGCCGCGATGGGTTTGTATTCAAAAATTCCAGGGATTTGTTTAAAAGCATCTAAAGTGCATACTTGCGGACAACCGGCACTGATTTGTCATAATGAGAGTACAGAAGTTGAATGTGCAGCACAGCAGTACCCTGCAGCATGAAGATAAGCTACAAACAATGTTGCAAGGTCTGCTTTTCCTGCGAGTGTTGCCAAGTTGCCTCTCGACCACAATCCTTTGCGTGCCGAAAATCCTCCATCCACCATCCACCATCCACCCCCGCAAACCGAAAGAATCACTCTGACGCTAATTTTCTCGTCGACTTATTTTTTTCTTGATGGTGGGAGCTAGAGTCAATTTTCAATGTGTTCCTTGGATCGGTATCGTTTTGTTTAAGAGGGCCTCATTTAACTTGCTGTTTCCCGGTAAACATGATGTCAACAAATACGACGATAGAGAAAAGAATCCAAGAGACTTTTTACTCCTAGACTTTGCAACACAATTCTTGCAAACTTAGCACACGGCAAGAATTTATACATTAATTTGGTAAAGTCGAATATCACCTCCATGTATCTTACACAACTTTTAACTAATTTCATTCTTAGCAATGAAAAGCAGTTAATTTATAGAATGCAGTTAGTGCTTTTCCTGCAGCACAAAATTGTTACAATCATAAATAGTCACCATTTGAGTTTGGGGAACATGTTAGCGAAACGTATTTCTCACAGGAAATTTACTCTGGCAGTGAACTGTAATTATAACGAGATTGAGTAAATAAAAGTGAAGTATTTTTCTGTTGTATTTTCCAAGAGCGAAGCTGCATATATGCAGAGTGTATTAGCATAAAGCCAGTAATGTGAATGCAGTGAAACCTGCCGAAAACCCCGACAAAACGAACGATATTCTTCAGCCAGCTACAGTAAAATGTATGTGAGCGGAACCTCGTTGTAACGAAACTCTGTTATAACGAACACATCTTCCCAGTCCCCATCCTCGCTCCCAGGCTCTTTTTGGCGGTGTAAGGAAAAGAGCCTGGGAGCGAGGATGCCCAGTCCCTTGGCCTTTCGTTATATCGAGGTTCCACTGTAATAATTTGTGCTTCTTTCTTGTTATCCTTTGTCAGATCAGCCTCGCAACTCCACAACATGTTTCTGCAATAATGTAGCGTTCGATACCAAAAGCAAAGCTGCACGAGCGACCTGAATGAGATGGTTTGAAATGGACGGCGTCACGCCCTGCTTTGGCCCGTTTGAAACGTCGTGCGACTGCCGTATCGAACTATGACTACGTCACACTAATCGTTTTCAAAAAGCTCCGTTTTCGCCCGGTCCATACTAATGTCCCGTTTTCGAGTCGCCCGTCCGTTTTCATTTGAAAACGCATCAGTTTCCGAAAGCCACAATCCCGGACAAAATGTGTTTACACCGCTGTTAAAACTCTTCGAATTCACCGCGTAACCAGGGAGACAAATACCAACAGCGGGAGCAAAACTTTTGCGGTTCCACTCATAACAGTGACATTTGCTGTTTACACTAGTGTTAGACTGGTGTTAAGGCTCCAGTGGAACTGTAACCAATATAAGCTTACATTTCAGCCAAAATAAAGCACTCGGTGTTCCTCAAACTCCACTGCGTTTTCAAACTTTTCTGGAAAACCATTACGTGTAGAATTAGAAAACCGCATTCAGACAATCCCGGACAAGATGTGTTGACACATGCTTTAAATGTCGTACTTTTCTCAAAACTACCATGCTGTGAGTCATCCAGTTCCAAAGGAAACTGCTTTCATCACCCCCTACCCGTATCAATGTTGTAGCTTGAATTTGGAAGAGTTCCGGTAAGACTTTGACGGAAAACCGTTGCTAAATAATTAATTTATCAACATTGAATGGGGGGAGGGGAGAATGTGTCAACACTTTTGTCCGAGCTTGCAGTCCATTTGAGAACCGTTCCATTTGAAAACCTCCGATTTCAGCAAAAACGCATAAAAAGCCCTGAGTTTTCAAATGAAAACGGATTCGTGTGGACGGGGCCTAAATTGAATGTTTTTCATACTTAGCAGTAGCACGGCGTTTAAAACGGGCCTAAGTGATTCCGGCTGCAACACTGGTCAATAATACTGCCGAGCTCTTAAACAAGATACAGTGTAGACGACAGTGCCATGCAACCGAGGCAAAATAAATAATTACTTTTACCTTTTTTAGGTGAGAATCCACATGCATATTCCAATTACACTTTGGATACAGGGGGGACGACAGTGCCAGGCAACACAGGCAAAATAAATAATTACCTTTATCTTTTTTTAGGTGAGAATGCACATATTCCAATTACATTTACAATTGGCTATGCTGTTACCTCGGAGCTTGGACCACTAAGCTAAGAATGCGAAACGTTTTAAAAATGTAAACTAATATATACTATATTTTTTCATTCATTTATGCTTCAATAGGCCGCTTTGTTTTTATTTGTGCCCTTGGATGTATGCGAAATAATTAAAAAAATAATATCAGTATTTTATCATAACAACCAGTGTTACCCAAATGGCTCCCAGGGTCACAGCTCGAACTCAAACAAGTGTCTATTACAGTTTTCCAGTTTAGATTCGTTCTGATTGTTCTCTTTTTGCCAAGTCTCTGATGCAATTGCAAATACTAGATATACTGGTAACAACAGAGTGTAGAAGCTCATTTCTGGGGACACAAAAATGTGATTAGAAACATCCCGCTTCAAACCGAACACATCCAGCAGCCATACATTGTGTAAGCCACCGACGACTGCAGGCACAATAAAAAGTGCGAGCACAACGAATACTGCGACGAGTATATTGTTCCGACGGGAGAACAAGTTGGCTGGGACTATCCGCAGCAACACAAACAACATTGTCATGATATTGGGCACAATGTTGCATATGAGAATCAAAGACCGGATGTAAAACATGTTCACACTAATGTCGGTGGTATCAGCGGCCTGGTTGAGATTTAGATCGTCCGCACACTGAATGGCTGTTATCACCGGTGGAACTCCCGGTATAGCTGTGTTATTCATAGCGACCCAAACTGCAGGCGTCAGCACAAGCAAGCACGAAACAAGTACAAGCGATGCCATTATTACAATCACTTGTTTGCTAGAGAGACTGCTCCCGAGGAAACGTTTTAGAAACAGCAAAGCAACCAGAATAGATTGACTAATGGCGGAGAGCGAAAAGAAGAAGTACGCCAAAGCCGGTCCTATCACACACACCGCCGTCCAGTGGCTTGAAATCGACTCTTGGTCTTGGTAGTGAAACACAAGCAGCACAGCTCCAATGGTTGCGATGTTTAGGGTGAGTAGAAAAGCTACCAGAAATGTCAAGCTTCCAATGGCTCTCCAAATCTTTCGCAGGTAGCACCAATATGCAGCTGAGACACCCATGAAAGCACCAATGGCGAAGATAGCGAACAACACATCTTCCATGTTTGATGTTTACGACGTCGATAAACTTATTTCTGCCTTTGACCGGGAGGGTAATGCGATTCCGACAGCTTTTGGACGGTACTGTACGTTCAAGCGGCTCAAGTTCTCCAAACGAATACTATAATACCGCCGCAAGTGTGAGCATCACAAACATGGAATGTGCTCGAACAATCAATAAATAGAAATTTTAGAGTAATTTCGTGTATATTAATGAGATAATGCAACAAAAATCCGGATGTGGGCTTCTTGCAGCCCTTAAACAATTTTCAGATTTGCATAAATTATCTGCACGAGTTAAAACCTGGCTTTCGCGATCAGTGTTAGTCTAGTCTACTACAAGTGTAAAGTCAGGGACCAACTTGTTCAGTTATCCCGCTCTGCAAGGACTTTTCGTCCGCCATTTTGAAACAATCCCAGAAAACTCAGCGCGCGCTGAGTTCTCAGTCTCTTGCAAAATATCGGCCAGTAAACTCGGGGGTGACTTGGGCTCTACTATAAAACATGACCATGTTCACACGTGTTGGAATGTAAGTGACTCTTCTCAGAGATAAGCTCTTTCTACATTTCCTTGTTTTCCTTTCTAGGCCTTGCTTTGTTTTACTAGTTTGTTAGTCCAGTCACGTTTTTTTTTATACCGCTTATAAGTTTCAAGTGTGGGGTATTCTGTAGTGAAACCAACAATATGTCTTGCTTTCTCTGTGTCACAATATAACAAAGCGAAGCGTCTCTGAGGGTGTTGCATTGCGTGTCTTTAAGCTGAGCAAAACAACAAACTGTGAATAAATTATATGATAACGGTCATTGGACCATGAACACAGCAAAGAGCCGAGGGCATATAGGGCGGGTTTCCAAGCTGTCCACATATATCGACCTAACGTCCGCATCTGCACTCATTGCTGGCTGAGGTTAAAGACCAAAAGCAGATTGAAAGCAAGCCAATCGGTTAAGTTTACTTGATTTGTGAGCGATCAGTGAAGGTATACACACATCAGGAGAGGTACGTATCAGCAAATTGTTTAAATGCCAGCGCCAAGCAGATTTACATAGAGCGATAAAGAGTATTATGTGCAAGCTATGTGACTCAGTGCAAGTGGTTTTTAGGCTCAATGGTCTAGAGTGTGTATAATAAGCTGAACTGAATCCGGATGAATCAAAATCCAAACCTTAATTGGACGCCGTAACTTTCATTTGCAACTTTCAAAACACGGCTGGTACACACAAGCTCTTTGAGATACCGCCTTCAAACTTTTATAAAGTTATATTTAAGCTCCTATAAACCAAATTGCGGTGATATTTCTCCTCAGCATACGCGACGAACTAATTGGCACTCGTTGGTCCCTGTCAGGGCGTTTTCCGCGTGCACTCAAATCAGTTTAGTTTCGCAGTACAGTGCATGGTTTGCTTAGTCTGTCCGATAATATAATCGCATTTTGCCGGTGGTACCGCAATACATAGAGGAATGAATACACTTTGCTTCCCCGTTACCAACAGCTCATAAAGCTTTATAAACTCCAAAACCAATGTTGACATTGTTTTATCGATTACGTCGCCTCATCGCACTTGAGGCATTTTAAGATGTTCTGATTCAACTCTTTTACCTTTAGTTTACAAAAATATTGCACAAAAGTTAATAGGTTTCTCAGTCATGTCAATATTGAACTCACAGCTTCCAGATTAGATTGAGTGGCTGTTTTCAACACTTCGCAAGCTTAATTTTATTGTTTTAATATACAACACAAGTGGAATTTTAATAAGATTGTGTCATCACCACTGCACTTACATAAATGAAATATTACTTAAGACCGAATTAAACTATGGAATCAGTTATGCTTCTGTTAGACAAAAATACATTTAAACCTACATAGTCTGAATATTCCCTCTTTAGCGTTTAGTAATCGTTGGGGCTTCCGCGTGCGGTAGTCAAGCACAATTTTCGATTGCTGCGACAATATCTGGGAGATGAGATTATTTCAATTACAAGTGCGAGAGTTTTTTAGAAAGCCAACTGGAATGAAATATTCTGCATTGCTGTTTAACGTTTAATCGCTGAAAAAGGCAATTTTGACTCAATGTAGAAAACTGAGTTAAGGTGTGACGTCGATGCAAATATTGATCTTAATGTGTACATTTAAAAATAAGAGTGTTTATGTTATGGACGAGTGTAGTTCATTTTATTTCCTTTCCTTATTTATTTTTTATTTTTTATTTATTTATTTATTTATTTTCACTACGTTTTAATTTAGAAAGAGTAAATGCCAATTGCAAACACTTTGAATCTCAGCAACGCTCGAGTATAGGTTTTATGCTCGCGTCATATCAGAGCAGAAAGAAGTGGGATGGTGTTGAAAACTTAACATCTGATCTGACTCTCACAGTTGTTGACAGCGTTGATCAAACTATGTATGCCCTTTATGCCACCTATACACAATTCCTTCAAAGGATCAGAGAAAAAATTGTATTTCAGGACTGAAGACGCATTAATGATATTGACTATTGAGCGAGATTCAGTATAGTCATGTATAGGCACTGTCATTCCCTTGGCTGACAAGTTTGAGCAGGGTACATTTACTCAGCCCGTGATTCCGAACTACACGCAGAAGCGTTCAAAACCTTCTCAAATTTAATTTATTGTCATTTAATTTCCGTTTACAGCATAGCATCGAGGCTCGATTACCAAGAGAAGCGCATTTCCTAGTAACAGAGGGAGTCGAATACCGAACAGCACAGCACGAGACTACAATTCATAGAGGTTTAGAATTTCTTGAAGTTATTTGCGGCCATGTTGGATATGATGGGTTTGTATTCAAAAATTCCAGGGATTTGTTTAAAAGCATCTATGCATACGTACGGACAGCCGGCACTGATTTGTCATAATGAGAGTACAGACGTTGAATATGCAGCACAGCAGTAGCATGTAGCATGAAGATGAGTTACAAACAACGTTGCAAGGTCTGCTTTTCGTGCGAGTGTTGCCAAGTTGCCTCTCGACCACAATCCTTTGCGTGCCGAAAATCCTCCATCCACCATTTTTTTTTTCAGGACCCTCCGCAAATCGAAATTATCACTCTGACGCCAATTTTCTCGTCAACTTATTTTTTTCTTGATGGTGGGAGCTAGAGTCAATTTTCAATGTGTTTCTTGGATCGATATCGTTTTGTTTAAAAGGGCCCCATTTAACTTGCTGTTTCCCGGTAAACATGATGTCAACACATCGCCAGAAATTTCAGACATCCGGTTGCGCCATCTCGGAAGAGGCATCAGGTTTCACGCTGACAGCCGCTCAAGAAATAACAAAGAAATGTATGGGATCTGATAATAAATTGCGCTTTTCGCTTAACTGAAGCACGTTCGTAAAAATGTCTGGCAGCATTCGGAAGAGGAAAGCTTCCTAAACACAACAGTACAAAAAATATTTATCTCCGGTAAAATTCGATGTGTACTTTTTAGAATTTAAATTTTCGGCCGACGTAAGAAGGGATTGATAGCAGAATACGCTCAAAACCGGCTACTGTCACTTTTTAAGCTGCATTTAATACAAGAACCTTGGGTACAACGCAAAATGTCTACCCCGTACCTGATTGTCGAAGGATTGAACATCTCCTGTGAAGCCTCAGTCAGTCCCCTGGAGCAAATTCGATGTGTACTTTTTGTGTTTGAATTTGCAGTTCACAGTCAGCCATGGCGAATACCTCCCGTGAAATATGCTGACTTCGGATGTTGATATTTTGGGCTGGGAAGCTCCAAATCGCATGAAAATTGCACCAAACGAAAGCTAATTTCAACAAGGTCGTTCAGCGGCACGTCTCCTAAACGTAGCAGTCTCTTTTTGAACCGGAGAAACCCATCGCTCCCCCACCCCACTGAGGCAAAGTACATAACAATGTTGAATGTGTGAATGGCGCATGCTCATACCGCACGCCGCTGGGAAAGACCGGAAGCAATCGTGGACGCAAAATGTCCGGAATTTCTGGCGATGAAATACGACGACAGAGAAAAGAATCCAAGAGACTTTTTACTCCTAGACTTTGCAACACAATTCTTGCAAACTTAGCACACGGCAAGAATTTATACATTAATTTGGTAAAGTCGAATATCACTTCCATGTATCTTACTACACAACTTTTAACTAATTTCATTCTTAGCAATGAAAAGCAGTTAATTTATAGAATGCAGTTAGTGCTTTTCCTGCAGCACAAAATTGTTACAATCATAAATAGTCACCATTTGAGTTTGGGGAACATGTTAGCGAAACGTATTTCTCACAGGAAATTTACTCTGGCAGTGAACTGTAATTATAACGAGATTGAGTAAATAAAAGTGAAGTATTTTTCTGTTGTATTTTCCAAGAGCGAAGCTGCATATATGCAGAGTGTATTAGCATAAAGCCAGTAATGTGAATACAGTGAAACCTAACGAAAACCCCGACAAAACGAACGATGTTCTTCAGCCAGTTACAGTAAAATGTATGTGAGCGGAACCTCGTTGTAACGAAACTCTATTATAACGAACACATCTACCCAGTCCCCATGCTCGTTCCCAGGCTCTTTTTGGCGGTGTAGGGAAAAGAGCCTGGGAGCGAGGATGCCCAGTCCCTTGGCCTTCGTTATATCAAGGTTTCACTGTATAATTTGTGCTTTTTTCTTGTTATCCTTTGTCAGATCAGCCTCGCAACTCCACAACATGTTTCTGCAATAATATAGCGTCCGATACCAAAAGCAAAGCTGCACGAGCGACCTGAATGAGATGGTTTGAAATGGACGGCGTCCCGCCCTGCTTTGGCCCGTTTGAAACGTCGTGCAACTGCCGTATCGAACTATGACTACGTCAAACTAATCGTTTTCAAAAAGCTCCGTTTTCGCCCGGTCCATACTAATGTCCCGTTTTCGAGTCGCCCGTCCGTTTTCATTTGAAAACGCATCGGTTTCCGAAAGCCAGTCCATTTGAGAACCGTTTCATTTGAAAACCTCCGATTTCAGCAAAAACGCATAAAAAGCCCTGAGTTTTCAAATGAAAACGGATTCGTGTGGACGGAGCCTAAATTGAATATTTTTCATACTTGGCAGTAGCACGGCGTTTAAAACGGGCCTAAGTGATTCCGGCTGCAACAATGGTCAATAATACTGCCGAGCTTAAACAAGATACAGTGGGGACGACAGTGCCATGCAACCGAGGCAAAATAAATAATTACTTTTACCTTTTTGGTGAGAATGCACATGCATATTCCAATTACACTTTGGATACAGGGGGGACGACAGTGCCAGGCAACACAGGCAAAATAAATAATTACCTTTATCTTTTTTTAGGTGAGAATACACATATTCCAATTACATTTACAATTGGCTATGCTGTTACCTCGGAGCTTGGACCACTAAGCTAAGAATGCGAAACATTTTAAAAATATAAACCAATAAATACTATATTTTTTCATTCATTTATGCTTCAATAGGCCGCTTTGATTTTATTTGTGCCCTTGGATGTATGCGAAATAATTAAAAAAATAGTATCAGTATTTTATCATAACAACCAGTGTTGCCCAAACGGCTCCCAGGGTCACAGCTAATATCACTACTAGAACTCAAAAAAATGTCTATCACAGTTTTCCAGTTTAGATTCGTTCTGATTGTTCTCTTTTTGCCAAGTCTCTGATGCAATTGCAAATACTAGATATACTGGTAACAGTACAGTGTAGAAGCTCATTTCTGGGGACACAAAAATGTGATTAGAAATATCCCGCTTCAAACCGAACACATCCAGCACCCATACATTGTGTAAGCCACCGACGACCGCAGGCAAAATAAAAAGCACAAGCATAATCAGAACTGCGACGAGAATATTGTTTCGACGGGAGAACAAGTTGGCTGGGACTATCTGCAGCGACACAAACAACATTATGATGATATTGGGCACAATGTTGCATATGAGAATCAAAGACCGGATGTAAAACATGTTCACACTAATGTCGGTGGTATCAGCGGCCTGGTTGAGAGGTAGATCGTCCGCACACTGAATGGCTGTTATCACCGGTGGAACTCCCGGTATAGCTTTGTTATTCATAGCGACCCAAACTGCAGGCGTCAGCACAAGCAAGCACGAAACAAGTACAAGCGATGCCATTATTACAATCACTTGTTTGCTAGAGAGACTGCTCCCGAGGAAACGTTTTAGAAACAGCAAAGCAACCAGAATAGATTGACTAATGGCGGAGAGCGAAAAGAAGAAGTACGCCAAAGCCGGTCCTATCACACACACCGCCGTCCAGTGGTTTGAAATCGACTCTTGGTCTTGGTAGTGAAACACAAGCAGCACAGCTCCAATGGTTGCAATGTTTAGGGTGAGTAGAAAAGCCACCAGAAATGTCAAGCTTCCAATGACTCTCCAAATCTTTCGCAGGTAGCACCAATATGCAGCTGAGGCGTCCATGAAAGCACCAATGGCGAAGATAACGAACAATATATCTTCCATGTTTGATGTTTACGACGTCGATGAACTTATTTCTGCCTCTCACCGGGAGGTTCCGACAGCTTTTGGACGCCGTGTTCGCACAAGTTCTCCAAACGAAAACTATAATACCGCCGCGAGTGTGAGCCTCACAAACATGGAATGTGCTCGAACAATCAATAAATAGACATAGTTAGAGTAATTTCGTTCGTGTATATGTTAATGAAATACAACAAAGGTCCCGGATGTGGGGCTTCTTGCGGTCCTTAAACAATTTTCAGATTTGCATAAATTAACCGCACGAGTTAAAACCTGGCTTTCGCTATCAGTGTTAATCTAGTCTACTACAAGTGTAAAGTCAGGGACCAACTTGTTCAGTCATCCCACTCTGCAAGGGCTTTTCGTCCGCCATTTTGAAACAATCCCAGAAAACTCAGCGCGTGCTGAGTTCTCAGTCTCTTGCAAAATATCGGCCAGTAAACTCGGGGTGACTTGGGCTCTACTATGAAACATGACCACGTCCGCACGTGTTGGAATGTAAGTGACTCTTCTCAGAGATAAGCTCTTTCTTCGTTTCCTTGTTTTGTTTTAGTTTGTTCTGTTTCAGTCACGTAATTTTTTTTATACCGCTTATAAGTTTCAAGTGTGGGGTATTCTGTAGTTAAACCAACAATATGTCTTGCTTCCTCTGTGTCACAATATAACAAAGCGAAGCGTCTCTGAGGGTGTTGCATTGCGTGACTTTAAGCTGAGCAAAACAACAAAATGTGAATAAATTATAGATAACGGTCATTGGACCATGAAAACAGCGAAGAGCCGACGGCGTATAGGGCGGGATCCAAGCTGTCTACACATATCGACATAAAGTCTGCAGCTGTACTCATTTCTGGCTGAGGTTTAAGACCAACAGCAGATTGAAAGCGAGCCATCCGGTAAAGTTTACTTGATTTGTGAGCGATCAGTGAAGGTATACACACATCAGGAAGGTACGTATCAGCAAATTGTTTAAATGCCAGCGCCAAGCAGACGTACATAGAGCGATAAAGAGTATTATGTGCAAGCTTTGTAGCTCAGTGCAAGTTGTTTTTAGGCTCAATGGTCTAGAGCGTGTATAATAAGAACCGAAGCCGGATGAATCAAAATCCAAACCTTAATTGGACGCCGTAACTTTAATTTGCAACTTTCAAAACACGGCTGGTACACACAAGCTCTTTGAGATACCGCCCTCAAACGCTATCCTCCAGGTTTTCACTCTTGGAAAGTTATATTTAGGCTCCTATAAACCAAACTGCGTGATATTTCTTCTCAGCATACGCGACGAACTACTTGACACTCGTTGGTCCCCGTCAGGGCGTTTTCCGCGTCCACTCGAATCGGTTTAATTTCGCAGTACAGTTGCATGGTTTGCTTAATCTGTTGGATAATATAATCGCATTTTGGTGGTACCGCAATACATAGAGGAATGAAATACACTTCACTTCCCCGTTACCAACAGCTCATAAAGCTTTATAAACTCCAAAACCAATGTTGACATTGTTTATCGATTATGTCGCCTCACCACACTTGAGGCATTTTAAGATTTTACAAGTTCTGATTCAACTCTTTTACCTTTAGTTTACAAAAATATTGCACATAAGTTAATAGGTTTCTCAGTCATGTCAAGATTGAACTCACCAGCTACCAGGTTAGATTGAGTGGCTGTTTTCAACACTTCGCAAGCTTAATTTTATTGTTTTAATATACAACACAAGTGGAATTTTAATAAGATTGTGTCATCACCACTGCACTTACATAAATGAAATATTACTTAAGACCGAATTAAATTATGGAATCAGTTATGTTTCTGGAAGACCTTTAGACTCGGCAAAAATACATTTAAACCTACATAGTCTAAATATTTCCCTCCTTAGCGTTTAGTAATCGTTGGGTCTTCCGCGTGCGGTAGTCAGGCATGACTTTCGATTGGTGCGACAATATCTCGGAGTTGAGATTGTTTCAACTACAAGTGCGAGAATTTTTTAGAAAGCCAACTGGAATGAAACATTCTGCATTGCTGTTTAACGTTTAATCGCTCACAAAGGCAAATTTGACTCAACGTAGAAAACTGAGTTTCAAAGGTGTGACGTCGATGCAAATATTGACCTTAATGTGTACATTTAAAAATAAGAGTGTTTATGTTATGGGCGAGTGTAGTTGATTTTATTTCCTTTTTTTATTTTATTTTATTTTATTTTATTTTTTTTTTTGCACTACGTTTTAATTTAGAAAGAGTAAATGCCAATTGCAAACACTTTGAATCCCAGCAACGCTCAAGTATAGGTTTTATGCTGGCGTGATATCAGAGCAGAAAGAAGTGGGATGGTGTTGAGAACTTAACATCTTATCTGACTCTCACAGTTGTTGACAGCGTTGATCAAACTATGTATGCCCTTTATGCCACCCATACTCAATTTCTTCAAAGGGTCAGAAAAAAAGTTGTATTTCAGGACTGAAGACGCATTAATGATATTGACTATTGAGCGATTTTGTTATAGTCATGCTTTGATGGGCGAAAAAGTGCACATTAGATGTACGTCCAAAGGCTCATAGTGCGAGCATGATTAAACCCGAAAAACGACCAGGAGAGCATAAAATTAAGCCTCGTGTAAAGTAGATCGATCGGACGATTTTTTTTTTAATCTAAATAAACATTTTCCTTTACAAGGGCAGTTTCAGTACCTTATAATATTTCTTCTTTATGTTCTTCAGAAAGATATGGAAGACACGCTGGAAGGTAAGGACAAAATTAATCGCAGAACTCAAAGAATGAAGTCCCAAGAATGAGGTGTACGATTTCTTTCTGCGAATATTTCGATTTACAAAATCTGTCTCAGCTTTGAAACAGATTGTTCATCACAGTCCTTAGCGCGCCGAAATTCAGTCAATACGCCATTTTGATGGCGGTCCGAAAATCGAAAGCAATCAATTTGCGTCAAGAACTTGGTGCTATTTTTATGTTTTTCCACTGATTTATTGATTTATTATATGAGTCGTTTTGGGTCCAAAACCAGCTATCAATTCGTTACACATTGGTGATCATGAAGAGGGCACCCCTTTAAGCAAAAATTTATCAGGAAAAAACGGAAATTGACTAAAAAACCAACAATTTGTTCCCATAGGATTTAAGAGCATTATTTGTTTCAGTTGCTCTAAAATTACTATTAACCTATTTTGTCAATGTTCTCTGGGAACCAAAAATATAGTTCGGATGTTGGTATATTCGCTCATTGCAAGGTTGCCGCCATCTTGAATTTAAAGCAAGGCTAACCTGGCACAAAATTTGCCAGACATGCGACAAGAGAGTTTCCTATTGTTCTAAAACACCAATACGTCAACAGAGTAGATGCACGTGTTTCATTTGGAAAGTTACATGAACAAATTCCCGAGGTAACCATCTCAGTTATGCCAGAACACCCTCGTTTTTGAAGCTCGTGCCAGATCCCATGCAGGGTCAATTGCCAGATGTAAGCAAGTTAGAGCAAAACACTCAGTGTTACAAAAATGTGGGACTTCAACTGGAAAATCTACTGCAACAAATGATTCTTAATCTTAGCATAGGTTTTTATATTGTATTATAGGTTGAGGGCCACTTGTTTGTTAGTACTTTGTACTATTTTGTGATACCCTCGTTAAATAAAGTCTTTACTTACTTACTTACTTACTTACTTACTTACTTACTTACTAATTCTGTTCTGACGCAGATTATGCTCCACTCGGATTAGAAAATGGCGAGATCGAAGATGAGCGGATCATTGCATCATCATGCTCTCCAGGAACCACGCCAAACATGGCGCGGCTCAACTCAGGGGACTCTTGGTGCGCCGGTGACGTCAACAACTGCTTTCTTCAGGTGGATCTTGGGAAACGACACAAGATATGCGCCGTCGCCACGCAGGGTAACCGCGCCCCTACTTCAAAACGAGACTATGTGTCAAAGTATCAAGTGCAGTTTTCTGACGATTCAGTCGAGTGGACCACCTACGAGGAGTGGGTGGATTTTGTAAGTTATGTGTTTACACGTGATTTCACAGATTCGAAAACATGGAAATATAGAGATAAAGAAGAAGGAAAGCATAAAAGGAAGAACGTTGAAAAAAATTGAAAACACAAAAGATTATTGAGAGTTTTTCTTGGGTGTACTTACCAAATGTTTGACTTCTCTTCATCTTTCAGCTAACGTTTGTTTATATTTATTGCTCATATTTCTTTTTTCCGTATTTTGCCCGTGGAGTGGGGCAACTAATACTATGTAAACCATGTAGGTATGTGCTCCCCAAAGAAAATAATTTCAAGCGTTTTCCTCTGAAGTAGGGTATACATAGATGTTGATTTTTTGGACTGAAATAGGTCTGGAGAAGGGCTAATTGACCAAGACGTTTGATCTGAAATAGAGTCAGGGTTTTTAAACGTGCGGCACACTCTACCCAAACGTCTGACCTCCCCAAGTTGATACGGCTTTAGTAATATGGTTTTCAAGCATTTCTATTAATTGGTTATTTCGCGTTCCACAGGAGCTCATGGAGAATGGCGAACTCGATGAAGTCAACACTACCTTAATAGAATCCGGTGCAGCTGATGACGCAATGCGTTTGCATGACGCTATGGCGGTAAGAGCATGCGCAGACACAGCCGACGCTTACACAGATACGCCAAACAGATGAATGATAATAACAGATACATAGTTGCCAGGTAGAATATGCAGAAACAAGAACGTCAGACAACGGCCCTGAACATTTTTAATATATTGGTTCCATAGAATGGTTTTCGGACGACCTTTTTTAAACCTGAACCAAAGTGATTGCATCGCCAATTTGAGGCTGTCAAAAAGTGTTTTGAACCAAACAAAAATGAAAGTAATTTGCCAAAGCCACTTTCACAGTCTTGCACAGTAACAAATAAACTTATGGTACTAGTTTTGCTTCCTGCATTAACGAGGGTTTATCAAGTAAATCCCTTTGCTGAACTTGGTTTCATTTCTACAATATGGCTAAAGAAACAATTCTTCTCTCTTCCCACCAAGTTTTATTATCACGACGTGGCTCATCAAAATACCTTAGCCTCGCACACTGCTCGTGATTGTGAAAGTGGCGCAATTACACTAATATTGAAGGCTAGATACCAATCAACAACGCAAGAAACCGGAACGCGTCTGGTTTTGCTTTCTTGATTGGTGGATATTAGTGCTAAACTTGTTTAAGCCAAACCCAAAAAGCAAAAGCGTAAACATATTCAAAGTTAAGCCTTTTCACTCCCAAGAGTGATCGAGTTCTATATTCTCCTTTAATTTCTTACCAGAGATTATATGTTACGGTATGGAGAATTTGTCACTTGATAGTGTTCTCAGATGACAGTTGATTCAGCTATCAATTCCCACTACTATCACTCATATATACATTTTTCTTCTTAAAATGTTAGGAAAACCTCCGTTTTTAGGTTAAGAGTGAAAAGGTTAAATTCTTAACTTCCAGGGCTGGGGAACCGACGAAAATACGCTGATTGACATTTTGTGCACAAGGAACAATGCGGTAAGGAGAAACTTCTTCTACCTAGAGTATTCTACCTACAGTGCTTTGTGCGCTTGCAAGTTTCACTCGGGAACCGTAGTATTTGATACTAAACGTTCGTCGGGAAAAATCGACCAGATTTATTGTTATGAACCGTAAACTTTAGTTAGTTTACAAAGATTTTCATGATGAAAAGTTGAGCCGAAATTGTAGTGCTTGATTTAAGATCAAGAATTTTAGTTGCGTCAATTCAAAACAGCGCTAAGTGTTGCATCATGGTCAAGAAAAAATTCTTTTGCGTTCTGCATGTATAATAATGTTATATTTTCAGCAAATTAAAAGTTATGTTTTTTTGCTACTAGGAACTTGCAGTGATACAAACTGTGTACAAAGAGAGTAAGTATTTGACAAATATTCCGGCCGTAATCTCCGGGAGTGGGGAGTGGGGAGTTGGGGGAGGGGGGGTACTCAGTACCCCCTCCCCCTCCCCCTCCGGGCCGTAATCATTCTGTAGTTCAGTTGAAACCGATGACTCCAAAAATTGATGAAGGTACCGAAAGTGTGTTGAACGCAAGAAGACTACTGATAATTTAGCACACTGACTTATGGTTTTATTTTGCAAACTAAACAATCAAGCAAATGGCTGACGAGCTTCGTTACGACTACATAACTTAAATAATACAATCATTTCAAACAATTATAGCTGGTGATTCATTTTCAAAATGAACTGCTGGACCTTTATAATAGCTATTAATAAATATGTTTGTTCAGAGTACAACAAATCACTGGACGAGGATTTAAAGGGAGATTTGAGTGGAGACCTACGAACTCTTCTGTTGGAACTGAGTAAGGTATGTTATGCAAATGAAGACCATATAAGAAACCCAAAATAACTACACTTTACCGACCTGGCTAATTATGTCTTAACAACCATAGCTTACTGCACCAGATACGTAGTATAATATATTAAAATAGTATTTACACTGTTCTACATTAAACTACACACTATACCATACTGCTATATATTAGATATACTTGTTTCTTTTAACATTTAGGGAGAACGAAACCAATCCAGTGAAGTTGACATAGATCTTGCCAAAGAAGATGCCAAGGATTTGCTGGCGGTAATAATTTTGTTATTCTCTCAATGAAAAAGAATGATATCACTTATTAATCAAGATCGCGATTTAAATCATGAAATGTGGAACGGGATGTATTTTACTATGCTTGTTGGGAGAACACAAAACAGAACTCCGGGCAAAACTCCCACAACAAAAAGAGCATATCCTCGTGCTTGGTCGTTTAGGTTTTTGATCAAATACAGGGCGAAATATTTAAAACTAAAAATTAGCTGGGTAAAGTTTGGGGGGGGGGGGGGGGGGGGGGGGGGGGGGGCACTTAGGTCGGCTCGACTTAAGTTCGGAAAATTAGCCGGCAATAATTTCAGTGACTATATCTGAGAAGTGTCCCTTTAGTCACCAATTTTTCTGTTGAAGGAACATTCCACGGAAGTAAAAATAACTCAGATAAAATTCTCTTTATAGCGGTTCAGTGTTAATAATTGCACTGTATAAACAAACAATCTCATTTTTTTTCCTCAGAAGGGCCGATTTTGTCAAAACGTTTTACCACCTAGTAACAAATATTTATCTGCAAATATTCATCAGTTTGGCCTACAAATCACTGTGGAGAATTAATATGCATAGTTCTGTGTAATGATTTCATGGATTTGATTGTAAATACATAGTCAATGGAGATATAGCAAACAATTGCACACAGACAGCTTCGTTAGAGTCCCTAATAATTTTCTGAAAGATTCATACGATTCTGACATTAGGCCAAAAAATGATCATTTTCCGAAAAAATGACCGATTTTGACGAAACATCACCTAGTAAGAAGGATTTCTCTGCCAACTATTCATCAGTTTGCCCGATGGGAAACATTTTCACTCCAGAGGCGAGATGTTTGCCGTGCTCTTTCTGTTTACACCTTTATTCACCACAGTTAATTGGGATTAAAACAGCTTGGTTAGCAACGGGTACTTACGGATCAACCCTGCTGGGGCTCATCATGACTGGTTTGTCGTTCGTTTCTATTATTCAGGCCGGAGTGGATAAATGGGGGACCGACGAAGCTGCTTTTATTCGTGTTTTCACACAGCGGGACCTGAAGCAACTCGCGGCTACATTCGCTGAATACGAGAAGGTGAAAACAGCTTTTCTAACCTTCTTAGTCTGGCTGCCCGCGGTAGTCATATTTTGTAGTTATTTGATATTGGTTGACAGTCACTATGTTACTTTACGTTTTCCTCTGTCGCTTGTTTGTTTATATTTGTATTATATAATGACTATGATACTACGCGCGTTCTGATTGGCTAAATAACCGCTTAAGATGAGAGTATATTACACGGTGACGTGATACGTGATGTTTATTGACTAATTATCTTATAAAAGAAATATGTAACACATTCGAGTGTAATATAGCCTCTAAACACTTGGGAAGTTGGGAGAACACTCAAGTAGCGGGAAACCACAAGGCGGCCTCGTGGTTTCCCTACCTCTCGTGTTCTACCAACTTCTCGTGTGCTTAGATGAGGCTATATTACACGGGAACGCGCTATATATTTCTTAAAGAATTTGTATTGATTAAAGTCCTTAAGATTGTTTTTTGGGGCCCTGCAATTGTGTTAAGTTTTATCTTGCACCGCTCTCTGTTTGTGTCGTTGTTTTAAGTTGGTCTTTATTGTTGAGTAAGCCACTTTCATAATCAGGTGTAGTTCGCGAAGTGCAGGTGTTCTGGCGGCCACTAGAAAATAAAACTTGGTAGGCAGAGTGTATAACTTATTCTGTGGTTATAACACAATTATATAGACACAAAACCAGGCTCAGCAGAGAGATTTACTTGACCGCAGACAATCTTTTTATGTGGGTAATAAATAATATTTGCTTCTGCGCACGATTGTGAAAGTGGCTTCTTGCCCTTCCTGCTGTTTTATTGTTCATCCTTGCCTGGGCGGTCTAATTGCCCCGACAGGCTGCTGCTGGTTAATTCGTCCTTTTATTCTTTCATTCCATTTTTCATTTCTTAACCTTGTCGTCTGGTTTAATTTTACAGCTTGGCAAAGGTGACATGGCGTCCACAATCAACAGTGAAATGAGTGGGGACTTGCGGAAGTCATTTCTTCTACTTGGTAATATTCTCTTATTCATATAACGTCCATTTGAGAAACTCCGAGGCAATCAAAAGACGGGCTAATTGTCAGTGGACTGTGAGCAGTCAACTTTTTTAGATCGATCTCAGACCGCCGGGTCAAAGTGATTTCTCGACAGTGAACGCTCTCAAGGCCATGTCGATCCAAATGTGATATCGATTTATCGATCTGATGTCGATTAAACTGTGCATTCGACTGTGTGAACGCGCATGTCGATCCAAATGTCTTTTTACTCGACTGAGACTTTGATTTTGATCAGAAAAATAAAAGCAGTGAAAAAAGTTCAATAATTAAATCCAAGATAAAATTTGCTGTAGGTGTTGTACGTGTTCTGTTTAGTAGGACCTTAACCCTTTCGCTGTCAACAGTTATCAACTTTAATTTCTCGTTCAGTTTTTGTGTCTACTGCTTCGAAGAAGCGTAGACACTATGCCATCGGGTCTGTAATGTAAGTAACAATGGATCATTCGGGACCAATGAAAATGAACCACGCTGGATCGCCGATCGTACACGAACTTCACTAATGGTCGAGGAAACAATGACAGGGCGACGAAATCTGGTTCGTGACAAGCTTGTGATCACGAGAAATCCATGAGGTCACCGCGTTTTCAGCGAGGCGATCGGGTTAGTGATTATTTCGCGATGAATTGCTTCAAGCTTACCAGGATAACTTGCCACAGCTTTCGAAATATGTGTCAAACCGGTCAAACGAAAAGTGTAATACCAGCTCTTAAGAGAACTAGGTTGACTGCGTCGGCTTGGCGGAAGACAAACTGGTGTATCAACTATGTGTTGATGAGGGTAATGGAACGCCGTCAAAGAGACAATAGCTGACGTTTCGAGCGCTAGCCCTTCGTCGGTCAAACGAAAGGTTACTTCAGTGTTGTGAATTGACGAACTTGGCGTCAACTGAGCCGATACGGATCGAGTTAGAGCGACGAGTTGCCTTGCCGAGGGAAAGCTGCGGACGCTTGACTCGGATACGCAAAACAATATCAAGCCCCTTTTGGGGAAACTAAAGCCCCCTGTTAATTTTGTCTAAAAATCACAGTTTTTGAAAATATGTGTGCCGAAAACGCTCGAATGAAAGGTTCTGGCCAGTGCTATGCATCGCCCGATTTTCCGATGAACTGTGTACAGTATGACAACATGTTGCAGCGGTACGTAAATCGACCAGTTATTATTTTGTGTTGATGTTTCAGTCGGCAGAGACAATAAAATGTTAAGCACCTATGAATCTTCCATTTGGTCATTCGCGTACGAGTTAAAATAAATATATACTTTACTTGAGCCTAATTCTGCTTGTCGTTACTAATTTTATTTGGACGGCCGTGGGGTGAAATGTTTACAAAAACCGCCAATGGCAAGTGAATAGTCATATTTCTTATCAATGGCTACTGCATCCTCAAGCACCTCCGGGAACCTATATTTCTCCAATAGTTCAGCCTGGCCTCGCGACGCTCTCGGAGTCGAGGTAACGCAAGTGCTTCTTTGTGCTGATCCGAGTTAATCTGTGAAATGCCTTCAATGTCTGGGTATCATTCCCTCTGTTCCTGCATTACGTGTGTGCGTTTTCTCTATAGTTAAACTTCCCAAGTTTCCCCAGAAGAAAATTGTTTCTTACACAACATTTTTGCTTGAACACAGATGCGACGCGACATTATGGCAGCGGGCCAGCTCAGATTCAAGCTAACGGAAATACGTCACAAATCATCTTGTGGTGCAAGAGGCACGGTGGCGGTGCCTGTGGCAAATGTCAGTTCTTTATGCAAAAAAAAAAGAAGAAAAAATGCAGTAGACACATGCACCTCACAGGAGCCTATTTTTATATAACGACAAGTATATCATACAGTAAGGAAAATTTTCGTGCCTTGTTCAGATGAAAGCTGATTAAACTATAAAATTCTCATTAGATCGATTATTCATATAGTTTGTTCTTGAGACTTGCTAAGAGAAACTGGATTTTGATCTTTATTTTCAGTGAATGTTGCCACGGATCCTGCGACATTTTTTGCTGATTGTCTGCAAGTGGCACTCCAAGAGGGAGACTGGAAAGAAGTCTGCAGAATTGTCTTCAGCAGAAATCGAGTGAGTTAAATTAAGATATATATATTGACCCTGTAGTATTTCCATGCTCCTGGTTAAAGTCAATGAGGATATGGGTTAATATTCCAGCTTTTGTTAGTCTATCTAATATGGGTCTTTTATCACGAAGTTTTTTTTGCCAGTAATTCACCCACAATGCATCATTTTGCGTAGAGTTTGAATATGTATTGGCACAAAGTATGCGAATATAATTTTTAAAGTTTAGACAATTGGGTACTTTGTGGGCCAATAATCTTCTTAATTCAGGCCCGGTCCTTTCTCAATTCAACAGCATCCAATCAATGCACCGTTCATTTTCTGCTTCTTTTTCTTCAAGGTTGCTTTGGAGGAACTGTCAACAGCTTTTAAGGTTGCTTATGGAAGCGAGCTTATCGTGGACATAGAGGACAAATACGACGGTGACATAAAGGCCTCGCTTCTAAGGAAACTTCGCGGAAGTGAGTTGACTACGATGCGAAATACACCATGCATTATGGTTCATGAAAAGGAAGACCAAAGTGAAGGGCAAAACAATTTTTTACAGTACTTTTACAGAACTTGCAAATGTACATTAAAATAAATCTCAATTCACAGCAGAAAAAACATGTGTTGTTCGCTCCTTCAAATTCATTGGCTGCATATCAATGCTTGTATTTTAATGATGCGATAACAATACACACATAATATATTTCAGAGTTATAAAAAATAACGTACAAAAAAGTATGTGATTCAGACCGGCCCTAAACCCTTACATGCATGTAAGTTATATTTCACAGAATATATATTAATAACATGATGTATCATAATTGTGATGTAATTGTTACAAGTATAGCTTACTATATTTTGTTTTACAGAGAAAACAGTAAAAAGATTCGAGGCAAAGGTAAGTTTTCTATTCAATGCGTTTCTCGTGCATCAGTTGGTGGCTGTCGGACCCGGGAGGGGTACTCCCATATACGAGCCATATAGGTATGTCCCGCCATAAAGGGTATAATTTTCAGCATTTTAGTCTGAAATAGGGTATCGATTTTAAGCCTTTGGTTTGGAATAGGGTCGGAGATTTTCATATTTTGTCTGAAATAGTGTCAAAAATTACACAGTTTGGTCTGAAATAGGGTAAGGGTTTTCGGTCCCGTGCGGCACACTCCTACCCAAAATTTTGAGGGGGGTGGGGGGTGGGCGTCGAAACACTGGGTTTCAAATTTATATTACCTGCGTTTTTATTTTATTTTGCTCAGGTCTTTGAGGGAAACACTGACCATTTGAATGTGAAGACGAACTACCTCAAGCATCCAGTTATTGCCCGTTTTGTCCGCTTCTACCCACTCGAGTGGTTTGTGTGGCCTTGCCTGAGCGTAGAATTATACGGTGCTCCTGCTGATGAAGAGGGTAAGGAACTAACACAGGCCTCAGAGGAGTTCGCTTGCTTTCATTTTGTAGATTGAACCTTATGTATGAACCTACATGAAGGATACCGCAAGACGATTTTAGTCGGTGAGCGCGCTACGCAATCCCTCAAAACGAGATCAACGAAATTTCGCCTCGCCTTAGGGAGGTTAGGTTTAGAGTTAGGATTACGTTAGGGTTAGGGTTAGGGTTAGGGTTAGGATTAGGGTTAGGTTATGGTCATGGTTAGGTTATCTAACCTCCATGAGCACAGCGAAATCTCTGTGATCTCGTTTTGAGGGATTGCGAAGCGTGCGCACCATTTTAGCGCACCATTCCTTTTGGACTATTCCGTCAGTTATGTAAAACCCTATATGATGTACCTACATGAAGGATACCTGAATAGGAATAGACGGAATAGTCCCAAAAGAACGCGCCCTAAATACACTATCACGCGTACTAAATATATTTAGTGCGTGTGCCTTTGCGCGCTCACGATGCAGTCATCTTGCGGTATCCTTCATGTAGGTACATCATATAGGGTTTTACATAACTGAAAGCAAGCGAATTCCTCTGCGCCCTGTGGAACTACTCAAGATATCATCATCTCAAAGCGTTGATCACCGTTTGAACATATATCGTGCACATGAAGTAGTTCTCGCAATACTCCCAGGCTCCTTTTAACAAACGCAGAAGAAACTGGAAACGACCGAAGCAAGGAAGCTACAGAACGGCATAGAAGACGTATAAATTGTTTAATCACATTTTCAGAACGTGCATATACACGTCGCCCTTGGCATTCACAGGGTTGAAGAGATAATTGTTGTTCGAAATTCTATTCTCATTTTTCAGTCCCACAACCGTTGCCAACAGTCAAAAATAGTGGAGATGACATTGTCGTAGGTAAGGCTTGAGTGTGCTTTCATTGCAAACTTATTGTAATTTAGGGATTTTGTGCACGTTGACTAGGAACTTACTGTTTGGACTACGGGGCCTTTTTTATTCTGTTTGTTATTGGGAGGTTTCAATAAGGAGAATATGTATGGGCGGGTGACGGGGGGGGGGGGGGGTGGGGAATCTTGACCGCTGTAGGGAGGGCGCGGGCCATAGTGGAGGTCAAACTGCACAAAGAAACATGCACAGTCAATTCGATTTTTTTTCAAAGTCTACCACGAAAAGAAAGACGAAGAGAAGCGGTTGTCGTACAGTTAGATTAATTGTTTATTACAGAGGAGCTGGGAACTTGCGAGATGCTTCCTGTACCTACCCCGGATACAAACAATGACAGACCGGCTTCGGATGACGAGAAAGAACAATGGGAACGAGACAGGAAAGTCTGGGAGGAAGAGAAGAAAAGGATGGAAGAAGAGATAAGAAAATATGAAAAAGAAAGGGAAAAGCAGCGGGAGAACAAAGATTGGGAGGCCGAGTGGAAGATAACGGAAGGCAAACGGATCACCTGTGAGCTGAACCGGAAGGAATTGATAGACGAGAAAAGTAAATGGGAGAAGGAAAAGATAAAGATGGAGCAAGACTGGAAAAAGAGAGAGGACGAGCTCAAGCAAAACATCGAGGAAGAGAAGAAGAAGCGAGTGCAAGCAGAAGAGAAACTAAAAGTCATCCTAAGTCGAGAAATGATTGTGCAATCAGGAAACCGAAAACCGTCGTCGGAGGATGAGAAGGAGGGAACGAAAAAGCGTGAAAGAAGACCCAGTGCGGTGGACAAGATGATTGAAAGAGATCAGAAGATTCGCGAGGAAGAATGGAAGAAGTTTGACGAGGAGAAGAGGTCGTGGGAAGAGCAAAGAATCAAGTTTCAACAAGAGAGGAAAAAGTGGGACGTGAAAAGGATAGAATGGGAAGAACAGAACAGAAAGAAAGAAGAAGAGAGAAGGCAAAAACTAGAGAATGAACGTAAAGCAAGAGAGGAAACTGTTGGGAGGAAATTGTCGGAAGAGGAAAAACGCAAATGGATGATAGGTTGGTTTTGCTGATCAAACTTCAGTCTTTGCCAAATCCGGGTGACAATCTTTTATGATCAATCTTGGTACCCAGACCCTTAAATTTTAGTGGCGTATGCTCGACGAAAACAGTGAAAATGAAGGAATTTGAAAAGTACCGGCCCTTTGTAAGGTTCCACAAATAGTGGACCCACTGTTCCTAGCAACCGATTATATTCAAGACTATTTAGGTCAGGTAATCGGGTTTATTTCAGAGCCTTAAAATTCCACCATATGCATCTCGCCGAGAAGGCTCTGGGTACGAGATTAATTTCACAAGCTTGCGTACGGAACAACACTTTACAGGCCAAAAAAAAAAGAGGATTCTCGTGTTTGAGTTACACATAACAACTTTTTAAAGCATTTCTAGTCAATTCTGCTCTCACTATAGACGTAAGTGCAGTCTTGAAGCGTCAAAATATGGGTTTATTGTATATATATTCACTTGATTTTTATTATTTTCATGTCTCATACACTTTACTCGTAGCGTTTGATCCATAACATTCCTAACCCTTTGTTTCTAGAGTCCCAAATTGCGATGAACGGAAAGAAAACCACAACATACACAACAACAAGAAATGAACCCACAAGCCGCCACAAAACTACAATAGAGGTCGAAGTGCAGAAACCAAAGCCGATTGTTAAAGAGTTCAAGCCTGAAATTCACTTCATTCCTATTGAAGTCCCCAAAGAAGTGGTTGTCGACGATTTAAAGGTAAAAACTGATCCAGAACAAGGGGAAATTAAAGATTGGGGGGGGGGGGGGGGGGGGGGGGATTGCTAGTTCCAATCATAGTTGCTTGCTATAGTACCATGCTTTGGAAGACAACATTCGTACTAAATATTAGTCATTCCTGGTCAAAAGGTGGAGTTTCGAAATAAAACTATTGGCTAGAGTTTTGTATTTTTTTTACGCAATTTAAGCAGCATTCCATTCCTAAATACCCTCAGAGGTTCTTCGCTTGCCAATAAAGAACGGTGAAGGCTCGGCAGAGAGCGGCAAAGGCGAACGGTGGCGAGGGAACCTCTGGGCGCGCGAGGAGGCAACCTCACTTCCACGTCAGGTCTTCTCGCTCGCAATCGCCGTTGTGTCTGTCAAACATTAACCAATCAGCGACGAAGCTCAGCTAAACTCATGGAAGTGAGGTTGGTACTTCGCGCGCCCAGAGATCCTTTCCGTTCGCTTCGTCGCTGCCGTTTTTGTCAGAAACTCTTGAAGGAGCAATATAAGGACCTCTGGGACCAGGGTAATTCTTATATGTCCTACATGCAGGAATTATGCCGTTAATATAACGCATTGCCATGTAAAAGGAAGCCTTGTGCAAAACCTTTTTTTATAACAACGCTGAAATGATCTGGATGAAAATGAACGCGCAAGCCATAAAAAAGGTTTTACGAGACAGGCTTCTCTAAAACGTTCCACTGATTTGAGCGCCACGTTGATTTTAGCCAGATCCGGCATAAAACACAGCTAATGTTCCAAAGGGATAAGACCAAAACTGGAACATAAGGTTTAATGGATTATACTATGCTGAACGACGTAATTCGTTTAAGCGGTGATTATCCCCTCTCTTTATCCTGACAATCTAACCACATCAAATTTGCGTTTGTACAACCTTTTAGCGACATTTAGTTCTATTCTTGACATCAACACTAAAATTCTATTTCTGTTCCCTGTTATCAAGAGTGCTCCACTTGCCATCAACGATGAAGTCGGTGAGCTTGATGAAAACGGCGTGGAAGAAGATGGACCAGCCCACGTGCACAATCACGATCACGATCACGATCACGATCACGAGATTGACAAAGAAGGCCACTTTGACCAATTCAAACGTTTCATGAGGTCATGTGACCATCTGATGCCACCTACAGACTATGCTGCTACAAATGCTGCAGGTAAAATACCGGTTGTACCGGTATTTTTAAATTTACCGGTTCCACCAGTATGCGAACAGAAAATCCTTTCTGCTAGTGTTATAAGCATCCACACTCTATTTTTACCACGTAATAGCATAAAATTACACTTAAAGAATTTTGAGAAAATAGCAACGGTTCGAAATTGCAATGCTTGCAGCTTATATACCCAGAATAATAAAACGAGCATCGGGTCAAAATGCCACATTTATGTATGCCACGGTATAATGAAAAGTTTCTTAAAACACTAAAACAAAAAAAAAAAGAAAGAAAAAAAAAAAAAAAAAAAAAAAAAGAAAAAGAAAAGAAAAGAAACGTCTTGTGAAGTTGTGTTTCCTAAACACAAACAACTTCCGATTTTACTATCATACATGTGAAAATGAAATGTGGTTTTTGCTTTCTCTATTTTCTCAGAGACTAGCTTTTTCTCAAAATACGACGAAGCCGAATCCAATCTCCGACCTTTCCCGAGCTGGTTCGGAGGACTGGATATGGGCAGCGCATCGCGCTTGTATCAACCCTGTAATAATCCGTTCAGTGACTTGGACATAGAAAGGCTGCTGCACATTGATAACGAGGGCATAGATGGCTGGAGGAGACTGAAACGGTCTCGTGAGCTCGAGATTTGGCGAAAGGAAGGCAAAGGTCCAGTGACAATCAAGGTACGAATATGCAAAGGAGTTTGTTTTAGTTGATAAATAGCAAGAGGTTAACCATCTCAATTTAATTTAGGGCACGCTCGATTAGGTCTATTCCGGAATAGGAATTGCGATACGGATTGATATAATATTTTGCTTTAGAGCCGAATTATGTCGAAATGTATCGGGAGCTGTTCGAAATATCAGCGTGAAGGTTTTGGAAACAATTTCCCCCAAATCAAGCAAAACTTTGGATCATTTTAGCTATTCCTATTCCGGAATACGGTCAGTGGAATGTACTGTTAGTCAATATAGCGGCACCCATTTAAAATTGAGTATAAGCAACCATGAATATAATAGCCATATTGGTAAGCCAGAAGGAATAACTAGATTTAAACGTAATTTGTCTCAGATTGATTTTGTGAGCTCTCTTATTTATTAGGCCACGATGATCCTGAATAAGATTCCTTTCAAAGACGGTAAGGTGCCTCTTCTCCCTTACACCCCCACCCTCATCCCAACCCCCCCCCCCCCTCCTCTCCAACCTCGTTCCCAAAGGCCCTGGGAACGAGGTTGCCCCCCCTACCCCCTCCCCCACGGTTTTCAGCCTTGCGGTCACCTTGCTTTTGAGTCAGCGGTTATCGCACAAAACTGCGGATTCAAGTCCAGATTCTGTAGTTAAACATAACGCTCGTAAAATCTCAAGACAATTCAATACTTGGACTCGATAGAGCTGTTTTCGGATGACTGTCGAAAGTAATCGTGTGATTGCTTTGGTTTTGCGTTTGCTACGCTTTCGGATTGGTCCACACAAGTTTGGCAGCATTCTCAACCAATCACTGAACAAAACCAAAACCAAAACCAAACACTTCTCAAGCAAGCGATGGCGTGTACTCGCATTGCTGATTGGAAAGTAAAACCAAACGCAAGACCAAACGTGAATTACTTTGGCTTCTGATTGGCTGAACTGCTTTCTCTCAGTCTCTGTGATTGGCCTGTGTGATTACTTTGGTTTTGGTTTTCGACAGTCATACGAAAGCGGCTCTACTCAATTATAAGTTAGTTCAATGCATTTTATAACATAAGTTGTGCATAAGGAAAACAAGGCTTGCATACGATGTGAAATTTCACCTCGAATTACGAGAAGTTAAATAGCCATGGCGACGAACGCTGTCCAACGAAAGTGACGACGTCAAAAATGTATTTCGGCTGTGTCGTTCTGTCCTGAGCTGATGTATTGTTCAATTTGTGCTCTTATAGCCGTTGATTTTGTCAGTGATTGGTCTATAAGGGGCCAATGGGATCCCACATTTGACAGTGTTGAAGTCGTGGATGAGGCAGAAGACTTTAGAGTGTTAAAGTGGTAGGTATACCTAAACGTTTTGTGATTTTTATGTGGCCAACTTTACATATACAAAAGATTGATCATTTGTAGCTTCTGATGTTCGTGGTTCCAAGTCGACCACGATGTATTTGTACTCTTAATTTCAAGGGACTGATTGCAAATCAAAAATAGGGAGAATTATTTTGGTTTAAATGCTGCCTACATAAAAAAGCTGTAAAGTTACAATAAAACTGTGTACAAGGTGCTGATATCAGTAACAACGACTTAACTAAATTTATGCCTTCAAAAACGGCTATATAGTAAAGGGAAACTATAGCTATAAGCCATTTAATTAAATGTAATATAATCATGTGAAGTAAGATATTTTCATTTTCGTTCCGTATGAAACCAGCATCATGAAAAAGAAAAGGCGATGCCTCGCTCTGGCGACAATGAACGTGGAAAATTTGGACGAACCTTACAACATGGTGATGTGGAAAAACACGAACCATCCTTACGTACCCGAGGATTCTGAGATGACTTTAATGACGTAAGCATGCGGAAACATCAATGCTTCTGTTTCTAACCTCCTCGTGTTTTTTGTTTGTTCTTCATTTGCTATGCTTTACGCGACCATTTCTCTCTTAAAAAATTGAGATACTATCGTCCTTCAGCAACGAAAGCCAACAAAAACTCGCTCAAAATTTTACCGACGAGAGCGAAATTTCGATGTCCTCACTAAAATTTCGCACAAAATTTCGTTCTCCTCGACGAAAATTTGCTCGTTACTTCGCATAAATTACCTTTACAAACAATAGGCGCTTCGAAACTTTGCCGAAATTTCGCTCTTTTCTGTCAAGTTTTGACTTCTGCCGCTATTACTTTTGCACACTACTGTAACTCAGCACTGGAGCATAATTTCCTCGTTATAATAAAAATCATCGACTAACATATTTTGGCTTGGTTTTTAGACTGGATACTTTGGTATGTGGGATTATTATCCGTCCATACCACGACGGAACCAAGTTCTGCAAGATTACCATCATAACACAGCTACAAAGCTCCGCCCCAGGCTGCCTGCGAAACACCTACCTCACAGGCAACCCGTCCAAGTGGCTGTGGCACTTAAAGAAGTTTCATTCCCTGTGCATGAAGCAGGAGAAGACGCAGAAAGCCGTGGGAAGCGACGGCGTCTCCATATCGTCTTCCTGTTCATCTAAAAAGTCAGAGTAGTAGACTGCATGGGTATCATATGTTCTTTCGTCGATCCCGAACCGTCACTAATCTGGCTCAAAGTGCAAATTCTCCCAACCATAAAATAAGTAAACGTACGAGTGATGAAAAGAAATTCATTTTTTAATCATCTGACATTTGAGCAAGGTATCAATATTGCTTCCACAGAGATTCACTCGTTAATGTTTGAGACTCGATCGACAAAAGAACATTTGATAACCAAGGCTGCGGACTGATTTGTGTGACCTGCAATTACTCAGCAGTTATCGTGCCCTGTGCGCGCCGTTGGCTGTTTTAATTTGTGCCACTTAATTTCTTTTGCAATTGCACCACATATTCTTGCATACACAGGTACTTTGTCATACTTCGGCGCTAGTTTGGCAACAGTATTCGGTAGAGGTAACATAAAAAAATGTTTGGGACATATTTGCAATAATTATAGTAATATCGTAACAGCGAGCTCAAAGCTTCCGTCACTCTCTTAACAAGCCGTTGGTGCGAAGGCGTGAATCACTACTAAGCCCCTCACGTAAATATAGCCACAGCACAGTAGCGCAGATACACGGCTGTTATTTTCAGGGAGTTGTTTTAACTCCAAAAAGAGAGTTAAAAAAGGTATAGAACGACTCCTTTTTTGGAGTACTTTTTACTTCCACTTTTTAACTCCCTCATGAAAGTAGAATTATCTCCCTAAATAGGAGTTGATATCACCCCTGTTTTGGAGTTTTACAGGGGTGATATCAACTCCTATTTAGGGAGATAATTTTACTTTTATGAGGGAGTTAAAAAGTGGGAGTAAAAAGCACTCCAAAAAAGGAGTCATTCTGTACCTCTTTTAACTCCCTTTTTGGCGTTAAAGTAACTCCCTGAAAATAACAGTGTAAACACTAGTTCCAGTAGCGTTATAGCTTTTTATATTTCAACCATGCCAGTCTCCAGGCTGCACATAGACTGAATTAGTCAATCAGTAAAAAAAATTGTCCAGTCAGTCAAATAAACACGTACATTTAATCAGTGGTTGTCACAATCTGTTTTAGCCTCTCATACACATTCGTGATGAATGCTACCTTGTTTTACACGGTTAAACTGTAGCCTTGTAGTTCTACTTATCGTCGTTTGCACCAACATTTTGCCGGCGTCATCACGCAAACAGTTTCAATAGCAATTACCCATCTCGACAACTTTCAACAGCTTTTATTTCATTTTGGCAACTTGTGAGTTTAAAATGGTCAAAATGGTTTTCGAGCAACTTTCTGTTTAAGGAAAAACTTGACGTGTGTTTTTTTTGTTTTTGTTTGTTTGTTTGTTTTTTAATAGTAACTTCTAATATCTTCTGTCATTTAGTAAAATCTGATATTCATTATCTGATACATGGAAAAAGTAAAAAAAAATCTGATCGATTCTCAGCCTCAAAACGTCAACAAGTCAGCGGTTACAAGGTGCGAAATCAAAATGACGGATTGGATTCGGACAAGACTCTTCTGATTGAAGTGCTAGACACTGATATATATTTTTCTTTAGCCAGAAATATTATAACAGTACCCTAGTGACGTTACAAGCAACTCGCGGGCAATAGTTCATAAAAATAAGCAATTTGTTTTGGCAATTTGGGCTAAAAGACCTAGCGGAAGTTTCAGACGACTTGGAGCAACAATGGGAGCAACTTTTCGGCAAAGATTTTGGATTTATTTCACAAGTGAGTCAGCTTTTTGATTAAAGAGCGTGATTCAGGCCCGTGTGACTGATCCTCTGCGTACTCACTATATTGTGCATTTTAATTTTCCCTAATCCCCCCCCCCCCACACACACACCTCCGAGTTTTCGATGGGGCAGATCGGACCAATCTGATGATGCATTTTGCAAGAAAGCGAGGGGTCACTACTTTATGATGCCGCATGTCTCGTGACTAAAACTTGTCTTGCCTGGTTTATTCATAAGGTGATAAATGACATTGACAATACCATTATAAAAGCACTGTTGTTTATCTAACTATACCACATTGTTTACATAATGTTTAGCAAAAGATTAGTTTCCGATAAGTTGGAGTTTTAAACAGGCAAGAGCAAAGAACTTCCACAGTCTGTTGTAGCGTGCTGTACTAATGGATGGTCGCGTGTCAGCGGGCAAACTTGCCAGAGTTTGCTTATAAAAGCGCTTTAATGCAGTCACACCGCTTTAGTGTCCATGGAGTCGCTCTCTAAGCGGGCTCGGAATCCAAATAGCAAGCAAAAAGCGGGGGCTCGGGCAGTTGATATTTGCACAACGTCTGGAACACAACAAGAGCCGCATCGGAACTGCGCACATAAACAAACCTCTGCATCTGTAATCCAAATTTGGCTGTGTCCGCCCTTCTACGGTTGACCGGGTGAATAAGCTGAATCTAAATTTAGAATTCTTTGCGTAGTAGAAACATTCCTCGACTGCGAAAAAAAAAAAAAAAAAAAAAAAACCGTGTATGCCTGCCAAGCATGGCGTCACGATCATGATGTCAAGCTTTTGTCGTCTCGCTTTGCAGTGCAGCGCTCAAAGATATTCCGTGACTCAGACTTTTGCTTCGGCTACTGGATACGCCCGCTGCGTGGGATGTTTAGCGTGCTCACATTTCTTCGTAAACACGTCAGTTTCCGTCTCCGAGTATTTTGGGTGGTATGCAGAAACATGGGTTGGACAGAGCAATTTGTAATATTGTATAAACAAACACCACTCTGCCGTGATTGTCAGATAAAGACCATATGAGGACTGTTACAATTGTGGTTTATCAGAACAATAAAGCAATATCAATAGAGCTTACGTCAGCACATAGCTAGAAATTTGAAATCAATAGTGGACTGAGAAGGCCCTTATTTTTCGGATTTTTTCAGTCGCTTTTACGAGCCGACGCGAAAAGTCACGACAAGTCACTTCGGGCGTTCCGAACTGTAATACCCTGGGGCATATCTATCCCAGCATCCTTTGTTCGTCACGCGATTTCGCTTTGCAAAGAGAGGAGTTGAGAGGTGACATTTGTGCACAAACAACAAATCACAGATTTGAGGTGAGTAATCTTCGATAACTTGGCAAACAAATGCTTAGATTATGCTATCTCGAAGCGGTCTTGTTTCATGATCAGCGCAAAAGGAGTCAAAATTGTTTGTGAGAACAATCGAGTCGGGTCTTTATTCGAAAATCCTTTATTCATTCGCGTATCTTTGTCAATTTATCCCAGTCTCTCTAACATCGAGAAAGATCTAGACATCGTAGAGATCGAGAGAAGGTACTTCGTATACTGTGGTTAGTTCTGCCCTCGGGGAAAGCACTGCCTTGCTGAGACAGAATCAAGCGAAATACGAGTATCGAGGTTTTGTAATTCCGTTCTGGATTACATATTTCGGCGCGATCGAGACTTTCATGGTCCGCAACCGTCTGAAATATTATTCTATGTGACTGACTTCTATCAGCGCTTTCTACTTCATCTAAATCCAACGGGTCGCATCCAGATCTTCTCCGAGCAAAGTGGCATGCTTTTGACTGCATGGCGTCCTGTTTGACTTGTTTGCTGCTCATTTGAGCGTTTCAAGACAAGAACTCTGCAACAACGCCCACACGGAAACTTTACAAAGCTTGAAATCCGAGCTATTCAGACCCTTCATTCGTCGTCTGGTTTTGTTGCTTCGATCGTATTGGGTTTCGCCAAAGGTCGTAACGTTCGAGATTGTGCTTTCGCGGCAGGAATGTTGTTTATGAATCACATTAAACAACTCGGTTATTTGATTCTGTTTTAATAGCATATGTGTTCCAGCGATAATAAGAGATGACGGGCGAGAAAAACAAAACAACAGCTGCGAACTAAAGAGCAAATATCGAGTTCTGTCGCCTTTCAACAAGTGCACCCAAAAATATACCGACGATGACTCCCAAATTATTTAAAATTCATGCATTCTTGGAGAGAAAGGGGCTGTTTAAAAGAAACCGTTTAAAAGGATCGTTTTTATCGATGACCAACTTTTGCAGTATTTCAAAGCCAAATTGAAACTGCTTTAGTGTGACCAGCTCTTAAGAGAACTAGATTAACTGCGTCGGCGTGGTGATAAAAACGCTGGTATATCAACTGAAAGTTGATCGAGGTACTGGAACGCCGTAAAGAGTAACAGTAACTGACATTTCGAGCGTTAGCCCTTCGTCAGAGCGAATGAAACTGCTTTAGGTTAATATTTCCTGTTTTTCAGCCAAGGAAAAACACGAACTTGCCGCGACGAGTCTCAAACACGAGGCCCGAGTAAATATTTACCGAAACATTGAATCGTTCTTTGTGCTGGTCAAAAGATCTTTTGTGCACTCTCTGTAGTGGCTCTTCAAGTGAATTCGAAGTTTATATTTTAATTTATGCAGAAGCTTTAGTTGATCGCTTGTAACGAGTGAATACAGGCTTGTTAGCGCGTTGTTTCCGGTCACGCGCGATTGCATGTATTTACATTTGTTGCACAATTTTCTCGCAAAGAAAGGTTCAGTCAGAGTCAAGCAAATATTACAGGTGGAAATACAAGGTGGTACTGTCAAACGACCACTAAGACAAAGTATTGTGAGGTCTTCTTGCGAGTTGGGACGATCGTGCATGGTAAATCTCTTTGTTTCTCAATATTTTCCTCCAGGGGTTTGTGCGTTCGTGTCAGATCGAAAAATGGCCGAAGAAGCAGCAATGGTGCCGACGTTTTTTACAGTTGATGCCGTAGAAGGTAAGAAAAGCGTCACAGGCATAATATTTTAAAATGCGATCTGAAAATGAAATATTGTACGCGCTTGAAAATCGAACATGATCGACCCAACAAAAGTCGCGAAGCACTCAAATGGACAGATTTGTGACATTGTAGCTTTTCGATCTTGCTTTATGCCAATAATAAAATGCATAAAAAGATATATGTATATAAAATAGCTAGATATAATTATTCAAACTGGCTTTTAGTTTAACTGCAGCTGCAAAAACTGATCGGGATGTCCGTTGTTACAAGTGATTGAGATTACAGCCGATAAATACTAGAATAGACTTTGTCTTTTATTCTGGCCTTTTCTTATAGCCATTTTGGATCTTCTAATTTAGAGTAGCATAACTCTGTTTCGTCTTTCACGATGAAGAGGAAAGATTATGAAAGAATTTTTATAAAATTCGTGTTATTGCCATAACAATGGTCACGCGCGTTTTGCGTGACACGTTCAGTGTGTGTTTTGTATGCTTTCATGGATTTCTGCTTGTGTGAAATTGTGGCTTAACTCGGTATTTCTCTGTTTATGCACTTCATGATAATTTAGATATGTTGAGAATGCTATACAGTTGAGCTACTGTAAGTTACTTACTTTTAAGGTAGAATTAAATATTAAATAATTGTTGTGAAACTCTGCCATAAATGTGGAAATAGATATTTTGGAAATTATGCAATTCTTCATTTGCGACTGATGTCATGGTGGCCATGTTAAACAAAATATTGCTCATTAGCTTCTATTGTGCTTGAAACCAACATTCTCCAACATGGTCACGGTTTCTTTGTATTTTGAATCTCCAGGGATTGATTGCAAACCAATAATAGCCTTTACTCTTTTGCAATATTTCCCTGGTTTCGCTAAATTTTATAACCAAAAAATAACATCAGCTCCCTCTAACTGGAGTGTATGATCATTAACTTTTTAATGTTTATTGACATTACAAGGAGCATTTGTGAATATCATCAATTATTATAATTCTAGAATATTATTAATGTTTTTGCAAATATCATATTTAAATATAATTACTGGTGTGTTATAAATATGGATTAATATTTAGGCCTGGTTGCTGTTCAAACCCAGTTAAGCTTAACCAATATATTTTTCTCTTTAACTCTTGGCCAATAAACTAATAGGTTTCATTCAAATACCATAAAAAAAACTTACCTTGGCTAAATCTTTCTCAACTGAGTTCTGAGAAAAATCTTCCCTTTCAAACTAAAGATTGTCTAGACCTGAATCCAGAATTAAGATTAGCATTATCATGCATTGAACAAAAGTCAAGTCAGCCATCAAGTTATCTCTATCTCTTTTTCTTGTATAAATTTTTGGATTTTTTTTGTAACTATATTTTGTTGAAAACTGCAAGTTAGTGGCTTATTTTTGGTTATTTCATTCATGTAGATTTCCTGAAGTTTTAAAGCCTGGTCAGGTTGGATTATTCTAAGTGCATGGTGGACCAATATTGTACAGTACATGGGAAGACCCATGAGAAATTAATTTTTTTCTATTCCATTTTCAACAAAACCTTTTGTTCTTACCCTTAGCAACTTTTCTTAACTGACCAAGGTGAATCTTGTAGATTGGCAGAGGGAAAAAGCAAGAGTTGATAAAGGACATATAAAGTCCTTGGTTGCTTAATATTGTGTTTGTGGACATTATATAGAGGATATTACAAGGTGGCGTGAAGATATGAATGTTATTTTCGAGTGGTAAAAACAATATTTTACGAACAAGTGCTTCGCGAGTGAGTAAAATATTGTTTTTACCACGAGAAAATAAAATCCATATCTTCAAGCCGCTGTGTAATTTTCTTTTTATTATATTAGACACGAGTGTTTTACGAGAAATTGCACAAACAACCGTGCAAAAGCAGGAAATGATGCCAACGATATCCTCACTAGTGAGGATATAGAAAATACGCCACTCAGGTCCCGGATGTAGTTTCATATGGATTTTACGCACGGTATATTTTCCAGTAAAACACTCGTGTCTATATAATAAATACATGTATGTCCTTGGTATTCATAGGTTGATTGCTCTTAGTTGTTGTTGTTAAATTTTTATATGGACTTTTTAAAGCCTACTCGCTGCATCCCACTAAGGTTCACAGTGAAATTGCACCTCGGGGAATGGTGGGGACATGGATTTTCTTTGTTGCAATAATCGACTATTCCCCCACCCCATGGGACATAATGTGCTGACAAATCCCCCACATTGTGGGGCCAAAAATTTGGCAACATTTTACAAAAGAGGCTTTGCACAGAAAACTTCTCTCACGAATGAACGGCGTGGTCGAACTGGACGAGGCCGCACTGCATCATATTTTTGGTCAAATCTCCCACCTTGAGCCCCACCTCCGCAGGTCGGGAATCATGAAGAGAAAATCCCCCACCCCTTCGGGCTTAAACACCTTTCAAATAGGAAAAAATGCCCCACATTGCCCCACCATTCCCTGAGGTGGGAGGGGTGGGGGTTACAATTGACTGATGCATTAGATTTGATCAATAGTCTTTTGCAGTCTCTCATCAGATATATGTATCATACTGTATGTCTAGTAAAAAGAACTGGATTTTGACAATGTAGCTTGCTCAGATGAAAGCTGCATGATTATTAGCTATCAATTCTCACAACAATAATCACTCATATATGTTCGTTGGGAGAAAGTAAAAATTGTATTTTGAGCTTGGGAGTAAAAGGGTTGAACACCAAAAACATTTTTGTTATATTAGTTAAAGGAAATGTCTTATTAAGACATTTTAGTCTCATCTTTTAGTTATTCTAATTATTATAAGGAATAGATTTTGCCACTTTTTCCGGCACCAGTTCAGATGGAATTGAGATGTGATGTCATGGTGCACCAACTTGGAAATTAATGATGGTGTCTATTTACTGTTAACTCCCTGGTAAAAAAAGAACTAAATGGTCCTTTGTTGCTCCCCAAAGTAATTACTGCACTGACCACACCAAGCAAGGAGGGAGGCTTAGTTTTTTAGCTATTTCCATTCTGTTTGGCATGGTGTGCTTGTGACGTCACAGAATTTTAAATGAGGAACCAGGCCAGGTTGCCTAAGCTAGTCAGAATGTTTTCAGAATTGATCAAATAGAGAACTGTCTATAAAAATGCTCATATCTTCAACACTATTTTCATGAATGAATGAATGCATTATTTAATCAGCATAGCTTGGTAGGGTTGTGTATCATACATTTTATATCGATTGTATATATATAGTTACTAGAATTTAGCATTTAGTTACAGGTAAATATAAAAGACACTCTGAAAATAATACAGGTAACAAATTAGCCAAATTGTCAAGAATAATTATTGTTAAATTCTATTCACTAAAAAACACTGACTGTTAACTTTTATGAGCTCTTTTAGTACAAGCCATAAAACAAAACTAATCTGGCTGGTTTTTCAACCTTTTATGCACTGAATGCTGAAGAAGTCTTGATATTATTACTGCAGGTGTGGGGGAGCACAGGGCAGGAGAGTGGGTTGCTCTTCTTGTTTGCAGGAAGATAAGTGTTGCTCAAAATACATATTCTCCCAACCTTTTAAGCAGAAAATATATGAGTGATATCGTGAGAATTGATAGTTTAATCAGCTTTCAAGTAATTAAGCTATCAAAAATCAATTTTCTCCAACTGTATCGTATATTTCTGACGAGAACCCGAAGGAGAAATTTACAGTTGAGCACTCTTGGGTTAAGACAGGGTTAAGACAGTACAGCCCAGCACAAAGGAAATTAGCAGACGTGAATTTACAAGAATAGCGTTTTAATCACAAGTACTATGTCTGTAGAATAAATGAAACCGGAAAAATATCGTAGATTCTAAGAATTGGTTTAAAACAAGTGATATATAATCCAAGTGTTTTGTAGTTTACTTACGGTTAATGCCGCCTCAAGCCAGTGTTTGGCGGTGGGAATTCTGGAAGTCTTTCTCAGTAATACCAAGTTTAGCCAGGCATAAGTTGTGTCTTCGACAGAAGCGGAAAGAAAATGGACGCTGGCGTGCGCGCGTGCGTAAGTGTTTTTCCCGCCATGCATTCCTCTTGGCTTGAGTGAGGACTGGGTCAGAGTCTCTCCAAACTCCGACCTTTGTTTGCAACGTTAAAAGCGGTTTTAGTTGATTTGTTTGATTTAAATCGATTACGACAGCATAATTATTTCCTTTTTAATGTCTCTAAAACAACCAGGCGGCGATCCTCTTGGAATGGAAAGTGGTTCAATTCCAGACGAGAACATCACTGCGTCCTCATGTCTAGATGGAGTCACCCCAGCTATGGGTCGACTTAATGTCGGCAGCTCTTGGTGCACTGGTGACGACAAAGACTGCTTTCTCCAAGTGGATTGTGGGAAACTTCATTTGGTGTGCGCCGTGGCAACCCATGGCAACCGGGCGCCCGATTCAAATGGAGACTACGTCAAGAAGTATCAGATTAAACACTCCAACGATGGCGTGAACTGGATCATTTATGAAGAGCCTATGGAGCAGGTAAAATCGAGTACAAACCAACAGAGTCAGCAAACGTCGATACGTGTCATCACAAATTTTAGATATACTGATTATTTTAATTTATCAGAACTTAGAATCAATACTTCCGACTACATGTAGTACAAGTACAAATAATGGAAGGGTGAACTTTAATATCACTGCATGGATTTTATGCAGTTTTGACCAAAACCAAACTAATTAAAGTGCAGATAACAAAGACCGGCCTTAATAAATCGCTTTCAACCAACCAGAAGCCAAAACAATTTGCAGTATACACCTTTATCGCAGAAATGGGCAAGCTTCTCCAAACCCAAGAAAATAAGAGCACGCTGGAAAGAGCACAGGAAATTTAGATAATGCACGAATTTTCAGAGCCATAGACCAAAATATCGCGGATAATATGTAGATGGTTTCGCTCAGTGGACTAGCAAGCCTATTAGTCATTCTGCCAAGTACAAAACCTTATAAACACCTTCGTCTACTGGCTTTACTTTGTAGTAGATCTGACGATTAACAGTGTGAGAAAACACAATCGCCACTTAGTTGCTTGAGCAGATCGCAATCGTGTTTTGCTTTTGTTCCTAATAAATTGTCCAATATTGTGCTGCCAAATAAAAATTGGCATATTTCTTGCAAGAAACTGGAGTCAAAATGAAACTTTAGCCATTTTTGACACTTTAGAATATTGAAATCTATTCTGAAACGTGTTTAAATTGTACCAAACGCAACACTGAAACATGCAATCACGTGTTCAATTAGTTTTGAAAGTCATCAGAGAACCGCTCTTTAGACACTTCCATTGTCTTCTTGTAGGAGGCTTTGGAGACGAGTGAGGGGCAAGGCAGTGTTTCAGAACAGTCTGGAGCGGATGATGATGCGAAGCGACTTTACGAGGCAATGAAGGTATGGGTGTTGTATCCAGAGCGCGTCATTGCGTCCTGGGACGCACAAATTTCGATTTGGACGCAAAAAACTCGACGAGTGCGTCCGCTTGGACGCACGTGAAAACAATTCATTCATATGCAAATTACCGTAAGCGCAAAGGTTAACGCGTGTTTAATTGACATCAGATTGGTGCATTCCGATCCGCACTTTTTATTGGTGCATTTTGATGCGCTCGTGCCAGCAAGCTCAACTGTCGAAGCTGTCGCGGGATTATAAGGCCCCAAATCAGCTGTTGTCGTTTCTAATTGATCATGAAGCAAGCAACTAATTTCGGAACGCGACCTGCTAAGAATATCCGAATGGATACATTGATGTGTTTATTGTCGGTGAGTGGTGCTGGCAGAATTAAGGATGTACAGTATGTGGTTGTTGTCTATTCGATCGATACATGATCCTGGTGCGTTTGTTCTGTCATTATATAGGGCTGGGGTACTGACGAGGATGTGTTGAGTGAAATTCTATGCACAAGGGATAATGCGGTAAGTGCAAAGGAATCGTCCACACTATGAACGTGACGTCAATTCTCAGCTTTTTTGTCTATCGTCGTCCTTCGACGCCATCACCATCTCTAACGTCTTCACTATCGTCATCATATTCTTTGTCATCCTCATCATCATCCACATCATCATCATAATCATCATCATCATCATCATCATCATCATCATCATCATCATCATCATCATCATCATCATCATCATCATCATCATCATCATCATCATCATCATCATCATCATCATCATCATCATCATCATCATCACTATCATTATCATCATTATCATCGTCATCATTATCATCATCATCATCATCATCGTCATCATCGTCATCATCATCATATTCATCGTCGTCATCATCATCATCATCATCATCATCATCATCATCATCATCATCATCATCATCATTATCACTATCATTATCATCATTATCATCGTCTTCACTATCATCGTCGTCGTCGTCATCGTCATCATTATCGTCATCTTCACATCATCTTTTCAGTGTTACTACGAACTTATATGTACTACTACTACCAACTAATTCTTCTTTCTCGTTTATATACGCAGCGGAAGCATGTTTTGCAGTATGTTTAGTATTTTCAATAGACTTATATTACGTTATTTACAAAATTCAAACACTACCAACCCCTTCAAATCTTACCTCTTTATTGTTCTACCATCCACAACGAGATGTTACATGTCAACAAAGATTCAACCGATCCACAAAAAAGCAACACTGGCCTCCTCAATCTCACTCGACGGCCATTCAAACACTGAAGGCTTCAACGACGAATCCGATGCACGCAATACGATCTATCATAAACGAACAGTTACACTTGCCCGGAACAAAATGGCCAACCAAGTCATTCCTCGTAATGATACGATCACCAACAGACCCACAAGCGGCTCAACCGAACAAAAGTCCATTAGTCTTTTCTTACACAAGATGGCGGCCCCAAATGTTGTGTCCGTGCACTGCCGCTGACCATGACCGTGTGCACTGCCGCTGACCGTGATCGTGTGCACTGCGGACACATACGAACAACACCGTCCAGGATGACGTAATGCCTTGAACCAAAAAACCCCCTGCCCCCCCCCCCCCCCTCCCCGTCCATAATCGTTAATAATTATCGGTGCGCACTTCCTATTGGCCACAACAGCACACGCCCCCCCAAACCAAACGCAACTTAGCGTCCCACGCGCCTCTGTTACGACCTCATTTGCCGCTGCTTGTCATGCAATCTACGAAGGACCTTGCAAAGCGCTTCAACGCCGTTAGAACATATCGGCCTTCGGGGATATTTCGAGGTAACTTTCTTCTCCTATTCCCCCTCCCCGTCCTGTGTTGAACTCTTGACCATCGACCCCCAGTTTTCTCCCTCACCCTCAACTCGGCCAGGGCCAAAAGTTCGTAACCGCCGAACGTGTCGGGCATGGATGGCGCGCGCCTACCATTTCGAAACACGTACCATCGAAGGAACTTTTCACCTTCATGGAGCAACCACGTTACTATGCCCCTGATGAGAATAACACGGTTGCTTCGGCGGACGAACCACTCATGATGGTCATCGGTTCACCACACTTTTTCGAGCGCTCTCCCCAACCACCCGCCCCACCCCCAAGTTATATATTATTAGTTTTTATTCCACGTATACGCCGATCCCTCCGTTTCGCCGCTTTCATTTCGCTCTTCGCTTGGTTTTCTCTGTCACAGCGCCTCCTATTTCCATCGTTTCACAACGCACGTGCGCACCACAGGTTACCAATTCCAGATTTCGGCCCATTTACCACGTTCCCCACAGTTCAACAACCCGACCCCAACCGTATTTAGCGCTGCAACATGTTATCACGCACTAACATGCACAATTTCTTAACACAATCATATTCGCTAGTTTATTGCCCCCGTAACCCCACATATAATTCACCCATTATTAAATTTCCACACATCAGCACAAGGGTCAAAATACCCGTAATACAATTTATATTAAGCTTTCATGAAGAATTTTTCAAATGTTTATTACTATTTTGATTTCTCATAGGAACTTGCAGCCATAAGGGAAATTTATGCAGAACGTGAGTATAATCTGGAAACCTATTTGTACCTTTCGTTATTGTACGATCAGAATAGTACGTTGAGATAAAACAATATTACAACAGTGTTTTACGATATTTGTTGTATCACAATCTTCAAGACGAGCTATTAAGAAAAGACCTGGTCGTCTCAAATAAGCTACAATAGTTTCATTTTTTTTTTACATGATTTTTGACATTTTTATTCTGTTTGTCTTCTGTATTTTTTTTATTATTGTTGGTGAACTCGTCGTGTAGTTACATGTGCAGTAATACGTGTACATTCGGATTCTTCCACAGGCTACAGTACATCTCTGGAGGAAGCCCTGACTGGAGAATTGAGCGGGAATCTGCGTACTCTTTTGGTTGGATTGGCCAAGGTATTTTCACTTTGAAAGCTTAGTTTGTTTGAAAGCTTAATGTCATAGGTCGCAAAATCTCGTGGGCATTTTCCAGTGGGGAAGGGGTGGGCTCAAAATAAGGTGCTTGGCACAATAAGTTTGTATTATTTTGAGTAAGTGCAGTTTTAGATTTATGTTCGTTCTTCCTTTGGTAACAGGGTGAACGAGACGAGTCTGCAGAAATTGATACAGATCTTGCTGAGAGAGATGCAAAAGATTTGATGGCAGTAAGTGCAGAAAGGGGAAAATCTGTCTTTATGTTAATTTAAGGAGACCCTCTCACCGTAGATGCTTTGCGCGCCAATGTTTCTATTTACATCCGGAGCTCGGCTTTCCTGAGACGCCCACGTTATTATTTATTACTTTATCACGTATTTATTTCGCGATAAAGTAGAAAAACATGAGAATCCGCCATTTACGTATGATACGAAAATGGCCGCCGTCAGTCACTGGGCGCGCAAAGCATCCACGGTGAGACGGTCTCTTTAAAATGTAGTCTAGTTTGCGTATGCTTTCATACATGTAACGAGATTATATCTTGAATCATGCATCATGGCATTCATCTGTTTAGTTATTTCTTCTTTGTCCTCTAAGTCGTTTGTCGTTTCAGTCAACTTTTGTTTGCTCTTTCTCCATTTCTCGTGGTCCGTTCCCCTTTCCAGTTCATCGTCTTTTTTTTCTCTCCTTCAAGTTTCCGTTATTCGGCTTTTGCATTAATTTACTTTCTTTTCATTTTACTGACATCGTGAACACAAATTAGGGTACAAAATCAATATTGTACGGCAGTCACACTTCAGTCCCCTCTCGGCCAAGACGTATAGAGTATATTGACTGTGTGTTTATCGTGAACACTGTACAAAGGGAAGTGGGGCGGTTGGAGAATTCACAAGCGTGGCATTTGTGATTCAAGCCGGATTCCGTTGCAGGACCACAGGTTATCATCTGAGTGTTCTTCTCAATTTCCTCATAGGCTGGAGTCCAAGCTTGGGGTACTGATGAAGACGTTTTCGTCCGAATCTTCACACAGCGTAGTTTGCTGCAGTTGTCTGCTACGTTTTCCACGTACCGCGAGGTATGTGCGTTCGTTTTGCAAAGGTTGTGTACTTTTCATCCTCGGAGACCGAGGTACAGATCGGACAAATCGTTCCAAGATCTGCATACCGCTTGGTATGCGAAGATGTGCACTTTTCTACTACAGTGGAATCCCAAATTTTCGAACCCTCGATCTTTCGAACCTCCCGATTATTCGAGCCAAAACTCGTTTCCCTTGGACCTATTGCACTGTAATTTTACCCCCGATTTCTCAAACTCCCGGTAACTCGAACTAATTTTCGGTTCGAAAAATTGGGGTTCCACTGTTCTGTACTGCATATTATTTTGCATACATTTTGCAAATTGGCATGCTTATCTGAGACTAGTTTATCAAGGTTATGTGCGTCCAAGCTTGAGAGCTCCAACTTTCCTATTCATGTCTTATTTTCTACGCATGCACAAATCACCGTCTCCCAGGAGGTATCGCGGTTTGAGGAAATTGTGCGTGTTCGTCTGGTTTACACTCTTGTGTTGATGTGCACGGACTTTTTTCGAGCTAAACTTTGCTGAAATCGAGGCATGTTTGTCATCATTTAGCCACCCAACCAAAGTCTGTACGCGAGTTCTGGCTTCGCAGACTTGCCTTGACATGCATGGACTTGCGAGTCCGTTTGGCCAAGGCTTAAATAATATGAATACTTTCCCCCTTAGATTGGAAACGAAGAAATAACTGCATCCCTTGAGAGTGAGATGAGTGGTCACTTGCTAACTGCATTATTAACAATAGGTAAGTTATACAAAGTCAACGTAAAGTACTGTTTAACAATAGGTAAGTCATACAATAAACAGACGTGTTCTCGACTCAAGATATCGAAACCAAAGGAAGAGCAGAAAAAAAATTGGCTTCTGTTTGTTTTTGTTCTTGTATTTGGCCTTTCTTGTGTCTACCAGCATAAAATATTAGTTGCCTTTTGAATCATGGGTATATGTATACTATAGCGGTGTTTGATTGGTTTTTGTGCAGTCAAAAGTAACTAAACCGGTATGCCAGTGACACAGGTTATGAAACCGAGGCAACAAGTTTCTCGTAAATGGCTTATTAGTTTTACTTTAAACTGCGGCAACATTATTTGTTTTCGTCCAGTTGCCGATTATACGATTTCAATTGGATATTTTGGCGCGCAATTAGATTATGATGTGAGCTTGTGAATATTTTATGTGATTTATTGTTTTTGCAGTTAATAGAGTGCAAGCGGACCCTGTCAAATTCTACGCCGATCAAATCCACGAGGCTTTGAAAGAGGGAGCCTGGACCACAGTGAGCAGAATTATTTTCAGCAGAAGTAAAGTGAGTAGTCATTACCCAGCATACATAGCGGTAAACAGTGCACGATTTGGGTTTTAGTAAAACTAAGTCAGCAAACCGAAAGGGCTTTTAATTTTGGATGAAAAGGTCGGGCGAAGTGCAAATACAGTGATGCACGGGACCTGGCACGAGCTTCAAAACGAGGCTGACCTGGCAAAACTGACCTTGGAAATTTGCGCATGTAATTCTCCAAATGAAACATGTGCATTTCCTCTAAGGACGCCTTGGTGCTTTAGAGCGAAAGGAAACTCTTGTTCCATGTCTGGCGAATTTCGTGCAAGGCTAGCCTCGCTTTGAATTCAAGATGGCGGCACCGTGCAAAGAGCATTTATTGTACGTTCTCTGGTTAATGCTATGCACGCCCACTGACTGTCAGCGGCTATTTTTCTATCATACAAGAAATGGCGGATTTCAACAAATCTTGTGTTTTGTCCGTTTTCTCGTGAACAAAATCAGCACGAACTCGGAAAGTGTGTAATGAATATGTCAATCGACAAAACACGTCGGCGCCTCAATATTTTATGAGTGAGACTTGTGCATTTTGTTTTGCGCGGTTTTGAGAAAAAAAACGTTGAAATGTTTGGTTTCTCACTTAATTAGGTGATTTTGTCTCGGTCGCTGTTGACAACTGATGATTTAACTGGTTTACGGCCTTTTACATGTAGGAAACGCAAGAGAAAGTGCAACACTTAAAAACACGCGCACAGTCTGTGCGAACACTGCAAACCGCGTTCCGAGTAACCAGGCCTGGTCGAGTAACCGCGCCTACTTTACCAATCTTACACAAAGTGCAGGTCATTCTGATCTTATCAAACAGTGGTTTTTCAGCATATGTTTAAGTTTTGTTATTATCTGTTCCAGATCCAGCTGGAGAAAATCTGCACAAGCTACATGGCGACATACGGAAGCGAACTCGCAGATGATCTTAATATGATGTACCACGGCGACAACAAGATGGCTCTGGTGGAAAGAATTGATAGAAGTAAGTTGCCCGTAGATAGGCAGCTCATTTTGAATTTTAGGAATACATACATGAACATCATTGACTAAATTTGCTTTTGTTTTATTTTTTAGCAAAAGTTCTGATGCAAAGGGTAAGTGGAAATCTTAGCCTATTATCTACAATGATGGAATGTCTATTTTTGTCAATTTTGTTTCGTGGTGATAAATCACTTGACAATAAATAGATGGCAAATGGTTTGAACCCAGGAGTGTGAACAGTAGGTTGGTTGTGATCGTCCGGGTTAGAGTAGTCTCCAGAAAGACTGTTGTTGGTGACTGACGTTTCGACTACCTGAGCGGAAGTCATCTTCAGAGTCAAGTGAAAAGTATTCGTCAATATATACCGCCATCTGACGAATACTTTTCACTTGACTCTGAAGATGACTTCCGCTCAGGTAGTCGAAACGTCAGTCACCAACAACAGTCTTTCTGGAGACTACTCTAACCCGGACGATCACAACCAACCTACCAATAAATAGATGGACAGTCAGACATTCATCCGTACAAACAGACAGACAGACAGACTGCGAGCCTAGACAGAACAAATGTTGCACAGGCACTATAGTACACGGGTATAGTATGTATTTCAGAGTACAGGTTTTTAAAGAGTCGATTAGAGCTTATCCATTATTAACTTGACCTCTCAGCGAACAAAGTGCACGGTTTTGACCAAAGACGAACTGCAACGCTTGTTTTCAGCTTAAAATACTTTGTGGAAGTTGTGTTATGAGCGAGATTGAAACGGATAATCCAGGATTAGCCTGTAGTAATCGTGCTTTGAACAATTAGGCCCAAGGCTAACCTGGATTAACCCATTTTTTTTATCTCGATTTTTCGACCAACAAACTACAAAGTTTCGATTAAATACTAACTAGAAAGCTTGTTCTAGTTCAAAACTTTGAGGAAGTCATGTTGTAATCGAAACCCCGTTTCATCAAAAATGACAGCAAACTTTAGACTTAATCCAGGATTAGCTTAATCGTGCTTTCAACAACTGGTTGATAGGTTGTGTGAAGGTGTTCTGACTCCTGTTACTCGCCTAACCTTTGCGGTAAAGTTTCATTTGCTTTCCTTGTGTAGATATTTGATGGAAACACTGATTCCCACAATGTGAAGAGAAACGACTTCAACCAACCCGTGATCACGCGTTTTATTCGTTTCTGTCCCCTGGAGTGGAACGTGTGGCCGTGTATGAGTGTAGAGTTGTATGGCGCTGCTGTTATTGAACAAGGTAAAGCGATTTCAACTTCTCCTTGTCTGTGTCTCAGATTCATGTTTTTACTCCTTATACTGCCACATTCATCTGTCCAATTTAAATATCAACTCTGAAAATATAAACATTGAATAACAACTGACTCATTCTTCCCTTTTTTCCTTTCATTCATTCATTCATTCATTCATTTATTATTTATTAATTGTTTGCTTGTTTTTTGTCTTTCTTTTTACGTCTCTCTGCTTGATGTTTTTGATCGTCAACGCTAACATCTATTTTCATTTACAACAGCCGCCCCGCCACCAGATGACGAAATAGTTAGTGCAGGTAAGGGACTAATAGTTCAGTTCAAAATTCTAAACTTCCGTCTTACCAGTCTTTTGGCTTGTAGAAGAGCTTGGGATCCATCGTTGACTTTGAAAATGTGAAGGCTTTTCTCACAGTACGTTTTCCTTGCCATGTTTGAACTACATCAAGCGTTTTAGGGTGTGTTTCTTTTTAGGAATTCAAATCCTGATCACAAATCCAAAAACAGATTATGTTTCTTTACTGAAATCCAAATCTGGATAATGAATCTACGTGATCCATACTTAGGACGGGTTCACTGGATCATATCCACAAAATGGGTTACTTTGGATCATGGATCCAGTAAAGACACGGACCCTAAGTTGGTCTTTGATAAAAACACGCAGTTTGTTGACTAAGAAGTTGGGAGAAACAATTTTGTTCGTCTTAATAGATTGGCTAAATCGAGCTTTAAACAACTGGGCCCACGGCCTGGATCATCAAGACATATATATTTTGTACTAATGTGTACTTTCTTTCTCTCAGAAAAAATTGAAGAGGTCGAATCGACACCTGTTCCAGAACCAGAACCAGAGGAAGGTCAAGGGGACGGCGAAGAGGGCGCATTGCCACATGTGTCAGAAGATGAGAAGAGGAAAGAGGCGGAGGAACGGCTGAAACTCATACTAGATGAAGAGAAAGCAATGGAAGATGATATTGTGGTTGTTGACAGACGAAAGCAGATAGAAGAGGATCATCGCAAGAGAATGGAAGAAATCGAAAACCGAATCAAAGAACAGGAGGATAAACGCAGACAAGAGCTGGAGGAGAAACGGCGAGCCGAAGAAGAAGAGCGAAAGGAAAGGGAAGAAGAGAGGAGGAAGCGGGAAGAAGAAGCGGCCAGGAAGCGCGAAGAAGAAAGAAGACAACTGGAAGAAGAGCGGAAACAATGGGAGGATGAGAGAAAGAAAAGAGAGGAGGAAGTCCGGCAGATGATCGAGGAAGGACGGAGGAAGCGCGAGGAGGAACGCAAAAAGAGAGAGGAAGACCATCGGAAGAAACGCGAAGAGGAGCGAAATAGACGCGAAGCCGAGCGGAAAGCGCGGCTCGAGGAAGAGAAGCGAAAGCTAGAGGAAGGACGCAAGAAACGCGAAGAAGAATTCAGGAGGCGGATGGAGGACAGTAGAAAGATCAATATTGACGTGGCCGTTGGATATCAGGACGATCGCAAAAGGAAAGAAGATCTTTGGAATAAGAAAGTGAATGATCCGGTGTTGGTCGAAGAAGAGATGAAGCAAGTTCGAGACGAAGAGCGGAAAAGGCTCGCGGAAGAAAGACGAAAGAAGGAAGAAGAGGAAGCAGAGAGAAAGGAGCGAGAGCGAGAGATTAGTGGAGAATGGAGGGCGAAGATGGATGACACCCGTCCGGGGCATCTGGATGAGAGACGGATTATCGAGTACCGCTTGAAAGCAATGGAGGATGAAAAGAAGAGGAGGGAAGACGAATTAAAGAGGAAGCAAGAAGAGCAGGAAAGGAAAAAGAAGAAAGAAGAAGAAGACAGGCTGAAAGCGCTCGAAGAGTTGGCCAAGAAGACAGACGAACAGCGGGAGATTTTTAGAAAGCAGAGAGAAGAAGAAGAACGGAAGAGATGGGAAGAACAAGAGGCAAGGAAGGAGGAAGAAGAGAGGCGACGAAGGTGGGTCATTGAGGAAAGGGGAAGACGTGTGGAAGAGGAAAGGAAGAAACGCGAGGAGGAAGCGGAGCTGTGGCGACGTGAAATGGAAAAGCAGCAAATCCTGGAGGAGGAAGAGAGGAAGAAGAAGGAAGAAGAAGAGAGACTAAAGAGTGAACTTGTCGAGAAAAAGAGGCTGGAAGAGATCGAGCAGAAAGGGCTCGAAGCAGAAAGAAGAAGAAAGCGTGAAGAAGAACAGAAGAGAAAGGACGAAGACGAGCGAAGGAAGAGAGAGGAGCGGGAGAGGTGGAGGAAGAAAGCATACGAGAAAAGATTGAGTGGGGAGATGGTCAGGAGAAAGAGCGAGGAAGACCTGAGAGAAAGAGAACAACGGGAAGAAAACTGGAGCAAAGAAATGGCCAAAAGGCACAGCAAGAATTTCGAGAACAAAATGGTGTTTATTACTGGATCTCCACAAAAGAGTCCAGGTATGTTGAACCTTTGAATTCTCCCAAGCTTAACTACCCAGTAGTGGAGAATTTATAGCCTCGTCTAATTATGCACAGTGTTGCGTGGAAATCTTTGGAAGTGTTTAGGAAATCGTCAACAGTCATCCGTGAACCGCGCTTTGACATGAAACTTAAACGAATAAGGGAAATATACGCTAATTCTCACATAAGTGGTTTTGTACAAGGTACTACAAACAACTCTGACATAGCCGATTTTTTGGCGATGAAATCGTTGTCACATGTCGTTGCACTGTCTTAACTCTGTTTAACTCTTCTCTCTTTCTGTCTTATTTTCTCAGACACTGAAGAAGTAGTTGTGTCGGAAAACATTAGTGTGGTTGAGGCGTTACCTGTGGACGACGATGACCGTGAAACAACTGTTTCCACCAAACGCACCGTGACTGTCAGGACAATAACGACAACTGTGACAGAGGGTCGGCACACTCACTTCAGACCTATCAACGACACTAATGGCGAGGTCCAGGTAAGACCGTGACTGTAACTTCATTTGTTTTAACTCCAAAACAGGGGTAATATCAACTCCTATTTAGGGAGTTAATTTTTACTCTCATGAAGGAGTTAAAAAGTGGGAGTGAAAACTACTCTAAAAAAGGAGTCGTTCTGTACCTTTCTTTTTACTCCCTTTTTGGAGTTAAAATAACTCTCTGAAAATAACAGTGCTCTGAACGTAGCCATCTTGGTTTTTACCCGGCATGCCCCGCGATACAATGATATTACTAATACGTCACTAGGGAATGACATTGAATACACAGTGACCATCTGGGCCAAGATGCTGGGTTAACTCCAACTTTTCTGTCATGAAACCTTTTAAACTATAAATAATGCCAATACTACCTACTAAACTATAATACCATGGCTGTGTTACAATAGGTAAAAATGATAAATAACATTCAATTATATACGAATTTAGTGGTCGAAACGGATGTGACTGCAAATTTAAAATTTTTGAAAGTCTCCATTTGACTGAGTTTGTGTTTAAGAGTGCGTTTGTGTTCAAGTTTCACTCAAAGACTAGTCAGCTTCGCGAGAAAACGGAGTTCGTAATCGGGTTTTGCTTTCCTTCTGATTGGCAAACGAATGCTGACAAACGTGCATGGATCAATCGAAAAGCGTAGCAAACGCAAAACCAAAGTTATCACAGTTTCTTTCGACAGTCATCTGACAACGGCTCTAATTATGTTCTTTTACCTCTGATTATCCGTAGAATGACGTTATGGACAATGAAGTCATTCTTCGTGATCACGATCATGATCACAATCACGATCACGATCACGGACATGCTCGAGACTGGTACAGGAGATCTTGCTGTGACCACTTGATGCCCTTGGATCCCGCCGTGCAAGATGCCGTGGGTACGTTTTCTGATAGTTGATATTTAGGGATATCAGAGAAGTGACTATTGAGTGTAAAATTTTGGGGCTGTTAAATACTAAGGTTTTTTTTTGGTTGAAGGGAAAAGACAGTACAGCACGTTATACCATAGCGTTGCTCCATGACACATTATACAGTATGCAGCAGTGTGCTCTAAAAGGAGCAGCACAGTCATCTGTAGAAATGAGTTTTAGTTGATTTATGATACGTTGTATTGCCACGCCGACGCAGTCTAAAGCTCATTCTCTCACTCGTCCCACAGCACAGCACAGCACAGCACAGAACAAATAAGACAACATAGCACAGTACAATACTTGAAAACATAGCACAGAAAGCGCAGTGCAAAACAGTGCAATGCAGTACATTACATTACAGTAAAGTACAGTACAGGAAAACGTAGTACAACGCAACACGGAACGCACAGCAGAGCAAAGTGGTTAAACCAAAGGGAACAGCTCCACCAAGAAGTTAAAAAAAAGGCTGTGAAAATAGTACATTTTGCTGCTTGTATGCTGACTACTCTTGTTTTTGTCCCTATGATGCAGAATCGAGCTTTTTCTCACAGCTTGATGACGACAAGTCCCACCTGCGTCCGTTAAGCTGTTACGGGAGACTAGACCTAGGAAGCGCCCTGAACCTGCACACTCCATCCAATCCAATTGATGACGTGGAGATCGATAAGATACTGGATTTTGAGCAGGAGAGCTCCAATGGCTGGAAGAGAGTGAAGAAGACTCGCGAGCTTGAAATATTGCGAAAGGATGGCAGTGGCCCGGCGATAACTAAGGTTTGTTTCGATTCAGATGGAAATTTGTGCTTGAAGAACTTTAAGCATGTTTAAAGCCCCTTCGATCCTATATTATGTTTTTAAGTTCGACTCAAAAAGCAAAAGGAAAAATGATAATAATAAAAAACAAAAACAAAACAAAACAAAAAATCAGCAACCTCCATCCAACCACGAGCGCTCCTTTAGATGCACTCGAGAGCTTTCATTTGAGTGGTCACACCTTCAGGTTTCGTTTGACAGTTCAGGAGTTGAAATTGAACACTTATATTAGAATCTACCCATCGAGAGCTTTCATTTGAGTGGTCACACCTTCAGGCTTCATTTGACAGTTCAGGAGTCGAAATTGAACACTTATATTAGACTCTACTCATAGAGAGCTTTCATTTGAGTGGTCACACCTTCAGGGTTCATTTGACAGTTCAGGAGTTGAAATTGAACACTTATATTAGAATCTACTCATAGAGAGCTTTCATTTGAGTGGTTACACCTTTAGGTTTCATTTGACAGTTCATCTTGAGTCCAACTCGCCCAGGGCATAAACGTGTATACAGTACAGTATGTAATATTAAGTAGAAACGATAACAACAACAATAGCAGCATCAAGGTACGTATAACAGGCTAATATCCGCTTTTTCATAATTTTCTCATACACGTTTCTTTTTTCCCTTATAGGCTGTGATCACTTTGCCTGGAATACCCTATCGAGACGGTACGTTTTGACGTTATGTGGTCGTTGCACGTTATGCGATAAAGTAATCTATTCCTTAATGACTGTGTCTATCTTGTTGCCAAATTGTACAACAATTACACATTCATTACATCATAACGAAACAATTTCGAAAGCAAAGCACATGACAGTTGCTTTATAGGCCATTTTGCAATCGTCAAAATTGCGAAGGTACTAGTGAACCCTAAATGCACACGAACTTTTAGTTAACAGCATCTTTTGTTTTCCTTATAGCCGTGAACCTGATCACTGATTGGTCGATTAGAAACAAATGGGATAATACGTTTGACAGTGTTAACATCTTGGATGAGATGGCGGACTCAAAAGTGCTCAACTGGTAAGTGCACTAAATTGTCAATTTATACTGTGTCGTACGAGGGTTAGGTCTTTAGCCGAACCGATATTTTAAATTTCATCTGGAAATGTATAAAATATTGTTTGTTTCGGCTTTTAACACAAACAAATAAAAAACAACAAAAGTGGATGTCAAATCGAATCGAAAAAATCAAATTAAATCGAAAAAAATTCGATGTCCTCAACGAAATTTCGTCGAACATGTAAAAACAATATGGCTTCGAAAATTTGCCGAAAATTCGTCAACATTTCGTTTCTTTCGAAATTTCACTCTTTTTCGCCATTTTTCGCTGCCATTACTTTCGCACAGCACTGTAGCCATGTTAGACCAAATGAATCTAATCTTCTCAATCTAGTAGATTCAACATATGTAGCATGATGTAGAGCGATGTTAGATTGACTTGTGAAAACCAAACCATGGTAACTGCAGCGCAAATCAGAACGACTGTAAAAATAACTTTACTTATTCAATTCCATAACTATTTTAATTAATCTTTATATTCAAGTACCCAGAAAAATAAGCGTAACCTCGTTTTGGCGACCCTGGAAAGAGAGGAGGCCCGTGAACCATGTCACGTGATGGCTTGGCAGAAGACAGTGTATCCTGGTGCGGTTACGAACCCTAAAATGAGTGTCTTGAGGTAAGGATACCATGGAACATAGTCAGGGTTTTTTTTTTTTTTTTTTTTTTTTTTTGCCATTACCTCCCACTGTTTCTTCATGTGATTAATACCAAGTCGTTCTTGTCCTGCGAGGATAACTGGAACTTGGCCAAACACGATACGACACGAATGAGGCAATTTAGTTTCGTTTTCAGTGGTTCTTTATTTATAGAAACGGACCGCCATATACGTAGTCATCCGAGTCATGAGTAGAGAACCACAATCATGGTCAAAACTGTTGGGACGATTTCAAGTTTACCCCCTCCCCCCGCCCCCATTCAATGTTGGGTAGTTGAGCATGGTTTGGCTCATAGCTGCACCACGGGCCAACATTGAATGTGGAGAGGAGGGGGAGGTACTTGAAAACAAGAAATATGAGACCCCCATAGGTTGTACGGATTTACATTGTGCTCCGGATGTGCGTAAGGGGAGCGTCCCAACGACTTTTGACCATGATTGTAGGTTTTTACACCTCAGATTTCACTGCCTTGAGTTGGGATTGAACCCGCGCCCCAGGCGTGAAGGGCGACCATTTGCAGGGCAGCCATATTGATTCCAAAAAGCAAAGAAATATTTTGCATAGTTTATTTCTCAGAGGATTCAAATCATATTTTCCTTCCATCAAACGCAGACCATCCATTTCTACATGCAAAACCAAATATAGTAGCTCTTGTGTCCCTTATTTATATCAAGTGGATTTATAGTGCACTTACAATTGCATCTAAGAGCAATTTTTATTATATTATCGTTCATCCAACATGGCGGCCGTGACGTCACACATAACCAGGAATTGACCAGTTGGCGTTGATTTTTCCCCAGGCTGGACACCATGACGTGTGGAGCGGTAATCCGTCCGTACTTCGGTGAAAATTTCTCCAAAGTCACCATCATTACACAACTACGAGGTAATGTTCCAGGCCCCTTGAGGAACACCTACTTAACTGGGAACCCGGGCAAATGGATGACTCAACTGAAGAAATATCACACGAAGCAATACGTCGAGGTGAAGCCTGCCAAACCGAAAGAAATCGGCGGAAAGGAAGAGATACCTACTGGCGACGACAATGTGAATGTCATATCGTGAAAAGAAAAAAAAAAAAAAAAAAAAAAAAATTCCCGGAATTTCCGTCGTTTCGTAGTCCCAGGTAAATTAGTATGAGGCCATTTTTGTAGAATAAGCTAGCAAGCTCTATACCACGTGAAAGAACATTCCAGAACAAGCAGGTTTGAGACTTGCGGACCAATCACGCACAGTACGGAGGACGAATCAAATGTTGACGAATCAAATTTTTGGCTTATTTTTATGTGCGTGTTTGGCCCTCTATTCTTCGCTATAATTAATATTCTAGACATGAAAACATAACCTAACAATTTCAGGGGTGGCGAAACGTCCAATCCGAGACTCTCTGAGACGCCGAGACCCTTGTTTAAAAATTTGAGAACGAGACCACTCCGAGACTTATCATAAAAGCAGCCGAGCCAAAACGTTCCGAGATCCACCATTTTCTAGGTACCATTCGCCACCTAATTTCACTCCCAAACTTGAAACTCTTCCGACCTTTTAAGGAGGCGTATAAGTGATGTATTGAGAATTGATGGTTTAATCAGCTTTCATCTGGTTTCAAAAGTCAAGTTCTCCTTACTGTATGATATTTTTGGGCAGAAACTGCCAAGTTGAGAGTGAAATGTTTAAGTTATTCTCCTCGTTCTATAACAAAGTCTTCTGCCGGTACATAGTACGTTGGTAATGCATTCAGCAGCCTCGATAATTCATCATTTAAATGTTACCAGATTTTAGCATTTCAGGACAAGTAACTTGTTATAAGGATAGTACGTAGTGCAATGATAATTCATTTGGAAACACCACTAACGCACAAGGCTCTCCGTGTGCCTTTTAAGTAAAATTTGCATCGGGCGAATGATTGTTTTATCTATTTTGTTTCAGTAGCACTTTATTTCAGAGGTAATCTTGAAACACCTGGATTGCAACATTGTGAAAGTAACCTACCTGTGGATAATTTGTTTATGTCCGTTTTACTTTAAAAGTAGCCTTTGGTGTTATAGTATTACAGAGTTTTCAGAAACGTTTAGATGTTTTACCGCTTAGGCTAGAACACGTTCTTATAAGGGCATTTTGTGTGGGTCTATGTCACTTAAATTAAAGTTCTCTTAAGATTTGAGTTCTCTTACACATGGTGTAGTGTCTAGCTGCTCAAAACCTTAGGAAAGCAAAACAATTGAGTTGATCCTTAACGCCAGTGTCGCTTAAATTATAAGACGTTCTTATAAGGACATTTTGTGTGGGTCTATGTCACTTAAATTAAAGTTCTCTCAAGATTTGAGTTCTCTTAAACATGGTGTAGTGTCTAGCTGCTCAAAACCTTAGGAAAGCAAAACAATTGAGTGGATCCTTAACGTCAGTGTCGCTTAAATTATATGGTTGAGTTATCTGTACGACATTCTTAGAAAGACCCCTGTGTGTGGATTCTTTTATTTCTCCTGCATGGTATCAGTTGTATTAATTTTAAGATTTTAGATCTCTTATAGAAGTAGTATTTGACTAGCAGACATATTTCTTAGAAAGGCAGCTTGTTCTTAGAAAAGAAAGGAAATGTTTATAGAAAGAAACGAACAGATGAGAACTCGCTGGTGGAAATATCTTGTAAGTAGCAGACTGTTCGCAAACGTCATTGTAGCGGTTGTCCGAGAGCCTCCAACAACAGTGTTTTCGTTTCCTTTCTACATTTTCCTGTTACTTGTTTAGATTACAGGGTTTTGATGGATCAGGAAGTAGAGTTGTCTAATAAAGGGAATTTGTAACTACTGTACCAGTTGTCTTCTTGCATTATTGGCCCTTACTACAAACTTGCAGATTCTCTCAACTATTCAAGAAGAAAATGTATGGTGGGCGATGTAGTGAGAATTGATAGTTCAATCAACTGTTCATTTCTCCGAACATTTGACGAACCTCTCGTGCGCGTGATACTCTCTCTAGTACAAGATGCATATAGGAATTACTCTAAAGTGACAGGTTTGCAAAGCGAGGCAATGGCTTACACGTGACCAGATGGTGCTGAAGTGATTGGTTTAGCCATGATCCCCGAACGAAGTGAGGGAAATACTCACGACACTAATGCAGCAATATTATACCGCCTACTTGGGGACTCCAAGCCTGTCGCCATCTCGAAATTTAACGTTGTCTGTCAGTCAGTCAGTCAGTCAGTCAGTCTGTCGTACGACTTTAGGCGCGGTTACCCCGCTAACCAATAACAAAGGCCGGATCGATCACGTGTGCCCTGTTGTTTTACTCGGAATAACTTAGAGATGAGATTTGAACGAAGCATTTAGATTTGAACGAAGCAACAATATATTGTAGCTGCGTTCACGAAAATGGAAAACTTAACTGAAAAACTTGAAACACAACAGTCTCGCGAAGCTCGTCTTCAAATGAGAAGGGAACAGGCACGAGCAAGGCGAAATCGTGAAACGAGCGAACAACAGCGCATGAATGCCGATCGAAAGCGACATGAACAGAAACGGGTAATGCAGACAACTCCGCAAAGAGAACAGCGCTTGAACGCAAATCGGAAACTTCAGGAGAAAAAGCGGGCCGAAGAGAAGACTCCGCAAATTAAGACAACAGCGCATGAATGCCGACCAAAAGCGACATGAACAGAAGCGGGAAACACAGACAACTCCGCAAAGGGAACAGTGCTTGAAAGCAAATCGGGAGCTTCAGACGCCGTTTTGTGTTAAACTCAGATACTTATTTAGAAAGGACAAGCAACAAAGGTTAGTCAGTGGAAATCGAACAATCACCGTGACAAATATATATTTTGTAACTCGATCACTTCAAGAATGTATTAAAATCTGTATGCTGATCATTTTCCCTCGAAGTATTGTTTTACTACGCTTCTGTCGCCAGTTTCGGCTACCGTATTTGCTCAGAGCAATCGGAACTTGGAGTCTTGAATAATTTAGTCAGATGTCTTATTTTTCTGTAATCTGACACGCGGTGATTGCAGCGAAAATCGTTCACAAGCCCTTAGAAGTATTACTGGGTCTGAAGCCCGTGTATAATTTGAAGTAAACTGTTCAAGTTTTGCTTTGATTCTGGGAGAAATTTTGCTGTTTTGAGTGGGTTCAAATACAAAACAATTCGAGCCTATTAAATATGCATGCCTGAGTCTGGTGCATGCAGTAGTAAAAACAAATCGCACAGGAAGCCTATTTAATTGTACTGCCTATGAATTCGAAATTAGAAAATCAGTGTTCCTTTTTTCCCGTACTACGACGGCCGACCAACTTCAAACTTTGAGTATTAAATTTCGAGAACGTGCTTGGCAGACTGTATGAATTAATTTGACGTGCCGACCGTGGGAAATATGTACTTCGTCACGCAATCGATTCTTTTTTCAACGCAAAAGTATAACACACACCATTCTTTTTCTCCTTCCTTTGCGTGTAGCACTTGAGTTCGAAGAAAAGATCGAGTCAACATTTCGGTAAAACAAAGGCTACTCTTATTGGGAGTTACCAAAAGTAAAAGTCCCATCAATGGCAGAGTGAGGGGGTATATGCGATTATCGTATTTCTAGTAAAATATTTCTGGGAAACTTCAATGGATCAGTTTAGGTGATAGCCTCTATAGCTGTCAACCTAGACTAGGGGAATCAAACATGTGCACGCCAGTGTAGTCCAAACGAACAGCAAAAAGCTGCTGTCTGTGGTGTGGCCTTCACGCTGCTAACACCATTATTCCAGAAGAAAAACAAACGACAGTGATCGGTACTTACAGTTGGATCGCTCTTGCTTCATGGGAGTGGCCAAACACAATTGAAACGTTTATAGATTATTATTATTTTCTGAGGATAAGATCAACAACTGACAAGTATGAATAACAGTGGTAGAAGCCATTCGTCACTTTAGAGTGTATTTGACCGGTCATAATTTAGAAGGCCAAGGTATCTGGCGACAACTACGCGCAAGAACACGATTTCCATTGCACGAATTTCCCACGAGTGTCCTTTGTAACTTTCCATTTCATCACAAGTTTACCTAAAAAAGTGAATATAAATACACAGCAAAGAATAACGTCATTTTAGTGGTGATGGCGATAAGGTATATACAAAAAACTATAGTGCAAACCAGGCGCTGTAATGCGGTGTGACGACGAAATTAGCCCTGGTTTCATTTTACGGCGATGCTTTGAGTTGTCGCACTGCACTCAGCGTGAATCAGGTACAACAAATAACCGCGAGTAAATTTAATCGCGTTGCCCCTGAAGCGCGTTGCGTTTGAATTGTCCTAAACACTATGGGAGAGACTGGATGACAAATGAAATCAAACTCCGACAATCCTGCTCCGTTTCGAAGAAAAACGAGATCATTTAACGTGCTTCTGATGTGTTAGCCTCGATTTCCAATCCATTTTTTGAAGTTTCTACAAAACATGGCATGCAGCACATATTCCAGCTCACGTGCGCATCACGTGGTGTATCACGTGACATTTTCAGCAGTGACATGGAGTGAAAGCCTCGTGGAGTCGCTTCACAGCGCATGACACGTAGTGTTGTAGGTTTTCGTCGGGGCACTCGACCACCTGAGAGGAGAAGAATTTTTTTAAGAACTGTGAGCGACACACTGTATTCTAATGTTGACTTGTCGGTCACTAATTGTACGAGAAATGTCCAGACCTGAAACAACGGCTTGACATTAAGAATCAAATTGTTCCTTTCATAGCCTTGTTTCTCTGTTCAAATAAATCTAAAAAATACACTTGCTAAATAATTTGTTAGTTGACGCTTCGAGTACCAGACCTTTGGTAGGAGAAAACAATTCTTACCAGGCTTTTTAAGTCGACTAGAGCGATCGATCCATCAAATTTCACGGAAATCTGGTCTCCTTTAGTGGTGCGAGTCACGGCATCGTCTCCATAGGAATTCTTTAGCAGTTTCAGGAGTCTATAAGAAGGGGGTATGATAATAGAATCAACCGCGAGATACAGCTGTAGAGAAAGCATGGAGAAACACCACAAACACTAGTGGTCTTTATAGGACTCCCTCTTTGTTTTGCTACATTTAACTTGTTCATCGATTCGACAATAACAGCAATAACCACGACGACGACGACGACGACGGCAAAAACACCCACACCAACACCAACACCAACACCAACACCAACACCAACACCAACATCAACACCAACACCAACACCACCATCATCACCACCACCACCAACAACAACAACAGTAAAACAAACAACTAAAACGATAACAAGAACATGAGTGTTCAAGTCGTGGTGAGTCTGTGTAGCTTCTAGACAGAGGGCCCACCTCTCGGGGAACTTGCTCATGTCGGTGGCCTTACTCGCTCGAACAACTTGTTGGGGAGATAGGAAAACAATTAGTGTCGGCAAAATCATCTTCTAACGGATGACAACTTGAGTTAGCAAGGCTGCTTCCTACAAATAAATTTACGCAAGTGCTAAACAAAGCGAAAAAAAAAAAAGGTCTGCTGGTCTGCTTGCTGAGGTAGTTTGCGTCTAAAGAAACAATACGCTAACTTTATGCACGGCAAACAGAGATATATAGATATATCATATGCCCGTTACCTTGTGCAGCAGTAGGGTTGGACTCCACTTGAAGTATAACTGCCAACACAGCGTCTGCGAACATGTCATTAACTGAGTTGGCCACCCACTAGAAATAAAAAGCTACAATTAGAAGCCGTATTATCAAAACCACTGTGAGAATAAAGCTGTTCGTAAGTTAGTATATGATTATCTCTATCGCACAAGTCCGTATAATGTTCGAGAAAAGAAACATTATGAGTCGAACTCAATGCAAATGAGCAAAAGTCATTGTTTGAGCTAATTTACATTGCGTTCAACTCATGTGAAGTTCGACGTTCGACCAAGGCCTAACTTTCGGGTTATAATTTGTCAAGATGTCAAAATTGAAATACGGGTCATTTTATTTCTATAGGCGAACTTAACTCAATTTAAACATCTTTCATCGTCAAATTACTGTAATATAGCAAATGAAACTCGAACTAAGGTGTGACTACTCAAAGAACGTTCAGAGTTCATGTTCTTTAGACCTCTTTCAAACGTCGAACTTTTCATCAGCTTAACTCAGTGCAAATTAGTTAGTTGTCCTTAAGATCGGTACGGATCGACAATAGACCAATTCACGGTATTGAATGCATGATGGGTATTCAGGGCAAGAACAAAGAAACATGGCGACGACGCGTGCGAGAAGTCTCGGTTAAATAGTAAAATCGCTCACGATCAGAACCACCGAAAGCTTGCAAATGACAATTTGGAGTGCTCCGAAGTTCCTCCAATCAGAAAAAACGAATGTATATGCAGTTTATTTGCCCTCATTACCCATCATGCATTCAATACCGTGAAGGGGTCTTCTCACTTTTACGAGTCGTTATACGAGCCGTGATACAGAATAACAAATTAGTTATAAAAAAAAGGATTTTGCCCAATCATTTGCATTAAGTTCGACGCATAAAAATTCGATGTTTGAGTTGAATTGGGAACGAAAAAAACATGGCAGTCAAATAGTGGGAGAACGAGAGAAGTGACTGGTCAATGTGCAAATCGTTGGCTGTTTTTACCTCAATAAAAATGCTTCCTTTCTCGTGTATTACAGTGATGGTTTTGAAGACTCTTAATGCTTCCTTGCCCTGTACTGTCAGCTCTTCAACACTTCCAGCCAGGTTTTCTAGACATTGTCGTAACACAGTAAATGCTCCGTTGAAGGCGACGGTTTGTTTCTAAAATACAAACGAAAGTAACAAACAAAATAGTTGAAACTGACATAGGTATATTTAGAATTATTTTAGGTATACATTACTTGGGTAGTAAACGTATGTTTTTGTTTTTGTTGTTGTTGTTGTTGTTGTTGTTGTTGTTCTCGGCAAAGCAAGCTGCTTATTTATTTGAAGGTCATTATAAGACTGCGTTTACATAAATGCGTAAATAGAGGATATTACACGGTGGCGCGAAGATATGAATTTTATTTTCGAGTGGTAAAAACAATATTTTACGAACGAGCGCTTCGCGAGTGAGTAAAATATTGTTTCTACCACGAGAAAATAAAATCCATATCTTCAAGCCGCCGTGTAATTTTCTTTTTATTATACTAGACAGAGTGTTTTACGAGAAATTGCACAAACAACCGTGCAAAGCGGGAAATGATGCCAACGATATCCTCACTAGTGAGGATATGGAAAATACGCCACTCGTGTCCCGGATGTAGTTTCGTATGGATTTTACGCACGGTATATTTTCCAGTAAAACACTCGTGTCTATATAATAAATGATTTTATCTCCCTTTTTCTGCTGTTTACACGTAAGAATTGGATGACTCCACATTTGGCATCATCTTCAAATCAATGCTTTTGAATCATATTCACCAATTAGCCAAGTCTATTTCTGCTTGTTTGTTACTGTGCTAAATGCCAAATCGAGGCCAACATATACTAACTAGTCTCCACACGTAACGTATCACATGAGGACGAATTCTTTGAAGCACAAAACCAACAAACCTGGGTCAAAACGCTGGTTGCTAGCTCCGTGTAACCTGGAATACAGAACAAAAATATGAGTCAACGTTATTAGTATTAAAGCAGTATTATAGAATTGTAAGCACTTGGAATTCTCTAGACTCTTCTCTTAAACTTTGTAATTCTGTAGCTGTTTTTAAACGTCGCCTTCAGACAAATTACTGAAAGAACTCTGGGATTCTTAATGTTATTTTTATTTATCTATTTTATTTATCTATCTATTTTATCTATTTTATTTATTTATTTTGTTATATTAATATTAATGTTAATATTGCTTTTAAAATACGTATTATTTATTATTATTATTATTATGATTATTATTATTATTATTATTATTATTATTATTATTAGTAGTAGTAGTAGTAGTATATTTCCTTCGAGTATATTGCATTGTATTTAAATTTATATTGTCTTTGAAAAGCCTCTTTGGGGAAAGTCAATAAAGTATGTATGTATGTATGTAGCTGCTGTTCCCCTGTTAAAAAGAAGACCTGGATAACGATTTATGGGCATGCACTTGTAATGCGCACAACGCTCATTGCAGTCGTCTAAATCACGAAGGGACAACGACAGCTTTTAAAATTGAAAGAAGCGAGCGAAGACAGATTTTCATTCCATTAACTGAGGCCTGCTTCAAATGTCGAACTTCAGATTAGTCGAATACAATGCAAATGAGCTAATTAAAGCTCTCGTTTCAGCTAATTTACATTGTATTCGACTCATGTGAAACTTAAAGTTTGAAGGTGACGTTACACGAGACGATTTTTAACGACAATTTGTCGCGCAACACCTACAATTTTGTAGCTAGCACTTTGGCTTTTACTCCAAAAACATGGTGAACCTTCGCCAAAGGCAAAATTTGGTGCAAATATTGCTATAATTGATAGTTTAGACGATTACTAGGCAAGAAGTATAGATAAAAAAAAAAAAAAAAAAAATCGTCAAATCGTCAAATCGTTAAATCGTCGTTACAAATGGACCCGTGTAACATCTCGGCTTGAAACAAGTCAATAGCACACACTGTAGAACGGAAATAACCATTCAATGTATACTCACTCTGCAGGTCATCCGGCGCTATGAGATGATAGTTGAAACCGCGCTTGATGAGAATTCCCGAGAGCGGCTTCTTGTTTTCTGGCTTCTCTGCTGCTAGCTTGCCCATCACCTGCAACAAGAGAACCAGTCATGAAAACGTAGAGTGATGCGTTGCCTGAAAATAAAGTAGCATCTGATTTGAAGAGAACATTACAGCTAACGTTTTTCATACAAAAAAGTCTGCGTATAACTGTTGCATTTCTAGAGCTTTACACACATTTTATCCGTCCGCGTACACACACCTTTGAAACGTCCCTCGCCTAGTATGCGCTCGTTCATCTACAAAATACTATGTTTAATCAGCTTTAAGATTAGAAAAATTGCTGGGATGATTCTGTGTGTTTAATACACTTTTTTTTCCATTTTAGGGAGCAATCAACGTGAACATACGCTGAATATATGCAAATCCACATCGTCATCTAACAGTGGCAGTGCGGTGTTTGCATGATAAGTACTAACATTGGTACTACGTGTTTCTGTGATGTTACGAGTTACTTTTGTTTTTGTTTTTTGTTTTTGTTAACTGTCTCAAGATATAAAATACACATCACTACTAACAACTGTAATATGAGACAAGCCGCCACAAAAAAAACAAAACAAAAACAAAAACAAAAACAAAAACAAAAACAAAAAAAACCCAAAGGCACGAGAGCTCGTTACCTTGGCCATTTTCTCTCCCCTAAAGTAAAGCTCGACGTTTTGACAGTTCGGAGGATTATGAACGACAACTTGTGCCTCCTGCAGAACAAAAGAAAGTTCGTTAAGTTTTAACTTGAAAAGCAGACTATCATATCTAACAAAACTAAAACGGGATCAATGAGTAGTTGCAAAGATAACACTCACAAGTTTTTAGTTGTCACCCTACGCTCGTAATTACATTATTTGTAGGTCTGTAGTAGACAGTAACATCTCACCGCATTGTCCTCGTATTCTCGGATCAAGGCTGCCTTCAGTCGACCCATCTCGTTTTGTTCTCCGTGCACAAGGACTATGTGAGGGGGCTTTAAGATTCTGATGAATTCACTGGTTTGTTCAAAATCGGTGTGCGCCGAAAAGGAGATATAGTCTGAGAAAAGAAAGGCCAAGCATAAGAACAAGCGGGTAGCAACATTATTGCCACAGTATTGTGGTTCCGAGTTGAACAAAAACAACAACAACAACAATAACAACACAAATTAAAGTAGCCCAAACAAACCATTCTGTGAATAAGCTTTACTTGGCTTTACCTATGGAACACTTTCGTGGTATCTTTTGTCCCGTCATAGTGGTAATTTCTTCTGGCTCTGACATCAAGGTCTGCTCGAAGATAATGAAACCACGCGGTAAAAGAAAAACATCACCACTGCAAGCTTTTGTCTTGGAATTCCTCAGATAAGTTCAGTTTAACAACAAGTATACAAAATGCAATGCACGACTGCTTCATAAAATGAAACAAAACACCGACGTTTACGGTGCAAAACTAAACAACGGCAAAGAGTTGATAAACGAAAGCAATAAAGCGGGAACCTATCAATTTTTGTAATACTGGTTGTGGCCTGCGTCTGTGCTGAAAAGTGTAGAATGTATCAAATTAAGGTTGACGATGAAAATTATCCAATCACAAAGCGAGAAACTGACGTGTTATTGTAAAATGACGTTTCGAGCGTTTGCCCTTCTTCGCAGCACTTTCACCTCGTTTTTTTTTTTTGTTCTGACGAACTTTGGCAACGCACGGAAACATTGACCTTACTCTCATACCTTGGCCAATGTTCCCTCGACACAGTAGCCTGCGATGATGACGCCGTTTCTTCGGTCACTGGACCACTGTTCAAACAGCTCGCGCGACAAACCACTCTGAAAGGGAAGGAAACACTCAAGAAAGTTTCAACAGCAAAATGTACAACTAAGGCAACTATTTGGCTTCACTGCTGTAGAAAAAGTGAACGTTATTATTTTATAAGTTTTTAGAGTTTTTAGAGTTTTTAGTTACTACATTTCTTTGCTTGACTGTAGCAGCCAAGGAGTGTAAGGGAGGATTTCAGGATTTTTCGTGTTCCTGAGAGCTAGATGAAAACATACGCGTTTTCCTGTTCTCGTGGTGTTTTGCGAGCTGTATTTTGGTATTACATTGGATGACGACTCAGGGCATCAAGATCTTTCAGGAAGTGGCAAAAAAATCCATAATTACAAGTAACTTATCTTAGAAAAATATTTGTTTGCGTTTATTGTAATCAATACTGGAATTGCAGTGGAAACCCTCGTAACTTTTTAAATTCCAAGAGCGGTCAAGCGGAAACCTCATCCAGTCGAATTATGTTGAAAAATGGTGATCTCTTGCTTGGCTTCAAGAACTTAACACACATTGCTTAGGACAGGTTAATTTTTACCTGCATCATTCCCGGGCTGGCCATCACAACTGAGGGACCGATGTCATCAAACTGATCAATGCTCTAAAGAGTTAAGAGCCACACAACGAAATTAGTTTACTCACTGGGTTAAATGTGTGCTATTACAGATGCAAAAACATCCTCATACGTATATGAGTAGGTAACTGCAAAAGGCCAAAGGCAAGAACGTTATGATTAATATATTAATAAAGAAACGTTCATGGTAAACTCATGGAACGAGAGAATGAAACAAGGACTGAGAGGATGGATAGACAAAAAGGACAAGCAAAAAGATGTTGTTTTCCAAGAACACCAGGGTGGAAGATGGAGAAGAGGAAGTAGAGAAAGTTTGACAAATATTTGAAGAGGAACACAGAGAAAAAAAAACAACAACAAAAAAAAAAAAAACAAAAAACAAAAAACAAAAAAACAGAAACCTTACCTTTAGGTTTGATACATGCTTGAAAACAAACGGATTGGAAATTGCTATCTGGAGAGGAAGAGACGATGCAAAAGGTTTCCAAAGTAAATCACTTAAACGTATGCTAAACACTTCACATGTACAGCTTTTTCGAATCGAAATTAATGGACTTTTCAAGGTCAATTATAATTTTTTCAAGACTTAAAATTACTTGTTGGTGCCAGTAAAATGTTTAGCATTCTTTGAAGAATTTCAATTTATTATAAGCATCTCTTCAAATGACTGCATCTGAACAGCTTCGCTTCCCCCCAGCCCCTCCCCCCTCGTGCTCTTCCCTGAAAGGCGAGTGATTTGCCCAGCGCAGGGTCTGAATTGCCAGTAGATTCATTCGGAGTTGTTTGAAACTGTTCTGATCGATTACTACTATTTAGAAATTAACAAACTTCTCAAGGACTGCTGTCTAAACTCAAGGACTTTTCAAGGCATCGTACAAATTCAAGGACTTATCACGACAAGCAGATTCAAAGGCTTCAGTTTCAACATTGTACGAAATCTGATTTCAACGGTTACCTGTTTCTTGATTTTATCATTCATGGCGTTTACGTATGTTTGGAAAACTGCAATAAAACACAGAATTACAAATAATGCAGTGCAAGATCCTGAAAACGGTTCATATAACTTAGAAGACAATATTCTCCATACAGACGACATATAAGCCACTATGGCAATCATGCGCAGTTCGAGTGGCTAAGATGTTTTGATAATAAAACTTGGCGGACAAAGTAGAGGATTGCTTCGTTGGCCATAATGCAATTTTTAGAAACAAAACATAAGTCAGCAGAAAGGTTTACTTGAGGGACACTCGTTTATGCGGACAGTAAAACGTACTATTTGCCACTGCACATGACTGTGAAAGTGGAATATATAACTGTCAAATTAACCCTTTCACTCCCAAGAGTGATCAACTTCAGTTTTCTCTTTTCAGTCTCCCACCAGAGATATATCATACAGTATGGAGAATTTGGCATTTGATACCTTGCTCAAACGACAGCTGATTAAATCATGAATTATCTTTTCATCACTCATACATTTTCTTATTTCGTGGTTGGGAGAATTTGTATTTTGAGCTTGTGGTAACTTACCTGACATGCACTTTTTGGCCAGCTGTGATGCATAGTAGATAGGAATGTCATGAAGCTCCGGGTGATTTTGCCAATATTCATCTACACAAAGAGAACAAACAGACAAGTTCTTGCTTTTGTGTACGACATAGAGCGTACAATATCACCCTAAATTTGTTGTTAATGGGGCCCTCTCAGTCCTTTGCGCGCCGAAATCCTTGGTTCCGCCATTTTTGGGGCCCCCGAAAGTCGGAGGATGAATAGCAATCCACTTCCATCCGACTTGTTTAAGGAGAAAATTAGTTTCTTTTGATCTAAAAGTGCTACTAACCTATTTTTCTTTTGATTAATTAAGTCATTTCGTTTTGGGAACCAAATTCAGCCTTGGATTTTCAAGGTGTAAACAAAAATACGGAAAAGGCTGAGAGGGCTCCTTTAATATGCAAGCTGAACGTCTGAACATCCGTCAAGCGTTAGCTCCTCGTCCTTTACTACGTTATGCACTGACGAAGGACGCCGCGGAAATACGTTCTTTACGTCACTTCCGTTGGTCAGCGTTCATCGCCATGGCTATCTAACTTATCATAATTCGAGGTAATTCGAGTTCCATTGAATTTATGTTTGCACGACAGGGATATTTTCCTTGCACTGAACGCACCTAAAATAAGCAGCAGTTCCTGAGCTCTTCCCAGAGCAAACACCGGAATAAGACAGCGACCTCCTCTGTTAACGATGTCGTGCACAGTGTCTGAGAAGCAAAATGGAATGGAGAATATCACATTTTCCAAAAACAAAAAACAAAAACAAAAACAAAAACAAAAACAAAAACAAAACAAAAACAAAAACAAACAAAACAAAACAAAACAAAAATGACGTCAGTGGCCTGATAGTGGTATATGATGCCTGATTGGTGTTTACGTGTATATACGTGTTTATAGCGAGGACATAAGGTGGAGAGTCAAGTGACTGTGCCATTGACACTGCACAAAGTAGCCTTGCTTCTATAATTTTCATGGTAACTCATCAGACGATACTTTGCAGAACGACAGTACAATATTCGGTGACTGGTAGCGGTAGGAAAATTAAAATTTATTTTCAGAAAGATCTTGGGCTTGTGGGTGCCTAGCCTGTTCCAGACTCTCATGATACTGAAACGGCTGCAAAAGTCTTTCTTCCTCCCGCCTCCGCCCCAGTCTGTTGTGCGCCACTTTTGCAGCCGTTTCTATATCACGAGAGCCTGTAACAGGTTAGTGGAAGCCAAACTAGAATATCCACTTACAAAAGACAACTATATAAATAAAGTAATGTTAAATGAACTAAATGTTGATGTGAGAAAGTTAATCGCCGGTAAAAAAAGTTTTAAAGCTGACGATTCTTAAAAGCGTTTGCACCTTCGTCGAATTTTTATCTCCACACCGACATAGTCTAAACATAGTTCTCACAAGTATTAGCATTCTATAACTCTTAGAGAAATAGACAGGGTATCATGCAAGCAACAAGGGAAGCTTATTGATTAAACATGCTTATCCCATCAAAGCCTCGCGGTTTTGTTCATAACATTAGAAAGTAGGCATGGTGGATTTCCATACGGTAAATCGTATCGTATCATATCATATCGACATACTTGTAAATCTTGCTTCTCTGTCCTCTCTCTTTTCGTGGATATGGGTCCCGTATGTGGCCTCCTATATCCAGATTAAAAACGAAGATTAATCAACTTTTATTTATGCATGATTAAAGAGACCCTCTCACCGTAGATGCTTTGCGCGCCCACGTTTATATTTACATCCGGAGCTTGACTTTCCTGAGGCGCCCACGTTATGACTGATCGATCTGACTGTCGCTGCTTGCTGTATTCAATACACTTTCTGAGTTTGTGCTGATTTTTTTTTTTTTTTTTTCGCAATTAGACGTGGAAAAACATGCGAATCCGTCATTTTCGTAAGATACGAAAATGGCCACTGTCAGTCACTGGGCGCGAAAAGCATCTACGTATTCAAACGAAAATGCATTAGTATGCACGGGGCATAGTTCTGCTATCAGGAGCAGATTTTGACGGAATTCTATTGGAATCAGAACAGGTCTAATACAACAACACAATTTCCGTCTATTCTGGATTTTCATTTGGGGATAGCCATGGCGATGAACGCTGACCAACGGAAATGACGTCATTTGGGAATACAGTAGAAACCCGCTATTTCGAACCTCCCCGCTATCTCGAACAGAATTCCTTCAATTTCCGTTGGAAATGAACTTTGTAGAAATTTCCCTTGGTAGAACCCCGCTGTCTCTATTCTCCGTTATCAGGGCCGACTATTCCTCCCTTCCCTTGCAAGTTCGCGAGATAACGGGGTTCTGTTGTAGTCCCAAAAGAACGTGTTATATCTTCTGTAACTACAGTAAAGGTTACTACGATAAGGGTACATACCACAATCAAGACATCTGGCGAGATACTCGGGATTTCTGCCGCCATTAGATGTCGATCCTCCTCTCTTGAGAAATCTCCAGTGTACAGAATCTAGAAAATGAAATGATTGAAACAGTATCGTTAGGTATCAGAACACTCAAGTACGGACCTCCCCGAATTACGGCGAATTTTGATTTTGATTTCATACTGTTTAGTCTTTAAATTGTCTCTAATAGTCTCTTTTTGTCTTTAACCTTTTTTAACTGGTTCGTGATTTGCTCATTCATTGGGCATTATTTTCCCGTAACGCCACGGGCCACTAAATTTATGCCACGTAAATCATATTGCCTTTTTAGAGCTGCCTGACGTACTTTAGATCACACTACATGTTACAAGATAATATACAAATCTAAAACGTTTAAAATACAGTGTAGAACTTGCGCACTGATTAATTCGAACAACATGCACCGTACAAGTCTAAAATTACTCGCAAATATTGTCGTCCAGAACACACGCTAAAATATAGGAGGCAAGGAGGCAGCGTGGCCGAGTGGTGAGGGCGCCGGACTTGAAATCTGGAGGTCCCAGGTTTAAGTCCTGCTCTGAGCACTAACTGAATTTGTAACACGGTAGCCCCGCGTTCAAATCCCTGGCCACGTTATGTAAATAGCCAACTGGTTAGCCTTCGACCAGTTGGGATTTTTAACAGATTTACGTTGAGTTTAAAACACGGCCCCACCAGCTCTGCTCAATTACATACCGTGTATAAATAAAGATACTTTACTTTACTTTACTTTACTTTATAGATCAAGAACTGTACTGTATTGTACAGTGCGTACTGTATCTTTCCCATTGTGAATGTTTGGGATTGCTACGTGTCCTCAGATAAAACGACAGTAGCTAAGTATTGCTCTGAATAATTATGCACAGTTATGATAGTGAGCTTGAAGTTGCACAAACCTTTACTCCTGCTATCTCTATCATAAACATGGAGGCGCCGAGCACATGACCTGCATGGTAACACCAGAACTTGATGCCATTCACTTCTTTCTCCTGAAAACAACGGGCCACAATCGATTGCTATTTCTGTTATATTTCATCAAACTATATGATAATGATGATGCATTTATACTGCACAAATTCTATGTGTATATATTCAAATGCGCTTTACAATGATCTCTGAATTAGTGATATTGTAATGGAAGTTCACAGCACCGCGGAAATTCCCCTGCTGACTTTTCGAGAAGTGTTTAAGTTCTTTAAAGTCCCTCATATTGGGTTAGTGAAGGTTGAGAGACTAGGTCAATGGCTTAACGTCCAACCCAAGGACGGAGGGTAGCTCAGACAGGAACATTGTCCTTCCACTTACGGTGCCGGGGTCAGATCCCCAAGCTGGGAATTGAACCTGGGTCGCATTGGTGAAAGACCAACGAGCTAACTGCTTGGCCATCTGAACACTAAACACCTGAAAACTTAGCCAAAGTAAATAGTAACAATAAAAGCTTTGTTTCACAAACAAACTTTCCTGCAACTTGCAATGCAATGCAAACAGCAGAAAATCATCACAAGGTGCAGTGATGTTAATCACTTGCAACTTAAATGCGATGATGCAAAAAAAATGGAATATTTTCCTACTTCCATATCAAGTTGTTTGCACAATTTTTGATTGCTGTACCTGATGAAAATGGATGGTCTCTATCTTGTCCATGCTCTTTTCAAGGTCGGACTCTGTGTATAACATGTCCTCTGTTGCAATATTGCTGAAAAAAAAAAAAAAAAAGAAAGGAAAACATAATTTGGTAAAAATGTTGTGAATAATAGACAATAATTGTGGGTGGATCCATGTGCCAGCTAATCAGTTAACAGTGAGAGAACCAAATGGTGAACACTGCTATAGTGAAATCATACCGTACTTTATTGAGTGCATGATTACAGTACTTGCACAGGTTTCTGAGATTAACCCATTTACTTCCAGAAATCAATTTCTCACCATAAATACAGTATATACTGTATATGAAACGTATGGAGAACTCGCATTTTTTTGATAACTTGCTCAGAAGACAGATGATAGCTAAACAAACTACAGTCGAGGTAGAATTTAGGTCAAGGGAAACAAGGATCAGCGTAAAATAGCAGGGAGTTCAAAATAACTGAGTTCGAAATAGACGATAGTAAATGACTGGAAAAAATGATGGTAAATTGAAGGGGTTTCGTCTTGACTTCGAAAGATGGAAACTTCAAATTAACTGAGTTCGAAATAGCAGGGTTCAATTGTACTATAAATTCTGCTTGATGCGTAATTTTTTATATCAAATGGCTGGGATAATTCGTGTAAGAGAGTTAACTTCTTGAACTCCCAACTTCAATTCTCCCTAACGATCCAAGCAGAAAATGCATGATTGAGTGATGTAGGGATTCACCAGTCCCCCGCTTAAGGTCAACCCCCCCCCCCTCCCCCCCTTGCTTAATGTCCACCCATAATTCGTTGTCCCATGGTCATAAAAAACAGCATAAAAATACCGCATGTACCAAAGCTGAAGGAATGGTGACCAGAAAGTTCTGAACAGATGAAAATCATCGAATTCATTTCATACCTGGTATGTGGAAACATACACATACAACCTATGGCTAGTTGCGAACTTGTTTTACGCCAACGATCCAAAGAGAGGGGTGAATCGCCAACGGCCACTATGTTTCTCTCAACGTTGCACCGACCAGTGGATTACTGCATTAGGTACATCATGTAGACTAAATATCTCGCACCAACACATGCCAGACAGCTTTAATCCATGTGCAGACACGGCTTTAAATTGCAAAATTTTTCATGACCGAGCAATTTGTTCTTCCACTAAGACTCTCTTATAGTTTTACCCCCAAAATCCCCAAAATTCTCGCACTAACGTCCACCTTTTTGGGGGTCTGGACCCTCCCCCCCCCCCCCCCCCCCTCCCCTTAACGTTCATTGGACGTTAAGCAGGGGAGTGGTGAATATGTCGACAGCCCCTAATATTCTTGATTTTTCAGTATTCATCTGAAAAAACTACTGAATGTCAAGTTCTTCAAACTGTGTGACATATATTTCTGGTAAGAAATTGGACAAGAAAATTAAAGCTGATCACTCTAGAAATATCACTCTATTACAAATCTTTGCTCGCAGTGGAACTAAACTCTCTATTCACCATTTTTATGGCACAAAACTTATAAGTATTGGCTTGGCTCAGACAATAATAAAATTATTTACCAAGTCTTTAATTAGGCCAGAAAGTGTCAAATTCACTATTTGTATGCTATCAACAATTCACTATAACTTATACTGTGCAATAATTTGTTTCTTTTGTTAGGAACTTATACTTTTCTTAGACCATTAACTCTTTCAATCCCAAGCTCAAAATGCAGACCCTCCCAACCTTAACCCTTTCACTCCCAAGAGTGATCAATTTCAATTTTCTCTTTTCAGTCTCCCACCAGAGATATATCATACAGTATGGAGAATTTGGCATTTGATACTTTTGTCAAATGGCAGTTGATTAAAACACAAATTCTCATTTTATCACTCATGCATTTTCTCATTTTATGGTTGGGAGAATTTGTATTTTGAGCTTGGGAGTGAAAGGGTAGAGGAAAATATATGAGTGATGTAGCGAGAATTTTATAGTTTAATCAGGTATCATCTGAGCAAGGTGTCAAAAGCCAAGTTCCCCTCACTGTATGATATATTTGTGCTGCCAAAACTGAAGAAGAAAATTGAGCTTGATCACTCTTGAATAACCAAAAATTAAACACTGTATTAGTCTAGCTAGGAGAGTAAACCTACTTTGACATATTTAAGTTTCACACAGTAAAGTACTGTACAGTTGTGTGGTGTAGATCACATTTATCATTTAAGGTATCACCCCCCCTAAATTTCCATACGGGTTTTAATTTTTTTACTTGACAAAAAAACATAAAATAGTTGCATGCAATATATTAAAATGTTTGTTACAAATCAGCACATTGATTCACGGTGGTGGTTGCCATGGATATTGAGCTTAGGGGAACCTTTTTTCACAATCAATGATGTCATGTATTTTATATATTTTTGAGTTTATCTCCCTCAATTTTGAATTAATCAGAACAAAATTAACAGCATATGAAAGAGTTAATGGGGGTCTACAAAAGTTTCTCAGAATTTTGAAATTTTGCTTCAAACTTTTTTTATGGACTTTTTAATGTAAACTGTGAAAATTTCTCACATCGTTAAAATATAAAAAAATCATAAAAAAGTTTTCAATCAAAATAAAAAAAAACCGAGACAACTTTTTAGATCTCCATGAGCCCTTTCAAATGCCGCTGGGTTCGTTCCGATCGGTTAAAAACTGAGGGAGATTAACTCAAAAATATGAAAAACCTGTGACGTCAATGATTGCCAATAACGTTTGCCATATTTGGTATTAAGGGCAGATATTATTAGAAGCAGCTAGACAATTTAATAATAAACAGTTTGATATATAGCATGCCTATGTTTAGTCAATTGATGCCATTTAAATAAAATTCTGCTGGAAAGTGGTCGTTTGGGGGGGGGGGGGGGGTGATACCTTAACTTGTGTAACAGTACAAAATCTTACTTTACTTACCTCACTTTGACATAATCTGACAACAGCCATCTAAAAGCAAATTAAAGTACAACATTGCTGAGTGATAGCATCCTGCATATTTAACACATGTGTCTTTAAACACATGTGAAGGGTGCCATGAAAGACGTGCTACTGGTCTATCAGACTTTACCTTTGGGCTTACTTAGACGTTCCTAATAACTAAATATAGTGGAGAAGAAACCTGCAAATCTATTAAAATCGTGCCTTGCATGTAACTGAATCTCTGCACCTCCATTTTTTCCCTCCCATTCTCTCTCACCTGACAGTTGATTTACCTGTAGATTGCTTTTGTTGCATGAGTCATAAAAACACGTCCTTTAAAGGTGGTCTAGGAATGAGCACAAAAAAAGTCAGCAGAAGTCAAAACAAATAATTCAAGGAACATCTGTTAGCCAGTTTTACAGAGTTCCTAAGTTGAATTGAAATTATCACCATATGTGCCATAATATTATGTCACTATATGTGTATGCATGTTATTCAGAATTTGCACAATATTTATGATAGGATTACTGACAGTGAGTAGCGCTTTAAAGTCAACAGCAAAACTCACCTTTTCCAGAAACCAGGGTAAAGCTCCACAATGGTCTAAATGAAAACTAAAGGTACAATATTTAAATTAGATACAGTAAACCAAAAGCATGTTACAATGTACAAGCATTCTGTTAAATTATAAAACAACAACACTGTACTGTGTGTTGTTTCCTGCTGGCTGTAAAAAAAAAAAACAAAAACAAAAACAAAAACAAAAACATGGAAGAACCTGCAGTATTTCTCACAGGAGCTGGGCTCAGACTAAGAACTTGTTTGCAGAGGTAAGAGATACCAGGGATTTGGGACTTGGCAGTTTTTCTTATTGTATACCATGTATGATCTGACCTCCCCGCCCACCCTATCTGTGTCTCAGAATATTTGGCACTGTCAGTCCTCCATATCACATGTCTTAGTAACATAAATCATTCTTTACCTCGGAGCTGGAGAAATGTCACAATTGGGATTGAAATCGACTCCATTTCCAATTTCGTAAACAAAAAAGAAGGGGGGAGGGGGTGTAGATCATTGCAATCAGAACCCTCACAATCCATTAAGGCCAGATTTCATCAGTGAGACACAATATACAAGCAGTTAAAAATACCAGCTGCAATTAATATAACTTACTGACTAACTAGCAGCAGATCAATTTCTGCCGTATCAATCTCATCAAGAAACGGCAATGACTCCAAGCCTGTCATCCCAGGATGAATACCACAGTCCAGCTATAGGCATAGCAGATGAGAGAGCAAAGATACAGCATGTCAGTATTTCAATGTCTGCATAAAACTGCATGTAAGAAACACTCAAAGCATTCTTAACATGTACATGCATACTGTACATTATAGTTTTTGCCTGGGACTGCACTTCTGGTAATTATAAATTGCGATCACCTGGCCACATTTGGCTAATTAACGATATAATAACATGCATACAATAATTTCTGTATTCTGATTGGCTGAGCGCACGTCAATTTATCCCAGACTGTGCAAAGATGTGAAATTAACAGTGCAAAAATGTGAAACTAAGAGTGCAGAAATTTGAAATTGAAAATTGCCGACATCTGGCGCACATTATTTGCGAAGCAAAACAAAACAAAAGAGCATGTTTTCATTCCTCAGGACGATTCCGATTCTGTTTGAGATAATTAAAACAAAGTTCTTGAGAGACACTTGTGATTTGTAACGAAATTGAAAAAATTGCGCGACGTAAATTATTGTATGCATGTTATTAACAAGTAATCACATGATTTCTAGTGCAATTTTAGAATAAATAAGCACTCGTAAATTTTTCAAAAACCACAAATTGCACTCGAAATCATGCGATTACCTATACTAACAACATTCTTCTGTATTAGTACCAAAAATGCCAAGTGGTAGACATCAAGCTATTAAGCCAGAGACTTGCGTGTATTGTAAGTGACACATACCGAGAAGGAAAATCACCAATGAGCAATTGGATCTAGATTGTACTGTAGGTATTGGGAAGGGTACTTCAAAATCACACTCTTAATTTACGTACCATGACTTTCTTTTCTTTGAATTCCAAAATGTGACATGATCGTCCCACCTCTTGCCCAGCACCTCTGAATACATGAACAAAAACAACAAGATGCAAAGCAAATAATGTATGATGCGATCATGCACAGAACCTTGTCTTGAGGAAAACCTCACACAGACAACATATTTTACGAAGTCCACGTGAGCCCACTCATAAACGCAAAAACGTAAGCCATTTTCAGAATGCAAACCAAGCAGGGGAATTACTTAAACAAGATACTCACAAAGGAGTAACGGTCAGGAGATCGCTCTCCTCTGGAGGAACTGCTGACTCTGATTTCCTCTTCGTCGTTACAGGCGCCGCCATTTTGAAAATGCCTCTATGAGCCCGCATTATTCCGGTCAGCTCTTGTACAGACGCGACGCATTCTGGGACGGGTGAATTCCTCAGCTCAGACAAGCGACGAAAAGAACAAAACGTGCACTTCCGGAAAATAGCTCAGCATGGGGAGGCAGAAGAATGAATTACGATATGGCTATTTGAAATGGTTTTGAGATACGTGTTTAGTATCTTCTCGTACAAAAAATTGGAAAAGTAAAATGGATGTATGGCTTCCGAGCTGGTTTATTAGAGATGGGTCAGATAAATTGATGGTTGCATGCATGCATGGACAATTTAAGAACTTATTTAATTTCTTGTCAATCTTTAGGGTTATTCAACCAAGGAAACTGGCCAACATATGAACCTTTTGGAGGGTGTTGAGTTGGCCTAGCCATGCTTTGAAAAACCGGGCCCAGGTTGTGTGGGGTTCTCAGACCAAAATTTAGGAATTTTGACAGCATACCAATTTGTGAACCAACACAGACCAAATGCCAAAATAAGCAAAATGTAAACTTAATCTATTCCAGACTTGGACGGGAGGAGGGAGATCTGGAACTGAAATCCCTATTGCAGACCAAAATATTCGATTTTTGACCTATTTTCAGACCAAAATTTAGGATTTTTTGACAGCATACCAATTTGTGAACCAAGACCAAAATTTATGATTTTTGATCTAATTTCAGACCAAATATTAAAATCTCCGGGCCTTATTCCAGACCAAAGGATCAAAATCAAAACCCTAATTTAGACTAAAATGAAAAGGCATTATTAGACGCGAACGAAAATTTGTTTTCAGCTGAACCAGATAAAAAGATAGAATTTTCCTGGGGCAAAGCCTATTGCTGACAAACATAACATGAAACGCACAGTTGGCGACTTGCAAACGTAAATCTTGCTGTGTAAAACCGCATATTTAGTTGACAGTTCTGTTCGTGCCAAGAAACGCAAGAAGCTTCTTGTTTGCTTTCTGCATTTCCGCCTCGCCGGCTGAGTAAATATTCTTTTTTAAACGAAAACAGATTAGTGTGAGTGTTAGGCTTGGATAAATTCTGCTGGCATAAAATTTTTAATCGGTAAGACAAGGACATGCATAACAGTTGAAAGAAAAATGAATAAAACAAATTCAAAACAAATCAAATATATATTGTGATTCGCCTAACGTTCGCTAAAACGCGCCCCGCATCACACGCTCTGAAATATAAAGTCACTACCTCGCTCTCAGACTCGGGTAACGCAGCCGCGGAGAGCTGGGGGCGAAACCATGCACGGCAAGAAACTGGGGCGAGCCTCGAACCGAGCATAATTCGAGTATGATTTTGTTCCCCGAGCATAATTTTGAGTATAATTCATGATATTTCCGAGCACTACCGGCAGGTATAATTCGCCAATTTATATTTTACGAGCATAATTTATCCAAACATAATGGGCGAGGCCTGAGCCTCACTATGGTATGTTCAAGGTACCAAAGGATCAGGAACGGCTGTTTTCTTTTTAAAACTACTTTATTTCAAACGACACACAGCTTACAATGCAGATCTCAATTTATCTAATCTATTTTCTGACGCCAGCTAATTGGACGCTATCAAAGTTAAAGAATCAATATGGATAAAGTGATAACATCACCACTTAGCAACTGAAAACAAAAAAGACACACACTGCCATCTAACTTGAACTTTTATGGTTCACGAGTAGTAATGCCTGCCAATAGACTGGCGTGCCTCAACAACTTAAGATTTTAAAACCTAATGAAATCTCAACTATTAAATGCTGTACTTACTAGGGCTGTACTTGACTACTAGGACTTTAAAGCTAATAAAGTCTTAACTAGTAAATACTATAAAAGTTTATTGACTGTAAAACTAATAGTCTCAACTAGTAAATGCTATAAAACGTACTTGACTACTAAAGTTGCGTTGTCAACAAAATTAGATTGATAAGCATTACGTCAGGGTTTAGGAGTTTTAAATAAACTCATGCATTTGAAACTCATTTAGTTAGGCCACGCAAATTTTGGCTTAACGCGTTATTACACACTCGATTAACTTTAGGAATAGTACTTTGTAGCCGCAATTTACACTCTAAGATTATCAAGTATATGATGACAATATTCAGTCACGTCTGTCAAAGTCATTAGTACTAATTTAGGTGGTATTTGTACCAAAATCTGTTCCGTGACACGAATAAGATGGAGCAGAGAAAAACGCGTTTATTGACGTGTACTTTTGTCAATATGAGTTCTAAATGTCTCCCTCGCCTTCAGATCGCTTTCGAAATGGAGAATTTTTCAAATTAAAGTTTTGCACTAGGTTGATATGTTCATTGAAATGTAACCTGTTGTTACAAACATTTTGTTTTCAGAGAGGTATTACTCTTTGTTCCTTCTAGTAGTTCTCCTCTACTGGTTGTTCTCTTTCTCTTCTGGCCGCTCTCTCTCTCTCTCTCTCTCTGTCGCTTATAAGCCCCATGCACACGAGCAAGTTTTCTATGACAAGCTTTCAGTAACAAATAACTTGCCCGTGTGTACGGTGGAACTTTCTTTGACAAGTTTTTATGCAAATTTTCTTTGTTTCTTTTACTTCTGACTTAGAATTCCATAAGCTTTTCGCGTGATCTCTAACCCTAACCCTCTGGTATAAGACTTTATCGTATAATATAAATCTGACCAATTCAAAGACATATATTCTTGTCGGTGTTGTGGGCGCGGCCATCTTGATAATGCGAGCACACCATGCTCGCAAATGAAGACCCGGGAACTAAAAGTTATCCAAAAAACTTTAACAAATTTTGATAAGTTTTGACAAGTTTTCCTTGTCATGAAAAATCTACTACGTAAGCCTTTTCAGCAAATGCATTTTTCATAGAAATTTTGGCCAATTTTTCTCATATAAACGAGCAAAAACATATTGTCATAGAAAACTTGCTTGTGCATGGGGCTCTGTTTAAGCCGAGCAAAGCAGCTGCCTTTGTTTGTCACTTTCTCAATTTTACTGATTTGTAGAGATAGGATTTGTGCATATTACATCCAAAATTACGCACTTACACTATATATTGGAAACTAATGGACTTTCAAACTTAACGTTAGCAACCTCTGCCTGGTATCCAGAGTTCCAGATTTGTTTACTTGCTGTCTTTCTTCATTGCACCTTTAACTTCCAACAGCATGTCCTTCATCTCATCAATTTGAGACTCAAATTGAGATTTTAGATCGCGAATCTCCCCCTTCACACCTTGAATCTCTCCTTTTACTCCTTTAAGGATGGATTGGTCAAATGTGCCCATCTGCAACAGACAAATACATAAACAAAGTCGGACTGGCGTTTTAGACGCCGCTCCTCGCCAACCTCGTTCCCAGGCTGGGGCTGGATTGAGAGAAGAGCCTGGGAACTAGGTTGATTCCTCGCATACACCAAACGTAATGCAAATTAGCAAAAGAAAGCATTGTTTGAGACAAATGAACCGGGCGTTAAATGTCTTCGTCCGTCAATGACGATTTGTATCATTGTATTGTTACCTCAAGTTTGATAGTAATGGCGACAAACGCTGACCAATGGAAGTGGCGTCAAGAACGAATTTCTGCGGTGCCGTCAATACATTTTTTATAAAATAACTATGATACTACGCGCGTTCTAATTGGTTGAAAAGCCGGTAATTATTTAAAATCAACATAACACGCGTTTCCTGAAGTGGCTCGTGATTTTGAACTTTTTCTCGTGTTCTGAAAAGTCCTTGAATTTGTGTAGCGCCTTGGAAAGCCCTCAATTTTGACAACAGTCCTAGAAAAATTAGAATGTATTGAATGAACCGAGAAATAAATCAATTGGCAATTTGATTCTGCAGTCGACAAGTCAAGTGCCATTCACGGAACAGCATTGGGGAAAACTGTTCAGAAACAAGGCATCACTGCAGCAGGAAATGCACTTCAATGCTAGAACAAGTAAATACGGGCTAACCGCTTTATTTTTAATGAAAGATCTGTGCCGTACGAAGAACTATTAGAGAAACTGGGTCTGACGACTCTTCAAAATCAAAGACTTTTAAAGATAGTTTGCACTGTCTTTAAGACATTGAATCATCCACAAGCTCCAAGCGGTATCCAGGATCTCATAAACAAAAGAAACACAAAGTACAACCTCAGGGAAATGAAATACTGAACCAACCCAAAGTCAACACTACTACGTACGGACTACGATCATGGAGGCACACAGCCCCAAAATTCTAGAACACGCTACCAAATCAATTAAGAGTACTAAACACTTACAAAAGTTCAAAAGTCATCTAAGAAAGTTAGAGTTGACGAAGTATAGTAATCTGGGCAATTTCCTTAAGCATTGTGGATAGCGGTTCGTTCTATAAGAAGTAATTCTAGGCATTTCAACCAAAACTGAAATTCTTTTAAGAACGCTAAACGTTCTATTTGGACCAACCAGGTCATTTTAAGTCCTCGAAAATATTAAATTGGCCTTGAGAAGCCCTTGAAGTTCGATTTGAAAAATCTGTACGAACCCTGATTTACAAAGGAGAATTAAACGACCGATATGTCGAACCTACCACAACCCACCGTATGGGTGACGAGACATGCCAACTTTGGAATGTACTCACGCTAAACTTTACTTTGATTCCTGCGCTGTGCATTGCAATGCAAGGATAAAGTTGTTCACCACTGTTTTTGATACAGGTTTTTCCGACTTCTCTTCTATTCAGACTGAAAGTTACAGGAACGTAGCCATCTTTCTCTTCATGGAAAAGAACTTTGCAGCCGACAAGGTCTCCACTGTATCCCAATGCGCCTAGATTAAAAGATAATGCAAGTAAGTTCACCAAAGATTAAAGGTTCAATTACTTGGAACAATATCGAATTGATATAGTATATTTAAATGTTAGTTCAAACGAACGACGTAAGCATAACTGTATACATTCTATTGTCTGTCGCCTCTGTTTCATGCCTAAATGAGAACCTTGACGCGCAAGTATAAATAATGCGTGAAGATAAGTCAATGTTCACACTTTTTTCTGACGAAGGGCGGACGCCCAAAACTTATGGGGTGTTTACATGATACCGTATGACTTATATTGCGGTACGAGATATGTTTTTGTATTACGTTTACATCGGAGGCCGTTGTACCAGAATGACGAAGATGCTTATGTGTGCCTAATAATGCTCGTCGGATATTTCGTTTCGACCCCCAAGAGGTACTAAAATTGGCGTGGCTCGAGCGCATTTTGACCCCTAAAAGTTACCAATAAAAACATACCAATATAATAAAATTCATTCGACTGACACCCGACCCCTAAACGGTAGCACGTCACATAAAATTGTCAGCATTTGATCTTGAGCACCCTAAACGGTACCAAAACCCGTGATTTTGACCCCTAAACGGTACGAAGGGCATCCCCGTTCTTTTTTATATGGAGTTACCCCCACCCCCCGACATCTCACGTTTACCACTACGACAACACAGTCCAAAATTAGTTCTCACAGGGACTATCATTCAATTGCGTGTCAAAAGATCAAACCTGGCAGCTCTCTGCCAAAGTTTCTGTGTTTTTCCTCAAAAATCCTTCCGTCGTCAAGGTGATATCCTACAGATTTGTCAAGCCAGCCTGGAAATACCGTGAAGTCTTGATGGTCGGACAGAACAATTCCAACTCCCAACATCCGGTCACTGCCACTTTCTTCAATTAACACCTTCGAGAACAAACACACTAACTATTAGACTTTTGTAATAGTATGCAAAACCGAAGTTATTCTAATGTCCCCCTCTAGTTCCTGTAGGAAAGCGAAACATGAAACCTTAGAAAATAGAAGTAAAATAATCATGTACTTTTACCTGAAACATCGGAGATGCCCGAGTTAATGGTTTTTTATAGCGAACATTGCAGTCTTCGTCCACCTCATCTCTAAATGTCAGCGTGTTTCCCTCAATTTTAATACCGTGATGGCCCGTCCACAGCTATATTCCAAACAAAACGTACAATTTTTAAAAATACGCAAAACTGTTATTATATCAGAGGTGTAAAGGCCACAGCAAACGAAAACAGCATGCACATCATCTCATCGGCAAACAGTGTGTACTGAATATTTCATGCGACGGCAGCAGTTGCAATGCATTTTCGCGTTTTCCGTCAACTATTTTTATCGGGCTCATAATTGCGGTGCCCAACAACACTACGGTTTCGCAAAGAGTTTTAGGGTAACACTGTTTGGCGATGTTTTGCAAACATGTTGCAATCGTAAACGAGGAACAAAATTCGCAAGACCCATACACACACACAACCATGCACGTGTATATGATATATGATATATTATAAAATAACTATGATACTACGCGCGCCCTGATTGGCTAAACAACCGTGTTAGATGAGAGTATATTACACGCTGACGCGATACGCGATGTTTTTTACTTGGCTAATTATTTTATAAAAGAAATGTATAACGTGTTCCCGTGTAATATAGCCTCATCTAAACACTTGGGAAGTCTAGATGAGGCTATATTACACGGTGACGCGTTATATATTTCTTAAATATAAAAGTGATATGGCACACTGATATATTACCTGTGCGTCAAACGATTCTTCATCTGCGAACATTTGGTGCATGATCTTGTTGATCATTCTCTGGCTCTCCACCGACTCGTGATGAATTCGATTCATTGAATTTTCGACTCGATCCATGCTTTCTGAAACATAGACACTGATATTTTAACTTCATCAATCTCAGGGGGTTTTGATGACTTTTTCAATTTAGCGGCATTTCACTCGTCTAAGCGAGAACTACTGTGTTGTAAGATAACAGCTTGGCACAAGAACTTATTGTGCTGATTGACGTGCAGTAGTTGCATTCTTTGGCTAGTGTCATTTTGTCGACAGTATTTTACCCAACTTTCGGAAAGACATAATTGAAGTGAGTCGTTTTTTACCGTTTTATAATCTTTACTAAAAGGTTCTTCGATTAACTGATTTTTGGAGAATACATGACCATACAGCCTTCCGAATATAGCCTGTATTATTAGGATTTTTCCTGATTTGTTCTGCAACATGTTTTTGTTCTGCTAGTCCTAATTCTCGTTTGATTTCCCGTTTAAAGTTCCTATACAGCCGGCCCATGCCAAAGGATCATTGGTTCCCCTCGCTAACTTTCGCCACTCGATTCTGGTTTTTATTGGCGCACGGATCTCACTATTGGTCAACTTCAAAGTTTAACTTGTTTGAGGGGTGCATGAAAATCATGGATTTGATTGAGTAAAAAATGAAACCATGAAACGCATTTAGCTTGTCTTCACTACATAAAACTATCGTGTTATGAAAGAGAAATACAGCAAAATGGTTCAGTTTTTTTTCAATTAAGTTACTGGAAATCGAAATTATATTAATTAGCCTGCATGATCTTATGTATTTCTACACAGCCATGCGATCATGTTTTTCAGTGGTAACATGAGAGTTATCCATGTGCAAGATATATTTTCCTATTTGTTGTATTTGGATATTATTATAGAAATGTTTCCATTTTAAACATACCTCTAATTGGAAATGAGGAGCCGTATTTTGAACGGTACTTGTCCTCTAGCCACTCCATCAGTTCTTCCATGAATCCAATCTATCGGGGAAAAAAGCATACGTAGGAATATTAATTAGTTTGTGTGTGTATGTATATACGCATACACGCTACGTCTATGTTTATCTATATTATAAAATATTTCCACATGGTAGTTGGCTGTGGGAAACTCTTCACACAAATCATTTGAATACTGTATATATGCTGATATATATTGAGGGCTCAAAATTATGCATTAATATAAACATTTTGAGCCCTCAATATATATCAGTATATACAAATATTGAGTGCATTCTGGGAAGGATTTTGGTTATAAATTCACACAAAATTACCCCAATCATAACATTGTGTCTTCTGAAAGACACAAATTCAAAACCTGATGATTCTTGAATTGTTACTTTCTCAGGAAGGGAATCTTCAAATGGAACTCTTCCCACAATGCTTTTGATATTTGTATTTATACTGAAATAGCTCAAAATGTGTCCGCAAGCATGTCGCCGGAGCCATTAAAATGGCATGGTCAGGAATTACCTTTTTGCCATGGTAATAATCTTGTAAGAAGATCAGTTCGTCCTTTTCTGTCACTGGACAAAAAAATGAATTTACACCAGGAGTAAAAATCTAGCGTAACTATAATGAAAAGGCCATATTTACTCAGATTTGCATGGATTTGCTTAGAAGCAACATCAATGTTTGCATTGGGTTTGTTCCCCCTAGTGAATGCAGATATTGCCACATTTTCCTCATACTTGCTCAGCCTTATTTCAAAAATGCCCAATCAGTAAAATTTGGCGGAAATTTCATCTTTAGTTCATTTACACTATGGTGTAAATACTGTGGAAACTTACGTCTACGAACCAGTTTTACTTCTAAAGCAAATGCGGTTTGTATCTTTATAATTGACAAATATTTGCCCTGTTGTAATTACAAAGCATAGCTGAAGTGTGCGTTAGATGATGTGCCTACGTAAACATGAAGTGTAGTCGGAAAAATCAGGCTCTCATCAATCAAACTCAGGGAAGCAAAATTGGTGCAAATATGACCAATAACATATAGCAAAAGGTACGCAAAGATGTTGGAAAAATGGTTTTTGAATGTTTTCCTTGATTGATTGGAAGAATCTTGATTCATTACATCTCCATCTCGACATTTGTATTTACCTAAAATAGATGCCGACGCATTAGAGAGTGTCCGTATTAGAGAGATTTGTCTGCATGTCATTATTTTATAGAGGTTTCATAATAATTTTTCATAGCATTTTGATACTTACAAAAACATTTTCGCACCAATCTGTAAAGCACCATACTTGGTATGCTCACAATATTTAGTGGGACAGGGATTGGATGGTAGTCCCGGTAAGTTCGATAAGCGACGCACCTTTTGAAACACCATTCGGCTAAAGAATTATTCTGTGAACAAAAGGAGGTAATCCCATCAGGATATAATTACACTTGTGCATATACTTTGATATACTCTCTGGTATCGAGCCGTTTTCGGATGACTGTCGAAAACCAAAACCAAAGTAATCACACAGGCCAATCACAGAGACTGATGGAAAACAGTTCAGCCAATCAAAGCCAAAGTAATTCACGTTTAGTCTTGCGTTTGGTTTTACTTTCCAATCAGCAATGCGAGTACACGCCATCGCTTGCGTGAGAAGTGTTTGGTTTTGGTTTTGGCTTTGATTGTTTTCCTGATTGGTTGAGAATGCTGCCAAACTTGTGTGGACCAATCCGAAAGCGTAGCAAACGCAAAACCAAAGCAATCACACGATTACTTTCGACAGTCATCCGAAAACCGCTCTATGTGATTCTATACCAAAACCAAAACCAAAACAAAAGAAGTTGATTAGAATTATCTTTAGGGAAATTCAGATAGATTTTGAATCAGTTCCTAAATGGCACCTAGTCTTGTAGAACAACAATTTATGTTATGCAGCAATATGGGGCATTTGAGAGAAATATAGTTTTTGGTGGAAGATCCATTTAAACTATTTAAATCAAAATAATTCACTGATAGTTTCACTTGATTGAATACGCACTATCTTGTAAAAAGTTTAACAATCGTGATGAATATTTTCACGAAAGTTCACTTGTCTTTTCCAAGAAAATAGTATTTACCTCCACATATTGGTAGATGTTTGACAACAGAGCTACCATTAGGTTTACCAGGAGGATGACTGTTACTACCAAATATATCGCGTAGACTACCCACATCACATTGAGTGACGAATCGTTTGAGGAGGACTCGAAGGTGCTCGTTTCGGCTATTCCAAAGAGAGACCAAGTAAGATATCTGAGGGTGCTCCACCAACTAAACGAAAAGGTATCGAATGTAAAATATTATGCTGGATTATCAACACTGTATTATGCGGCTAGATTATTGTTACCGGTTTGACCTGAAATAATGAACTCACTAACAACAATAGAATTTAAGTTATCTGGGAAAGAAAATGTCTTGTTGTGCAAAAAGGTATGTCATTGTTTTTACCATCCAGCAGTGGCCGCCATGCAAGCCCCCTATTGTACGTTTTGGGATATGATTGGTTGAATCACGCAGATTGTTACAGTCCAAATTACTAAAAGGCATAGAATTCGTGTGCCTGGTGGCACGATGAAGCAAAAAGTATTGGCCATGTTGGATTCTACCCTTAAATCATTTTTAACGCAAAGAAGAAGAAATTAGTTCCAAAGGAAGTGGTTCAACAAAAGCAAAAAGCCACTTTTTCTTTTCCCTAGTCACACCCTTAATTTCTTTGTTTCATGTGCTTGTAAATTGTGTGCCTTTATACGTTATTCTATTTGTAATTTGTAAAGGTGGCAAATTCATTAAACTAAACTAAACTTACCACGCGAACCCTCCATTCTTGCAAGTACTCATCCTTGGGACGAAAAGTTAAACAAATTATCGAGATTATATACAAATTGAAAAAGTTTGGTTTATCTTGGGTCATATTAATATATTTCATTGGTTTAATTTATCAGAATATTAAATTTTTGTTTCTAATTAAAAGAACGTGAGCAGTGCTCACCTTGCTTACAGTTGTTTTTGCCTAATTTGAAAATGAGACAACCAATCGTATAATTTCATTAGCCTTTTACAAATGCCGTTGGTGGATCGGTCGACTAGTGAAGGAGACAAATTCCAAAACGTACAAATATTTGCATATATTTTTCTCCCGGTCCGTACGCCTACAAATTCTGCAATCTGATTGGCTCCTTGGCCGTGCAGTTTTTTCCAACTTTTCCGACTCTGCCCACGGGCACTCGCTGTATCTTACGTAATGTAACGGAGCTGATTTAACTTTGTTTACGCTTCAAATTCTTCTTTTAAACTGAAATTATGCACTCTAAAATTGACTCCAACAGTGTAAAAAACTTGTTGCAATAATACAAAGCGGAAACGGAACACAAGAAGAACACAATTAGCTCCTGTCAAATTTTGACAGTGTTGCGAGCTAGGCGAGTTTCATCATGAATTTCATCGCAGTGTCTTCGGATATAATATTCTCCGCTTTCAGTCGCAAAACATGCTAGCCAAAACTTGTATGGGATAAAGATGATTCCACAGAAAGAAAAAGAACGTTGGAACTGAGTTTACGGACGACAATTGCATTCAAAGGAGTCAGGAATTCAAATTTTAGCGCGTGTTGACTGAAGAAACCGCCAAAAGTTGTGTGGAAACGTATTTGTTTGTGGCCAAAGCTTACTCTCCAAGTAATTGCTGTACAATGGAAGAACATGTCTGGTAATGTGAAGCAACATGGATATGTCAACAAGTGTAAAATATTTGCCAGTGAGTCATTTTGAGACGTTTCGGATCGAAGCACGCCGGTGCACTGTGAAAGCAAATACGGCTGCAGCGCCGGAAAAGTACGCGATTCATCATTTAGTGGACATTCAGGTATACCTCATAATTCCTTGGTTATCGTTTCCTAATTTGTATCAGGTGTTGTTTTCCTACCGAACACGGTTTAGAAATTGCAGTCGCAAAGCCAAGTTTATGCAGTTCATCGAGCTCGCGTTCCGTATTATTGTGCTTTTGACTCGTTCGTTTTCAACATTGCAAGTCGAAAAATGAAAGGAAAAAAAATAGAAATGTTATTTACCGGGCTTGGTCGGTTAGTATGATCAAGCCCTCGGGCACAGTTTTTCTCTATAACATAAATTTATTGATTATACGGTAGATTCTCACAAGATTGGTGTCCATGGTGACCACCACTGCAAATCGTTATGAACGAACATTTCGAAAATGATATTTCCATTTTTCATTTGTTATTGTTTGTTTGTCTGTGGGTTGTTTTTGGTTCCTTTTTTTTGGGGAGGGGGGGGAGAGGGATGATACCTTACAATCATAGAAATCACATTACATACTGTGCGCCTGCATTCTTTTCCGAGGTAATGTACGACAACTCCGTCATGAATATTTTAGTGATTGCGAACGAAAATGCCAGAATCGCTACCAGGAATTGCCATAACGTTATCGCAGTTTGACCAATGATCTTTAGCAACGCGATCTGCATCCATCCAATGCTTCGCTTGGACTCGAGAGCACTGCCGAAAGCTCTCACTGTCAGGCACATAGTGTTCAGGCCGTACAGGTTGTTGGCAGCGGCGAGAACGTGGTTTTGATGAACAGAAGCCGACGACAAAGTGACCAAGCGCAAGGCAAAGACAACGAAGAAGATCAGCACGGAAACGAAGTCCAGTACATTCCAGGTATCTCTGAAAAAAAAAAACACTACTTTGTATAAACTAACATTATCTTTCTTGTGCAAACAATCAGCTGTGCAACATCTCTAAAATATGGTGTGACTGTTCCAACAGAAAAAAAAAGGCAAATTGTTTAAACCCAGTAATGTGAGCAGTGGGTTGGTTGTGATCGTCCTGGTTAGAGTAGTCTTCATGAAGACTGTTGTTGGTGACTGACGTTTAGACTCACTGAGCAGAAGTCATCTTCAGAGTCAAGTGAAGACTGCGTAACCATAAGATGACAAAATTGACCAATCACATCAACGACCAGAGACATATATACCGCCACCTTTTCATTTGACTCTAAAGATGACTTCAACTCAGGGAGTTAAAAAGTCAGTCACCAACAACAGTCTTCCTGGAGACTACTCTCACCTTCACGATTACAACCGGCCTACAGAAAACAAAATTACGTTAAATCTCCCTTGTTTTTATAAAAAAATATTGAAAAGTTCAATTAATCTTCTAATAGGTTCAAGGGAGCGACATAAGCAACATCTCTAAACTAACGTGCTCCCCAAGACCATATAAGATTCTGAACCCCGGCCCAGGCTCTTTGCACGGGAACTGACACACATGAGCTTCAAAGCGAGACTGACCTGGCAAAATTGAGAATTATGGAAATTTGTGCATGCAACTCCCCAATTGAAACATGTGCATCTCCTCTGAGGACGCCTTGATACTTTAGAGCGATAGGAATCTCTCTTGTTCGATGTCTAGCGAATCTCGTGCCAGGCTAGTCTCGTTTTGAATTCAAGTAGGCGGCACCGTGCAAAAAAACCATATGGCGCATATTACGTTGCAAACTGCAGAACCATGAAATTGCACGAATTTAATGTAGGTTTTACTTCGATCGTGCAACATATTTCCGAACCTTGCAACATGTGGTGGTAATGCGCGCAATTACGGTGCAAAGACCAACAGTAGCTTATCTTCGCGGAATCATTGTACTAGTTTTATAAGTCATCAGGACAGTAACTACTGCTTTCCAATAAGGGATGTTATTACACGACTTCACATTTTCGAGTGCAAATACGGAGCAAAACGAGTGCAAAGATGGGAGCGTATTGCACTCGTCAGGAACCAGATCAACTGGTTTATTATAGAAAACCGTCTTACCTAAAGTACAGGGTAATGTATTGCCAAGGTCTGTATTTTTTCTTTCTGTCTTTGAAAAATTGATCCAATTCCATCATAATCCGTCCCACAAAGAACACGATGATGGCAAACTCAATTCCTCTGAGTGAAATGGTGGAAGTTGAGAGGCAGAGGGCCCAGTGGAGCAGGACAAGGACAATATAACTGATAGTGTCCCTCACAAAGACGAAGTAAGGTGTGAAGAAGTAATGCTTGTACGACTCTGTAAAAAAAAAAACAACACAAAAGTAAATAATATATAAACAGTTAGCGACGAAAAAAAAACGTTTTTTCGCCTGCCGCGATGGAGCAATCACGGCTTTTCTTAAAATTCATAAAAAATTCGGTGTCGAAGATCGACTTTGCTTACTGTAAAAAACTGATCGATTCTAGTTGCGCTTTTCTTGGCTCGGGAGTATTCTGTACTAGTTGCGTATAAAAGTTGCCTTAGCGAATTTTGAAGTTCAGGAAAACTTGTAGACTGTGCATGTTGTCTGAACTAAACCAGACTGCCGTGCGACAAATATTTTTTTAGCGGCCGACTGGTGACGTCACTATACAACCATGGCTCGTAAAAAGGATTTTAAAATAATCTTTAAGCGGAAAATAAACAAGAAACCCACTTTCCGAAAACCCACTACAGAGCAAGGGTATATCTGCGATTATTAAAAACTGGACCACGGATATTGGATTTCTAGGCTTTTGATTCCTTGGACATTGGTTATCAGCTCATATTCCATGGGTGAACAAATATAGTCAATGAACGCGTGAGCGACAATGTAATGTTGAGAAAGTTTTTTCAGATTTCACAACCTTTTCAGAGTGGCTTGCAAGTTCCGGGTGAGACAAATTTACAACACTAATTAAAGAATGGGCAAAGTGGAAAAAATGCATGCCTCAAGTGTTTTTACACAACAGCAAAGGGAACAAGACGGCCCCTTCGCTCAAGTCGATACGAGCAGCCATTGATCAATCGCTTACTTCGGTTCGCCTCCGCGATGTAAACAGTTTTTCACGGTGATTGTTCGATTTCCACTGACTAACCTTTGTTGCTTGTCCTTTCTGAATAAGTATCTGAGTTTAACACAAAACGGCATCTAAAGCTCCCGATTTTCTTTCAAGCGCTGTTCCCTTTGCGGAGCCATTTCTTCGGCACGCTTCCGTTCATGATGCTGTCGCGGTTATAACATGTTTGTCGCCTTTTCTTTAGACGTATTTGACGCTGTTCGATCGTTTCACGATTTCGCCTTGCTCGTGCCTGTTCCCTTCTCTTTTGAAGACGAGCTTCGCGAGACCGTTCCGTTTCAGTTTTCCAGTTTTCAAATTTATTTTCGTGAAACCAGTTATGTACAATTATTGCTTCGTTCAAATATTTTAAAAACACTGGCGGAGACGCTAATCGATTATTATTACGTCATTGCCTTAGGCACCTGGCCTAAAAAGTCGTACCACACACACACACACACACACACACACACAAACACACACACACGAACATTAAATTTCGAGATGGCGACACGCTTGGAGTCTTCAAATGAGGCGACTATGCTGCATTAGATTCGTAAATATTACCCTCGCTTCGCTCGGGGATAAGTTAATTGGGGAGGGAGGCCCGATTTTCTCGGAAAGAACAGTTCGTTTAATTTATATTTAGAACCTGTTACATAAGGAAGAAAAGTATTTAGCCCAGAATCTACGATAGACATTAATATTTTGTATAGCTGTGTTCAGTGTGTTTTCATGATACTGAGAAAAGAAGTTTCCTTTAAATGACAACGTTTACGTACGTAAAGTGTGTACAACGATCCAAACTTGACCCTTAATGTCTGGTTAGTTTCTATGGCTCTAAAATCCAGTTGTATCTCAGGCAACTTTTCGACGTTCAGTTTCCTTTTTATTCCAGTTGCACTTTTATTGCTTTTTACTTACCGCTCTTTTTCAATGTGATGTGGTGACACATTCCGAACACCAAGAACATGAGTGGGAACAGAAGTATGTCAAGAAGTGCCCAAAGATGCAAAAACGTCCATTTCCACCATCTTTTTCTGTCCTTGTCCTCTAGGGAACTGCCATACCACTTTTTGTGGATCAAATTATATACCACAGGATGGGCAAGGAACTGTCAAAATGCAAAAACTTTAACTGCTGTTCTTTTAAATTTGTAATTATAAAACGCCAACAGTTTATTTTGAAGCTGTCATCAACAACAGGGTGGAGAGGGGGGAGGGGTGTAGGATTTGGATATGGAATAAGTTATTAATATAATTATCTGAATTCAATTGACTGTAAAGTTTCATGCTGCTTCCTATACCCCCCTTTCCTCTCTCCTTACTGTAGAAAAACATTACGTTCAAATTGTAAACATCCTCCCTCTCGTCTATGCATAAATGAGTGATCCCCCATTCTCTCATCTTAAAATCGAGTGAACCGCTCTCCCTCCCCCCCCCCCCACCACCACCAAATAAAACGTGCCTTCATATTCATGGTTTGCATTTATAAGGGATTCATGTTTCAAGAGCTTTGTCCAATGACTAAAAAATGCTAGTTGCGTGCGCCAAAATGATAAAGTATGATAATGTTTCAGCCAATCATATAATATAATTATTACCTTCTTTTGGTTCTTCTCTATTGCCGTGTCCACCAAGGCATCTATTTTCTCATTGAACACTTTTTGTCCCTTCTCATGTGTCTTCAGGGGTTCTAACAGATGAAATGCAAATTCCTGTACATCCTTTTCCAATTTTCCGAACTGATGTTCATAGATGCCTTTGGTTTTGGATAGTAACTGTAGCTTGTAACTGACCTGGACAAAAAATAAACGTGTACACATAAGCTGCTTTGCACCATATTTCCAGCCTTCGCTCCACTTCAATTCCATTTTTCAGATATTGTACCTTGAATAAACTGGAAGCGAAACAAATTCCGTTCCCCGAAACAGGCTCGAAAAAATAAGACCGACTCGTAAAAATACTGTGCAGCATTGCACTCCTTCCCGTGTAATAATCCTTTTTACTTTATTTAAAATTTCTGTCAATTTTGCATTTCTATCTGTTATATAAAATATGTGCTGCTTCCTTGTAAGGTTTTAATCAATTATTACACCAAAGAACTTACAATTTTTGACTTGTTTGAGTTCGCAATCATTCATTGAAATTTTAATGTTCTTGTGAGTTAGTTTTTAGGTGATTTAAATAAGATATATTTTGTCTTTTTCACATTAATAGGCAACTTATTATCTTCTAACCATTTAACAACATTTTTAGTTCACTAAAAGTTGTGTCCAGCTCATTTATGTCTTTATTAAAGTGGAATAAGTTGGTGTCGTCTGCAAAAAGGAGAAATGACATTAATCACGCCAAACTGCTTGACCTTGTATTTGCAAAATCACTTCCGTTCGTACTACATCGCTTCCCACCAAAATGGTTAAAACTTCACTGCTGTGCAACCGCGAATGGAGGTCGTACGCCAGATAGCCTGCACAACAGGCGCTTTTCTTTACGGGGACCGAGCGCGTGGCAAACTCGAGCCAAGAAAGAAATAATAAAGCGCCTGCTATCATCTCACTTCTCGTTCACTCCAGTCCACATTAATTCATTAAAAACTCGAATCGAAACGCACCAATCAGAAACGCGCGCGCGGGAATTGAACCACGACAAATCAACATGTACACGCATGAGTTCTCAAATCGGCTAGTTTTTGTTGTTAAATATCTGCTGGGAAACCTCCTACGTTCTTTACTTTCCTTTGTTTGTTTGTTTGTTTTTGTCGACCCGCCTCCCCATTCGCGCGCGCTCCCCGTTTATTTCGAATTGTTATTTGGCCGATCAGAATATTACGATCAGATTCTGATCGTGAATATTCATTTGCAAGTAACACGGTTGCAAGGCTTGTCTCTTTCTCGTACGAGATTCGAGTCACGCGGACAACAAGCCGCGCGGACAAATACAAAGCCTGTTGCGCAGGCTATACGCTAAACAGACCGACTGACGAACATTAAATTTCGAGATGGCGACCCGCTTGGAGTCTCCAAAAAGTGCGATACTGCACCATTAGCGTCGTGATTATCACCCTCGCAGAGATCGGGTATAAAACCTTGGTTAATATGAATGCTGATGATATTCCATGTGCTTTGTTTTTGAGGTGATACAAATATTCTACTGTTAGTACTAAACTAAGTTAAACCCTCGCTTACCTCAAATGACATTTCGAAGGAGTTACGTTTGATCTTCATAAGACTACGTGGCGTCACCAACTCATGGATGTCTTCGAAGTTACACTCATCCAATGCGGCGTTCAGCTTTTCTTCAATAGCTGTACTTTCTGTGGTTAAAGAAAAATGGCAGTGTTTTCATGTAAAGCTATGAGATAATATTCTTTGTAAAACGAAGACACTAATTTTAACTAAATCTAAGTTGCAGCACTTAAAGGGGCTCGGCCATTAGTTATGCATGCGTCTTTTAAAAATAACACTGCGCGCATATTCAATGAACTTCAACGTCTAATTCAATTTGTTTAGTATGTAAACCTCAAAACAGATTAAAATTCTCCCAAAATCAAAGCAAAACCTGAAGGGTTTACTTTAAAGTACAAGGAACCTACCCCGCTCGCTTCTGCGGCACTCAAATCTAGCCATACTTTGAACGGCTTGTCAACGGTTTTAATTGCATAAATCGCCGCCGGCTCAAATCGCAGCAAATTTATCGAATAGAAAGCCTTCCCGCCCGACAACTTTTAAATCTTGAAAGAAAAATGAAGTCGTCTGACTAAGTTCCGATTCTGCTGTCGACAGAAAATTATTCATTGGGTTCGTGTAAAAGAATTACTGGCTCGTAGTAAAAACAAGAACAGCAGGCTTTTACTGTTTCTTCAAGTGATCGAGTCAGCAATACACACAAGGGTATAGCTAGCACAACTTGCCGTCTGCAATACTTTCGAAACAAAGAACAGTCCTCATGCAACTTGCGAAATTATCATTTCCATTGCAGCGCCCGTGTCGATCAATACATTTCGGCAGTGGATCCTGTCAACTTCATTTAGAAACGGTGAAGTTTGCCTTGGCGACGGCTCGATTTCCACCAAATGAACTTTGTTTTTCCTTCCTGATAATGTAACTCAATTTTATGAGAAACGACGTGGCGTAATTTGTATTTTGTTTTGCTCGAGCTTCGCTTCGCTTCATTCGCCATTAATCAAACTTGAAAACGTTCGCCTAACGTTTTCAAGTTTTGAGAGCTGAGCTACCTCGCGTCACAACTCATGACCGAGCCCTTTTAATGTGTCGCCTACAAGCCCTTACCACAGAGGCACCATCCTCTAAGACCCAGGGGCAGATCGTGGGGAACAGTTGATCAACCCCTGAATCTCTCGGAGGATACACAGAAGCACATCCTCGCGACCCTTATCTGGCGTGTTTAGAACTCCATATATTACAAGCACAAATTGGTAATAGTCAAGCGGATAAAAAAACAACACTGAAATAATCAGTAGGTAAAATGTATAACATAAATTCGTAGCATGTGTCTGTCAACATTTGCATTTTATGAAATTCAATGTTGTCTCACAGTTGCTACTCTTTTCCCTTGTTGTTTATCTTTTTGTTTGTTGGACTGACTTGGTGGCCGAGTGGTCTGGGGGTGGTGGACCTGAATCGGTAATGAAGCTCCAAACTAGGAGGTCGTGGGTTCAATATTCACATTGCCGGCAGTAGCAAGAAGGTTTTTCATCCGGGGAGACAACTCCAACGGTTTTTCCCGTCTGAATCTGTCTTCTTTTTACAGGTATTTTACCAGTCGAACATTTAAACAAGAGCCTCTGGCTAGGGAGAAATGGGCAACCGGCACTCCCTATGCCTTGGCTTTAAATAATAAGCAATTATTGGACGAGGTTGAGCAAAATATCGTGATTTGCCAGTGGCGAGAAGATCAATTATTTGCCGATGCCGGAGGCAGAGGCAAATAATTGATCTGCGAGACACTGGCAAATTACGATATTTTGCGATAACCGAGTTCAATAATTGTTTTATCATTCGAGTGAGCTTGCATTTCACAAATTATTTGGCATAAAATGTGTTGGGAAGCGCGCGTTGTAGCGAAAACGAGCTGCCATATTCACACAGGTGGGAAAAACTGCGCATGAGCAGATACTTATTTGTAGGCAGTTATTTGCAAGTGACGTAGTAGTCTCTCGGCCAATCAAAAGAGCGATAAAAAGTATCGAATGATAAAGATGTTTATTTATATATATTATTTATTATTGTTGTATATTTTTATGAAAATATACAGGAAGCAATGTCTGAGTATTGTAGTACTTGCCTTTAGCGTTTTCTCTGAAAACACCTGTCGCATCATGCCCAGAGTCTGAAAATTGAAAGATTGATGGCAGGTTTGACTTTGAAACTAGAACAACATTCACGATAATTTTAATTTTATATTGTTTTTCCGCATCTGTGTATTTGTAAAATTTGTGCGCCAATTGTACTCAGGTGTATTGTTTTGTATGTGAGAGTACGATCGATGCTCAGCTTTTAGGCCCCGTTTACACTTGAAAACTGTTTCGGATACAAAGTATCCGGATACAAAGTTCCCACTTTCGATTCCGGATTCGTTTTCTCTCCGGATTCACTAAAAATGACCCCAGATTCACAAAAACTAGTGTAAACGCTTTCACGAATCCGGAAACAAATGCCTCGAATCCGGATAAATTCGCTCTAGTGTAAACGGGGCCTTAGTAAGTTGTCATATACCTTAATATGTCTAGTTTCTACTTTGTTATTAAAGTTTTCGTATTTGCTTTTAGCTGCATGGTCAAATCTATGTTATGCAGTATAACTCATCACAAACTGATAATATTTATCAACGAACGAGTCAGAGATTTCGTCAACACGAGAAGATAGATTTCGTATATCCAAGCGGCCATGTAGTGTTGTCTATTATATAAATATCGATAAGATATCCAGAATAAAGACGTATCTCGCAGCCTTAATTTCCTTTTAGAACTGACTGTCTTCAAAAATCGCGTGTACAGTGAACGTATGATTTCACTTGTAAAAATACCGAAAATGTCAGTTTTTAAAACTTGAGAAATACTGGTATTTTATCGATATAATAACTTACGTTTACGGACCAAGAATACATGTGGCTATTAATGAATATTAAAATATATTCTTTAACTGGTCCACTGGTGTGCAATATGTCTACTAATAAAGCTTAGCCGTGGAACACCAATTGCTTTAGACTGCGAGCAGTCCCTCCAGTTTTCATCTACGATCGTACTGCAAGAGCTCAGTCGCGAGCGCGAAAGAGTATGGCGTGCGGGAAGTGTGGCCTCCCCTCTCCCCCCCCCCCCCGTCCCCTGCCTCGCCCCACTTTCCGTGCCCCTTACTCTTCCGCGCTCGCGACTGGGCTCATGCAATACAATCTTAGAGGGAAAATAAGGGATTTCTCGCTACAATTGCTTTTACCTTCACGCAACAATTCCTCGATGAGGCTTGAACCCATGGGTATATTACTTTCCTCTGAGTATTGGCTTTGCTTATCTTCTTCGACCTCTTTTGTTAATGCTACAATGTCGTCACAAGACTGCTTTTCAGTTAGTTGAAAAGCCATTACGAGGACACTAGCAGTCCTGCAAATAAAACGTTTTATTTATTCTTATGGTGCTTTTTGTCAAAATGGCCGATTTTGGCCAAAAACTGAAGACTCTTGAAACTTTTAGGAAACTTTCCTAAAACAACACAACAACAACAGAAAGAAAAAAAAACCACGAGTAAAAATTCCGCCGTAAGCCGGTTGTTTTCAGAATCCAAAGAATGTGAGTGATGACGCGAAGCCGTACGGGCGTGCTGACTTGAGCTCCGTAGTTTCCATTGAATTATGACCTTGTGAAAACGTATTTGAATCCCTTGCTATATCAATCTACGGTTTTGACGATTTGGTTCAGCTTGTGGAAATTTCACTGGTGTTTCTGTGTACTTCATTTTGCTGGATTCTGGCCTAACGGAAAAATCCCTGAGCGCTCGTGAAACCGTAGTAGGCGACATAAGGTTGTCATGGTAAAACGGTTTTTTTGTTTCAAGCGACTTCCGCGCGTGCTGAACATCTGCACGAGCTTTGGAAGCTGCACGCTCACTGCTATGGCGGCTACCGGACTCCTACTATTCCTGCTCGTTTCAACCTCTACAATCTCATCACCAAGTCTGAAGTTACACAAGCCTAGTTACCAAACACCCGCAAATTGCCTGCGGTTAGTGCGGTTTACAGGACCACTTCCACACGGTCCAATTAGCTGGAGGGTGCAGTAGGACCATTATAATTGGAACCATATTGCACAGAAGAGGCCGCGGTAAAACGTTTGCTTCAAGCAGGATCATCGTGAAGAAAAGATTCTTAAGGATCTGGAGAAAGTCCACAATCTACATTGCATGACAGAGAGAAAAGAGCTTGTGTCTATATTGTCTACTGAATGAGTAAGGCGTTTGATTTCCTTTGCCACTCCCTCATCATAAAAAAATTTGAAGCCCATGGCTTCAGTAGCGGTTCATTGAAGCTCATGCGGTCATTTTTTCACTTCAAAAGGTCAACAGAGTAAAAATTAATGGCGTTACAAGCGAGTGGAAGGAAATGGCACGTGAATGTCCACAAGGTTCGTCCTTTGGACCTCTACTATGGAATCTGTTCCAAACCGACATGTCTTTTCGCGTCAAAAACGCAAATCTCAATTAAAATCTAAAACGTTTTATCGCGAAATAAATACACACAAACTCAAAAAGTGTACTGAATACGGCAAGCAGCGACCGTCAGATTGATCAGTCACAACGTGGGCGCCTCAGGAAAGTCGACCTCCGGATGTATATGGGCATGGGCGGGCAAAAGCATGGTGAGAGGATCTCTTTGAGCACCGCCTTCCGATTGTTCGATCAATTTGGAAAATCGCTTAGAATGCCAGTATGTAACGGTCATCCAAACCATTATGAATAACGTGTTGTTCCCGTTTCCAATTTTTGTCATTTTGTATTGTTCTGATTTTACTCAATTTGCTCGGAACTGAACCGGAAACGCCGATATTGATAGCTCAGTTTCCGGAAAGGAAGCGCCGGCCAGCTTTTGTGACTAACACTACCTCTGGGAAAAATGTCAGGTAATGAAACTTTGTGATCCAGATAAACTGAATATTAATATCGTTGGGTCAGTGCTTGCGGCTAGTTCTGCGGTGCATATTTCTCAGTTGACTGCGCTCTTGCAACATCGCTGTTTGTTATGGGCAACGATCCGTCTCAGACAAGTAAAACTGCATTGGAAGCCTTAGAAGAGATTGAAGTACAACTTCACAGGATTCCTGCTCGTTCGCCGGACTTGAATCCTATAGAAGTTCGAAGCGCAAGCGATTGAGTTGCAAATTGTTAAAGAATCTTCTAATGAATTTAAGAGTAGAGTCATTCGCACTCTTGACTCTTTAAGTTCTAAAACTATCGATCGCACAATTCTACGTATGCCCAAGCGCATTGAGGAGATGTTGTTGTCCAAAGGAAATAGGGTAAAGTACTGAAGATGAAAACAAAAATGCGGTATTGTTTTCTGTGTTATACGAGATTACACTATAAACTCCAACGGTCATCAAAATCATGCATCACTGGAGTCAGTGGAGCTTGTAACACAACAGCATAATATAAACCAGCGCTTCTCCATCTCAAACTGCGTATTATGTGTGGCCTAAATCCAACAATTCTCCTTTATATCACTAAGAATTGATTTATGGGTATATGATTAATGTGATTAACACGAAAGATTGTGGAAAATTACACGAAATGCCCGAAATTTCACATTTCTCCATCTGAGCATAAATGTAAAAATAGAATTTGTGTTTAATCTGCTAGCTATACAATTTGCAGAACAGCAATTTTCGGACAATCCTACAAACTAAGGCAAAAATATTGGGACAGTTTGAACAAAAGAGCCATTACAAGGACTTCAGCATCGCCCCCCTCCCGCTCCCTCCCCCTCCCCCCCCCCCCCCCCCCCCCCGTCGCAGTGTTAAAATTTTTGGAGACAAGTGCTGTAAGATGTTTACCTCATACCTACTTTACAACATTGAAAGAGGGAAGAGAGAATCTGTCATAGACACGTATGTGTGAGTGCAAAGTACGACAACATCGAAAAACGCTGATACATGATACACTTTCGTGGAGTGTCCTACATAATTTTGATCCGGATTGTAAGTTTATCTCCCTTCACGCTGCAAAACCATTTTAGAGTAGTCATCCTACCTCAGCACCGTTTAAAAACGCAAAAATCATCTTCATTTAAGTTTTTCGTTTTTACTGAGTGTCTATATAAAATTTCACCTGATATGCAAAACTCCAATTTCCTTGTGCACAATTCATGTTGTAAAAAAACGCATTAAACTGACTTACAGTTGAGTATTGAGTTCTAGTTTTGAGTTTATTGCCGTTACAAGCGCAGAAGCTCTTGTCCCGAACGAAAATATGCTTACGCAACAATTTGAAGTGTCTTATGGAACCGTTTTCGGATGACTGTCGAAAATAATGGTGTGATTGCTTTGGTTTTGCGTTTGCTACACTTTTTGACTAGTCCAGTTTAGCAGCATTTTTGGCCAATCAAGAACAAGAAGCAAAACTTGATTGCGATTTCCTCACGCAAGAAAGCAAGTAGCGATGGCGTGTTCTCGGACTGCTGATTGGTTTCTTCTTCAAAGTAAAACATGACTTGAATAGTGCCTGGAGGCATCAAGAAAGAATCAACAAAGAATTTCAATTACATAATCATATAATTATGCTTATCCTATATTTTGTTGAACTCATCAGTCCCACGCACATGCCATAGGATACTGATTCTTTTTGTGCAAAGGACCAGCAATATAAAATTCGTCCAACGTTGTATTTCCTATCCACAAATCAGTTCCGAATATCTCTTCTGTCTTTACGGCATGCCATCGTCCTTGTTTTTTTTTTTCGCATTTCATTTGTGTCTGTACTTAAATTCTCATTTTCTGCGTAGAAAATTGATTGAAGGCTAACAGTTCAAGTTAATACAGCTTCGACTGAAATTTCACATTCACGTCTATCTGTCTTCGTGATTTAAACGGATAATTATCCTTGAGCGTAAGCGAGGGTAGTAATCACGACGCTAATGCTGTAGTATTGTCTTATTTGGAGACTCCAAACGGGTCGCCATCTCAAAATTTAAACTTCGTCTGTCAGTCAGTCTGTCAGGTACGACCTGCAGGCGCGGATACTCAACAGCTCAACTGCTAACCGCCATGAAAAGCGATGTAGTACGAACGGAAGTGATTTTGCACAACAAGATGCAGATACAAGGCCAAGCAGTTCGACAAGCAATGATCCTTGGAGCCTCACAACGAAAAGACGCCTCATAATGAAAAGTTGCCTCATAACGAAAAGTCGCCTCATAATGAAAAGTTGCCTCATAATGAAAAGTCGCCTCATAATGAAAAGTCGCCTCATAACGAAATATCGCCTCATAATGAAAAGTCGCCTCATAATGAAAAGTCGCCTTATAACGAAAAGTCGCCTTATAATGAAAAGTTGCCTCATAATGAAAAGTCGCCTCATAATGAAAAGTCGCCTCATAATGAAAAGTTGCCTCATAACGAAAAGTCGCCTCATAATGAAAAGTTGCCCCATAACGAAATATCGCCTCATAATGAAAAGTTGCCTCATAATGAAAAGTCGCCTCATAATGGAAAGTCGCCTTATAACGAAAAGTGGCCTTATAATGAAAAGTTGCCTCATAATGAAAAGTTGCCTCATAATGAAGAGTCGCCTCATAATGAAGAGTCGCCTCATAATGAAAAGTCGCCTCATAATGAAAAGTCGCCTCATAATGGAAAGTGGCCTTATAACGAAAAGTGGCCTTATAATGAAAAGTTGCCTCATAATGAAAAGTCGCCTCATAATGAAAAGTTGCCTTATAATGAAAAGTTGCCTCATAATGAAGAGTCGCTTCATAATGAAGAGTCGCCTCATAATGAAAAGTCGCCTCATAATGAAAAGTTGCCTCATAATGAAGAGTCGCCTCATAATGAAGAGTCGCCTCATAATGAAAAGTCGCCTTATAATGAAAAGTCGCCTCATAATGAAGAGTCGCCTCATAATGAAAAGTTGCCTTATAATGAAAAGTTGCCTCATAATGAAGAGTCGCCTCATAATGAAAAGTCGCCTTCTAATGAAAGTCGCCTCATAATGAAAAGTCGCCTCATAATGAAAAGTTGCCTCATAATGAAAGGTCGCCTCATAATGAAAAGTTGCCTCATAATGAAGAGTCGCCTCATAATGAAAAGTCGCCTCATAATGAAAAGTTGCCTCATAATGAAGAGTCGCCTCATAATGCGCCGATCAATGCGAAAGTTCAACATCCCCTCCCCGGGCAACCCCCGAGAATTTGAACTTTTGAAGGTTGGCTTGGTCAAATGCCCGCCCCCTGGGCCAAAAAGGCGTTCAAGTGCCCTACCCTAGTGTCAGATTTGGTGGTCAAATGCTCCCTCCCCCTCCCAAGGACAAATTTTTTCGAATCGATGCGTACATCGCCACGAGACTCTCTTCAACACTTACACTTTTGGCTCGCTCCTCATTGGCGCTGTAATATTTGTGGTCAGATAAACACTGATAAACCGTGCTCCCGTTGTTAAAGCTCTTTGAAATCGCTTGTTGTTCATGACTTCCCAGCGACCTCTCCTTATAGGCCGCCTCCACACTAGTCCTATTTTATTTGAAAACGCAACTTCATATTTTCGTTGTGGGGGGGGGGGGGGGGGGGGGGGATGTTGAACTCTCGCATTGATCGGCGCATAATGAAAAGTCGCCTCATAAGGAGAGTAGTCGCCTCATGGTGAAAAGACGCCTCTTAAGGAGTAGTCGCCTCATGATGAAAAGACGCCTCATAAGTAAAAGTCGCCTCATAATGGCTGATCACATGCCAAAATGTCATAATTTCATGTCATAATGTATGTTTGAATTTTGAACCTAATAACGCGCCATACGATTCCTGACATATTTGGATAATTTCGCTGACACATGGAAATGCTATGAAGTTTCTCGCTGTGTTTGTTGGCACACTGTATTCAAGGATGAAATGTAACCGGCTTAAAGTGCTTTCGCCTTCTGAAGGCCATTAAAGTAGAAAATACCCGGCCAGGGGCCACTGGTTTCTAAATTAAACAATTACAGTCTATTGTATATTATTGTCTGAGTGGCCGGGTTTGCTCGCTCAACACAATCGGACCTTCTATTATCTAATGACTTGATCTCTTTTTTCTGTCAAAGATTTTAAATTCGTCAAACACGGTTTGAAAAGTTGTTGTGTTCAAAATTGGATCCTTGCCAAAATTCACCTTCGGAAGCGTATAAATAATAAGTGACTCTCGCTTTCAAAAAAAACATACACGTTTTTGGTTAGGATACAGCGCTGGTGGAGCAACCGCGGCTTTTCTTACAATCCATAAAATTTTAGGTATCGAAGATCGACTTTGCTGACTGTACAAAACTGATCGAGTCGCGATTCTAATTGCGCTTTTCTAGGCTTGCAAGTCTCGGGAGTATTCTGTAGTTGCGTGTAAAAGTTGTCTCAGCGAATTCTGGAGTTCAGTTAGTGTCCACGAAAACTTGCAGACTGTGCACGTTGTTTGAACTAAACCCGGACTGCCGTGCGACAAAGATTCTTTTTAGCGGTCGACTGGACGTCGCTACACAACCATGGCTTGTAAAAAAAAATCAAAATAATTTCCAAGCGGAAAATAAACAAGAACCCCGCTTTCCGAAAACTCACTACAGAGCGAGGGGATATCTGCAATTATCGTGTTTTTAGCGTTCCTGAGGCTGTTCGCACATATGACGGAATAGGAAAGCATACAAAACAGAAATGCATCCATAGACTTTTTGACACTGGATTAGTCACGGTTAGATCTGTCTTACCAGATATCTATTCGTTCCTCCTGGTTCTAGTGTTTCTTGTCGTCCAAAGCTGTTCATGAATACAGAATATAAATACAAATAGTGCCTGTGATGTATTGGCGCTGACGAGATCACACGAATTTATCTCAGTGTCAGTTACCATGCCAGAAGCAACGTCAAGCTAATCGAATTGTTTTTCTTTTCCTTATCACACATCGCGGCTCTCTTGGTCTAAGATGTGTTGAAATTTAATAAGTTCGGAAAAATTAGACCGAAAGATTCCTGTCCTGTTTTGAGAATTGCAACTGACTACTTTTGGTATGGGCGGCCGTCACCAGCAAAAATACAATCATGTCAAATAATACAGACAAGACAAAGATGGTTCAGATGTCACTAACAATATGGTATAGCTAGTTAAGAAATGGCATAGCCAAATTACAAAGAGTTTAACTTTCTTTTATGAAATAGAACAGCTTATAAGCAAATGGTCTGGCCAAACAATAAACGGTTTAACTGTAGATGACGAATTGGAACATGAAATTGTCATTGGGTACGCTGTGCCATTCGATACTATGCAAGACCATTTCAACAATTTTCATGCCATTTGGTGTTACGCTAGGCCATTTGATATTATGACAAACTATTTCATGCAACTCTATTCCATTTGATGTTACAGAAGACCGTTTAATGTGCCAATTGGTATTATGCTACGCTATTTCACACAACGCTATCACATTTGATGTCGCGCTGAATCATTGCGTTCGACGTAGGAGAACGCAACCCTAATCTTGGTTCCATGGGGTTGATAGGATACCTGTCACGTTCTTTCGACCAGCGCGAAGAATCGAGATTTTTTGGGTCATCGGGTGGGCGGGCGGTCGATGTGGAAAATCTGCGCCATTTTGAATAATTACTATGCGCGCTCTGTGCCGCACGAGTGGCTCTGAATGGTCACACTGAGGTCTATCAAAGGCAAAGAGACCTACTTTTCAGTAAAAGAAGCCAATATTTGGGATAATAAGGGCAGCACAACAGCAAGAATTCCACAGAAAAAAGTAACTCGACTCGCGATTGCCGTATTTCAGTTTCTGCGTTGATGAAAATATACTCAGTATGCAACCAACACTTTACTGATGTTCCAGATACTTACCTGGAAGAAATATACGGCTTTTTGGAGACAGAGGTATCGTGGTGATTCAATCGCAAGCCACAGGATGGTCGAATTGTGAAACTCTCGTGTGCAACTCAACTTATTTCTTCCGACGAAAGTATTAATCACATTTGATCATGTCTTACAATTTCCATATATCTTCAAAGAATGAAAACAAGAAAAAGAAAAGAAAAGTAAAGTAAAGTAAAGTAAAGTAAAGAAAAAGAAAGAAAGAAAGAAGTTTTGGTTATTATTGCTTGGCAGGGGTTCGAACCCGGACCGTGCGGTCTTCGTGCTGGTCACTTCCGGTTATAGACGAAACCCACGAACTTTTTGAGGTCGTTATAGGGAAAAGCATTTTAGAACATAAACAACTCCAAGTAAAGAGAAGTCGAACGCACCTGACTAATCTCTGATTACTACTAGTTTTAAAATAGACTGTGTTGCTTCAAAATCAATAGCTAGCCTATACTTTGTTTACCTCGACCATTTCTTTTCAATCTGTCCCGTAATACAGACGAGAGTTAAGCTAGTCACAGTTACACTTGTCCATTTCACAATTTCATGTTTCAATTCGTCATCGACAGTTAGACCGTTCATTGTTTGGCCATACCATTTGTTTAAAAGACACCTACTTATCAGCAAAAGAAGCCAATATCTGGGATAATAAGTGCAGCACGACAGCAAGAATTCCACAGAAAAATGTAACTACAATACAATACAAGTCTTTTATTTATACACGATGGAGTTTAAGCGTTACCGCTTGTGGGGTCGTGTATGAAAATGGCTAAATAAAGAGAACTAATCTGTAATGAAATTGTAATAAACTAAGTTATAACCTATTCTAATCTAATAATAAAGCTAAAATTATTATTATTACTATTATTATTATAATAATAATAATGATTATTATTATTATTATTATAATAATGATTATTATTATTATAATAATAATAATGATTATTATTATTATAACTCGACTCGCGATCGCCGTATTTCAGTTTCTGCGTTGATTAAAACCAGGTTAAAATAAACTCAATATGCAACTGACACTTTATTAATGTTACATAATACTTATCTGGAAGAAATACACAGCTTTGTGGAGACAGAAGTATCGTGGTGACTCAATTGCAATTGCAAAATCTCGTGTGAAACTCAACTTAATTTCCGACGAAAGTATTAATCACATTTGATCATGTATTACACTTTGCATATATCTTCAAAGAATGGAAAAAAGAAATAGAAAAAGAAAGAAAGAAAGAAAGAAAGAAAGAAAGAAAGAAAGAAAGAAAGAAAGAAAGAAAGAAAGAAAGAAAGAAGAAAAGAAAGAAAGAAAGAAGAAAGAAAGAAGTTTTGGTTCAATATTGCAAGGCCAGGTTTGAACCCGTGCTGTGCAGTCTTCATGCTGGTCACTTCCGGTTTCAGACGAAACCCACGAGCTTTTTGAGATCAGTATGGGGAAAAGCATTTTGGAGCGAAAACAGCCCAAGCAAAGAGAAGTTGAACGCACTCCACTAATCTCTGATTACTATTAGTCTTGGTTTTAAACTTCTGTATGGCTCTCTCTTGGTCTAAGATGTGTTGCCTCTCAATGCTATCTAAAAGAAGGGACTGGCACCTTCTTAAACTAGCTTTTAAGGCAATGTATAACCCATTATGGCCCTCTTATCTGCCAATTAATATCGTAAAGAACATTCAAAATCTCCATTCTAATGCAGCACCAAGACTGACCATAACACTAGTTCAGGGCACCTTCCAGGACTCAGCCTCCAGGTTATTTAACTAACTATCAAGTAACATAAGAGCATGTAGTAATTTTAAACAATTTTGTAACTTATCTGAAGAATTTCTCTCAAACCAAGCCTGTACTGAGGAAAGCCCTACTCACTGAACACGCCACTAGCACCCGCACATAACTTTACAATATTTTATCGTGTCTTATGTAGAACTTTTTTGGTCTTTTAGTATTGTCCCCGAACGAAGTGAGGGAAATACTCACGACGCTAATGCAGTAGTATTATCGCCTTATCGGAGACTCCAAGCCTGTCGCCATCTCGAAATCTAATGTTCGTCTGTCAGTCAGTCAGTCAGTCAGTCAAGGTGTGGACAACACTTCATGTAAAGACTAACGGAAAACTATTCTACTCCTTATAAGGCAGTTCGTTCCACACGAAAATGAATTTGAAAACTGGAAAAATTGAAACAGAACGGTCTCGCGAAGCTCGTCTTCAAAAGAGAAGGGAACAGGCACGGGCAAGGCGAGATCGTGAAACGATCGAACAGCGCCAAAAGACGACAAACATGTTTTTCCGACAGCATCATGAACGGAAGCGTGCCGATCAAGAAACGGCTCCGCAAAGGGAACAGCGCTTGAAAGCAAATCGGGAGCTTCAGACGCCGTTTTGCGTTAAACTCAGATACTTATTCAGAAAGGACAAGCAACAAAGGTCAGTCAGTGGAAATCTAACAATCACCGTGACGAATATATTCTATCCCGTATCTTGTAACTCGATCACTTCAAGAGGTTACCGGTCGTTTCGCCGACGAGTCGGTTCGCTAATGTGTCAAAGTCGATTCGCTTAACAATTTGTATCACACAAAAATCGTATTATCGAAACATCTGCGTAGAAGAAGTAGTGAATGGTGAGGTCGACAAGCGAACAAAACTCGGGTCATATTTCATGTAAATATATTCTTTACTGCTTTGCCTTACATAACATCAAGCCGCTTTGCCTTTACATCAAATAACACGCTACAGTCGTCTTGATTAACGCATAGAAAGCCTCTTTGCCATACATCTACGCGCGCGCACTACATACTGTTACTTTCCGCAAACACGTCAGTCGACAAGAATGTATTAAAATCTGTATGCTGATCATTTCCCTCGAAGTATTGTTTTAATACGCTTCTGTTGCCAGTTTCGGGTACCGTATTCGTTCAGAGCAATCGGAACTTGGAGTCTTGAATGATTTAGTCAGATGTCTTATTTTTTCTTTCAAGACTAAAACTGTAATAAATGCTGTAAACAGAGACGCGGTGATTGCAGCGCGAATCGTTCACAAGCCCTATGAAGTATGACTACGTCTGAAGCCCGTGTATAATTTGACTTTAACTGTTCAAGTTTTGCTTTGATTTTGGGAGAAATCATTAAATATGCATGTCTGAGTCTAGTGCTTGCAGTCCAGAGTAAAAAAAAGATCGCACAGGAAGCCTATCTAATTGTACTGCCTATGAATTCAAAATTGGAAAATCAGTGTTCCTTTTTTCCCGTACTACGGCGGCCGACCAACTTCAAAATTTAAGTATTAAATTTTGAGAACGTGCTTAGCAGACTGTATGAATTAATTTGACTCGCCGACCGTGGGAATTACGTACGGCGTCACGCAATCGACTCTTTTTTCAACGCAAAAGTACCGCAAAACACACCATTCTTTTTCTCCTTCCTTTGCGTGTAGCACTTGAGTTCGAAGAAAAGATTGAGTCAACATTTCGGTAAAACAAAGGCTACTCTTGTTGGGAGTTACCAAAGTAAAAGTCCCATCAATGGCAGAGTGAGGGGGTATCTGCGATTATCGTATTTCTAGTTTAAGATTTTAAGTAGAACACGTGTATTTTGTTCATAATTTTTTCTTTTATTTATTTTTGTTTTAGGTAGATCATTGTTTAGGTTTGTAGTTTCTCTGTATAATTAGCTTAGTTTTAGAATAGTTGACAGGTGAAGAGCCACCTCGTGGAAACACTGTAAATAAATCGTTATTATTATTATAATTATAATTATTACTATTACTATTATTATTGTTATTATTGTTATTATTATTATTATTATTATTATCATTATTATTATTATCATTATCTAATTTGGCACGAATGAAGACTAAGGATTAGTTTGATAATTTGCTCAGTTGCACGGTGCTGCCATCTTGGATCCAAAGCGAGGCTAACCTGGCATGAAATTCACCAGACATGAAACAAGAGAGTTTCTTATCGCTCTAAAGCACAATTATGTCTACAGAGGAAATGCACATGTTTCATTTGGGGAGTTACATGCACATTTCCAAGGTAACCTTCTCAGTTATGCCAGGACAGCCCTGTTTTGAAGTTCTTGCCAGTTCCCATGCAAGGAGTCCATTGAGTTTTCAATCAAAATAACTATTGGTTTGAATTATCGAGAGTTTGAACTATCGGGATATTTTACAGTGTTAGCAAATCAAAGTTAATTTAGAATCATTGAAACATGACAGAAACACAAAAACATTTTACCCTATCCTCTTTCTCCTTTAGCTCCATCAGTATTGATGTGTTTTCACCCTATTATGAAAAACAACAAAAAATATATATAATGAATGGTATAGTCCATTGTCTAAAATGTTCAACAGAGTGTTAAGACTATTGTATATACATTCAGCAAACCAACGTGCCTTTGCTGATTTCGATAACCATAGCCCCATTTCTCAAAAAAGAAAGGGGGGTGTGGATCATGCAATCAGAACCCTCACAGTCCATTAAGGCTAGATTTTATCACTGAGATAAAATATACAAGTATTAAAAAAAAACCTGCAGTTAATAACTTACTGACTAAAAGGCAGCAGGTCAATTTCTGCCGTATCAATCTCATCAAGAAATGGCGGTGACTCCAAGCCTGTCATCCCAGGATGAATACCACAGTCCAGCTATAGGCACAGCAGATGAGAGAGCAAAGATACAGTGTGGTCAATATTTCACTGTCTGCATAAAACTGCACTGATTGTGAGAAATTCTCCAAATATTCTTACATGTACATGCACTGTGATTGTACTGTAGAAAATCAGCAGAGTATTAACCCTTTAACTTCCAAGATCAAAATGCAGATTCTCCTAACCTTTTTAAAAGAAAATGTGTGAGTGATGCAATAAGAATTATTTATAGATTAATCAGCTGTCACATGAGCAAGGTATCAAAGCCAAGTTTTTCTTGCTGTATGATATATTTCTAGTGAGAAACTGAAGGATAATATTGAATTTGATCACTCTTGGGAGTCAAAGGGCTAATCAGTTGATAGCCACACAATACAGTTTTTGCCTGGGACTGCACTACCAGTAAATATAAATTGTGATTATCTGGCCACATTTGTATAGGTAATTGCATGATTTCAAGTGCAATTTGGAATAAATAAGCACTCATAAATTTTTCAAAGACCACAAAATTGTACAAGCGCCGTATGAGTGCAATTTGTGGTCTTTAATAAATTTACGAGTGCTTATTTATTCCAAAATTGCATAAGAAATCATGTGATTACTTGTTAATAACATGCATACAATAGTTTACGTCACACAAGTTTTTTTCAATTTCGTTACAATTCACAAGTGTCTCTCAAGAACTTTGTTTTCTCGCAAACAGAATCGAAATCGTCCTGAGGAATGAAAACATGCCCTTTTGTTTTGTTTGGCTTCGCAAATACGTGCACCAGCTGTTGGCAATTTTTAATTTCAAATTTCTGCACTCTTAATTTCACATTTCTGCACTGTTAATTTCACATTTTTGCACTGTTTGGGATAAACTGACATGCACTCAGCCAATCAGAATGCAGAAATTATTGTATGCATGTTATTAAGTTAATTAATAATATAATAACATTATCCTATATAGTACATAAATACCAAGTGGTAGACGTCAAGCTATTAAGCCAGAGGCTTGCGTGTATTGTAAGTGGCACAAGCCAAGAAAAGGAAAATTACCAATGAGCGAGTGGATCTAGATTGTACTGTAGGTATTGGGAAGAGTACTTCATGATCACACTCTTAACCCTTCCACTCCCAAGAGTGATCAACTTCAATTTTCTCTTTCAGTTTTCTTACCAGAAATATATCATACAGTAAAGAGAGAATGTTGCAGAAAATCACAGAATTTGATAATGAAACTCAAACGTTCGCTATACCTGTTAGTAGTTGTCTCCTGTGTCCCTTGTATTAATTTGAAGCCGCTGCGACCAGTATTAGTGGTAGAAATTCCCTCTTTCTACATGAACAAAAACAACAAGATGCGAAGCAAATAATGTATGATCGGTCATGCACAGAACCATGCCTCGAGGAAAACCTCACAGACAACATATTTGAAGTCCACGTGAGCCCAAGTTAATAAATTATAAGCCATTTTCAGAGTGCGAGCCAAGCAAGAGAATTACTTAAAACAAGGTACTTACAAAGTAGTAACAGTCAGGAGATCGCTCTCATCTGGAGGAACTGCTGACTCTGATTTCCTCTTCGTCGTTACAGGCGCCGCCATTTTGAAAATGCCTCTATGAGCCCACGTTATTCCGGTCAGCTCTTGTACAGTTTGTACGCGACGCATTCTGGGGAGGGCGATTCCTCAGAAAAGCGACGAAAAGAGCAAAACGTGCACTTCCGGAAAATAGCTGAGCATGGGAAAGGTTAGAAGAATGAATTACGATATGGCTATTTAACATGGTTTTGAGATACGTGTTTAGTACCTTCTCGTACAAAAAATGAAAAAATAGAAAGGATATATGACGTCCAAGTTGATTTTATTAAAGATTGTTTAGAGAAATTGATTGTTGCATGCATGAGCAATATAAGAACTTATTTATTGTCAATCTTTAGGGTTATTCAACCAAGAAAGCTGGCCACCATATGGACCTCTTGGAGGGTGCTGAGTTGCCTTCATATTGAATTGTACTGTTTTAACATAACAGTAATTAAGTTATGGATATGAAATGAATTCAAAAAGCAGTTTTCTCGCAAACAGAATCGGAATCGTCGTGAGGAATGAAAACACGCCCTTTTGTTTTGTTTGGCTTCGCAAATACGCGCACCAGCTGGGTCGGCAATTTTTAATTTCAAATTCTGCACTGTTAATTTCACATTTCTGCACTGTTAATTACACATTTTTGCACCGTTTGGGATAAATTGACGTGCGCTCAGCCAATCAGAATGCAGAAATTATTGTATGCATGTTATTAAATAACTTCTCTCTTGTCAATCTTTAGGGTTAATCAACCAAGAAAACTGGCCACCATATGGACTTCTTGGAGGGTGATGAGTTGGCCTCATAGTGAATTGTACTGTTTTATTAACATAACACTGAAATTATGCAGATAAAATGAATTCAAAAAGCAGTACTGTGCCAGGTAAGCATATTTCCATGCTTTACAGTTAATTGACTCTAATATTCTATAGTCTCTGCGGACGTTTTACAATGTAGCTGAGGGTTAATTTGCTATTAAACCAAGGAAGGTAAAAGTGTAATTATAATTATGTTTTATGTCTATAGTGTTCCCCTCAGTGTATTATAATCTTGAGATCTGACTGTGTATAACTATTTTGATCATTTAGACAATAGCATTAATTTGGTGCTAACTAAGATACAGTACCAGAGCACATTCAGGAGAAAATCTGATTGATTTACAAGTGTGCGAGGGCAAAAGGCCCAAGCCTTTAGGGGGTCCAACTAACTGAAGAATTTTGAGATTTGGTTCTCCAAAATGCCATTTCTGGAAGCTGGTAACTGCAGAAACCCCATCAGTCTTACTGGTTTTTGTAAACTGGTTTAAACCAGTCTGGATCTGCCCCTGAGTAATATACTTACTTTCATGAAATCTCTCATGGCAAATGGTTTGAACCCAGGAGTGTGAACAGTAGGTTGGTTGTGATCGTCCGGGTTAGAGTAGTCTCCAGAAAGACTGTTGTTGGTGACTGACGTTTCGACTACCTGAGCGGAAGTCATCTTCAGAGTCAAGTGAAAGTAATCGACTTACTGAACACAAACGAGCTACCAGAAACGGCGACATCAGAAATCACATTTCTGAACACCACCGACAGACTGAACACGACATAAACTGGGACTCTGCTGAATGCATCAACCACAGTACCAACTACTACCAACGACTTACACTGGAAAGCTGGTACACAAACTTAGAACGGAAACCACTTAACAGATGCCAGCAACTACCGGCACCTTACAAACGACTGATTGATGACATCAAACGCAACCGAACGAACAATAGACAGGACAACAGAACATCAACTGACCAATAACGAAACACAACCAAGCCGACTCGACCAACCATCAGCCGACAAAGCGAACCAATCACTTCAACAACCAGAGACATAAATACCGCCATCCGACGAATATTTTCACTTGACTCTGAAGATGACTTCCGCTTAGGTAGTCGAAACGTCAGTCACCAACAACAGTCTTTCTGGAGACTACTCTAACCCGGACGATCACAACCAACCTAATGAAATCTCTCATTGGTCAAGTACAACCCTGGACATTTGAAAGGAATATGCGGAGAGGGGCATCTTTTTTTATTTATTACGCTTCGCCATACGGCCGGGTCACCACAACAGCTTACGCCAATTACTGTGGGCCCGTGGAGTGCAGGCACTGAGGGTGGTCACTGCCAGAGATTTGCTTGCGTGCTCAGTGGTTCTTTTACGTCCCCCTGTAATCAAGTATAGAAGTATAGGGAGACGGGTATAATGCTCCTTATTAACCTCTGATGAATTTGAAGTGCCAATCAACACTTGGGTTGCACATGTGAGGCAATATTTCTTCAAAGTTTGAAATATTAACAGTAATTAACGACTGACCAATAGCTGGAGTCTCACAAAGTGCCATGTTCTTTTTTTTTTTTTTCTTAATATTTCAAGAGTATGTCAGAGGTACTTCATCCAAGCTGCTCAATTTCCAGAACTTCAAGGTGTAGGTAGAGCTGTTGGATAAAGGGTATCGTTTGTTTGGGAGCCAGTCCTATTCCGTAATATTTTGAATACCGTTTCGTCCATTCTGCTCCCGGAGGCATAATGTCAGACACAACATTCCGGAAAAATAATGCGGTTGCATCATGAAAAGCGTCATGAGACGCAAGCGAAAATTTGTTATCAACTGAACCAGAGAAAAAGATAGAATTTTCCTGGGGCAAAGCCTATTGCCGAGAAACACAACATGATATGCACAACTGGCGACTTGGAAACATAAATCTTGCTGTGTAAAACCGTTTATTTAGTTGACAGTTCTGTTTGTGCCGAGCGCAAGCGGCTTCTTGTTTGATATCTTCACTCCGCCATTTTGTATTAAATAAAATAAATAAATAAAAATAAAATGCTGCATGGAGGATAACTGAATCATCGTATTGTAAGGGATTCGTTTTCGTTTGAAAACGAAGTTTACATACGAAAACGAATCGAAAGTTTTATGTCCACACTATCGCTTTCTAATCGCTTTCGCTGTCCACACTAATACGCTGGACCGACCGAAAACGCTAAATGCCCGGATTCATCGTGCGTTTTCGCCGTCCACGCTACAGCATGAAACTGGATTTTTCTAAAATATCCACTCTGTAGAGCGTTTTCGAAAGTATCCGTTTTCAGTCACCAAAAACGCGTGTGTGGACGGAGGCCAAAACGGATGAATAAATGTTCGTTTTCAAACGAAAACGGATTATTGTGGACGGGGCCTGAGCCTCGCTATGGCGTGTTCGAGGAACCAAAGGATCAAGAACGGCTGCTACTTTTTTAAAATCACTTTATTTCAAACGACACACAGTTTACAATTCAGGTCTCAAATTCTGTAATCTACTTTCTGAAACTACAGGTGCGCGTCTTTTTGTATAGGTGCTTACTTCGTATAGCTAATCGGACGTTATCAAAGTTAACCCTTTCACTCCCAATCTCAGAATGCATATTCTCCCAACCTTCTAAGAGGAAAATGTAAGTGATGTAGTGAGAATTAATAGCTTAATCTGCATCATTTGTCTGAGCAAGGTAACAAATCAAGTTCTCCTTACTGTATGATGTATTTGCGTTGAGAAATTAATTGAAAGGGACAATTGAACTTGATCACTCTTGGGAGTGAAAGGGTTAAAGAACCAATTATAAGGATAAAGTAAAAACGTCAACACTTAGCAACTAAAAACTAAAAGAGACGCTCACTGCCATCTAACTTAAACTTTCATAGTTTACGAATAGCCATAATGGAAGCAAGAAAACCCTGTTAGAAAACACTGTACGTATAAAATGTGACGCCTGCCGATAGACTGGCGTGCCTCAACAATGTAGGACTTTAAAACCCAATAAAGTCTCATCTATAGTAAATGCTATAAAAAGTACTTCACCACAGTACTAAAGTTGCGTTGTCAACAAGATTAGATTGATAAACCCTTACGTCAGGGTTTAGAAGTTATAAATAACCTCATTCGAAACTCATTTAGTTAGGCCAGATAAATTTTGGCTGACGCGTTATTACAAACTCAATTAACTTCAGGAATAGTACTTTGTAGCCGCAGTTCACACTCTAAAATTATCGAGCTTAAGATGATAATATTCAGTCATGTCTCCCAAAGTCATTAGTACTAATTAGGTGGTATTTGTACCAAAATCTGTTCCATGACACGTATAAGATGGAGAGAAAAACGCGTTTATTGACGTGTACTTTTGTCAATATGAATTCTAAACGTTTCCCTCACCTTCAGATAGTTTTCAAAATGAAGAAATTTTCGAATTAAAGTTTTGCACCAGGTTGATATTTTCATCGAAATGTAACCTGTTGTTACGCACGTTTAGTTTGCGGAGAGGTATACACGGTACAGTTAAGTGAGGTGTAAACTTTACTGCTTGTCTCTTTTAGTAGCTCTCCTCTACTGGTTGTTCTCCTTCTCTTCAGGCCGCCTCTCTCTCTCTCTCTCTCGCTTATAAGCCCCATACACACGAGCAAGTTTTCTATGACAAGCTTTCAATGACAAATAATTTGCCAGATTTTTCTGACAAATTTTCTTTGTTTCTTTTCACTTCTGACTTGGAATTCCATAAGGTTTTCGCGTGATCTCTAATCATAACCCTCTAGTAAGAGGCTATATTGCAGAATTTATCTGGCCAATTCAAAGACTTTCTTGTCGGTGTTGTGGGCGCGGCCATCTTAACAGTGTGAGTACATGCTCAACTTTAGTAAATATTTAGGATTTGTGCATATAAGTCACTAGAACGTTTTCCTTTACTTGTCCAAAATTACGCACTTACACTATATTGGAAACTAATACAACAGCCATGGACTTCAAATTAACGTTTCGCTCAAAACGAGAAAACTTAATGACAAGTTAACAACTGCCTGGTATCCGGAGTTCTAGATTTGTTTACTTGCTGTCTTTCTTCAATGCACTTTTAATTTCCAACAGCATGTCCTTCATCTCATCAATTTGAGACTCAATTTGAGACTTTAGATTGCGAATCTCCCCTTTTACTCCTTTAAGGATGGATTGGTCAAATGCACCCATCTGCAACAGACAAATACATAAAAAAAAGTCAGACTGGCGTTTCAGACGCCGCTCCTCGCCAACCTCGTTCCCAGGCTGGGGCTTGGAGATAAAAGAGCCTGGGAGCGAGGTTGGCTCCTTGCATGCGCCAAACATAATGCAAATGAGCAAAAGCCATTGTTTGAGATAATTTGCATCGAATGAACCGGGCTTCAAATCTCGTCCGTCTATAACGATTTGTATCTCTGTATTTTTACCTCGAGTTGGATAGTAATGACACAAACGCTGACCAGTAGAAATGACGTCAAGAACGAGTCTCGATGCCTTTAATTGCTATAAAGATGACATCATAAAGCACTTAGTCCCTTGTTTTCAAACAAAAAAGTTCATTCAACTGACACCCTACCCCTAAACGGTACACGTCACATTAAAATGTCAGCGTTTGATGGTGAGCACCCTAAGCGGTATCAAAACCCGACGAGCATCCCCGTCCTTTTTTTATATGGGGAGTCCCCCCTTCCCGGGGTTTCTGCCGTGCTGTCTATTTATTGTAATAATATAATCATACGCGCGTTCTAATTGGTTAAAAAAAAAAACACCAAGTACAAATACATGGTTTTGTGAAGCCGGTCACGATACCGTTTAGTCATTATATTTAACATCAATTTAATGCGCGTTTCCCGAAGCGGTTCGTGATTTTGAACTATTTCTTGTGTCCTCATAACATCCCGCGTGTTTATATAGAAGTAAAAAGACATGGAAATTCGTGTTATATTGCTTAAATAAAATATTTGTTTCTATATATTTGAATCAATGTTGGCAGGGCTCGCACAATCTTGAAAAGCCCTTTAATTTGACTTCTTGTCCTGAAAAGTCCTTGAATTTGAATTTGTATGAAAAGTACTTGAAAAAAATGCCTGAATTTCTAAGTAAAAGGTCGATTAGAATGGATTGATTGGCAATTTGACCCTGCAGTCGGCAATTCAATTGCCTTTCACGGAACAGCATAGGGGAAAACTGTTCAGATGCAGTCACTTTAAGGAGAATATTAAGAAAAGGAATTCTTTATAGAACGTTCTATTTAGACCAACCACGTAATTTTAAGTCCTTGAAAATTTTAAATTGGCCTTGAGAAGCCCTCGAAACCCTAGAATTTTGATTTGAAAAGGCTGCACGAACCCTGATTTACAAAGGAGAGTTAAACGTCCAATACCGAATGGATGGCGAGACATGCCAACTTTGGAATATACTCACGCTAAACTTTACTTTGATCCCTGCGCTGTGCATTCCAATGCAAGGATAAAGATCTTCACCATTTCTCTCGATTTTGGTTCGTCCGACTTCTCTTCTATTCAGACTGAAAATTACAGGAACAAAGCCATTTTCCTCTTCTTGGAAAAGAACTTTGCAGCCGACAAGGTCTCCACTGTATCCCAATGCGTCTAGATCAAGAGATGATGCAAGTAAGTTCACCAAAGATTAAAGGTTCAAAGGTTACTTGGACTCCCACATAAATAGGACGGGGTGCTCGTCGGATATTTTCGTTTTGAGCCCCAAGAGGTACTAAAATTGGCGTGGCTCGAGCGTATTTTTACCCCTAAAAGTTACATACAAACATACCAATACAGTAAAAGTCCATTCGACTGACACCCGACCCCTAAACGGTACCACGTCACATAAAAGTGTCAGCATTTGATCTTGAGCACCCCCCTCCCTCCCCCCCCAACATCTCCCGTTTACCACTACGCCAACACAGTCCAAAATTAGTTTTCACACGGACTGTCATTCAATTGCGTGTCAAAAGATCAAACCTGGCAGCTCTCGGCCAAAGTTTCTGTGGTTTTTCTCATAAATCCTTCCATCATCAATGTGATATCCTACAGATTTGTCACACCAGCCAGGCTGTACGTCGATCTCTTGATGGTCGGACAGAACAATTCCAACTCCCAACAACCGGAACTTGCCACTTTCCTCAATTAACACCTTCCAGAACGAACACACTAACTATTAGACTTTTGCAAAAGTATGCAAAATCAAAGTTATTCTGATGTCCACCTCCAGTTTTTATAGGAAAACAAATTGAAACGTCAAGATATAAAAATAGAAATAATCATGTACTTTTACCTGAAACATCGGAGATTCCCGAGTTAATGGTTTTTCATAGCGAACATTGCAAGCATCCACTTCATCTTCATATGTCAGCGTGTCTCCCTCAATTTTGATACTTGGATGGCCCCTCCACAACTATAATCCAGATAAAACGTATGATATATAAAAATACGCGTAACTGTTGTTATATCAGAGCGTGTAAAGGCCGAACCCAGCATGTTGGGACAACACTGCCCAACATTGTGCACTGAATACTTCATGCGACAGTAAGAGTAGCAATTGCGATGCGTTTTCGCGTTTTGCATCGTCTATTTCATCGGGCTCATATTTGCGGAGCCCAACAGCACTATGATTTCGCGAAGAGTTTTTGGGTAAAACTGTTTGGCGATGTTGTCCTAACATGTCGCAATCGTAGGCGAAGATCAAAATCGGCAAACGCAAACCATACACAAACACCCATGCACGTGTATATAATGTCTAATATAATGTAAAAGTGATATGGCACAATGAGATATTACCTGTGCATCAAACGACTCTTCATCTGAGAACATTTGATGCATAATCAGGTTGATCATTCTCTGGTTCTCCACTGACTCGTGATGAATTTGATTTATTGAATTTTCGAGTCGATCCATGCTTTCTGAAACATAGACGTTGATAATTAACTTTCTTCTCAAGATGTCAATTTTGCTTGTTTTGCCCATGCTATGCGAAGTGTAACTGGGTTGGCAGAGTAAGTTTGCATAAAGTGCTAGGATATATTTTGATGAAATATTCACTGAATTTCAAAGGAAGTGTGCTGGTTTTATTTCCACGGCAGATCGCCTTCTGGAGACCACGAGTGCAGCATCCATATCTGCATGGGCTGACTCATACTTTTGATAATATACACAGTAGTGATATCAGTCTTCATGACCCATCAAATATTTCCTCCCGCGCGTGATTGGTGGAATCGTGACATGTGACCGAACAACGTCCGCTCAGGAGCGAACGTTATCGGCGAATAACCCCCGCCTGGCGAACTATCGCTGTTTATTGACAATATCCGAGCACAGACTGCCGAGGAGGACATCGATTCAATGGTCGAAAAAGCAGTTCCAGAAAGCAACAAAAAGCCTCACAGTCCCCGCGCCATTATTTGCGCTGCGAGAGGAAATATTTGAGAGATAATGAAGACAATAAACTACTTTTGACTTCGGAAATATGCACGGATAATTGCCCGAAGATATTATCTGTTCCGAGAAGTGAACAGTCGCTCTCGGGTAACTGTTCGCTTCTCGGAACAGATAATATCTTCGGACAATTATCCGTGCATATTTCCGAAGCCAAAAATAGTTTATTGTTTATACAATTATTTGGTTTCTTGTGATCGTCATCTTTTAGAATCGGAGTCACTTCTTCCAAGCAGGTTTCACTCGTAGGGGCTTTTGATGCCTTTTTCAATTTAGCGGCATTTCACTCGTCTTAGCGAGAACTACTGTGTTGCGGGAAGATAACACCTTGGGACAAGAACTAAATTGTGCTGATTGACGTGCAGTAGTTGCATTCCTTGGCTAGTGTCATTTTGTCGACAGTATTTTGCACAACTGTCGGAAAGAAATGATTGAAGTGAGTCGTTTGTGAGCGTTTTGTAATCTTTACTAAATGTTCTTCGATTAACTGATTTTTGGGGAATACATGACCGTACAGCCGTCCGAATATAGCCTGTGTTGTTAGGATTTTTCCTGATTTGTTCTGCAACATGTTTATGTTGTGCTAGTCCTAATTCTCGTTTGATTTCCCGTTTGAAGTTCCTATAGCCGGTCCATGCCAAACGACCATTAGTTCCCCTCGCTAACTTCCGCAACTCGATTATGGTTTTCATTGGCGCACGGATCTCACTATTGGCCAACTTCATTTTTTAACTTGTTTAAGAATGCATGAAGATCATGGATTTGATTGAGTAAAAAATGAAACCATGAAACGCATTTAGTTTTTCTTCACTACATAGAACTAACGTGTTATGAAAGAGAAATACAGCAAAATGGTTCAGTTTTTTTTTTCTTTTTTCAATTAAGTTACTGGAAATGGAAATAATATTAAACAGCCTGCATGATCTTATGTATTTTTACACAGCCATGCGATCATGTTTTTCAGTGGTAACATGAGATTTATCCATGTGAAAGATAGATTTACCTATTTGTTGTATTTGGATATTATCATAGAAATGTTTCCATTTTTAACATACCTCTAATTGGAAATGAGGCGCCGTATTTTGAACGGTACTCTTCCTCTAACCAATCCATCAGTTCTTTCATGGATTCAGTCTGTCGGGGTAAAAAGCATACGTAGGAATATAATAAGTTTGTGTGTGTACGTATGTACGCATACACGCTACGTCTATATTTAAGCAATATAACACGAGTTTCCATGTCTATGTACTCTTATATAAACACGCGGGATGTTGGGAGAACACGAGAAAAAGTTCAAAATCACAAGCCGCTTCGGCGAGTGATTTTGAACTTTTTCGAGTGTTCTCACAACATCCCAAGTGTTTATATAAGAGTACAAAAACATGGAAACTCGTGTCATATTGCTTTTATAAAATAACAAAGCTTTTATTACCTGATAGAACTTTATATTGAAAATGATCAAGTTCAAGATTCTCCCGAAAACCGTCAAAACGCACGCTCGTCCAATCGGAAAGTCTGTTTCACGGCACTTGGCTCAAGTCAGTCCATGAATGAAAACGGAACACCACTCGCGTTCACTTGAAAGAGTTGACAGGCTGCTAAATGAAGATGAATTTCACAAGAATTGTGTCGGATATTAGTACCGCTGTTTGTCAAGAATTCAAAAGAACCGGCGAGAATGTTCTGAGCCGTCAGGTTTCAACTTTCAGGACAACGGTGTCACTCGACGTAAACATGTCTGCACAACAACACTATCCTGCCGAAGAAGGTAGTTTGTACATTTGTTTGCTTTACTTGAGCATTACATGAGCTCTGCCGGACGACAGTCAACTCCATTGAATCGACTCAACGGCTTTTGTGCCACCGAGCCGACAGCCGACCCTGCTTCACTAATTGCACATGATTTGCACACGGCTTCGGCTTCACTATTTGCTCTAATAGCCCACTGCAGTTTTATAACACATGAATCTTTGAAGTAGGGGACGACTCGCAGTCTTTTTATTTCAGAATTCGTCATTTCCATGTCTCTGTACTTATTTATAAAATGGTTTTTTAACCAATCAGAGCGCGCGTAGTATCATGGCTATTTTATAATTATCTACATTATAATGTCTATGGTAGTTGGCTGTGGGAAACTCTTACCGCAATTCATTTGATAATTGTATATATGCTGATATATATATTTAATGCTCAAAGTTGTGTACTAATATAAACAGTTGTTTGCAAACATTCTGAGCCCTCAGTATATATAATCAGTATATACAAATATTGAGTGCATTCTGGGAAGATGTATATTAACCCTTTCACTCCTAAGAGTGATCAAGTTCAGTTTTCTCCTTCAGTTTCTCACCAGAAATAAATCATATAGTAAGGAGAACTTGGCTTTTGATACCTTGCTCAGATAATAGTTGATTAACCTATTAATTCTCACTACATCACTCACATATTTTACTCTTAAAAGGTTGGGAAAATCTGCATTATGAACTTGGGAGTAAAAGGGTTAAGAGCTCAAAATGTCCGCAAGCATGTCGCCGGAGCAATTAAAATGGCATGGACAGGAATTACCTGAAATTCTTGGTCGTCAATTTTTGTTTTGCTTGATTGATTAGAAGAATCTTGATTCACTGGATCTCCATCTCGACACTTGCATTTACCTAAAATAGAACCCGACAAACTCCAGCAAACTCCCAAATCAAATCAAAATCTCGAACTGAAATGCAAGCGCCAACGTTTGATGTGCGCACACAAAGAGGTTATTACACGAGAAGGAGTGCAATACGGCGAAGTATTTTTACGAGTCGGTTTTATTTTTTCGAGCCTGCTTCAGGCGAGAAAAAATAAAACTGACGAGTAAAAATACAGCCGTATTGCACGACTTTTCGTGTAATAAATTGTTTATTACACGACAAACGAAGCAGGGCAAACATTCTCGCCGCGCGCAAAATGGAACAAAAAAATGGCGCGTCCGTAAACTGCTTGCGAAAACCGATCACGTAAGCTAATAAGCCAGTTGATCTGGTTCCTGACGAGTGCAATACGCTCCCATTTTTGCACTCGTTTTGGCCCGTATTTGCACTCGAAAATGTGAAGTCGTGTAATAAAGTGCTGTTAATCAAACACCAAAAGTGAATCTAGACAACGCAGACCGGTAGACCGCGGCCGATGCAGGAGGGAGTTATGGAACCCTGACAGGGTGATAACACTGAGACCATACGAATCTAATCCATCGTCCTTTGTTTATGTGAGTAAAATGATTTTGTATTAGTCAACACCTTGTTACAATCATAAGCCGTTATATCGATTTCCTCTATAATACGCACAGCTCTTTAATGTGGATACTAAATTTTTGGCCCCTTAGTTGTCCGTATGAGAAAGATTTGTTTGCATGTCATTATTTTAAAGGTTTCATAATAGTTTTCGATAGCGTTTTGCTACTTACAATAGCCTTTTCGCACGAATCTGTAAAGCGCCATACTTGGTAAGCTCACAATATTTAGTGGGACAGGGATTGGATGGTAGTCCCGGTACGTTCGATAAGCGACGCACCTTTTGAAACACCATTCGGCTAAAGAATTATCCTGTGAACAAAAGGAAGGTAATTCCATCAGGATGAAATACTCTCTGGTATATGTGATTCTATTCCAAAACCAAAACCAAAACCAAAGAAGTTGATTAGAATTATCTTTAGGGGATTCAATTAAGTTTTGAATCAGTCCCTAAATGGCACCCAGTGTTGTAGAACAACAATATATATTAGGCAGCAATATGGGGCATTTGAAAGAAATATAGTTTGGTGGTGGTAGATCCATTTAAAATATTTGAAGCAAAACAATTCACTGGTAGTTTCACTTGATTGAATACACACTGTCTTGTAAAATGTTTAACAATCGTGACGATTATTTTTCCTTTTCTCTTTAAAACTTAAAATTCTGCCTATTTATTCTTAATTGCACTTAAAATGGTTGCACATGCAAATGAAATGGTGTTCAATAATTACATTTTGAAGCTCACGCCGTTCATTTGTCTTTCCAAGAAAATAATATTTACCTCCACACCTTGGTAGACGTTCGACAACAGAGCTATCATCAGGTTTACCAGGAGGATGACTGCTACTACCAAATATATCGCGTAGACTACCCACATGACATTAAGTGACGTAGCGTCTGAGGACTCGAAGTTGCTCATCTCGGCTAATCCAAAGAGAGACCAAGCAAGATGCCTGAGGGTGCTCCACCAACTAAACGAAAAGGTATTGAATGTAAAAATATTATGCTGGATTATTATCACTGTATTATGCGGCTAGATTATTGTTACCGACTTGACCTGAAATAATGAACTCATTAACAACAATAGAATTTAAATTATCTGGGAAAAATATCTTGTTGTGCAAAAAATATGTCATTGTTTTTACCAATCAGCAGTGGCCGCCATGCAAACCTCCTATTGTACGTTTTGGGATCTGATTGGCTGAATCACGCAGATTGGTACAGTTCAAATTACTAAAAGGCATATAAATCGCGTGCCTGGTGGCACGATGAAGCAAGAAGTATCGGCCATGTTGGATTCTACCTTAAAGTGCAAGTAACATGGATGTGACATTTGATGTTATTTTTAATAATTCTAAATATCTATCAACTTCCACTGACGACTTTCGTGATTTGAGCCTCACATCGTATTTTTTTCTGGCCTCGAAAATCGATTTTCCGTCTTCCGGTCAGAATTCCTTTCTCAGTCTCTCGCGCGGTTGTGACGTATTAAGTTGTACCCGGAGCAGAACAAGAAGCGTTTACAATGACTGCGTGCTCTCTTTTTTGCGCTTTTAAAGCTTCCCGCTAACTTCTAACTGGAAAAAAAGTCACTGAACAACCAATTAGTTGTATTAGGCTGCTCGAAACAAGAACTGGCGATTCAACAAAAACAAAAAGCCACTTACCACGCAAACCCTCCTTTCTTGCAAGCAATCAGCCTAGGAAAGAAAAGTTAAACAAATTATCTATATATTATATATAAATTGAAAAAAGTTTGGTCTTTCTTGGATCATCAATATATTTCATTGTTTTAATTTATCAGAATAGTGATTTTTTGCTTCTAATTAAAAGAACGTGAGCAGTGCTCACTTTGCTTAAGGCCCTGTTACACCATGCAATTTTCTCAGCAACTTGTCTCGCAACGGTCCGTACGCCTACAAATTCTGCAATCTGATTGGTTCCCTGGCCGTGAAGTTTTTTTTTTCCGATATCTGCCCACGGGCACTCGCTGTATCTTACGTAATGTAACGCGGCTGATTTAACTTTGTTTGCACTTCAAAGTCTTCTTTTAAACTGAAATTATGCACTCTAAAATTGATTCAGACAGTGTAAGAAACTCGTTGAGACAATACGAGGCGGAAACGGAAGTCAAGAAGAACACAATTACCTCCTATCAAATTTTGACAGTGTTGCGAGCTAGCCGACTTCATTCATGAATTTCGTCGCAGTGTCTTCGGATATAATATTCTCCGCTTTCAGTCGCCAAACATGCTAGCCAAAAACTATATGGGATGAAGATGATTTCACAGAAAGGAAAAGGACGTTGGAACTGAGTTTTCGGACGACATTTGCAGTCAAAGGAGTCAGGAATTCAAATCTTAGCGTGTTGACTGAGGAAACCAAAAGTTGTGTGGAAACGTATTTGTTTGTGGCCAAAGCTTACTCTCCAAGTAATTGCTGTACAATGGAAGTACATGTCTGGTAATGTGCAGCAACATGGACATGTCAACAAGTGTAAATGTTTGCCAGTGAGTCATTTTGAGACGTTTCGGATCGAAGCAAGCCGGTGCACTGCAGTGAAAGCAAATATGGCGGCAGCGCGAAAAGTAGTCAATTCATCATATAGTGGACGTTCAGGTATACCTCATAATTCCTTGGTCATCGTTTCCTAATTTGTATCAGGTGTCGTTTTCCTACCGAACACGGTTTAGCTTATGCAGTTCATCGAGCTCGCGTTCCGTGTTAATGTGTTTTTGACTCGTTCATTTTCAACATTTGCAAGTCAAAAAATGAAAGGGAAAAATATAGAAGTGTTATTTACCGGGCTTCGGCAGTCCGTATGATCAAGCCCTCGGGCATAGTTTTTCTCTTTTCGGACCTCCCGCCCGGTAAATAAAATAAATTTATTGATTATACAGTAGATTCTCACAAGATTGGTGTCCATGGTGACCACCACTGCAAATCGTTATGAACGAACATTTCGCGAATGATATGTCCATGCTTCATTTGTTATTGTTTGTTTGTTTGTGTGCTGTTTTTGGTTCCTTTTTTTTTTGGAGGAGAGGGATGATACCTTACTAACATAGAAATATTATTACGTACTGTGCGCTTGCTTCCTCTTCCGAGGCAATGTACGACCACTCCGTCATGAATATTTTAGTGATTGCGAATGAAAATGCCAGAATCGCTACCAGGAACTGCCAAAACATTATCACAGTTTGACCAATGATCTTTAGCAACGCGATCTGCATGACTCCAGTGCTTCGCATGGACTCGAGAGCACTGCCGAAAGCTCTCACTATCAGGCACAGGGTGTTCAGGCCGTACAGGTAGTTGGCCGCGGTGAGAACGTGGTTTTGGTAAACTGAAGCCGACGACAAAGTGACCAAGCGCAAGGCAAAGACAGCGACGAAAATCAACCCAGAAACAAAGTCCAGTACATTCCAGGTATCACTGAAACAAAATACATTAATTTATACAAACTAACATTTATTTATCTTTCTTGTGCAAACAATCAGCTGTGCAACACTCTAAAATATCGTGTCATTGTTCCAACAGAAAAAAAGGCAAATGGTTTAAACCCAGGAATGTGAGCAGTAAGTTTGTTGTGATCGTCCAGGTGAGAGTAGCCTTCATGAAGACTGTTGTTGGTGACTGACGTTTAGACTCCCTGAGCGGAAGTCATTTCAGAGTAAAGTGAAGAGGTTGCGTAACCATAAGACGACAAAATGGACCAATCACATCAACGACCAGATATATACCTCCATCTTTTCATTTGACTTTGAAGATGGTTCCGCTCAGGTTGTTGATAAGTTAGTAACCAACAACAGTCTTCTGGAGACTACTCTCACCCAGACGATTACAACCAGCCTACAGAAAACAAAATGACGTTAAATCTCCCTTGTTTCTCGCGGATGCGGCAAGCTTAAAAATGGAGTTGTTTTTTTGGGTCGAGAATCAGCACACAGTGATTGGTTCATATCATCACGTGATATGCGATGACGTAAAACCGCCGCCCGGTTGGCTCAGTTGGTTGAGTGCCGGTCTTTCATGCGGGAGGTCGCGGGTTCGAACCCCGGCCGGACCAGCACTCGGGGTCTTAAAATAACTAAGGAAAAGATGCTGCCTTTGTTTCTATCAGCAAATGGTAAGATCTTCACGTGGCTCGGATGACTACGTAAAATGGAGGTCCCGTCTCCCTATACTTCTATACTTAATTACAGGGGGAGGTAAAAGAACCACTGAGGACGTAAACAAATTTCTGGCAGTGACCACCCTCAGTGCCTGTACTCCACAGTAATATGGTGAAGCCAAATTGTTGCTGAAAAGCCCCTTGAGGGGAGCATAAATAAAAATATGTATGTATGTATGTATGTATGTAATTGACTTCGCTAAACAACTCGAGAAGTGGCCAGTGAATATTTAACAATTATTCGCCGAAGTGGAGGTGAATAGCGGTGGATATTTACCGCTATTCACCGACACTGAGGCGAATAATTGTTTTAGTATATACCACACAGGTATAATAGCCAACTCCCAAATAGTTATTTTATTTCCGACAAAATTGCGCGCCATTTCGTTTTACCGGAAGCCGCCGGGAGGTGAATAGTACTTGATATTCCGAGATTGAGGAGCCAATCAGAGCGCGCGAAAAGCACTATTCACTTGTGTGGTATATACTAATGCTCATTACATGTGTGTAAAAGTTAACTGCATTTAATCCAAACTCAACACCGTTGGGCTCTGTGGAACATGTACGGATAAACTGGATTTTTGGGAACGATTTTGGCTTGCGTTCTTAAGTTTGCCGCGGAAGCTTTGGGAATAGCCGTAAACAAATGTTTGATGGATACCGCTTAAGGATTGCAAATTTCTCTGTCGCCGCTAAATATTTAGTCCCGACGAAACTTTCTGTGGCGGCACGAAATACTTCTGGGAAGATAACAGGCCGAAGACGGAAACCAAAGCTACGATGAGCTTTAGCCGCAAGACAATGGCGATTTATGCTTTACTCTGTACATGACATCTGTTGCCTCATAACATTCTTCTGCTTATCGTACATTGCCTGTTGAAACGTTTCTTTCATTCGATTATGTAGCCTTTGTTTCGCAATGGTCATTGTATACCAGATATGAAAACTACACCAAAATAGTCCTGAGCACTGAGTTTGCAGTCACAAATGACTGAACACACTGTGAACAAAACCGCAATAATATTGTAAACAAGTGTCGTATTACATTCCTCGCTTTCAATTTTATATTTGTTACAGAACACGAATACTCGAAAGCCTAATAGAAGAAACGTATTCAGTTAATAAAAGAAAACACAAAAGTATTGAAGCGAAGTCAGAATACTGCACAATGTGCTGGTAAGCTGAAGCCACAGAATAGGGCACAAAGGCCACGGTGGTAGCGGGCATTACCCCTTGATCTACCAAAAAAAAAATAATAATAATAACAAAATAAAAAAATTGTGAGCCCAAGTAATAGCAGCCATGGACAGCTGTTTCGGCCTTATTAGGCCTCGTCAGCATGGCATAGCTATACTTGGGCTTGGGTTCCCACATTGAAGTAAAATCAAAAGGCTTGTGGGATGTGGCTTAATTTAAATAATCAGAATACTGCACAATGTGCTGGTAAGCTGAAGCCACAGAATAGGGCACAAATGCCACGGTGGTAGCGGGCATTACCCCTTGATTGAAGCGAAGGCTGGATTAATCGTGGCCTCTGGCCAGAAATAAGAGTCGAAGTCAAACTGTCAAAAATCGATTGTGCATAAAAAGATATGTCACACATTCTCAAAATGCAGGGGATGGCTGAATTTTTGTAAAATCCGGTTTTTGGTTATTAAAATATATTGACATATTCCCTGCCCAACTGGTCCTGTATTATTTAAGTTCCCATTTTACAGTACGCGAAAGTTACACGAAAGGTAGCGCCGGGTGGTGTTTTTGACCGAAATTTGCTTTCGTGTAACACTACGGCTTGTCCCTACTTTCTATTTTAGTTTATTCTGGTCTCGACGCAACTCACGCCGCGAGCTCACTGGCAACGCCAGTCTAGTTTTTATATAAAATTATTGAAAAGTTCAATTAATCTTCTAATAGTCATGATCATAAACATAGGTTCAAGAGAGCGACATAAGCAACATCTCTAAACTAACGTGCTCCCCGAGACCATATAAGATTTTGAACCCCAGCCCGCCCGCAATAGGCTCTTTGCACGGGAACTGGCACGAGTTTGAAAACGAGACCGACCTGGCAAAACTTAGAATTTTGAAAATGCAACTCCCCAAATGAAACATGTGCATCTCCTCTGAGGACGTCTTGGTGCTTTAGAGATATAGGAAACTCTCTTGTTTGATTTTTGGCGACTTTTGTGCCAGGATAGCCTCGTTTGAATCCAAGTAGGCGGCACCGTGCAAAGAGCCCATATGGCGCATATTATGTTGCAAATTGAAGAACCATGATATTTCACGAATTAAATGTAGGTTTTACTTCGTACAACATCATTCCGCAACTTGTAACATGTGGTGGTAATGCGCGAAATTTACGGTGCAACGACCAACAGTAGCTTATCCTCGCAGAATCATTGCACTAGTTTTATAAGTCATCAGACTGCTTGTTTTATCCGCGAGAAAAATTACTAAACGAAACATTACCACATTATTCATTGTTCATATTACATTAATTGGAGGCAAGGAGAGAGAAGGGCAAGGGAGTAGCTTAGTCAATTTCCACATAGGAAACATTATAGTGAAAGAAATCAAGTAAAAGAGTCAAGAACATAAAAGAAAATAATAGAAAACGAAAGCTTAAATCTTTGACTATGGTGGGAGAGAACTGTATCGTAGCAGCTACACCACATGTAATCGTTAAAATGGTCTTACCTAAAGTACAGGGTAATGCATGTTTTCCTTCTGTCCTTCCAACATGTAATGTCTTCTCTCTCTCCGTCTTTTCTCTGACTGTCTTTTTTCTTTTTGTGTTTTTTCTTTCTGTCTTTGAAAAACTGATCCAATTCCATTATAATCCGTCCCACAAAGAACACGATGATGGCAAACTCAATTCCTCTGAGTGAAATGGTGGAAGTTGAGAGGCAGAGGGCACAGTGGAGCAGGAGAAGGACAATATAACTGATAGTGTCCCTCACAAAGACAAAGTAAGGTGTAAGGAAGTAGTGCTTGTACGACTCTGTAAAAAGAAACACAAAACTAAATCAACAACTACAAAAAAAACATAGAAAAATCGCAACTAATAGTAAAAAGTGAAAAAATATATACCAGACATATTTAATTTTGATTCATTTAGGTATGACATAACTGAGGGAGTCTGGGAAAGAGCATTACACACAGACGCAACGCGTATTATCATTATCATGTACTATATAGCGGGACTCCAGTAAAATAAGGGAAAGTTCAGCAAAGTTCACAAATTTGCAACTTAAGCCCGTTCCATGGATGAGTGACCGCCAGGTAGTACTCTGTATCGAATAATTTCTTTTTCATTTATTGCTGCTTCTTTCTGCGACCAACTGCTTCTTTTATTTTCCTTTGCCAAATTGCAAATCGTGGAAGTCTGAAAGATTATCTGGGATTTTGCATGAGATATTAATTTTGACCCCCGATTCTCTATATTTGTAGACATCCACTGTGATTCTTCACGTTTAGCATATTAATGGCGATTAGCATATTTAATGGAGGCGGGACGTTTCGAAACCCGCTCCGATATGGACTCGCTCTAACGCTCTACTGTTACCCAACAGTCTATCGTCATGGTTAAACAAAATTATCTAACTGCTGAGGACATCAAAACGATATGGACAAAAGAATTCCTACTGAGCATACGCCGAGAATTCAAACTTGAAATGGAATCAGTAAATGTGCACATCAAGGAGCTCAACGCTAAATGCCAAGATATTGAGAAATCCCAGAAGTTCCTATCCACAAAATATGACAAGATTCTAGAAACCCTTCAAGAATCCAAGAAACAGACGACTACCCTGGAAGGAAAAATCCAAGGCCAGGAAAAATACATCTCTCACCTGCAACGAATTGCCTACGAAGTCGATTGCACAATCGATGAAATACAACAATACCTCGGAAGAGACAGCCTTGAAATTACTGGGATTCCGGTCTTGCCGGCTGATAATCCTAAACAACTGGTACAAGAGGCTGCCACCTTACTTGGAGAAGATATAAATGAAGCCAGATCTCTACAGCACACCGACTTCCGACTTCCCCCCCAAAAATGTCAAAGACCGGCTTATCATGAAATATATTCATCGGGACACAAGAGAACTAATCTACAAGAAACGACGACACCTCAAGGGAAAAACGTGCATGTTCCATTAGTTCACAAGGAACTTGGCTCAAGCTTGTCAGCTAGTGCTGGAAACTCAAAGATCCACATTAATGAAAGTCTGACCCCATACAGGAAGCGACATAATTTGGAAGAATTCTTGGCTTCAAGAAGAAACGCAACTAAAAGTATATCTGGACCGCAAATGCCAAGATTCTTCTGAGAATCAGACGCCTCACGCACGCATGCCTTCAATACTCACGACCAATTTGACGAATTCCCTGGACCAGATTGCTCAACAAACGGTAGGAAAAAAAATAGAATTCTATTCTACATGTATACAAGCTGATGGCGGAAATCGAACGTAACGTAAGTGATGTACCTTTTTTCAACCTTTCTCACAGAAAATTTAACATTACAACTGGCAATTGGTCTCATGAGTTTAGCGTTGATACTGATTTATATGATCTTATCTCAAATCCAGATAAATGTGATGAATGTGATTCTGATTTAAGGCTCTCTATACCTTCATCAGAATATTACTCAATCTCTAAATTAAACAAAACAATCAATAAAGCCGGGGCTAAATCTCGTCACTCCTCCACTGTCCCCGAGGGAAGCGAGGGAAATAATCACAACGCTAATGCAGTAGTATCGCCTCATTCGGAGACTCCAAGCGTGTCGCCATCTCGAAATTTAATGTTCGTCAGTCAGTTTGTCAGTTTGTCAGGCGGACGACCAGGTGCCTAAGAATGACGTATAAGCAATGACGTAATAATTATCGATTAGCGTCTCCGGCAGTGGTTTTACTGACCAGTGGTTAATTTTACTGACAACAATATTGTACGTAACTGCGTTCACGAAAATGAATTTGAAAACTGGAAAACCTGAAACAAAACAGTCTCGCGAAGCTCGTCTTCAAAAAAGAAGGGAACAGGCACGGGCAAGGCGAAATCGTGAAACGATCGAACAGCGCCAAATACGTCTGGAGAAAAGACGACAATCATGTTATGATCGACAGCATCATGAACAGAAGCGTGCCGAAGAAACGGCTCCGCAAAAAAGAACAACGCTTGAAAGGAAATCGGGAGCTTCAGAAGCAAAAGCGGGCCGAAGAAAATACTCCGCAAAGAGAACAGCGCTTGGAAGCAAATCGGGAGCTTCAGACGCTGTTTTGTGTTAAACTCAGATAATTATTCAGAAAGGACAAGCAACAAAGGTTAGTCAGTGGTAATCGAACAATCACCGTGACAAATATATTCTACCCGTATCTTGTAACTCGATCACTTCAAGAATTTATTAGAATCTGTATGCTGATCATTTTCCCTCGAAGTATTGTTTTAATACGCTTCTGTCGCCGGGGCTACCATATTCGCTCAGAGCAATCGGAACTTGGAGTCTTGAATGATTTAGTCAGATGTCTTATTTTTCTTTCAAGACTAAAGCTGTAACAAATGCTGTAATCTGACATGCGGTGATTGCAGCGAGAATCATTCACAAGCCTTTAGAAAGGTGACTTAGGTCTGAAGCCCGTGTATAATTTGAAGTAAACCGTTTAAGTTTTGCTTTGATTCTGGGAGAAATCATGCTGTTTTGAGCGGGTTCACATACAAAACAATTCGAGCTCATTAAATATGCATGTCTGAGTCTGGAGCATGGAGTCCAGAGTAAAAAAAATCGCACAGGAAGCCTATTTAATTGTACTGCCTATGAATTCAAAATTGGAAAATCAGTGTGCCTTCTTTCCCGTACTACGGCGGCCGACCAACTTCAAATTTAAGTATTAAATTTTGAGAACGTGCTTGGCAGACTGTATGAATTAATTTGACGTGCCGACCGTGGGAAATACGTACGGCGTCACGTAATCGACACCTTTTTCAACGCAAAAGTATGGCACACACCATTCTTTTTCTCCTTCCTTTGCGTGTAGCACTTGACTTCGAAGATTGGGTCAACATTTCGGTAAAACAAAGTCTACTCTTGTTGGGAGCATCAAAGTAAAAGTCCCATCAATGGCAGAGCGAGGGGGTATCTGGAGACTGCAACGGGTATCTGCGATTATCGTATTTCTAGTCAATAGGAAGAACATGCTCGTATCTCACAACGGTGTTGTACAGGCAGTCAACACGGTATAGAACAGAATCGCCGTTCGAATCGGAGTTGTCAGGCATAAGCTCTTGAATAATGTTGAGAATCCATGTTTTAAGTACTCCGATCGCAGCCATATTGATGCAACACTCGCCCCAGGTTATCGCGACCATCGAACATGAATTTGCATACACGCATAACAGAATTTCATTCAGGCATAACCGAATTCCATTCAGGCATAACCGAAGCCATTTGCGCATAACAATTCCATTCAGGCAAAACCGAATCCGTTTTGGCATAACAGTATTCCATTCACACAAAACCGAATCCGTTTTGGCATAACAGTATTCCATTCACACAAAACCGAATCGGTTTTGGCATAACACAATTCCATTCGCACAAACCCGAATCCGTTTTGGCATAACACAGTTCCAGTGTGGTACAAAAAATAAAATCTACAAAAGGATAATAGAATTTAAAACTGGATATGGCGGTATAAATCACCCCTCATACCTAGTTAGTTAAAAAATTAAATTATTCAACACATTCTCCCTTGGGTTATCTGAACACCCACAAACAAAATGAGGAATGCTTTACGACCCTTCATGAGCAAAGTATTCATTTTGAGAAAAGTTAGCAGCACAAACCAAAACTGAACTCCAAACCACATTAAATATTCAGCACGTGCGGCTACGGCACTGAAGTTCCGCGAATTTCAAATTCTAGTTTTAGAGAAACTAAAGCTCAACTTATATTATTCATGTTGAAATTTACATTGCAGTGGTTTTATCTGGAGATTGAAAACTGAGGCTTGGAGTTAGAAGTAAGAGTTTAATTTTGTAATAAAAGCGCGAGTGTTTGAACGTTTCTGATGCACGCGCAGCTGTCATTATGCAAATTATATGTTTGATAGGGGCGGGGCTCTCCATAAAACTGAACTAACTAAAATTGTAACAATAAAACATCTGCATCCGAAGTATTTTTTTTGTTAATAAGAAAGAAAGTGTTACTCCTTACTACCAGCTTCTGCAAATTTTGAAAGTAATATCTTAAATCATAAAGTTTCATTACTCACACATAAAATCCTAGTAAATGATAAGACAAAGATCCCTATCATCTTTTATGACTATATAATGCCTGCCCAGAAATCCATTCATATAACACAAGATTTGGTACAAGACAATATTCATAGACCAACTGCCAGAACTAATTATGGAACAACAACTTTTAATTCCTTAGCTTCACAAATTTGGGAAAAAAATCCCTTCTGATATTAAACAATTGTCTACTTCCCCGGGCAAATAATCGCGACCATAAAGCCGCGAGTGAATAATAGTGTTCAAACATACAGATAAGCATACATGTAGTTGCACTGTCTCCAGCGGCAGCTTCATACATCACTGTAAAAACCGTCGACTTCCATTGGCAGCATCGTGCATCAATATCAGGACCGTCGACTTCCCTTGGCAAATAACCACGACCATTATAAAGCTGCGTTTCGCGTAGTTTAAACATTGTAAACAGCTTAATGTTATAACTAGACGTTGTGTAATGAACGAAATTTAATGTGGGTCTACCGCCGCTGTTGTGTGACTTTGTAAGTGAGACGAACAGACGCATAATTCAATTGCCTACATTTGTGGATCTTAAACATTCAAATCTTGAAAACACAAGATCCACTTAGAAGAAACGTGACCCTTTAATAATGTAGGATGCATTCTTTTTAAGAGAACCAACCAGTGTTATTGTTGGTTAGAGCACTAGTACACTGGCCAACGCCAGGCTTGCTATGTAAAATCGTATTATAGCTTTCGTCAATAGTGTGAATAAAGAAATCTGAAATCTGTTGCAAAATAGGAGTAATTCGCCCGCTCAGAAGCTGACGTATTTTGGCCAAGACAAAATGGCGGATGGTTTCCATTTGCCTTTTCTCGTTATACAAAATGTCCTGAATCGGATCTTTGATCATTATTCATCAAATAATTGTGAGCACAGCAGCTTTTTGGCGTTTTTCTTAGCCTAAGATTAACAATAACGATGTTCGTATACCGGACGGATAATCGGATACTAATGAAAGACACTTATATTACTTACCAAAGGAACTCTTGGATTCTGAAACCCAAAATACGATATAAGTAAGAAGATATGTCACAAACAACAAACTGCTAAGATAGTAATTATTTTACGTTATTTATTTATATTTTTTTGGCCAGCAGCAGCTAGAAGCTCACTGACTGGGACAAAAACGCCGTGGTGATGTGAGGACGTTTATTTTGCTGGAAAAAACCTAAACGCTCCACGAGGAGACAGGAAAAATAAGTGGTGAGTTTTGAATAATATAACTTTCAACGATGTGTCGGTCGCAGTTTGTGATGAAATGATTTTCTTTTAGTGCCATTTTGCCTTCTACATTATTGCATGTGTAAGAAACTTATTCAAAAGAATAGAAAATACTCTAAGTTACAAAGCAGTTTCTTCTGGAAAGAGATAAGACTACAGTTTTTTTAAATCTTTAGTGAGCGAGCAAGGGCGAGTTCGAGTCGTTCACCGAATAAAGTTCACTGCAGTGTCGTTGTTTGACACACGCTATCGGCCATTTCATTTAGCTCAGAACAAATTAGTATTTATCTGGGCAGTTGGTTCGACAAACGCTTATTTTCTTTCAAGATTTTCAAATCGGCAGAATTGTAAGCTGTTAATTGAATTTGATGTGAAAACAAACGTACGTAATTCATGCCTAATCGCAATTGATGTTGTTGAATGAACGAGACGAGTACTCATTGTGGCCCCGTGTTTTTCATAACTTACGGTACGGACCAAGCAAACGAGGTTAATAAGATATTTATTATATGGCTTTAAACCTTTCGGTAAACACAAAACAAGGCCCCAACGAGTACTCGTCTTGTTCATTCAACAACAGCGATCAGGCATGAATTACGCACGTTTGTGCTAGTGTTCAGCGTGTTTTCATGATACTGAGAAAAGAAACTTCTTTTAGATGACAACGTTTACGTACGTAAAGTGTGTACAACGATCCAAGCTTGAGCCCTTAAAGAGCCTCCCTCAAGCATGATCCTTCACGCGCTCCAACGTCATTTTCGAATTTCGAAGTCGAAAATGGCGTTGGAGCGCGTAAAGGATCATGCTTGAGGGAGTCTCTTTCATGTCTGGTTAGCTTCTACGGCGCTAAAATCCAGTGGTATCCCAGGGGACATTTCGACGTTCAGTTTCTTTTTTATTTCAGTGACACTTTTACAAACTAAATTACCTCTAATCTTCAAATCGAATGGCAGCGGAATCACATGGTTGCTTTTTACTTACCTCTCTCCTTCAATGTTATGTGGTGACACATTCCGAACACCAAAAACAAGAGTGGGAACAATAGTAGGTCAGGAATTGCCCAAAGATGCAAAAAAGCCCATTTCCACCATCCTTTTTTGTCCTTGTCCTCTAGGGAACTGCCATACCACTTTTTGTGGATCAAATCATAAACCACGGGATGGGCAAGGAACTGTCAAAATGCAACAACTTCAACTGCTGTTCTTTTAAATTTGTAACTATAAAAACGGAATTCTTGTTCTTGAAAAGGAGGCACTGTTTCCTTAACAAGACTACCCGCGAAGCTGTCATCAACAACTGACAAATTGGCGTGTAAAAGACCTCTCATTATTTATCGTAGGGACAGGATGGGGAAGTGGGGGGGGGGTTTGGGGGTGTAGGATTTGGGTATGCCGGAATATAGGTAATTAATATAATTCCCTGATTCACGTTTAAAAACAACTGTAAAGTTTCATGCTGCTTCCTGTACCCCCTCTCCTCATTACGTTCAAATTGTAAAGATCGTCCCTTTCGTCTATACATAAATGAGTGATCTCCCAGTTTCTCATCTCAAAATCGAGTGAACCTCCCCCCCACACAAACACACGCACGCGCACACACACCCGCCACACACACACACACACACACATGCACGCACGCACACACACATACGCACAAACACACACACACACACACACACACACCACCACCACCACCAAATAAAACGTGTCTTCATATTCATGATTTGCATTTATAAGGGCTTTAAATTTTTAAAGAGCCTTGTCGAATAACTGTAAAAATTGCTAGATAATTTTCCGAAGACGTCATGATTGTGAAAATCATGACCAATTTGCGCCAAAATTGTAAAGAATTATAATGTTTCAGTCAATCATATAATATATTATTTTATTACCTTCTTTTGGTTCTTGTCTATTGTCATGTCCACCAAGGCATCTATTTCCTTACTGAACACTTCTTGCTTCTCCTCATGTGTCTTCAGGGGGTCTAACAGATGAAACGCAAATGCCTCTACATCCTTTTCCAGTTTTCCTAACTGATGTTCATAGATGCTTTGGGTTTTGGATAGTAACTTTAGCTGGTAACTGACCTGGACAAAAAATAAAAATGTACATATAAGCAGTTTCGCACCATATTTCCAGCCTTCGTTCCACTTCAGTTCCATTTTTCAGATATTGTACCTTGTATAAACTGGAAGCGAAACAATTCCATTTCTTGAAGAAGGCTCGAAAAAAGAAGGACTCGTAAAAATACTCCGCCGTATTGCACTCCTTCCCCCTTTACTTTTTTTTATAATTTCTCTCGATTTTGCAATTTTATCTGTTATGTAAAGTATGTGCTGCTTCCATGTGAGGTTTTAAAGTAAAACGGTTGCAGGACCTTCTCGTACCAGACTTCGAGTCGCGCGGACAAATACAAGGGCCTGTTGCACAGGCTATACACCAAACAGACTGACTGAGGAACATTAAATTCCAAGATGGCGACTCGCTTGGAGTCTCCAAAAGGTGTAATACTGCACCATTAGCGTCGTGATTACTACCCTCGCAGGGATCGGGTATAAAACCTCGGTTAATATGAATGCTGATAATGTTCCATGTGCTTTGCTTTTGAGGTAATACACATATTTTGCTGTTAGTACGTAAACTATAGTTAAACCCTCGCCTACCTCAAATGACATTTCGAAGGAGTTACGATTAACCTTCATAAGACTACGTGGTGTCACCAACTCATGGATGCTTTCAAAGTTGCACGGGCGCGAATTCAATGCGGCCATCAGTTCATCTTTAATAGCTGTACATTGGTTAAAGAAAACATGGCATTGTTTTCATGTAGAGCTATGAGATAATGTTCTTTGTAAAATGAATACACTCATTTTAACTAAATCTACGTTGCAGCAATTATAGGGGTTCGGTCATTAGTTACGCATGCCTCTTTTTAAAATAACGCTGCGCGCATATTCAATAAGCTTCAACGGCTAATTCAATTTGTTTTGTATGTGAACCTCAAAACAGGATAAAATTATTCCAAAATCAAAGCAAAACCTGAGGGGTTTACTTCAAAGTACACGGACCTTACCTCGCTAGCTTCTGCGGCACTCAAATCTAGCCATACGTCGAACGGCTTGTCAACGGTTTTCATTGCATAAATCGCCGCCGGCTTAAATCGCAACAAATTTATCGAATAGACAGCTTTCCCACCCGACAGATTTTACTAAGTCTTGAAAGAAAAAAGAAGTCGTCTCACTAAGTTCCGATTCTGCTGAGAGGAATACACTAGCTGAAACTGTCGACAGAAAATTATTCATTGGATTCGTGTTTGAAATCACTGGCCCATAGCATAAACAACAGCAGGCTTTAAAATGGCTAGCATAACTTGCCGTATTCAATGATTTCAAAACAAAGAGCAGTCTTGATACAGTCCTCATGCAATTTGCGAAAATTATCATTTCCATTGCAGCGCCCGTGAAGAGCAAAACATTTCGGCAGTGGATCCAGTAAATTTCATTTAGAAAGTAACGGTGAAGTTTGCTTTGGCGACGGCTCGATTTCCACCGACTGAACTTTGCTTTTCCTTCCTGATAATGTATCTAAGTTTTAAGACAAACTACGTGGCATAATGTGTTTTGTTGTGCTCGAGCTTCGCTTCGCTTCATTCGCCATTAATCAAACTTGAAAACGTTAGCTTCACAATTTCAAGTTTTGAGAACTGAGCTACCGCGCGTCAACAGCTCCTACAGACCGAGCCCCTTTAATGTGTCGCCTACAAGCCTTTACCACAGAGGCACCATACTCAGGGGCAGATCGTGGGGAACCCTTAATCAGCCCCTGTATCTCTCGGAGGATGCACAGAGGCACATCCTCGTGACCCTTATCTAGCATGTTTAGAATTTGATATATAAATTTATGACCCATCAAATATTTCCTCCCGCGCGTGATTGGTGGAATCGTGACACGTGACCGAATAACGTCCGCTCACGAGCGGACGTTATCAGCGAATAACCCCCGTCTGGCAAACTATCGCAGTTTATGAACAATATCCGAACACAGTTTTATATATTGATCACAAAAAACCATTACGAGATGACTACCGCGGAGGACATCAATTCATTTGTCGAAAAAGCAGTTCCAGAAAGCACCAAAGAGCTTCACAGTCCTTGCGCCATTATTTGCGCTGCGAGAGGAAATAGTTGAAGGATAATAAGGACAATAAGCTACTTTTGGCTTCGGAAATATGCACGGATAATTGTCCTTGGAAATTGTCTGTTCCTCGAAGCTCACACTTGCCCTCGAGCGGCTCGGAACAGATAGTATCCTCGGACAATTATCCGTGCATATTTCCGAAGCCAAAAGTAGCTTATTGTTTATGTATCTTATTAACCGAGTGCACGGTCCGTACCGTAAGTTATGGACCGAGTTTCCATAGATCTGCAGCACTTGTTGTCAATGACGACTGAGGTCGCAAGCAAATTTTTCCTCGGATGTTTTCCTTCTTCGTAACGGTCATTTTTCTAGATTGTATAAGCTTTCCCCGATTATCATAATTTAACATTGGGTATCCGGAATGTTTAAACTTCCCATTGCACTTCTGGGCCTTCTATGACAAACGTTTAGCAACTTTTCGAGTAATCATTTGCGATCCACATGTACAAACTAATTTTGCGGTCCGCACAGTAAGTTATGGACCCGTAAAATTGACCAATCAGAACGTGCGTAAAATCAATTTGCGGTTTGTACAATAAAGTATGGATCGGTAAATTGACAAATCGTAGCGTGCGTAGTATCAGTGCCATATAATAAAACGTATTACAAGCACCAGTTGGTAATAGTCAAGCGGAAAAGAAAAACAACTATACTGAAATAATAAATAGATAAAATATTATATCATAATTCGTAGCATGTGGTCGAACATTTAAACACGGGCCTCTGGTTCGGGAGAATTGGGCAACCACTCCCTATGCCTCGACTTTAAATAAATATATTTATTTAGTTATTTTATTTATTAATTTTTTGTATATGAGTGAAATTAAAGTGCCTATAATGGCAAAAATATTATTGTTAAAATCATGTCTACGTCAGGTAACTAGTTGACTAGTAGAATACTTCTTGTTTTGAATGTTGCGCTTATGAGTTATGAAGGTTTAAACTTCGAATATGTTAATGACGTTAATGACGTGACGTTTACCCAGAAATAATCTATTACACAAAAACTTGCTGGTGGAGATAAATGACACTTTATATCCGAAACCGTGTTCAATCACAAGGAAAAAGAAATGACATAAAATGCCTGGGTAGACGTCACGTCATTAGCATTTTAATAATTTAAATTTAAATAAATAATTTAAATAAACAATAAACTACTTTTGGCTTCGGAAATATGCAAGGATAACTGTCCGAGGATATTATCTGTTCCGAGAAGCGAACAGTTCGCTCTCGGGCAAGTGTGAGCTTCGAGGAACAGATAATGTCCAAGGACAATTATCCGTGCATATTTCCGAAGCCAAAAGTAGTTTATTGTCTTTATTGTCCTTCCAATATTTCCTTTTGCAGCGCAAATAATTGCGCAAGGACTGTGAAGTTTTTTGGCGCTTTCTCAAACTGCTTTTTAAGCAAATGAATTGGTGTCCGCCTCGGTAGTCATCTCATAATGTTTTTTTGTGATTAAATGTGTAAAACTGTGTTCGGATATTGTCAATAAACTTACAGCGATCAGTTCGCCAGGCGGGGGTTATTCACTGATAACGGTCACGTGTCACGATTCCACCAATCACGCGTGGGAGGAAATATTTGATGGGTCACAAACCTTCACAATTTATAGGCGCAACATTCAAACCAAGAAATACTTTACTACTGAACTATTTACCAGACGTAGAATCGATTTGAACAATAATATGTTTGCCATATAGGCACTTTAATTATTTAGAACGTACATTTTCTGCATATTTTATGAAAATATACAGGAAGCATTGTCTGAGTATTGCAGTACTTGCCTTCAGCTTCCTTTCTGTCATGATCCGTCACATCATGCCCATAATCTGAATCTGAAAAATTGAAAGATTGATGACAGATCCGACTTTGAAACTAGCAGAACATTCACGATAACTTTAATGTTATATTTTCATCATGTGTACTTGTATATTTTGTGCGCCGATTATATTAAAGTGTATTGTTCTGTATGTGAGAGTACGAGCGATGCTCAGCTTTTAGTAAATTGTCATACCTTAATTTCTAGATTTTACTTTGTTAATAAAGTTTTCCATTTTTTTTACCTGCATGGTCAAGATGGTTATATAATTGTGTTACATAAATCATCATAAACTGATGCTACACTGATAATATTTATCAACGTTTCGCCTCGCAGTACAACGCGCACGTGCAAACGGCCATGTAGCGTTGTTTATTATATAAATATCGATCAAATTTCCAGAATAAAGACATATCTCACAGCCTTAATTTCCTCTTAGAACTTGCAGTATTCAAAAATCGCGTGCACAGTGAACATATATCATTTTTATCTTTCAATTCTAAAGATGTCGCGCGCGATGAAAATATCTGTCCTTAAAACTGTAGAAATCCTGGTATTTCATCAATATCTGTATAATAACTTACGGTTATGGACCAAGAAAACATGTGGCTGCTAATGAACATTAAAATATATTATGTGGCTGGTCCACTGGTGTGCAATATGTCTACTATTAAAGCTTACCCGGGAACACACTTCGCTTTAGACTGCGAGCAGTCCCTCCAATTTTCCTCTAGGATCGTACTGCAAGAGTCCAGTTGCGAGCGCGAAAGAGTATGGCGTGCGGGAAGTGTGCCTCCCCTCCCCCTCCCCTGCCTCGCCCCACTTTCCGTGCGCCTTACTCTTCCGCGCTCGCGACTGGGCTCTTGCAGCACAATCTTAGAGGGAAAATAAGGGACTTCTTGCAGTCTACAATTGCTTTTACCTTCAGGATTAATTTCGCTGGGGATTGAAGAGATGGACTCACCACTTTCCTCTAAGTATTGACTTTGCTTATCTTCTTCGACCTCCTTTGTTGATGCCACCTTGTCGTCACAAGACTGATTTTCAGTTAGTTGAGAATCCATTATAAGGACACTAGCACTTCTGCAAATAAAATATTTTGTTTACCCTAGCGGCTTTTTGTCAAAATGGCCGATTTTGGCCAAAAATTGAAAACTCTTGAAACTTTCAGGAAACTTTCCTAATGAGAGCCGTTTCATTTCTATATTGACTACCTGAAAGGCTTTCCAAAATCATTTCAGTTTTTTTTCCGTGAGTAGGCTACTCTGTCAATATCGACTACTTTTCAAAATGTTGGATATTGTTAAAAATTTGAAGTCTGTTTACATGCAAAAACTGGATAATTTGACGAAGTCTTCAAACATGTTGCTAACTGAAAACAGTCGTTTTGGAGACACCAAAAATACCAAACACAACAATAGTTTATAAATACATCACTTTATTGTCAAATCACTAAAACCCTTCGTCACTAAAAAAATCTGCATTTTGCTGATCAATACAATATTTATTTGTAGCTATACAGTTTCGGCTGCTAAAGACTTGATCTTGACGGTCTGAACTTGCAGTCTACGCATCACAGCCCTCTTGCTACGAGATTACGTCAGATTGGCTGATTTTCTCCGTGTGCTTTGCCATAGCCCATTACTGGTCACCAAAACGACCATCAAATTGCCCACATTAGGTCACAAGTTGATTAGTGTTATAATAATATAGATGCAAAAATACTCCATTCTGATTGGCTGAGAACAGGGTGTTATATTTAAATTAGTGTGCAAGTGTGCAAAAAAGGTTAATCAGGTGTGCAAAAGTAGTTAATCAGAGTTTATTGCACAGAATAATTGATTTTGCGTACTCCGTTGCCATGACAATCACGCAAGTAAGTCGCAAGCTCAACTTTTGCATCGAGCGAGAGATGCCCAAAACATAAACAAAGGAGCCATAAAAGTTTAAACTAGGAAATTCAAACGAACGAAATCGACTCTAAAACATGGACGAAAATGCCTGTAAGAAATTCGGGGAGGAGTGGAATTATCGTCAAATGAAAGTGGAAATCTACGAGCCCGAAGTCAAGTTATGTTCAGAGATCAGCAAAGTGCGAAACCATCCGCAGCGGGAAACGATACGATACGATACGATAATCTTTATTTAAACACGATAAGAGTTTAAGCATCAGCTTGTGGGGTCGTGGGAATAGTCTGAAACTTCAAGAGATCATCGACAGGTCGTGATCAGTAAACTTAGTAAGTTGATTTCTCCAGTTTCGATCCAGTTTCTTCTTCTGAAAAGCTTGTTTGTGAAAGTTTAGCCGCTCAATGTTCGTGAGTGTGTCGATCGTCTCTGCAGAACTTTATGACTGAAGCTTGAAGGCTTCACGAGACGATAGCAATTTTTTCACTGAACAGCAGCTTCAACCGGGTTTCATAATCTTCGCTAAGGAAATATAACTATATAGACTTGCCGTAACTCGGGTTTCTCTTCCTTTCGATGATTGTCTGCAGCCAGTTATGCCGTTTTAGCGGTTCTGCTGTTCGGTGACTTTCAGCCATAACGTGTTCCATAGCAAAGCTCAGGGTGGTGCACGCAGCCAGTCGAAAACCCACAGTCTTCGGGCAGGCGGTCTTTCCCCTCGCCCCCACCCCCCTCCCCCTGCCCCGTAATTTTGTCACTCGACCTCAGTCTCCCATCTGCCATCAGTACAAAATGGCGCCCGTGAACACCGTTCAACCGCATCGAATGAGACCGCCAGCTACGCAGGCTAGGATTGAGATGTACTGAGCGCCGAGTTCAAACAATTTGTTGATAATCGTGGCAACTTTAATTCAATTGAGACTCACAAGAAATTGGGGAGGGTTAGGTCGTGCTCAACTCCCTCTTTTCTTGAAATATTAAAAAAAATCGCTTCGTCAGTTCAAGAAGGAATACTCGTGTCAACAAGAGTTAATTGCGTGGCAAACATTTTGAGCTACAGAAATCGAGTTTGCGCCCTTGGAAAAACAGAAGGAATTAACGCGCCCTGTATATAACTTTTCCGAACCAGACTGTAACTGCTCCATAGTACAATTCAGTATACATGCTTGGATAGCTAATAAAGCTTAGATGGCGACATTTTCTCTCAAATTAAAGCAGCAAACATGACTTGAATATCGCCTGGAGGTCTCAACAAAGAATCAACAAATAATTTCAATCGCATAAGCATATAATATTTATCCCATATTTTCTTGAACTCATCAGTCCCACGTACATGCCATAGGATACTGATTCAGTCAGTCATCTTGTGCAAAGGTCAAGCAATATAAAATTCGTCCAATGATGTATTTCTTATCCACAAACCAGTTCCGAATATCTCTTCAATCTGTCTTCATGGCATGCCATCGTCCTTGTTATTTTTTTCGCATTTCATTTGTGTCCGTATTTAAATTCTCATTTTCTGCGTAGAAAATTGCTTGAAGTCTAACAAATTAAAGTTAATACAGCTTTGACTAAAATTTCACATTCACTTATATCTGCCTTCTTGATTTAAACGGATAATTACTGTATGTTCCTAAGACTGTTCGCACATATGACGGAATAATAGGAAGGCATACAAAACAGAAATGTATCCATAGACTTTTTGACTATGGCTTCTCGACAAATTAGTCGCGGTTAGACTTACAGAAGGGGCGAAGCCTGTTTCTTACCGGATATCTATTCGTTCCTCCTGGTCATAGTGTTTCTTGTCGTCCAAAGCTGTTTACGAGTACAGAATATAAAAATAAATTATGCCTGTGATGTATTGGCGCTGAAAGCACGAGATCGAATTAATTTTTCTGTCAGTTACCATGCCCAAAGCAGTTACCACAGGCAACCTCAAGCTGATCGAATTGTTTTTCTTTTCTACACACATCGCGGCACTTGTTGAAATCTAATAAGTTCGGAAAAGTTTGACCGAAAGATTCCTGTCCTGTTTTGAGAATTGCAACTGACTATACTTATGGTTCATGAGTGTGTCTTATCGAAGAAATGAGACGGGCAAATGAGACGTTGGCTTTTCAGTACAGTGGCTCTTTAAATATATTCACAGCACGTTCGACCTATCACCACCAAGAAATTAACTTTTAAATCCTAGAATCTGGACTTTCTAACTCCTAAAATGTAACACAACAAAACTTGCTGTCGCTACTGAAGTGAATACAATTTCGCATTGGAGCACAATTTAACAAGATATAAAATATCTATGATACTACGCGCGTTCTGATTGGCTAAATAACCGTATACTACAAGCTGACGTGAGATACGTGATGTATTTTGTTGCCTAATTACTTTATTTAAGAAATGTGTAACGTGCTCTCGTGTAATATAGCCTCATCTAAACACGCGGGAAGTTGGGAGAACACGAGAGTAGCGTGGGGAAACCACGACACATTTTCTTGTTAAGGTGGCTCCATAGGGTTTTCAGACGCAATTTCGCGTGGGCACCAAAATCACAATGAAATAAAAACCCGACTTTCGTAATTCTTTGGAGAAAATCTGAATTTAACAGGAAATTCTAAAAACTCGGAATAAAAACAATTTACGATGCGTGCACGACGAAGAAACCAAACTTGCAAGCCTTTCAATCAAACTAAGTACACGCCGGCTTTACTTGATCGCCGATCTTTATCACTTTTCCTTCGAATGTATATAACTCTATTGAATTAGTTTGAAAGTATTGTTTCTGCACATCCTGTCAGGCCAATAACTAAACAAGCAACACACGATGAAGAAGTTCTACAATTCAGATTTTATTCTGTTTGACTTTGAAATGAACAGCCGTGACAAACGCGGCTCAAACGGTCATTTCGGCAATCATCAGTTGCAATGGACAAACCAGCACATTCGGCCTAGTCACAACACTTACAGCAATTCTTGGAAGTAAGCAAACTTAGACAGAAATTATTGGCGTTGTTATGAAGCTTTGCAAATCCTACTAACCTGCAGAGTTTGATCCCGTGTCAGTCTGTGGCATATTATCTCAGGTGAGCAGTCGCAAAACTAAATATTCACGAACTGTACTGAATAAGTATGAATGAACTTGATGGGACACAACTGCCAACAAACTTGTTGGGAGCTAGTGGACTAGCATACGACGGCTTGAACTGACGACTTTCGAACGGTCTTCACGGCTTTGTATTGAAAAGGATTGAGTTGTTGAACAGCAAATTGTTCGAGACTTCGCCAACAGTAGTTCGCACAGCATAATTCGTGGCTGACATCCAGTACGAGCTTCTCAAGACAGAAATTCAGGAATTGCATGGTGTTTCCTTTTAGCTTCGCACCAAGAAAACTTGCTGTACTTGCTGGCGTGTGATCGCCGCTTTCTCCTCGTGTTTACAATTACGGCTAACGCATGCGCACTTGTCGACCTTGTCGAGTCAATATTTTGCATTTGATGGCGCAATACGCACGTAAAATATCAAGTTTTTCTCTGCATTTTTCTCGAGTTTCCTTCGGTGAATCTGTCTTAAATTTTGCAGGCAAACGAAGATTATATCCGGTTTTGTAATATTTGATTTTAATGGAAATTTATGGAGCAGAATTTTTTTTATTTGCAAAAAACATAAATTGACAATTAGCTCGAATCCGCTCCTCTAACCCCAACTTTTTTTCACAGTTATGTTTACCTTATACAAATCTCTAAACATACTGAAAGTTTCAGAAAAATTCACCGAAGAAAACTCCAGAAAATAGAGCAGAAAGTTTGAAAATGGGGTGGAAGACCTTTTTTTCAAGGACATATTGTTTCCATAGCAACCACACTAACGTGACAAAAGTAAGATGTATACGCAACAGACCTTTCGAAACATCTACCCTGCAAATTTGATCAAGAAAGAATATAATGAAATGAAAATATGACGGTTTTGGTGTCATAAACTAAATACAAGCAAGTGCAGGGAAATACCCTATGGAGCCACCTTAAAAGGTTGGAAGAATCTGCATTTTGAGCTTGGGAGTGAAAGAGCTTGGAAACTTGTATCACTGTTTGATATTTTGATATTCCATTCCGTGGTAGGAACCTCTGTCTTGCAGGGTAAAGCACTCGTAACGGTGTTTATAATTCATAAAGCCTGGTTTTCACGAGCGACGAAGTGATTCGCGCGAGTAGAAAAATAACTTATCCAACATATCGATCTAACAATTCAGTACACTTGCATCCTGGAGAATTTGCCTAAGGTATAACTTCAAGCATTTTAATAGCAATAAAACAAATATGCAAAAATAATATAATTCACAAAAAACGTTGTTAAGACGCCAGCTGCAGTCACTGTTTGCCACGCAAACCATACGGCAAACTGATTATTTTTGTTACTGCATTTGCATCTGTGTTGGACCCAAATTCGCTGCCTCAGTTTTTCCAGAAAGTGTCTAATTTTATTCCAAGCTCTATTTTCAAAAATAATTCAAACTAAGCCAATAAAGACACAATTTTCAAACAATTTACACCAACATTTTACATTAAAACACTGAAGTGTCTCGATCTAGTCTCACTCAAACTCCTTGAGCAAGTTTACTGTGAAAACATTTCGCGTTCGGTTATGTACTCCAATATTCTCGACATACAGCCGCACAATTCTGCCTCGAACCATTACTTTATAATGTATCTTACCTCGCTGTTCATGAGAATGTTGGTGAAGATGTTGCAAATCTCCTCAGAACTAAACGAAATAGAAATGACATTAGAAAATGTATATTTACCTCGGTAGACGCTGTTGGTATTGTGTACACGCTGACATAAGGAATGCAATAATTTACATCTTTCTAAAGAATAGGTCGCATAAACACTTGTAATAGTTCACTATTAGCAACTGATGTTGCGAAGCAAGCCGTCTTACCAATTCTTTGCGATGCTTTAATTCCTCCTGATACTTGTAAGTGTTTCTCGTGGTTCTAAGCTTGTAGTGAATACAGAATAGACATGTAAATGACGTTTGTGATCTTATGGCGCTGAAAGCACGAGATCGAATAAATTTACTATGTCAGCTACCATACCCAGAAGACGTTACCACAGGCAACCTGAGGAGGTCACACTCAATCCTATAATTTATTACGGAATATTTTTAAACTCCGGCCAGCTTCAGACACTATCTGCTACACATTAACCATACAAACTGACTAATTTTACTATATATACACTGCGTCATTCTCCTGAAAAACGCTCTATTTAGTTAAGTGTCTAATTTTATTTCAAGCTCTCTATATATCATAGAAGCTGCTTCAAACTAAGCCAACAAAGATGTTGTAGTTTACACAAACACTTCACATTCAACCACTCATCCATAGTTTTCTCGAGTTATTCGAGCTATTATGCTGTGAAAATTTTTCACACTCGACTCTATACTCCAGTATTCTCGAAGTCATATAATTATGCCTCGAGCTATTCTGTTATAAGATATCTTACCTCGGTATTTCTGCGACTGTTGGTAAAGGTGCTGTAAATCTCCTCAGAACTAAACGAAATAGCATTGACATTATAACCAATATAAATGTATTTACTTCGGTTTTATTATGTGGAAGTAAGAAACGCTGACATAATATCTTACATCCTTGTTTGATTCCCTGCAGAACACTGTCACTTTTAAAACCTCAATAATTTAGATTCACTATTAATCCGGTTGCATGGATGGCGTAAAGCAAGGTGCCTTAAGAAATGGCCTACTGGCTCACTGCTGTTGTGAAATGGCGAAGCTGAATAAGTAAAAATAAATAAATAAATAAATAAATAAATAAATAAATAAATAAATAAATAAATAAATAAATAAATAAATAAATAAATAAATAAATAAATAGATAAGTAAATAAATAAATAAATAAATAAATAAATGAATAAATAAATAAATAATAATGGACTCTACAATGATCGGAATGATCAGTAAATGTCGGTATGTCATACCGGGACTACCGATCTTATAATCGCAAAGCAATTAAAGCAAGTCAGAAAGTGCACGTTTACACTATTCAATACGAATTATTCACTTTATTTGTGATTGAATATTAGTCAGCGTAACAACTCCTTGAAAGGAAACAGCCCAAGATGTGCCGGATAAAAAGAGGTCAGATCTGAAATAGGCTTTGGAAAAACAAAGTGACATTTTGGTCTAAAATAGGGCAAGGGTTTTCAGGACCGGGCGGCACACTCCCACCCAAAATTATGATGTCTGTCTGTAAATAATTATTTTCTTTGGGTATATTAATTCTGGCGCTCGGCTGGCACAGTTTCCAGCCTTTAATTTCGTTTTCCTACATAGCGTCACATTAAGCGGAGCACAGCAGCAAGAACATTTGTACTGATCTTTAGATTTTAGCGACCGACCAAAATCCGGCCTATACGTTTCTTTATAATTTGGCGAGCTGCCTGTGGTAGACTCATTGTTCGTTCTAAACTCAATAGGTGGGATTTTAAAGAATTAAGAGCAAATTCGTGTAAATATCACCTACGCCGTGCATGGTAGAAAAATCAAAATTATCCAAACTTTGTCATGATGAAGGCTTAATGTATCTAGTTATAAAAATATAAGTTTTGGTTCGTTCAGTTTCTTATTTCATTTTTGCGGCAACAGTTCCTTCCCGGTGCTCTGCGAGAAGACAAAATCAACCTAAAAATAATGCTTCCATTATCGGCTCTAATGGAAAAACTGGGATATAAACATAACAGCTTAAATTATGGCATGCGAGTGGGGTTTTTCTCGTATGCATAAACGTTGTCAAATGTAAATTTGATTAAAACTAAAATTTTTGACCGATTTTTTAGTATTAACCACTTTGAGCGACGTTTTCTCGCGCGAAAAATATGCTAATTTCATCAGCAAAAATTGCGTCCTGGTACATGGCTTTGCAATTAAAGACTATGTTCATCGGCAAAAGCAATGTTCCTTCTGTGATTCTGTGAAATAAAATCATGGGGTAAATGAAATGGTGAATTTTGGAAACGCCAAGTATACATGGTACTTGCACCCAAAATGTGACTTGTGACCTTTGAAGACGCGTGACATTCGAAAACAATAACAATACGTGACCGCAGCATTTTTTTGGATTTTACGAAATCGTTGTACAAATATCGCCTAGATTTAATGTAAGAATTGCCAAAAGAGTGTTCAGCTGAAGATGAGACGGCAATTTCGCCCGAAAATGTTCTTTCTTTGATTTGACGATTTGGTGGTTCAAGTTTACAAAGAAATTTGCATTTGTAACGCTTGGAATTAAAGTTATCTCTTATTTGATTTTGAATGAATAAACGGAAAGGGCCGATGTATCTGTTTTTATGTAGGTCTTTCTCACTTCAAAAAGGACGAATTCGAGATTTGCCGTATTAGAAAAAATGCTTGATCAACCGCACGTGTCGATTTCATTTTATCGTTTTAGAAAGCACCAGTATCCCCGACTATCAGTTATTTTGGTTCTATTTTCTGTCGAAAAATTCGTAGCTTTATAATTGTGCATTAACTGTCAACCTTATGTAATAGGATCACGTTCCGTGTAGTCACGTCCCATCTTAAGATTCGTGTTACGTCATCAATTTTATCTTTGTTTCCATTTATTACCGTACAAGGATTGTATTCTCTATTCATCTAGTTCGGAAGCGCCTAGGAAATGCCTATGATATTTTGTACTGTTCGTAATCAATAGCCCTATTATTCTGTATGATATATTTATCCGTGCATCATTCGATTAGTTCAGGGTTAGACTTGGGCATTCCCTCTGTAAAGCCATTTTGTAGAAGCTCGGGAATAAAGTATCTGCCATCTGCCCATTATTTGACAACATCGACGGGCTTAAGTCAGTGGTGGTCTTTTCGAAGCACCATGGCTTCGTGTGGGTATTCTCAAATTGTTGGAGGACCTTGTGGCTCAAGTCCAGGCAATCCAGCAATTTCCCAATGCGTGATTGTTGGTGAGTACCGTAAAGATATCAAGGCGCATTTGAAAAACCATAAAGTTCTGGACTCTTCCCTGGATTCAGAGGCGAGGCTCTTGCTGGCACGGGCAGGTAAATTATATATTTTTGATTCTACGATTTCCGTTACCCTGGGCCCACTTGTTCAAAGCTCAGTTAGGCTAATCCTGAATTCGAAATGTTCCCATTTTGTGCGTGCAACGCATCTTATGATTACTGTACTTTTTTTTCCAAGGTATTTTTGAGACAAGCGACGTTGTTCTTGTTGTCACGATATGCCCACGGCACCACGACACATTTGGCATTTGATGGCGCTGCAACAGAAGGAATTGCACGTACCCGAGTGAGTGGGCATCGCACAAGGCCGTGAAAGGAGACCGCGGGATTAACCTTGATGGAGTTTCTCACCAGAAATACAGTATACTGTACATATCAAACGTATGGAGAACTTGCATTTTTTTGATAACTTGCTCAGAAGACAGATGATAGCTAAACAAACTACAGTTGAGGTAGAATTTAGGTCAAGGGAAACAAGGATCAGCTGGAAATAGCAGGGAGTTCAAAATAACCGAGTTCGAAATAGCCAATAGAAAATGACTGGAAAAATGATGGTAAATTGATGGGGATTCGTCTTGGATTTTGAAAGGCAGAGACTTCTAACTGAGTTCAAAATAGCAGGGTTTGACTGTACTATCAATTCTCCCTGATACGTCATTTTCTTATCAAATGGTTGGGATAATTTGTATTCTGAAGGTTGACCTTTCAAACTCCCAACTTCATAATGCAATTCTCCCTAACGATCCAAGCAGAAAATGTATGATTGAGTGATGTAGTGATAATATTCTTGGTATTTCAGCATTCATCTGAGCAAACTATCAAATGCCAAGTTCTCCAAACTGTGTGACATATTTCTGGTAAGACATTGGACAAGAATATTAAAGCTGATCACTCTAGAAATATCATTCTATTACAAATCTTTGTTCGCAGTGGAACTAAACTCTCTATTCACCATTTTATGGCACAAAACTTGAAAGTATTGGCTTGGCTCAGACAATAATAATATTATTTACCAAGTCTTTAATTAGGCCAGAAAGTGTCAAATTCACTAGCTGTATGCTATCAACAATTTACTATAATTTATAAGTTGTGCAATGTTAGGATCAACTTAAACTTTTCTTAGACCATTAACTCTTTCACACCCAAGCTCAAAATGCAGACCCTCCCAGCCTTAACAGGAAACTATGTGAGTGATGTAGTGAGAATATTGATAGTTTATTATAGCTATCCTCTGAGCAAGGTGTCAAAAGCCAAGTTCTCCTCACTGTATGATATATTTGTGCTGCCAAAACTGAAGGAGAAAATTGAGCTTGATGACTCTTGAATAACCACAAATTAAACACTGTATTATTCTAGCTCAGAGAGTCACCCTACTTTGACACTTCTTTGACATATTTAGTTCACACATTCAAGTCTGTGCAGTTGTTGTGTAGATCACATTAATTTTATCATTCAACTTGTGTAACAATACAAAGCTTACTTTACTTACCTCACTTTGACATAATCTGACAACAGCCATCTAGAAGTAAATTAAAGTACAACATTACTGGGTGATACCGGTACGTTTAACACATGTGAAGGGGGCAATAAAAGACATGCTACTGGTCTACCAAACTTTAGGCCTTTAGGTTTTACTTGAGTACTTTAGTGAAGAAGAAACCTGCACATTTATTTTCATCATGCCCTGCATGTGACTGAATCTCTGCATCTCTGTCTTTTTACCCCTCTCAATCTCTCTCGCCTGACAGCTGATTCACCTGTAGATTGCTTTTGTTGCATGAGTCATGAAAACACGTCCTTTAAAGGTGGTCTGGGAATAAACACAAAAACAGTCAGCAGAAGTCAAAAGAAATCATTTGAGGAATTTCTGTTAGGCAATTTTACAGAGTTTCCAAGTTGACTTAGAATATTATCACACATGTGCTTTTAAACTAAAATACATGCATACATCTACATGTATGTGACTGTATGGATGTTATTCAGAATTTGCACAATTTATGATGACTGCTGACAGTGAGTTGCACTCTGAAGTTAACAGCAAATGAGCTCTCACCTTTTCCAGAAACCAAGGTAAAGCTCCACAGTGGTCTAAATGAAAACTAAGGGTACAACATTTAAATTAGATACAGTAAACCAAAAGTATGTTACAATGTATCAAGCATCTGTTAAATTATAAATTAATACAACAACACTGTACTGTGTGTTGCTTCCTGCTGGCTGTGGGAAAAAATAAACAAAAAAACATGGAAGAACCTGCAGTATTTCTCACAGTTGCTGTGCTCAGACTATGAACCAGTGCAGGAGGTACATGTAAGAGACATCAGGAATGTGGGATTTGGCAGTTTTTCTTGTTGTCATCATGCATGATCTGACCTCATGTCCACCCTATCCATGTTTCAGAACATTTGGCACTGTCGGTCCTCTATAACACTATTTATTTAATAATAGAGATCTTTTTTTTTTCTCTGAGCTGGATAAAAGTCACAAGTTTACAATATGCAAATAAAAGTTATGAGCATTCAAATTAAAAGCTGTTAATCAGTTAATTCTCACCACTGTTAAATCCCCATTTTTTTTTGGAGGGGGGATGGATGCAACTAGAGCCTTCACAATCCTATTATGGCCAGATTTCATCAGTGAGATGTAATAAAAAAGCAGTTAATAAAACCTGTAATAACTTACTGACTAACAAGCAGCAGGTCAATTTCTGCTGTATCAATCTCATCAAGAAATGGCAGTGACTCCAAGCCTGTCATCCCAGGATGAATACCACAGTCCAGCTATAAGCACAGTAGATGAGACAGCAAAGATACAGTGTGGTCAGTATTCTACTATCTGCATAAAACTGCATGTGAGAAATTCTCCAAACATTCTTACATGTACATGCATTGTGACTGTACTTTAACTCCCAAGATCAAAATGCAAATTCTCCCAACCTTTTTATAAGAAATGTATGAGTGATGTAGTAAGAATTTGTAGATTAATCCGTGATCAAGGTATCAAGTTAAGTTTTCCTTATTGTATGAATTTACCTTAGTAAGAATTTATAGAGTAATGAGCTATCACGTGATCAAGGTATCAAGTTAAGTTTTCCTTACTGTATGATACATTTCTAGTGAGCTGATGAATAATATTGAATTTGATCACTCTTGGGAGTCAAAGGGCTGATCAGTTGATAGTCACACAATACAGTTTTTGCATGGGACTGCACTACCGGTAATTATACATTGTGAACGATATAACAACATTCTCCTGTATAGCACCATAAATGCCACGTGGTAGACGTCAAGCTATTAAGCCAGACACTTGCTTGTATTGTAAGTGGCACGAGCCAAGAAAAGAAAAATCACCAATGAGCAATTGGATCTAGATTGTACTGTAGGTATTGGGATGGGTACTTCATGGTCACACTCTTAATTTACGTACCATGACTTTCTTTTCTTTGAATTCCAGAATGTGACATGATCGTCCCACCTCTTGCCCAGCACCTCTGAGTACATGAACAAAAACAACAAGATGCAAAGTAAATAATGTATGATCGATCATGCACAGAACCATGCCTCGAGGAAAACCTCACAGACAACATATTTTTCGAAGTCCACGTGAGCCCAAGTCATAAACGCAAAAACGTAAGCCATTTTCAGAATGCAAACCAAGCAGGGGAATTACTTAAAACAAGGTACTCACAAAGGAGTAACAGTCAGGAGATCGCTCTCCTCTGGAGGAACTGCTGACTCTGATTTCCTTTTCGTCGTTACAGGCGCCGCCATTTTGAAAATGCCTCTATGAGCCCGCATTATTCCGGTCAGCTCTTGTACAGACGCGACGCATTCTGGGACGGGTGAATTCCTCAGCTCAGACAAGCGACGAAAAGAACAAAACGTGCACTTCCGGAAAATAGCTGAGCATGGGGAGGTAAAAGAATGAATTACGATATAGCTATTTGAAATGGTTTTGAGATACGTGTTTAGTATCTTCTCGTACAAAAAATTGGAAAAGTAAAATGGATGTATGGCTTCCGAGCTGGTTTATTAGAGATGGGTCAGATAAATTGATGGTTGCATGCATGCATGGACAATTTAAGAACTTATTTAATTTCTTGTCAATCTTTAGGGTTATTCAACCAAGGAAACTGGCCACCATATGGACCTTTTGGAGGGTGTTGAGTTGGCCTAGCCATGCTTTGAAAAACCGGGCCCAGGTTGTGTGGGGTTCTCAGACCAAAATTTAGGAATTTTGACAGCATACCAATTTGTGAACCAACACAGACCAAATGCCAAAATAAGCAAAATGTAAACTTAATCTATTCCAGACTTGGACGGGAGGAGCATCGCCAGAAATTTCAGACATCCGGTTGCGCCATCTCGGAAGAGGCATCAGGTTTCACGCTGACAGCCGCTCAAGAAATAACAAAGAAATGTATGGGATCTGATAATAAATTGCGCTTCTCGCTTAACTGAAGCACGTTCGTAAAAATGTCTGGGCAGCATTCGGAAGAGGGAAGCTTCCTAAACACAACAGTACAAAAAATATTTATCTCCGGTAAAATTTGATGTGTACTTTTTTGAATTTAAAATTTCGGCCGACGTAAGAAGGGATTGATAGCAGAATACGCTCAAAACCGGCTACTGTCACTTTTTAAGCTGCATTTAATACAAGAACCTTGGGTAAAACGCAAAATGTCTACCCCGTACCTGATTGTCGAAGGATTGAACATCTCCTGTGAAGCCTCAGTCAGTCCCCTGGAGCAAATTCGATGTGTACTTTTTGTGCTTGAATTTGCACTTCACAGCCAGCCATGGCGAATACCTCCCGTGAAATACGCTGACTTCGGATGTTGATATTTTGGGCTGGGAAGCTCCAAATCGCATGAAAATTGCACCAAAAGAAAGCTAATTTCAACTAGGTCGTTCAGCGGCACGTCTCCTAAACGTAGCAGTCTCTTTTTGAACCGGAGAAACCCATCCCTCCCCCACCCCACTGAGGCAAAGTACGTAACAATGTTGAATGTGTGAATGGCGCATGCTCATACCGCACGCCGCTGGGAAAGACCGGAAGCAATCGTGGACGCAAAATGTCCGGAATTTCTGGCGATGGGGAGATCTGGAACTGAAATCCCTATTGCAGACCAAAATATTCGATTTTTGACCTATTTTCAGACCAAAATTTAGGATTTTTTGACAGCATACCAATTTGTGAACCAAGACCAAAATTTATGATTTTTGATCTAATTTCAGACCAAATATTAAAATCTCCGGGCCTTATTCCAGACCAAAGGATCAAAATCAAAACCCTAATTTAGACTAAAATGAAAAGGCATTATTAGACGCGAACGAAAATTTGTTTTCAGCTGAACCAGATAAAAAGATAGAATTTTCCTGGGGCAAAGCCTATTGCTGACAAACATAACATGAAACGCACAGTTGGCGACTTGCAAACGTAAAAACCTTTAGAACCTTTAAATCTTGTTGTGTAAAACCGCATATTTAGTTGACAGTTCTGTTCGTGCCAAGAAACGCAAGAAGCTTCTTGTTTGCTTTCTGCATTTCCGCCTCGCCGGCTGAGTAAATATTCTTTTTTAAACGAAAACAGATTAGTGTGAGTGTTAGGCTTGGATAAATTCTGCTGGCATAAAATTTTTAATCGGTAAGACAAGGACATGCATAACAGTTGAAAGAAAAATGAATAAAACAAATTCAAAACAAATCAAATATATATTGTGATTCGCCTAACGTTCGCTAAAACGCGCCCCGCATCACACGCTCTGAAATATAAAGTCAGCTACTACCTCGCTCTCAGACTCGGGTAACGCAGCCGCGTAGAGCTGGGGGCGAAACCATGCACGGCAAGAAACTGGGGCGAGCCTCGAACCGAGCATAATTCGAGTATGATTTTGTTCCCCGAGCATAATTTTGAGTATAATTCATGATATTTCCGAGCACTACCGGCAGCCATAATTCGCCAATTTATATTTTACGAGCATAATTTATCCAAACATAATGGGCGAGGCCTGAGCCTCACTATGGTATGTTCAAGGTACCAAAGGATCAGGAACGGCTGTTTTCTTTTTAAAACTACTTTATTTCAAACGACACACAGCTTACAATGCAGATCTCAATTTATCTAATCTATTTTCTGACGCCAGCTAATTGGACGCTATCAAAGTTAAAGAATCAATATGGATAAAGTGATAACATCACCACTTAGCAACTGAAAACTAAAAGACACACACTGCCATCTAACTTGAACTTTTATGGTTCACGAGTAGTAATGCCTGCCAATAGACTGGCGTGCCTCAACAACTTAAGACTTTAAAACCTAATGAAATCTCAACTATTAAATGCTGTATTTACTAGGGCTGTACTTGACTACTAGGACTTTAAAGCTAATAAAGTCTTAACTAGTAAATACTATAAAAGTTTATTGACTGTAAAACTAATAGTCTCAACTAGTAAATGCTATAAAACGTACTTGACTACTAAAGTTGCGTTGTCAACAAAATTAGATTGATAAGCATTACGTCAGGGTTTAGGAGTTTTAAATAAACTCATGCATTTGAAACTCATTTAGTTAGGCCACGCAAATTTTGGCTTACGCGTTATTACACACTCGATTAACTTTAGGAATAGTACTTTGTAGCCGCAATTTACACTCTAAGATTATCAAGTATATGATGACAATATTCAGTCACGTCTGTCAAAGTCATTAGTACTAATTTAGGTGGTATTTGTACCAAAATCTGTTCCGTGACACGAATAAGGTGGAGCAGAGAAAAACGCGTTTATTGACGTGTACTTTTGTCAATATGAGTTCTAAATGTCTCCCTCGCCTTCAGTTCGCTTTCGAAATGGAGAATTTTTCAAATTAAAGTTTTGCACTAGGTTGATATGTTCATTGAAATGTAACCTGTTGTTACAAACATTTTGTTTTCAGAGAGGTATTACTCTTTGTTCCTTCTAGTAGTTCTCCTCTACTGGTTGTTCTCTTTCTCTTCTGGCCGCTCTCTCTCTCTCTCTGTCGCTTATAAGCCCCATGCACACGAGCAAGTTTTCTATGACAAGCTTTCAGTAACAAATAACTTGCCCGTGTGTACGGTGGAACTTTCTTTGACAAGTTTTTATGCAAATTTTCTTTGTTTCTTTTTACTTCTGACTTAGAAATCCATAAGCTTTTCGCGTGATCTCTAACCCTAACCCTCTGGTATAAGACTTTATTGTAATATAAATCTGACCAATTCAAAGACATATATTCTTGTCGGTGTTGTGGGCGCGGCCATCTTGATAATGCGAGCACACCATGCTCGCAAATGAAGACCCGGGAACTAAAAGTTATCCAAAAAACTTTAACAAATTTTGATAAGTTTTGACAAGTTTTCCTTGTCATGAAAAATCTAGTACGTAAGCCTTTTCAGCAAATGCATTTTTCATAGAAATTTTGGCCAATTTTTCTCATATAAACGAGCAAAAACATATTGTCATAGAAAACTTGCTTGTGCATGGGGCTCTGTTTAAGCCGAGCAAAGCAGCTGCCTTTGTTTGTCACTTTCTCAATTTTACTGATTTGTAGAGATAGGATTTGTGCATATTACGTCCAAAATTACGCACTTACACTATATTGGAAACTAATGGACTTTCAAACTTAACGTTAGCAACCTCTGCCTGGTATCCAGAGTTCCAGATTTGTTTACTTGCTGTCTTTCTTCATTGCACCTTTAACTTCCAACAGCATGTCCTTCATCTCATCAATTTGAGACTCAAATTGAGATTTTAGATCGCGAATCTCCCCCTTCACACCTTGAATCTCTCCTTTTACTCCTTTAAGGATGGATTGGTCAAATGTGCCCATCTGCAACAGACAAATACATAAACAAAGTCGGACTGGCGTTTTAGACGCCGCTCCTCGCCAACCTCGTTCCCAGGCTGGGGCTGGATTGAGAGAAGAGCCTGGGAACTAGGTTGATTCCTCGCATACACCAAACGTAATGCAAATTAGCAAAAGAAAGCATTGTTTGAGACAATTGGCATCAAATGAACCGGGCGTTAAATGTCTTCGTCCGTCAATGACGATTTGTATCATTGTATTGTTACCTCAAGTTTGATAGTAATGGCGACAAACGCTGACCAATGGAAGTGGCGTCAAGAACGAATTTCTGCGGTGCCGTCAATACATTTTTTATAAAATAACTATGATACTACGCGCGTTCTAATTGGTTGAAAAGCCGGTAATTATTTAAAATCAACATAACACACGTTTCCTGAAGTGGCTCGTGATTTTGAACTTTTTCTCGTGTTCTGAAAAGTCCTTGAATTTGTGTAGCGCCTTGGAAAGCCCTCAATTTTGACAACAGTCCTAGAAAAATTAGAATGTATTGAATGAACCGAGAAATAAATCGATTGGCAATTTGATTCTGCAGTCGACAAGTCAAGTGCCATTCACGGAACAGCATTGGGGAAAACTGTTCAGAAACAAGGCATCACTGCAGCAGGAAATGCACTTCAATGCTAGAACAAGTAAATACGGGCTAACCGCTTTATTTTTAATGAAAGATCTGTGCCGTACGAAGAACTATTAGAGAAACTGGGTCTGACGACTCTTCAAAATCTAAGACTTTTAAAGATAGTTTGCACTGTCTTTAAGACATTGAATCATCCACAAGCTCCAAGCGGTATCCAGGATCTCATAAACAAAAGAAACACAAAGTACAACCTCAGGGGAAATGAAATACTGAACCAACCCAAAGTCAACACTACTACGTACGGACTACGATCATGGAGGCACACAGCCCCAAAACTCTAGAACACGCTACCAAATCAATTAAGAGTACTAAACACTTACAAAACGTTCAAAAGTCATCTAAGAAAGTTAGAGTTGACGAAGATATAGTAATCTGGGCAATTTCCTTAAGCATTGTGGATAGCGGTTCGTTCTATAAGAAGTAATTCTAGGCATTTCAACCATTATTATTGTACCTAGTTTTACAACATTAAAACATCCTAGACTTAGTAGAAATCTAATCAAATTTAGGTCAGGGTAGGTTAGGTTAGGTTTTGTTTTTGTTTTTGTTTTTGCTATGTTTATGTTTTTTTATGATTTATTTTTTATTTTTTATTTTTTATTTTTATTAATTTTAGGGTGATGGGCCAAGGGTGGGTAGTGAGTTGGTCTATTTTAAGTAAATTTAGGCATCTTAACTATTACTATCTTATTCCTAATACTGCCAAGCAGTATCTTATAATGTAATTAGAGTAGTTTTGTGGCATACCTGTAAATTAGCTGGACCATCCAGCATAGGAAGATCCTTGGAGCTAAGTGTATTGACCACGTTAAATAAAGTTTATGTTATGTTATGTTGATACAGTCACTTTGAGGAGAATATTAAAAACTGAAATTCTTTTAAGAACGCTAAACGTTCTATTTGGACCAACCAGGTAATTTTAAGTCCTCGAAAATATTAAATTGGCCTTGAGAAGCCCTTGAAGTTCGATTTGAAAAATCTGTACGAACCCTGCTTTACAAAGGAGAATTAAACGACCGATATGTCGAACCTACCACAACCCACCGTATGGGTGACGAGACATGCCAACTTTGGAATGTACTCACGCTAAACTTTACTTTGATTCCTGCGCTGTGCATTGCAATGCAAGGATAAAGTTGTTCACCACTGTTTTTGATACAGGTTTTTCCGACTTCTCTTCTATTCAGACTGAAAGTTACAGGAACGTAGCCATCTTTCTCTTCATGGAAAAGAACTTTGCAGCCGACAAGGTCTCCACTGTATCCCAATGCGCCTAGATTAAAAGATAATGCAAGTAAGTTCACCAAAGATTAAAGGTTCAATTACTTGGAACAATATCGAATTGATATAGTATATTTAAATGTTAGTTCAAACGAACGACGTAAGCATAACTGTATACATTCTATTGTCTGTCGCCTCTGTTTCATGCCTAAATGAGAACCTTGACGCGCAAGTATAAATAATGCGTGAAGATAAGTCAATGTTCACACTTTTTTCTGACGAAGGGCGGACGCCCAAAACTTATGGGGTGTTTACATGATACCGTATGACTTATATTGCGGTACGAGATATGTTTTTGTACTACGTTTACATCGGAGGCCGTTGTACCAGAATGACGAAGATGCTTATGTGTGCCTAATAATGCTCGTCGGATATTTCGTTTCGACCCCCAAGAGGTACTAAAATTGGCGTGGCTCGAGCGCATTTTGACCCCTAAAAGTTACCAATAAAAACATACCAATATAATAAAATTCATTCGACTGACACCCGACCCCTAAACGGTAGCACGTCACATAAAATTGTCAGCATTTGATCTTGAGCACCCTAAACGGTACCAAAACCCGTGATTTTGACCCCTAAACGGTACGAAGGGCATCCCCGTTCTTTTTTATATGGAGTTACCCCCACCCCCCGACATCTCACGTTTACCACTACGACAACACAGTCCAAAATTAGTTCTCACAGGGACTATCATTCAATTGCGTGTCAAAAGATCAAACCTGGCAGCTCTCTGCCAAAGTTTCTGTGTTTTTCCTCAAAAATCCTTCCGTCGTCAAGGTGATATCCTACAGATTTGTCAAGCCAGCCTGGAAATACCGTGAAGTCTTGATGGTCGGACAGAACAATTCCAACTCCCAACATCCGGTCACTGCCACTTTCTTCAATTAACACCTTCGAGAACAAACACACTAACTATTAGACTTTTGTAATAGTATGCAAAACCGAAGTTATTCTAATGTCCCCCTCTAGTTCCTGTAGGAAAGCGAAACATGAAACCTTAGAAAATAGAAGTAAAATAATCATGTACTTTTACCTGAAACATCGGAGATGCCCGAGTTAATGGTTTTTTATAGCGAACATTGCAGTCTTCGTCCACCTCATCTCTAAATGTCAGCGTGTTTCCCTCAATTTTAATACCGTGATGGCCCGTCCACAGCTATATTCCAAACAAAACGTACAATTTTTAAAAATACGCAAAACTGTTATTATATCAGAGGTGTAAAGGCCACAGCAAACGAAAACAGCATGCACATCATCTCATCGGCAAACAGTGTGTACTGAATATTTCATGCGACGGCAGCAGTTGCAATGCATTTTCGCGTTTTCCGTCAACTATTTTTATCGGGCTCATAATTGCGGTGCCCAACAACACTACGGTTTCGCAAAGAGTTTTAGGGTAACACTGTTTGGCGATGTTTTGCAAACATGTTGCAATCGTAAACGAGGAACAAAATTCGCAAGACCCATACACACACACAACCATGCACGTGTATATGATATATGATATATTATAAAATAACTATGATACTACGCGCGTCCTGATTGGCTAAACAACCGTGTTAGATGAGAGTATATTACACGCTGACGCGATACGCGATGTTTTTTACTTGGCTAATTATTTTATAAAAGAAATGTATAACGTGTTCCCGTGTAATATAGCCTCATCTAAACACTTGGGAAGTCTAGATGAGGCTATATTACACGGTGACGCCTTATATATTTCTTAAATATAAAAGTGATATGGCACACTGATATATTACCTGTGCGTCAAACGATTCTTCATCTGCGAACATTTGGTGCATAATCAGGTTGATCATTCTCTGGCTCTCCACCGACTCGTGATGAATTCGATTCATTGAATTTTCGACTCGATCCATGCTTTCTGAAACATAGACACTGATACTTTAACTTCATCAATCTCAGGGGGTTTTGATGACTTTTTCAGTTTAGCGGCATTTCACTCGTCTAAGCGAGAACTACTGTGTTGTAAGATAACAGCTTGGCACAAGAACTTATTGTGCTGATTGACGTGCAGTAGTTGCATTCTTTGGCTAGTGTCATTTTGTCGACAGTATTTTACCCAACTTTCGGAAAGACATAATTGAAGTGAGTCGTTTTTCACCGTTTTATAATCTTTACTAAAAGGTTCTTCGATTAACTGATTTTTGGAAAATACATGACCATACAGCCTTCCGAATATAGCCTGTATTATTAGGATTTTTCCTGATTTGTTCTGCAACATGTTTTTGTTCTGCTAGTCCTAACTCTCGTTTGATTTCCCGTTTAAAGTTCCTATACAGCCGGCCCATGCCAAAGGATCAGTGGTTCCCCTCGTTAACTTTCGCCACTCGATTCTGGTTTTTATTGGCGCACGGATCTCACTATTGGTCAACTTCAAAGTTTAACTTGTTTGAGGGGTGCATGAAAATCATGGATTTGATTGAGTAAAAAATGAAACCATGAAACGCATTTAGCTTGTCTTCACTACATAAAACTATCGTGTTATGAAAGAGAAATACAGCAAAATGGTTCAGTTTTTTTTCAATTAAGTTACTGGAAATCGAAATTATATTAATTAGCCTGCATGATCTTATGTATTTTTACACAGCCATGCGATCATGTTTTTCAGTGGTAACATGAGAGTTATCCATGTGAAAGATATATTTACCTATTTGTTGTATTTGGATATTATCATAGAAATGTTTCCATTTTAAACATACCTCTAATTGGAAATGAGGAGCCGTATTTTGAACGGTACTTGTCCTCTAGCCACTCCATCAGTTCTTCCATGGATCCAATCTATCGGGGAAAAAAGCATACGTAGGAATATTAATTAGTTTGTGTGTGGATGTATATACGCATACACGCTACGTCTATGCTTATCTATATTATAAAATATTTCCACATGGTAGTTGGCTGTGGGAAACTCTTCCCACAAATCATTTGAATACTGTATATATGCTGATATATATTGAGGGCTCAAAATTATGCATTAATATAAACATTTTGAGCCCTCAATATATATCAGTATATACAAATAATGAGTGCATTCTGGGAAGGATTTTGGTTATAAATTCACACAAAATTACCCCAATCATAACATTGTGTCTTCTGAAAGACACAAATTCAAAACCTGATGATTCTTGAATTGTTACTTTCTCAGGAAGGGAATCTTCAAATGGAACTCTTCCCACAATGCTTTTGATATTTGTATTTATACTGAAATAGCTCAAAATGTGTCCGCAAGCATGTCGCCGGAGCCATTAAAATGGCATGGCCAGGAATTACCTTTTTGCCATGGTAATAATCTTGTAAGAAGATCAGTTCGTCCTTTTCTGTCACTGGACAAAAAAATGAATTTACACCAGGAGTAAAAATCTAGCGTAACTATAATGAAATATTTACTCAGATTTGCATGGATTTGCTTAGAAGCAACATCAATGTTTGCATTGGGTTTGTTCCCCCTAGCAAATGTGGATATTGCCACATTTTCCTCATACTTGCTCAGCCTTATTTCAAAAATGCCCAATCAGTAAAATTTGGCGGAAATTTCATCTTTAGTTCATTTACACTATGGTGTAAATACTGTGGAAACTTACGTCTACGAACCAGTTTTACTTCTAAAGCAAATGCGGTTTGTATCTTTATAATTGACAAATATTTGCCCTGTTGTAATTACAAAGCATAGCTGAAGTGTGCGTTAGATGATGTGCCTACGTAAACATGAAGTGTAGTCGGAAAAATCAGGCTCTCATCAATCAAACTCAGGGAAGCAAAATTGGTGCAAATATGACCAATAACATATAGCAAAAGGTACGCAAAGATGTTGGAAAAATGGTTTTTGAATGTTTTCCTTGATTGACTGGAAGAATCTTGATTCATTACATCTCCATCTCGACATTTGTATTTACCTAAAATAGATGCCGACGCATTAAACTGCCGAATCAAGTCAAAATCTCAAACCTTTGTGTCCGTATTAGAGAGATTTGTCTGCATGTCATTATTTTATAGAGGTTTCATAATAATTTTTCATAGCATTTTGATACTTACAAAAACATTTTCGCACCAATCTGTAAAGCACCATACTTGGTATGCTCACAATATTTAGTGGGACAGGGATTGGATGGTAGTCCCGGTAAGTTCGATAAGCGACGCACCTTTTGAAACACCATTCGGCTAAAGAATTATTCTGTGAAAAAAAGGAGGTAATCCCATCAGGATATAATTACACTTGTGCATATACTTTGATATACTCTCTGGTATCGAACCGTTTTCGGATGACTGTCGAAAACCAAAACCAAAGTAATCACACAGGCCAATCACAGAGACTGATGGAAAACAGTTCAGCCAATCAAAGCCAAAGTAATTCACGTTTAGTCTTGCGTTTGGTTTTACTTTCCAATCAGCAATGCGAGTACACGCCATCGCTTGCGTGAGAAGTGTTTGGTTTTGGTTTTGGCTTTGATTGTTTTCCTGATTGGTTGAGAATGCTGCCAAACTTGTGTGGACCAATCCGAAAGCGTAGCAAACGCAAAACCAAAGCAATCACACGATTACTTTCGACAGTCATCCGAAAACCGCTCTATGTGATTCTATACCAAAACCAAAACCAAAACAAAAGAAGTTGATTAGAATTATCTTTAGGGAAATTCAGTTAGATTTTGAATCAGTTCCTAAATGGCACCTAGTCTTGTAGAACAACAATTTATGTTATGCAGCAATATGGGGCATTTGAGAGAAATATAGTTTTTGGTGGAAGATCCATTTAAACTATTTAAATCAAAATAATTCACTGATAGTTTCACTTGATTGAATACGCACTATCTTGTAAAAAGTTTAACAATCGTGACGAATATTTTCACGAAAGTTCACTTGTCTTTTCCAAGAAAATAATATTTACCTCCACATATTGGTAGATGTTTGACAACAGAGCTACCATTAGGTTTACCAGGAGGATGACTGTTACTACCAAATATATCGCGTAGACTACCCACATCACATTGAGTGACGAATCGTTTGAGGAGGACTCGAAGGTGCTCGTTTCGGCTATTCCAAAGAGAGACCAAGTAAGATATCTGAGGGTGCTCCACCAACTAAACGAAAAGGTATCGAATGTAAAATATTATGCTGGATTATCAGCACTGTATTATGCGGCTAGATTATTGTTACCGGTTTGACCTGAAATAATGAACTCACTAACAACAATAGAATTTAAGTTATCTGGGAAAGAAAATGTCTTGTTGTGCAAAAAGGTATGTCATTGTTTTTACCATCCAGCAGTGGCCGCCATGCAAGCCCCCTATTGTACGTTTTGGGATATGATTGGTTGAATCACGCAGATTGTTACAGTCCAAATTACTAAAAGGCATAGAATTCGTGTGCCTGGTGGCACGATGAAGCAAAAAGTATTGGCCATGTTGGATTCTACCCTTAAATCATTTTTAACGCAAAGAAGAAGAAATTAGTTCCAAAGGAAGTGGTTCAACAAAAGCAAAAAGCCACTTTTTCTTTTCCCTAGTCACACCCTTAATTTCTTTGCTTCATGTGCTTGTAAATTGTGTGCCTTTATACGTTATTCTATTTGTAATTTGTAAAGGTGGCAAATTCATTAAACTAAACTAAACTTACCACGCGAACCCTCCATTCTTGCAAGTACTCATCCTTGGGACGAAAAGTTAAACAAATTATCGAGATTATATACAAATTGAAAAAGTTTGGTTTATCTTGGGTCATATTAATATATTTCATTGGTTTAATTTATCAGAATATTAAATTTTTGTTTCTAATTAAAAGAACGTGAGCAGTGCTCACCTTGCTTACAGTTGTTTTTGCCTAATTTGAAAATGAGACAACCAATCGTATAATTTCATTAGCCTTTTACAAATGCCGTTGGTGGATCGGTCGACTAGTGAAGGAGACAAATTCCAAAACGTACAAATATTTGCATATATTTTTCTCCCGGTCCGTACGCCTACAAATTCTGCAATCTGATTGGCTCCTTGGCCGTGCAGTTTTTTCCAACTTTTCCGACTCTGCCCACGGGCACTCGCTGTATCTTACGTAATGTAACGGAGCTGATTTAACTTTGTTTACGCTTCAAATTCTTCTTTTAAACTGAAATTATGCACTCTAAAATTGACTCCAACAGTGTAAAAAACTTGTTGCAATAATACAAAGCGGAAACGGAACACAAGAAGAACACAATTAGCTCCTGTCAAATTTTGACAGTGTTGCGAGCTAGGCGAGTTTCATCATGAATTTCATCGCAGTGTCTTCGGATATAATATTCTCCGCTTTCAGTCGCAAAACATGCTAGCCAAAACTTGTATGGGATAAAGATGATTCCACAGAAAGAAAAAGAACGTTGGAACTGAGTTTACGGACGACAATTGCATTCAAAGGAGTCAGGAATTCAAATTTTAGCGCGTGTTGACTGAAGAAACCGCCAAAAGTTGTGTGGAAACGTATTTGTTTGTGGCCAAAGCTTACTCTCCAAGTAATTGCTGTACAATGGAAGAACATGTCTGGTAATGTGAAGCAACATGGATATGTCAACAAGTGTAAAATATTTGCCAGTGAGTCATTTTGAGACGTTTCGGATCGAAGCACGCCGGTGCACTGTGAAAGCAAATACGGCTGCAGCGCCGGAAAAGTACGCGATTCATCATTTAGTGGACATTCAGGTATACCTCATAATTCCTTGGTTATCGTTTCCTAATTTGTATCAGGTGTTGTTTTCCTACCGAACACGGTTTAGAAATTGCAGTCGCAAAGCCAAGTTTATGCAGTTCATCGAGCTCGCGTTCCGTATTATTGTGCTTTTGACTCGTTCGTTTTCAACATTGCAAGTCGAAAAATGAAAGGAAAAAAAATAGAAATGTTATTTACCGGGCTTGGTCGGTTAGTATGATCAAGCCCTCGGGCACAGTTTTTCTCTATAACATAAATTTATTGATTATACGGTAGATTCTCACAAGATTGGTGTCCATGGTGACCACCACTGCAAATCGTTATGAACGAACATTTCGAAAATGATATTTCCATTTTTCATTTGTTATTGTTTGTTTGTCTGTGGGTTGTTTTTGGTTCCTTTTTTTTGGGGAGGGGGGGGAGAGGGATGATACCTTACAATCATAGAAATCACATTACATACTGTGCGCCTGCATTCTTTTCCGAGGTAATGTACGACAACTCCGTCATGAATATTTTAGTGATTGCGAACGAAAATGCCAGAATCGCTACCAGGAATTGCCATAACGTTATCGCAGTTTGACCAATGATCTTTAGCAACGCGATCTGCATCCATCCAATGCTTCGCTTGGACTCGAGAGCACTGCCGAAAGCTCTCACTGTCAGGCACATAGTGTTCAGGCCGTACAGGTTGTTGGCAGCGGCGAGAACGTGGTTTTGATGAACAGAAGCCGACGACAAAGTGACCAAGCGCAAGGCAAAGACAACGAAGAAGATCAGCACGGAAACGAAGTCCAGTACATTCCAGGTATCTCTGAAAAAAAAAAACACTACTTTGTATAAACTAACATTATCTTTCTTGTGCAAACAATCAGCTGTGCAACATCTCTAAAATATGGTGTGACTGTTCCAACAGAAAAAAAAAGGCAAATTGTTTAAACCCAGTAATGTGAGCAGTGGGTTGGTTGTGATCGTCCTGGTTAGAGTAGTCTTCATGAAGACTGTTGTTGGTGACTGACGTTTAGACTCACTGAGCAGAAGTCATCTTCAGAGTCAAGTGAAGACTGCGTAACCATAAGATGACAAAATTGACCAATCACATCAACGACCAGAGACATATATACCGCCACCTTTTCATTTGACTCTAAAGATGACTTCAACTCAGGGAGTTAAAAAGTCAGTCACCAACAACAGTCTTCCTGGAGACTACTCTCACCTTCACGATTACAACCGGCCTACAGAAAACAAAATTACGTTAAATCTCCCTTGTTTTTATAAAAAAATATTGAAAAGTTCAATTAATCTTCTAATAGGTTCAAGGGAGCGACATAAGCAACATCTCTAAACTAACGTGCTCCCCAAGACCATATAAGATTCTGAACCCCGGCCCAGGCTCTTTGCACGGGAACTGACACACATGAGCTTCAAAGCGAGACTGACCTGGCAAAATTGAGAATTATGGAAATTTGTGCATGCAACTCCCCAATTGAAACATGTGCATCTCCTCTGAGGACGCCTTGATACTTTAGAGCGATAGGAATCTCTCTTGTTCGATGTCTAGCGAATCTCGTGCCAGGCTAGTCTCATTTTGAATTCAAGTAGGCGGCACCGTGCAAAAAAACCATATGGCGCATATTACGTTGCAAACTGCAGAACCATGAAATTGCACGAATTTAATGTAGGTTTTACTTCGATCGTGCAACATATTTCCGAACCTTGCAACATGTGGTGGTAATGCGCGCAATTACGGTGCAAAGACCAACAGTAGCTTATCTTCGCGGAATCATTGTACTAGTTTTATAAGTCATCAGGACAGTAACTACTGCTTTCCAATAAGGGATGTTATTACACGACTTCACATTTTCGAGTGCAAATACGGAGCAAAACGAGTGCAAAGATGGGAGCGTATTGCACTCGTCAGGAACCAGATCAACTGGTTTATTATAGAAAACCGTCTTACCTAAAGTACAGGGTAATGTATTGCCAAGGTCTGTATTTTTTCTTTCTGTCTTTGAAAAATTGATCCAATTCCATCATAATCCGTCCCACAAAGAACACGATGATGGCAAACTCAATTCCTCTGAGTGAAATGGTGGAAGTTGAGAGGCAGAGGGCCCAGTGGAGCAGGACAAGGACAATATAACTGATAGTGTCCCTCACAAAGACGAAGTAAGGTGTGAAGAAGTAATGCTTGTACGACTCTGTAAAAAAAAAAACAACACAAAAGTAAATAATATATAAACAGTTAGCAACGAAAAAAAAAACGTTTTTTCGCCTGCCGCGATGGAGCAATCACGGCTTTTCTTAAAATTCATAAAAAATTCGGTGTCGAAGATCGACTTTGCTTACTGTAAAAAACTGATCGATTCTAGTTGCGCTTTTCTTGGCTCGGGAGTATTCTGTACTAGTTGCGTATAAAAGTTGCCTTAGCGAATTTTGAAGTTCAGGAAAACTTGTAGACTGTGCATGTTGTCTGAACTAAACCAGACTGCCGTGCGACAAATATTTTTTTAGCGGCCGACTGGTGACGTCACTATACAACCATGGCTCGTAAAAAGGATTTTAAAATAATCTTTAAGCGGAAAATAAACAAGAAACCCACTTTCCGAAAACCCACTACAGAGCAAGGGTATATCTGCGATTATTAAAAACTGGACCACGGATATTGGATTTCTAGGCTTTTGATTCCTTGGACATTGGTTATCAGCTCATATTCCATGGGTGAACAAATATAGTCAATGAACGCGTGAGCGACAATGTAATGTTGAGAAAGTTTTTTCAGATTTCACAACCTTTTCAGAGTGGCTTGCAAGTCCCGGGTGAGACAAATTTACAACACTAATTAAAGAATGGGCAAAGTGGAAAAAATGCATGCCTCAAGTGTTTTTACACAACAGCAAAGGGAACAAGACGGCCCCTTCGCTCAAGTCGATACGAGCAGCCATTGATCAATCGCTTACTTCGGTTCGCCTCCGCGATGTAAACAGTTTTTCACGGTGATTGTTCGATTTCCACTGACTAACCTTTGTTGCTTGTCCTTTCTGAATAAGTATCTGAGTTTAACACAAAACGGCATCTGAAGCTCCCGATTTTCTTTCAAGCGCTGTTCCCTTTGCGGAGCCATTTCTTCGGCACGCTTCCGTTCATGATGCTGTCGCGGTTATAACATGTTTGTCGCCTTTTCTTTAGACGTATTTGACGCTGTTCGATCGTTTCACGATTTCGCCTTACTCGTGCCTGTTCCCTTCTCTTTTGAAGACGAGCTTCGCGAGACCGTTCCGTTTCAAGTTTTCCAGTTTTCAAATTTATTTTCGTGAAACCAGTTATGTACAATTATTGCTTCGTTCAAATATTTTAAAAACACTGGCGCTAATCGATTATTATTACGTCATTGCCTTAGGCACCTGGCCTAAAAAGTCGTACCACACACACACACACACACACACACACAAACACACACACGAACATTAAATTTCGAGATGGCGACACGCTTGGAGTCTTCAAATGAGGCGACTATGCTGCATTAGATTCGTAAATATTACCCTCGCTTCGCTCGGGGATAAGTTAATTGGGGAGGCCCGATTTTCTCGGAAAGAACAGTTCGTTTAATTTATATTTAGAACCTGTTATATAAGGAAGAAAAGTATTTAGCCCAGAATCTACGATAGACATTAATATTTTGTATAGCTGTGTTCAGTGTGTTTTCATGATACTGAGAAAAGAAGTTTCCTTTAAATGACAACGTTTACGTACGTAAAGTGTGTACAACGATCCAAACTTGACCCTTAATGTCTGGTTAGTTTCTATGGCTCTAAAATCCAGTTGTATCTCAGGCAACTTTTCGACGTTCAGTTTCCTTTTTATTCCAGTTACACTTTTATTGCTTTTTACTTACCGCTCTTTTTCAATGTGATGTGGTGACACATTCCGAACACCAAGAACATGAGTGGGAACAGAAGTATGTCAAGAAGTGCCCAAAGATGCAAAAACGTCCATTTCCACCATCTTTTTCTGTCCTTGTCCTCTAGGGAACTGCCATACCACTTTTTGTGGATCAAATTATATACCACAGGATGGGCAAGGAACTGTCAAAATGCAAAAACTTTAACTGCTGTTCTTTTAAATTTGTAATTATAAAACGCCAACAGTTTATTTTGAAGCTGTCATCAACAACAGGGTGGAGAGGGGGGAGGGGTGTAGGATTTGGATATGGAATAAGTTATTAATATAATTATCTGAATTCAATTGACTGTAAAGTTTCATGCTGCTTCCTATACCCCCCTTTCCTCTCTCCTTACTGTAGAAAAACATTACGTTCAAATTGTAAACATCCTCCCTCTCGTCTATGCATAAATGAGTGATCCCCCATTCTCTCATCTTAAAATCGAGTGAACCGCTCTCCCTCCCCCCCCCCCCCCCCCCCCCACCACCACCAAATAAAACGTGCCTTCATATTCATGGTTTGCATTTATAAGGGATTCATGTTTCAAGAGCTTTGTCCAATGACTAAAAAATGCTAGTTGCGTGCGCCAAAATGATAAAGTATGATAATGTTTCAGCCAATCATATAATATAATTATTACCTTCTTTTGGTTCTTCTCTATTGCCGTGTCCACCAAGGCATCTATTTTCTCATTGAACACTTTTTGCCCCTTCTCATGTGTCTTCAGGGGTTCTAACAGATGAAATGCAAATTCCTGTACATCCTTTTCCAATTTTCCGAACTGATGTTCATAGATGCCTTTGGTTTTGGATAGTAACTGTAGCTTGTAACTGACCTGGACAAAAAATAAACGTGTACACATAAGCTGCTTTGCACCATATTTCCAGCCTTCGCTCCACTTCAATTCCATTTTTCAGATATTGTACCTTGAATAAACTGGAAGCGAAACAAATTCCGTTCCCCGAAACAGGCTCGAAAAAATAAGACCGACTCGTAAAAATACTGTGCAGCATTGCACTCCTTCCCGTGTAATAATCCTTTTTACTTTATTTAAAATTTCTGTCAATTTTGCATTTCTATCTGTTATATAAAATATGTGCTGCTTCCTTGTAAGGTTTTAATCAATTATTACACCAAAGAACTTACAATTTTTGACTTGCTTGAGTTCGCAATCATTCATTGAAATTTTAATGTTCTTGTGAGTTAGTTTTTAGGTGATTTAAATAAGATATATTTTGTCTTTTTCACATTAATAGGCAACTTATTATCTTCTAACCATTTAACAACATTTTTAGTTCACTAAAAGTTGTGTCCAGCTCATTTATGTCTTTATTAAAGTGGAATAAGTTGGTGTCGTCTGCAAAAAGGAGAAATGACATTAATCACGCCAAACTGCTTGACCTTGTATTTGCAAAATCACTTCCGTTCGTACTACATCGCTTCCCACCAAAATGGTTAAAACTTCACTGCTGTGCAACCGCGAATGGAGGTCGTACGCCAGATAGCCTGCACAACAGGCGCTTTTCTTTACGGGGACCGAGCGCGTGGCAAACTCGAGCCAAGAAAGAAATAATAAAGCGCCTGCTATCATCTCACTTCTCGTTCACTCCAGTCCACATTAATTCATTAAAAACTCGAATCGAAACGCACCAATCAGAAACGCGCGCGCGGGAATTGAACCACGACAAATCAACATGTACACGCATGAGTTCTCAAATCGGCTAGTTTTTGTTGTTAAATATCTGCTGGGAAACCTCCTACGTTCTTTACTTTCCTTTTTTTGTTTGTTTGTTTTTGTCGACCCGCCTCCCCATTCGCGCGCGCTCCCCGTTTATTTCGAATTGTTATTTGGCCGATCAGAATATTACGATCAGATTCTGATCGTGAATATTCATTTGCAAGTAACACGGTTGCAAGGCTTGTCTCTTTCTCGTACGAGATTCGAGTCACGCGGACAACAAGCCGCGCGGACAAATACAAAGCCTGTTGCGCAGGCTATACGCTAAACAGACCGACTGACGAACATTAAATTTCGAGATGGCGACCCGCTTGGAGTCTCCAAAAAGTGCGATACTGCACCATTAGCGTCGTGATTATCACCCTCGCAGAGATCGGGTATAAAACCTTGGTTAATATGAATGCTGATGATATTCCATGTGCTTTGTTTTTGAGGTGATACAAATATTCTACTGTTAGTACTAAACTAAGTTAAACCCTCGCTTACCTCAAATGACATTTCGAAGGAGTTACGTTTGATCTTCATAAGACTACGTGGCGTCACCAACTCATGGATGTCTTCGAAGTTACACTCATCCAATGCGGCGTTCAGCTTTTCTTCAATAGCTGTACTTTCTGTGGTTAAAGAAAAATGGCAGTGTTTTCATGTAAAGCTATGAGATAATATTCTTTGTAAAACGAAGACACTAATTTTAACTAAATCTAAGTTGCAGCACTTAAAGGGGCTCGGCCATTAGTTATGCATGCGTCTTTTAAAAATAACACTGCGCACATATTCAATGAACTTCAACGTCTAATTCAATTTGTTTAGTATGTAAACCTCAAAACAGATTAAATTCTCCCAAAATCAAAGCAAAACCTGAAGGGTTTACTTTAAAGTACAAGGACCCTACCCCGCTCGCTTCTGCGGCACTCAAATCTAGCCATACTTTGAACGGCTTGTCAACGGTTTTAATTGCATAAATCGCCGCCGGCTCAAATCGCAGCAAATTTATCGAATAGAAAGCCTTCCCGCCCGGCAACTTTTAAATCTTGAAAGAAAAATGAAGTCGTCTGACTAAGTTCCGATTCTGCTGTCGACAGAAAATTATTCATTGGGTTCGTGTAAAAGAATTACTGGCTCGTAGTAAAAACAAGAACAGCAGGCTTTTACTGTTTCTTCAAGTGATCGAGTCAGCAATACACACAAGGGTATAGCTAGCACAACTTGCCGTCTGCAATACTTTCGAAACAAAGAACAGTCCTCATGCAACTTGCGAAATTATCATTTCCATTGCAGCGCCCGTGTCGATCAATACATTTCGGCAGTGGATCCTGTCAACTTCATTTAGAAACGGTGAAGTTTGCCTTGGCGACGGCTCGATTTCCACCAAATGAACTTTGTTTTTCCTTCCTGATAATGTAACTCAATTTTATGACAAACGACGTGGCGTGATTTGTATTTTGTTTTGCTCGAGCTTCGCTTCGCTTCATTCGCCATTAATCAAACTTGAAAACGTTCGCCTAACGTTTTCAAGTTTTGAGAGCTGAGCTACCTCGCGTCACAACTCATGACCGAGCCCTTTTAATGTGTCGCCTACAAGCCCTTACCACAGAGGCACCATCCTCTAAGACCCAGGGGCAGATCGTGGGGAACAGTTGATCAACCCCTGAATCTCTCGGAGGATACACAGAAGCACATCCTCGCGACCCTTATCTGGCGTGTTTAGAACTCCATATATTACAAGCACAAATTGGTAATAGTCAAGCGGATAAAAAAACAACACTGAAATAATCAGTAGGTAAAATGTATAACATAAATTCGTAGCATGTGTCTGTCAACATTTGCATTTTATGAAATTCAATGTTGTCTCACAGTTGCTACTCTTTTCCCTTGTTGTTTATCTTTTTGTTTGTTGGACTGACTTGGTGGCCGAGTGGTCTGGGGGTGGTGGACCTGAATCGGTAATAAAGCTCCAAACTAGGAGGTCGTGGGTTCAATATTCACATTGCCGGCAGTAGCAAGAAGGTTTTTCATCCGGGGAGACAACTCCAACGGTTTTTCCCGTCTGAATCTGTCTTCTTTTTACAGGTATTTTACCAGTCGAACATTTAAACAAGAGCCTCTGGCTAGGGAGAAATGGGCAACCGGCACTCCCTATGCCTTGGCTTTAAATAATAAGCAATTATTGGACGAGGTTGAGCAAAATATCGTGATTTGCCAGTGGCGAGAAGATCAATTATTTGCCGATGCCGGAGGCAGAGGCAAATAATTGATCTGCGAGACACTGGCAAATTACGATATTTTGCGATAACCGAGTTCAATAATTGTTTTATCATTCGAGTGAGCTTGCATTTCACAAATTATTTGGCATAAAATGTGTTGGGAAGCGCGCGTTGTAGCGAAAACGAGCTGCCATATTCACACAGGTGGGAAAAACTGCGCATGAGCAGATACTTATTTGTAGGCAGTTATTTGCAGGTGACGTAGTAGTCTCTCGGCCAATCAAAAGAGCGATAAAAAGTATCGAATGATAAAGATGTTTATTTATATATATATTATTTATTATCGTTGTATATTTTTATGAAAATATACAGGAAGCAATGTCTGAGTATTGTAGTACTTGCCTTTAGCGTTTTCTCTGAAAACACCTGTTGCATCATGCCCAGAGTCTGAAAATTGAAAGATTGATGGCAGGTTTGACTTTGAAACTAGAACAACATTCACGATAATTTTAATTTTATATTGTTTTTCCACATCTGTGTATTTGTAAAATTTGTGCGCCAATTGTACTCAGGTGTATTGTTTTGTATGTGAGAGTACGATCGATGCTCAGCTTTTAGGCCCCGTTTACACTTGAAAACTGTTTCGGATACAAAGTATCCGGATACAAAGTTCCCACTTTCGATTCCGGATTCGTTTTCTCTCCGGATTCACTAAAAATGACCCCAGATTCACAAAAACTAGTGTAAACGCTTTCACGAATCCGGAAACAAATGCTTCGAATCCGGATAAATTCGCTCTAGTGTAAACGGAGCCTTAGTAAGTTGTCATATACCTTAATATGTCTAGTTTCTACTTTGTTATTAAAGTTTTTGTATTTGCTTTTAGCTGCATGGTCAAATCTATGTTATGCAGTATAACTCATCACAAACTGATAATATTTATCAACGAACGAGTCAGAGATTTCGTCAACACGAGAAGATATCCAAGCGGCCATGTAGTGTTGTCTATTATATAAATATCGATAAGATATCCAGAATAAAGACGTATCTCGCAGCCTTAATTTCCTCTTAGAACTGACTGTCTTCAAAAATCGCGTGTACAGTGAACGTATGATTTCACTTGTAAAAATACCGAAAATGTCAGTTTTTAAAACTTGAGAAATACTGGTATTTTATCGATATATGTATAATAACTTACGTTTACGGACCAAGAATACATGTGGCTATTAATGAATATTAAAATATATTCTTTAACTAGTCCACTGGTGTGCAATATGTCTACTATTAAAGCTTAGCCGTGGAACACCAATTGCTTTAGACTGCGAGCAGTCCCCCCAGTTTTCATCTACGATCGTACTGCAAGAGCCCAGTCGCGAGCGCGAAAGAGTATGGCGTGCGGGAAGTGTGGCCTCCCCTCTCCCTCCCCCCCCCCCCCCCCCCCCCCCCCGTCCCTGCCTCGCCCCACTTTCCGTGCCCCTTACTCTTCCGCGCTCGCGACTGGGCTCATGCAATACAATCTTAGAGGGAAAATAAGGGATTTCTCGCTACAATTGCTTTTACCTTCACGCAACAATTCCTCGATGAGGCTTGAACCCATGGGTATATTACTTTCCTCTGAGTATTGGCTTTGCTTATCTTCTTCGACCTCTTTTGTTAATGCTACAATGTCGTCACAAGACTGCTTTTCAGTTAGTTGAAAAGCCATTACGAGGACACTAGCAGTCCTGCAAATATAACGTTTTATTTATTCTTATGGTGTTTTTGTCAAAATGGCCGATTTTGGCCAAAAACTGAAGACTCTTGAAACTTTTAGGAAACTTTCCTAAAACGACACAACAACAACAGAAAGAAAAAAAAACCACGAGTAAAAATTCCGCCGTAAGCCGGTTGTTTTCAGAATCCAAAGAATGTGAGTGATGACGCGAAGCCGTACGGGCGTGCTGACTTGAGCTCCGTAGTTTCCATTGAATTATGACCTTGTGAAAACGTATTTGAACCCCTTGCTATATCAATCTACGGTTTTGACGATTTGGTTCAGCTTGTGGAAATTTCACTGGTGTTTCTGTGTACTTCATTTTGCTGGATTCTGGCCTAACGGAAAAATCCCTGAGCGCTCGTGAAACCGTAGTAGGCGACATAAGGTTGTCATGGTAAAACGGTTTTTTTGTTTCAAACGACTTCCGCGCATGCTGAACATCTGCACGAGCTTTGGAAGCTGCACGCTCACTGCTATGGCGGCTACCGGACTCCTACTATTCCTGCTCGTTTCAACCTCTACAATCTCATCACCAAGTCTGAAGTTACACAAGCCTAGTTACCAAACACCCGCAAATTGCCTGCGGTTAGTGCGGTTTACAGGACCACTTCCACACGGTCCAATTAGCTGGAGGGTGCAGTAGGACCATTATAATTAGAACCATATTGCACAGAAGAGGCCGCGGTAAAACGTTTGCTTCAAGCAGGATCATCGTGAAGAAAAGATTCTTAAGGATCTGGAGAAAGTCCACAATCTACATTGCATGACAGAGAGAAAAGAGCTTGTGTCTATATTGTCTACTGAATGAGTAAGGCGTTTGATTTCCTTTGCCACTCCCTCATCATAAAAAAATTTGAAGCCCATGGCTTCAGTAGCGGTTCATTGAAGCTCATGCGGTCATTTTTTCACTTCAAAAGGTCAACAGAGTAAAAATTAATGGCGTTACAAGCGAGTGGAAGGAAATGACACGTGAATGTCCACAAGGTTCGTCCTTTGGACCTCTACTATGGAATCTGTTCCAAACCGACATGTCTTTTCGCGTCAAAAACGCAAATCTCAATTAAAATCTAAAACGTTTTATCGCGAAATAAATACACACAAACTCAAAAAGTGTACTGAATACGGCAAGCAGCGACCGTCAGATTGATCAGTCACAACGTGGGCGCCTCAGGAAAGTCGACCTCCGGATGTATATGGGCATGGGCGGGCAAAAGCATGGTGAGAGGATCTCTTTGAGCACCGCCTTCCGATTGTTCGATCAATTTGGAAAATCGCTTAGAATGCCAGTATGTAACGGTCATCCAAACCATTATGAATAACGTGTTGTTCCCGTTTCCAATTTTTGTCATTTTGTATTGTTCTGATTTTACTCAATTTGCTCGGAACTGAACCGGAAACGCCGATATTGATAGCTCAGTTTCCGGAAAGGAAGCGCCGGCCAGCTTTTGTGACTAACACTACCTCTGGGAAAAATGTCAGGTAATGAAACTTTGTGATCCAGATAAACTGAATATTAATATCGTTGGGTCAGTGCTTGCGGCTAGTTCTGCGGTGCATATTTCTCAGTTGACTGCGCTCTTGCAATATCGCTGTTTGTTATGGGCAACGATCCGTCTCAGACAAGTAAAACTGCATTGGAAGCCTTAGAAGAGATTGAAGTACAACTTCACAGGATTCCTGCTCGTTCGCCGGACTTGAATCCTATAGAAGTTCGAAGCGCAAGCGATTGAGTTGCAAATTGTTAAAGAATCTTTTAATGAATTTAAGAGTAGAGTCATTCGCACTCTTGACTCTTTAAGTTCTAAAACTATCGATCGCACAATTCTACGTATGCCCAAGCGCATTGAGGAGATGTTGTTGTCCAAAGGAAATAGGGTAAAGTACTGAAGATGAAAACAAAAATGCGGTATTGTTTTCTGTGTTATACGAGATTACACTATAAACTCCAACGGTCATCAAAATCATGCATCACTGGAGTCAGTGGAGCTTGTAACACAACACCATAATATAAACCAGCGCTTCTCCATCTCAAACTGCGTATTATGTGTGGCCTAAATCCAACAATTCTCCTTTATATCACTAAGAATTGATTTATGGGTATATGATTAATGTGATTAACACGAAAGATTGTGGAAAATTACACGAGATGCCCGAAATTTCACATTTCTCCATCTGAGCATAAATGTAAAAATAGAATTTGTGTTTAATCTGCTAGCTACAATTTGCAGAACAGCAATTTTTGGACAATCCTACAAACTAAGGCAAAAATATCGGGACAGTTTGAACAAAAGAGCCATTACAAGGACTTCAGCATCGCCCCCCTCCCGCTCCCTCCCCCTCCCACCCCCCACCCCCGTCGCAGTGTTAAAATTTTTGGAGACAAGTGCTGTAAGATGTTTACCTCATACCTACTTTACAACATTGAAAGAGGGAAGAGAGAATCTGTCATAGACACGTATGTGTGAGTGCAAAGTACGACAACATCGAAAAACGCTGATACATGATACACTTTCGTGGAGTGTCCTACATAATTTTGATCCGGATTGTAAGTTTATCTCCCTTCACGCTGCAAAACCATTTTAGAGTAGTCATCCTACCTCAGCACCGTTTAAAAACGCAAAAATCATCTTCATTTAAGTTTTTAGTTTTTACTGAGTGTCTATATAAAATTTCACCTGATATGCAAAACTCCAATTTCCTTGTGCACAATTCATGTTGTAAAAAACGCATTAAACTGACTTACAGTTGAGTATTGAGTTCTAGTTTTGAGTTTATTGCCGTTACAAGCGCAGAAGCTCTTGTCCCGAACGAAAATATGCTTACGCACCAATTTGAAGTGTCTTATGGAACCGTTTTCGGATGACTGTCGAAAATAATGGTGTGATTGCTTTGGTTTTGCGTTTGCTACACTTTTTGACTAGTCCAGTTTAGCAGCATTTTTGGCCAATCAAGAACAAGAAGCAAAACTTGATTGCGATTTCCTCACGCAAGAAAGCAAGTAGCGATGGCGTGTTCTCGGACTGCTGATTGGTTTCTTCTTCAAAGTAAAACATGACTTGAATAGTGCCTGGAGGCATCAAGAAAGAATCAACAAAGAATTTCAATTACATAATCATATAATTATGCTTATCCTATATTTTGTTGAACTCATCAGTCCCACGCACATGCCATAGGATACTGATTCTTTTTGTGCAAAGGACCAGCAATATAAAATTCGTCCAACGTTGTATTTCCTATCCACAAATCAGTTCCGAATATCTCTTCTGTCTTTACGGCATGCCATCGTCCTTGTTTTTTCTTTTTCGCATTTCATTTGTGTCTGTACTTAAATTATCATTTTCTGCGTAGAAAATTGATTGAAGGCTAACAGTTCAAGTTAATACAGCTTCGACTGAAATTTCACATTCACGTCTATCTGTCTTCGTGATTTAAACGGATAATTATCCTTGAGCGTAAGCGAGGGTAGTAATCACGACGCTAATGCTGTAGTATTGTCTTATTTGGAGACTCCAAACGGGTCGCCATCTCAAAATTTGAACTTCGTCTGTCAGTCAGTCTGTCAGGTACGACCTGCAGGCGCGGATACTCAACAGCTCAACTGCTAACCGCCATGACAAGCGATGTAGTACGAACGGAAGTGATTTTGCACAACAAGATGCAGATACAAGGCCAAGCAGTTCGACAAGCAATGATCCTTGGAGCCTCACAACGAAAAGACGCCTCATAATGAAAAGTTGCCTCATAACGAAAAGTCGCCTCATAATGAAAAGTTGCTTCATAATGAAAAGTCGCCTCATAATGAAAAGTCGCCTCATAACGAAATATCGCCTCATAATGAAAAGTCGCCTCATAATGAAAAGTCGCCTTATAACGAAAAGTCGCCTTATAATGAAAAGTTGCCTCATAATGAAAAGTCGCCTCATAATGAAAAGTTGCCTCATAACGAAAAGTCGCCTCATAATGAAAAGTTGCCCCATAACGAAATATCGCCTCATAATGAAAAGTTGCCTCATAATGAAAAGTCGCCTCATAATGGAAAGTCGCCTTATAACGAAAAGTGGCCTTACAATGAAAAGTTGCCTCATAATGAAAAGTCGCCTCATAATGAAAAGTCGCCTCATAATGAAAAGTCGCCTCATAATGAAGAGTCGCTTCATAATGAAGAGTCGCCTCATAATGAAAAGTCGCCTCATAATGAAAAGTTGCCTCATAATGAAAAGTTGCCTCATAATGAAGAGTCGCCTCATAATGAAGAGTCGCCTCATAATGAAAAGTCGCCTCATAATGAAAAGTCGCCTCATAATGGAAAGTCGCCTTATAACGAAAAGTGGCCTTATAATGAAAAGTTGCCTCATAATGAAAAATCGCCTCATAATGAAAAGTTGCCTTATAATGAAAAGTTGCCTCATAATGAAGAGTCGCTTCATAATGAAGAGTCGCCTCATAATGAAAAGTCGCCTCATAATGAAAAGTTGCCTCATAATGAAAAGTTGCCTCATAATGAAGAGTCGCCTCATAATGAAGAGTCGCCTCATAATGAAAAGTCGCCTTATAATGAAAAGTCGCCTCATAATGAAAAGTCGCCTCATAATGAAAAGTTGCCTTATAATGAAAAGTTGCCTCATAATGAAGAGTCGCCTCATAATGAAAAGTCGCCTTCTAATGAAAGTCGCCTCATAATGAAAAGTCGCCTCATAATGAAAAGTTGCCTCATAATGAAAAGTCGCCTCATAATGAAAAGTTGCCTCATAATGAAGAGTCGCCTCATAATGAAAAGTCGCCTCATAATGAAAAGTTGCCTCATAATGAAGAGTCGCCTCATAATGCGCCGATCAATGCGAAAGTTCAACATCCCCTCCCCGGGCAACCCCCGAGAATTTGAACTTTTGAAGGTTGGCTTGGTCAAATGCCCGCCCCCTGGGCCAAAAAGGCGTTCAAGTGCCCTACCCTAGTGTCAGATTTGGTGGTCAAATGCTCCCTCCCCCTCCCAAGGACAAATTTTTTCGAATCGATGCGTACATCGCCACGAGACTCTCTTCAACACTTACACTTTTGGCTCGCTCCTCATTGGCGCTGTAATATTTGTGGTCAGATAAACACTGATAAACCGTGCTCCCGTTGTTAAAGCTCTTTGAAATCGCTTGTTGTTCATGACTTCCCAGCGACCTCTCCTTATAGGCCGCCTCCACACTAGTCCTATTTTATTTGAAAACGCAACTTCATATTTTCGTTGTGGGGGGGGGGGGATGTTGAACTCTCGCATTGATCGGCGCATAATGAAAAGTCGCCTCATAAGGAGAGTAGTCGCCTCATGGTGAAAAGACGCCTCTTAAGGAGTAGTCGCCTCATGATGAAAAGACGCCTCATAAGTAAAAGTCGCCTCATAATGGCTGATCACATGCCAAAATGTCATAATTTTATGACAAAATGTCATAATTTCATGTCATAATGTATGTTTGAATTTTGAACCTAATAACGCGCCATACGATTCCTGACATATTTGGATAATTTCGCTGACACATGGAAATGCTATGAAGTTTCTCGCTGTGTTTGTTGGCACACTGTATTCAAGGATGAAATGTAACCGGCTTGAAGTGCTTTCGCCTTCTGAAGGCCATTAAAGTAGAAAATACCCGGCCAGGGGCCACTGGTTTCTAAATTAAACAATTACAGTCTATTGTATATTATTGTCTGAGTGGCCGGGTTTGCTCGCTCAACACAATCGGACCTTCTATTATCTAATGACTTGATCTCTTTTTTCTGTCAAAGATTTTAAATTCGTCAAACACGGTTTGAAAAGTTGTTGTGTTCAAAATTGGATCCTTGCCAAAATTCACCTTCGGAAGCGTATAAATAATAAGTGACTCTCGCTTTCAAAAAAAAACATACACGTTTTTGGTTAGGATACAGCGCTGGTGGAGCAACCGCGGCTTTTCTTACAATCCATAAAATTTTAGGTATCGAAGATCGACTTTGCTGACTGTACAAAACTGATCGAGTCGCGATTCTAATTGCGCTTTTCTAGGCTTGCAAGTCTCGGGAGTATTCTGTAGTTGCGTGTAAAAGTTGTCTCAGCAAATTCTGGAGTTCAGTTAGTGTCCACGAAAACTTGCAGACTGTGCACGTTGTTTGAACTAAACCCGGACTGCCGTGCGACAAAGATTCTTTTTAGCGGCCGACTGGACGTCGCTACACAACCATGGCTTGTAAAAAAAAATCAAAATAATTTCCAAGCGGAAAATAAACAAGAACCCCGCTTTCCGAAAACTCACTACAGAGCGAGGGGATATCTGCAATTATCGTGTTTCTAGCGTTCCTGAGGCTGTTCGCACATATGACGGAATAGGAAAGCATACAAAACAGAAATGCATCCATAGACTTTTTGACACTGGATTAGTCACGGTTAGATCTGTCTTACCAGATATCTATTCGTTCCTCCTGGTTCTAGTGTTTCTTGTCGTCCAAAGCTGTTCATGAATACAGAATATAAATACAAATAGTGCCTGTGATGTATTGGCGCTGACGAGATCACACGAATTTATCTCAGTGTCAGTTACCATGCCAGAAGCAACGTCAAGCTAATCGAATTGTTTTTCTTTTCCTTATCACACATCGCGGCTCTCTTGGTCTAAGATGTGTTGAAATTTAATAAGTTCGGAAAAATTTGACCGAAAGATTCCTGTCCTGTTTTGAGAATTGCAACTGACTACTTTTGGTATGGGCGGCCGTCACCAGCAAAAATACAATCATGTCAAATAATACAGACAAGACAAAGATGGTTCAGATGTCACTAACAATATGATATAGCTAGTTAAGAAATGGCATAGCCAAATTACAAAGAATTTAACTTTCTTTTATGAAATAGAACAGCTTATAAGCAAATGGTCTGGCCAAACAATAAACGGTTTAACTGTAGATGACGAATTGGAACATGAAATTGTCATTGGGTACGCTGTGCCATTCGATACTATGCAAGACCATTTCAACAATTTTCATGCCATTTGGTGTTACGCTAGGCCATTTGATATTATGACAAACTATTTCATGCAACTCTATTCCATTTGATGTTACAGAAGACCGTTTAATGTGCCAATTGGTATTATGCTACGCTATTTCACACAACGCTATCACATTTGATGTCGCGCTGAATCATTGCGTTCGACGTAGGAGAACGCAACCCTAATCTTGGTTCCATGGGGTTGATAGGATACCTGTCACGTTCTTTCGACCAGCGCGAAGAATCGAGATTTTTTGGGTCATCGGGTGGGCGGGCGGTCGATGTGGAAAATCTGCGCCATTTTGAATAATTACTATGCGCGCTCTGTGCCGCACGAGTGGCTCTGAATGGTCACACTGAGGTCTATCAAAGGCAAAGAGACCTACTTTTCAGTAAAAGAAGCCAATATTTGGGATAATAAGGGCAGCACAACAGCAAGAATTCCACAGAAAAAAGGAACTCGACTCGCGATTGCCGTATTTCAGTTTCTGCGTTGATGAAAATATACTCAGTATGCAACCAACACTTTACTGATGTTCCAGATACTTACCTGGAAGAAATATACGGCTTTTTGGAGACAGAGGTATCGTGGTGATTCAATCGCAAGCCACAGGATGGTCGAATTGTGAAACTCTCGTGTGCAACTCAACTTATTTCTTCCGACGAAAGTATTAATCACATTTGATCATGTCTTACAATTTCCATATATCTTCAAAGAATGAAAACAAGAAAAAGAAAAGAAAAGTAAAGTAAAGTAAAGTAAAGTAAAGAAAAAGAAAGAAAGAAAGAAGTTTTGGTTATTATTGCTTGGCCGGGGTTCGAACCCGGACCGTGCGGTCTTCGTGCTGGTCACTTCCGGTTTTAGACGAAACCCACGAACTTTTTGAGGTCGTTATAGGGAAAAGCATTTTAGAACATAAACAACTCCAAGTAAAGAGAAGTCGAACGCACCTGACTAATCTCTGATTACTACTAGTTTTAAAATAGACTGTGTTGCTTCAAAATCAATAGCTAGCCTATACTTTGTTTACCTCGACCATTTCTTTTCAATCTGTCCCGTAATACAGACGAGAGTTAAGCTAGTCACAGTTACACTTGTCCATTTCACAATTTCATGTTTCAATTCGTCATCGACAGTTAGACCGTTCATTGTTTGGCCATACCATTTGTTTAAAAGACACCTACTTATCAGCAAAAGAAGCCAATATCTGGGATAATAAGTGCAGCACGACAGCAAGAATTCCACAGAAAAATGTAACTACAATACAATACAAGTCTTTTATTTATACACGATGGAGTTTAAGCGTTACCGCTTGTGGGGTCGTGTATGAAAATGGCTAAATAGTGGAAAGAGAACTAATCTGTAATGAAATTGTAATAAACTAAGTTATAACCTATTCTAATCTAATAATAAAGCTAAAATTATTATTATTACTATTATTATTATAATAATAATAATGATTATTATTATCATTATTATAATAATGATTATTATTATTATAATAATAATAATGATTATTATTATTATAACTCGACTCGCGATCGCCGTATTTCAGTTTCTGCGTTGATTAAAACCAGGTTAAAATAAACTCAATATGCAACTGACACTTTATTAATGTTACATAATACTTATCTGGAAGAAATACACAGCTTTGTGGAGACAGAAGTATCGTGGTGACTCAATTGCAATTGCAAAATCTCGTGTGAAACTCAACTTAATTTCCGACGAAAGTATTAATCACATTTGATCATGTATTACACTTTGCATATATCTTCAAAGAATGGAAAAAAGAAATAGAAAAAGAAAGAAAGAAAGAAAGAAAGAAAGAAAGAAAGAAAGAAAGAAAGAAAGAAAGAAAGAAAGAAAGAAAGAAAGAAAGAAAGAAAGAAAGAAAGAAAGAAGAAAAGAAAGAAAGAAAGAAGAAAGAAAGAAGTTTTGGTTCAATATTGCAAGGCCAGGTTTGAACCCGTGCTGTGCAGTCTTCATGCTGGTCACTTCCGGTTTCAGACGAAACCCACGAGCTTTTTGAGATCAGTATGGGGAAAAGCATTTTGGAGCGAAAACAGCCCAAGCAAAGAGAAGTTGAACGCACTCCACTAATCTCTGATTACTATTAGTCTTGGTTTTAAACTTCTGTATGGCTCTCTCTTGGTCTAAGATGTGTTGCCTCTCAATGCTATCTAAAAGAAGGGACTGGCACCTTCTTAAACTAGCTTTTAAGGCAATGTATAACCCATTATGGCCCTCTTATCTGCCAATTAATATCGTAAAGAACATTCAAAATCTCCATTCTAATGCAGCACCAAGACTGACCATAACACTAGTTCAGGGCACCTTCCAGGACTCAGCCTCCAGGTTATTTAACTCACTATCAAGTAACATAAGAGCATGTAGTAATTTTAAACAATTTTGTAACTTATCTGAAGAATTTCTCTCAAACCAAGCCTGTACTGAGGAAAGCCCTACTCACTGAACACGCCACTAGCACCCGCACATAACTTTACAATATTTTATCGTGTCTTATGTAGAACTTTTTTGGTCTTTTAGTATTGTCCCCGAACGAAGTGAGGGAAATACTCACGACGCTAATGCAGTAGTATTATCGCCTTATCGGAGACTCCAAGCCTGTCGCCATCTCGAAATCTAATGTTCGTCTGTCAGTCTGTCAGTCAGTCAGTCAAGGTGTGGACAACACTTCATGTAAAGACTAACGGAAAACTATTCTACTCCTTATAAGGCAGTTCGTTCCACACGAAAATGAATTTGAAAACTGGAAAAATTGAAACAGAACGGTCTCGCGAAGCTCGTCTTCAAAAGAGAAGGGAACAGGCACGGGCAAGGCGAGATCGTGAAACGATCGAACAGCGCCAAAAGACGACAAACATGTTTTTCCGACAGCATCATGAACGGAAGCGTGCCGATCAAGAAACGGCTCCGCAAAGGGAACAGCGCTTGAAAGCAAATCGGGAGCTTCAGACGCCGTTTTGCGTTAAACTCAGATACTTATTCAGAAAGGACAAGCAACAAAGGTCAGTCAGTGGAAATCTAACAATCACCGTGACGAATAATTATTCTATCCCGTATCTTGTAACTCGGTCACTTCAAGAGGTTACCGGTCGTTTCGCCGACGAGTCGGTTCGCTAATGTGTCAAAGTCGATTCGCTTAACAATTTGTATCACACAAAAATCGTATTATCGAAACATCTGCGTAGAAGAAGTAGTGAATGGTGAGGTCGACAAGCGAACAAAACTCGGGTCATATTTCATGTAAATATATTCTTTACTGCTTTGCCTTACATAACATCAAGCCGCTTTGCCTTTACATCAAATAACACGCTACAGTCGTCTTGATTAACGCATAGAAAGCCTCTTTGCCATACATCTACGCGCGCGCACTACATACTGTTACTTTCCGCAAACACGTCAGTCGACAAGAATGTATTAAAATCTGTATGCTGATCATTTCCCTCGAAGTATTGTTTTAATACGCTTCTGTTGCCAGTTTCGGGTACCGTATTCGTTCAGAGCAATCGGAACTTGGAGTCTTGAATGATTTAGTCAGATGTCTTATTTTTTCTTTCAAGACTAAAACTGTAATAAATGCTGTAAACAGAGACGCGGTGATTGCAGCGCGAATCGTTCACAAGCCCTATGAAGTATGACTACGTCTGAAGCCCGTGTATAATTTGACTTTAACTGTTCAAGTTTTGCTTTGATTTTGGGAGAAATCATTAAATATGCATGTCTGAGTCTAGTGCTTGCAGTCCAGAGTAAAAAAAAGATCGCACAGGAAGCCTATCTAATTGTACTGCCTATGAATTCAAAATTGGAAAATCAGTGTTCCTTTTTTCCCGTACTACGGCGGCCGACCAACTTCAAAATTTAAGTATTAAATTTTGAGAACGTGCTTAGCAGACTGTATGAATTAATTTGACTCGCCGACCGTGGGAATTACGTACGGCGTCACGCAATCGACTCTTTTTTCAACGCAAAAGTACCGCAAAACACACCATTCTTTTTCTCCTTCCTTTGCGTGTAGCACTTGAGTTCGAAGAAAAGATTGAGTCAACATTTCGGTAAAACAAAGGCTACTCTTGTTGGGAGTTACCAAAGTAAAAGTCCCATCAATGGCAGAGTGAGGGGGTATCTGCGATTATCGTATTTCTAGTTTAAGATTTTAAGTAGAACACGTGTATTTTGTTCATAATTTTTTCTTTTATTTATTTTTGTTTTAGGTAGATCATTGTTTAGGTTTGTAGTTTCTCTGTATAATTAGCTTAGTTTTAGAATAGTTGACAGGTGAAGAGCCACCTCATGGAAACACTGTAAATAAATCGTTATTATTATTATAATTATAATTATTACTATTACTATTATTATTGTTATTATTATTATTATTATTATTATCATTATTATTATTATTATTATCTAATTTGGCACGAATGAAGACTAAGGATTAGTTTGATAATTTGCTCAGTTGCACGGTGCTGCCATCTTGGATCCAAAGCGAGGCTAACCTGGCATGAAATTCACCAGACATGAAACAAGAGAGTTTCTTATCGCTCTAAAGCACAATTATGTCTACAGAGGAAATGCACATGTTTCATTTGGGGAGTTACATGCACATTTCCAAGGTAACCTTCTCAGTTATGCCAGGACAGCCCTGTTTTGAAGTTCTTGCCAGTTCCCATGCAAGGAGTCCATTGAGTTTTCAATCAAAATAACTATTGGTTTGAATTATCGAGAGTTCGAACTATCGGGATATTTTACAGTGTTAGCAAATCAAAGTTAATTTAGAATCATTGAAACAAATTGACAGAAACACAAAAACATTTTACCCTATCCTCTTTCTCCTTTAGCTCCATCAGTATTGATGTGTTTTCACCCTATTATGAAAAACAACAAAAAATATATATAATGAATGGTATAGTCCATTGTCTAAAATGTTCAACAGTGTTTTAAAAGACTATTGTATATACATTCAGCAAACCAACGTGCCTTTGCTGATTTCGATAACCATAGCCCCATTTCTCAAAAAAGAAAGGGGGGTGTGGATCATGCAATCAGAACCCTCACAGTCCATTAAGGCTAGATTTTATCACTGAGATAAAATATACAAGTATTAAAAAAAAACCTGCAGTTAATAACTTACTGACTAAAAGGCAGCAGGTCAATTTCTGCCGTATCAATCTCATCAAGAAATGGCGGTGACTCCAAGCCTGTCATCCCAGTATGAATACCACAGTCCAGCTATAGGCACAGCAGATGAGAGAGCAAAGATACAGTGTGGTCAATATTTCACTGTCTGCATGAAACTGCACTGATTGTGAGAAATTCTCCAAATATTCTTACATGTACATGCACTGTGACTGTACTGTAGAAAATCAGCAGAGTATTAACCCTTTAACTTCCAAGATCAAAATGCAGATTCTCCTAACCTTTTTAAAAGAAAATGTGTGAGTGATGCAATAAGAATTATTTATAGATTAATCAGCTGTCACATGAGCAAGGTATCAAAGCCAAGTTTTTCTTGCTGTATGATATATTTCTAGTAAGAAACTGAAGGATAATATTGAATTTGATCACTCTTGGGAGTCAAAGGGCTAATCAGTTGATAGCCACACAATACAGTTTTTGCCTGGGACTGCACTACCAGTAATTATAAATTGTGATTATCTGGCCACATTTGTATAGGTAATTGCATGATTTCAAGTGCAATTTGGAATAAATAAGCACTCATAAATTTTTCAAAGACCACAAAATTGTACAAGTGCCATATGAGTGCAATTTGTGGTCTTTAATAAATTTACGAGTGCTTATTTATTCCAAAATTGCATAAGAAATCATGTGATTACTTGTTAATAACATGCATACAATAGTTTACGTCACACAAGTTTTTTTCAATTTCGTTACAATTCACAAGTGTCTCTCAAGAACTTTGTTTTCTCGCAAACAGAATCGAAATCGTCCTGAGGAATGAAAACATGCCCTTTTGTTTTGTTTGGCTTCGCAAATACGTGCACCAGCTGTTGGCAATTTTTAATTTCAAATTTCTGCACTCTTAATTTCACATTTCTGCACTCTTAATTTCACATTTTTGCACTGTTTGGGATAAACTGACATGCACTCAGCCAATCAGAATGCAGAAATTATTGTATGCATGTTATTAAGTTAATTAATGATATAATAACATTATCCTATATAGTACCTAAATACCAAGTGGTAGACGTCAAGCTATTAAGCCAGAGGCTTGCGTGTATTGTAAGTGGCACAAGCCAAGAAAAGGAAAATTACCAATGAGCGAGTGGATCTAGATTGTACTGTGGGTATTGGGAAGGGTACTTCATGATCACACTCTTAACCATTCCACTCCCAAGAGTGATCAACTTCAATTTTCTCTTTCAGTTTTCTCACCACAGATATATCATACAGTAAGGAGAACTTGGCTTTTGATAACTTGTTCATATTACAGCAGATTGAACTATCTACTCTCAGTACATCACTCATACATTTTCCTCTTAAAAAGTTGGGAGAATATGCATTTTAAACTTGGAAGTGAAAGGGTTAATTTACGTACCATGACTTTCTTTTCTTTGAACTACAAAATGTGTATGATCGTCCCACCTCTTGCCCAGCAATTCTGAATACATCACAGGCGGCCCAAGCTCGGTGACGAAATGTTGCGTAACTCAATATTATAAGGAAATGTATGGGGATTTTACCAATCCACAGAAAATCACAGAATTTGATAATGAAACTCAAACGTTCGCTACACCTGTTAGTAGTTGTCTCCTGTGTCCCTTGTATTAATTTGAAGCCACTGCGACCAGTATTAGTGGTAGAAATTCCCTCTTTCTACATGAACAAAAACAACAAGATGCGAAGCAAATAATGTATGATCGGTCATGCACAGAACCATGCCTCGAAAACTTCAAAGACAACATATTTGAAGTCCACGTGAGCCCAAGTCAATAAATTATAAGCCATTTTCAGAATGCAAACCAAGCAAAAGAATTACTTAAAACAAGGTACTTACAAAGTAGTAACGGTCAGGAGATCGCTCTCATCTGGAGGAACTGCTGACTCTGATTTCCTCTTCGTCGTCACAGGCGCCGCCATTTTGAAAATGCCTCAATGAGCCCGCATTATTCCGGTCAGCTCTTGTACAGTTTGTACGCGACGCATTCTGGGAAGGGCGATTCCTCAGAAAAGCGACGAAAAGAGCAAAACGTGCACTTCCGGAAAATAGCTGAGCATGGGAAGGGTTAGAAGAATGAATTACGATATGGCTTTTTAACATGGTTTTGAGATACGTGTTTAGTACCTTCTCGTACAAAAAAATGAAAAGAATAGAAAGGACATATGACGTCCAAGTTGATTTTATTAAAGATTGTTTAGAGAAATATGGAAAGCTAACAACCATATGGACCTCTTGGAGGGTGTTGAGTTGGCTTCATAGTGAATTGTACTGTTTTAACATAGCAGTAATTAAGTTATGGATATGAAATGAATTCAAAAAGCAGTATTGTGCCAGGTAAAGCATATAGTTCCACACTTAAAGTATTGACTCCAATATTTTATAGCCTCTGTGGAAGTTATAAAATGTAGCTTAGGGTTAATTAGCTATTAGCCCTTTGCAAACCAAGAAAGGTGAAAGTGTTAACTATTCTGTTTTCTTATAGCTAGTTTACTCCTCAGTGTGTGTTAGAGCCCTGGACCCGATTTTTCAAAGCACGATTAGGCTAATCCTGGATTAGGTGTAAACTTTCTTGTCATTTATAAGCCTGAAAATGTGAAAGTTTTGTCCACAACAACTTCCTTTATGCGTTTTTAAGCTGGAATAAGCTTTTTAATCGATCTTCGAACAAAACTCTGCAGTTTATTGGCAGAGGGGTCGAGAGAAAGAATTTCGTTAATCCTGGATTAGCTTAATTGGCTTTCGAAAAACCGGGCCCTGGAATCTGACTGTATGTAAAATAAATTCTGATTTAGACAATATCATTAACTTGTTGCTAACTAAGATACAGTACTAGAGCAGATTCAGGAGGAAATCTGATCACTTTACATGTGTGCGGGAGCCAATGGTTCAAGCTTCTAGTGGGTCCAACTGAAAATTTTGAGATTTAGTTCTGCAAAATGCCATTTTGGCGGCTGGAAACTGGAAATCCCAACATTCTTACTGGTTTCTGTAAACCAGTTTAAGCCGGTTTGAATCTGCCCCTGAGTATATACAGTGTTTATATGTATACTTTAATTTCATGAAATCTCTCATTGGTCAAGTACAACCCTGGACATTTCAAAGGAACATGCGAAGAGGGGCTTCAGAGCTCCTATAATCATTTCAAAAAAATCTAGTATCCTTTTCTTTCCCCTTGAAGCACCAGTTGACATTCAGGTTGCATGTGTGAGGCAATTTTTCTTCAAAGTTTTCTTCAAAGTTTGAAATATCAGCAGTAATTAACAACTTACCAATAGCTGGAGTCTTACAGCACACCATTCTATTTTATTTTTTTCAATTTTTCAAGGTCCTTGATCAGAGGTACCTCATCCAAGCTGCCCCTTCCAGAACCTCCTGCCAGTCAAGGTCATATTAAAAATAACATTGGTCACTTGCTTGGCTCATATACTTCGACTTGTCACAAATTGATGCAGTTCCATCCCTATGACACAGGTAGGTGTAGAATCCCACAACATATGACACATGCAGCAGAATTGTATTGCACCTCAGCCATATTCCCATTCAATTATACCCCACCTGGAACTGAAAGTCCTTTTTCAGACCAGAATATTCAATTTTTGACCGATTTTCAGACCAAAATTTATGATTTTTGACCTTATTTCAGACCAAATTTCAAAATCTCCAGCCCTTTTTTAGACCAAAGGATCAAAATCGATATCCTATTTTAGACTAAAATGAAAAACGTCATTGGATGCGAATGAAAATTTGCTTTCAGCTGAACCAGAGAAAAAGATAGAATTTTCTTAGGGCAAAGCCTATTGCTGACAAACACAACATGAACTGCACAATTGGTGACTTGTAAACGTAAATCTTGCTGTGTAAAACTGTGTATTTAGTTGACAGTTCTGTTTGTGCCAAGAAACACAAGAGGCTTCTTGTTTGCTTTCTACATTCTGCTTAAATGGTTAAATGAATATACTTTTTCAAATGAAAACGGATTAGTGTGGGTGTGGCCTCAGACTCTCTATGGCGTGTTCGAGGTACCAAAGGATCAGGAATGGCTGTTACCTTTTTAAAACCACTTTATTTCAAACAACACACAGTTTACAATTCAGGTCTCAAATTCTCTAATCTATTTTCTGGAACTTCAGGTGCGCTTCTTTTTGTATAGGTGCTTACTTTGTGTAGCTAATCGGACGCTATCAAAGTTAAACCTTTCACTTTCCAATCTCAAAATGTAGATTCTCCCAACCTTCTAAGAGGAAAATGTATGAGTGATGTAGTGAGAATTGATAGTTTAATCTGCATCATTTGTCTGAGCAAGGTATCAAAAATCAAATTTTCGTTACTGTATGATATATTTGTGGTGAGAAACTGAAAAAGAAAATTGAACTTGATCACGTATTCTTGAGAGTGAAAGGTTAAAGAACCAATTATAAGGATAAAGTAAAAACGTCACCACTTAGCAACTGAAGACTAAAAGAGGTGCTCACTGCCATCCCACATGAAATTTGTGGTATGTAATTGGTATGTTCAAGGTATGTTTGAGGTATGTTGTCATTTCACAAGGTATGTTTTTGGTATGCACAACAAAAACATACCAAAAGCATACCTTTTACACATACCTTGAACATACCATTAGCATACCTCTGACATACCAAAGGCTTTGGCTCCACAGCATACCAGAAACATACCTTTTTGACATACCTCTGACATACCACTAACATACCAAAAACATACCTTGCATTTTGTAAGATCAAACATACCTGGAACATACCTTTTCTAACATACCAAAAGCATACCTCTTATTAAAGCATACCTGGAACATACCTATTCCATACCAAAAGCATACCTTTTCAAAGCATACCTGGAACATACCTATTCTAACATACCAAAAACATACCTTGCATTTTGTAAGACCAAGCATACCTTTTCTAACATACCAAAAGCATACCTGGAACATACCTATTCCATACCAAAAGCATACCTGGAACATACCTATTCTAACATACCAAAAGCATACCTTGTTTTAGCATACCTTGAACATACCTAGTGTGAACAGCAAAAACAAAAACCTACTTGGACCAATATTGACATCTAAAAGATATGATACCTACATAATAAATGGTATGGTATTCAATCTATACTATGATCTGACATAAACTCATATTAGGAGCCATAATTATCATGAGTGACTCATCTTAAATTGTGACAATGCAGTTTGCACTGCAATTTATTACACAAAGATTCACAGTTTTGTTTCTTGTAAATCCTGTCTACAAGAGTTGCATTCAGTAATAGGCCACTTTCACAATCATGCGCACTAGGAAATAGCATTTTTTACTCCCCAGTGTCTGTCAAGTAAATATCTCTGCTAAGCTTGGTTTGGTGTCTATATAATATTGCACTATAACCATATAATAAGTTATACACTCCACCTGCCCCATTTTATTACCTGGGAAGTAGCCTGCCAGAAAATCTGCACTTCATGAACTGCACATAATTGTAAAAGTGGCTTTATTGTTAGGCCAAAATAGAAACTGTTCCCACCCAACAAAAATATTGTGCCAGCCTCAGCTCCTATTCATGCAAGCAGACATGGGAACTTCCATCTTTTTCCGTCATAAAAAAAAGTTGAAACTTTACAATATTCTCCCCACACGAGCCATTGCACAAGTGACTTGGCAAGTGCATCCACCGAGCTGCTAAAAATATATTATTATTAAAAGAATAGAGAACTTTTCAGTGTGCCATATTGAATTATAATAGCACACACAAATTTGAAAGAATACGAGAAGTGTGGAGAGGCATGGCACCGCGGAGGTGCTTCTCCATGTTCTTTCAAATTCCCAAGTGCTTCTATAACTCAACACAACACACTGACAAGTGCTTTATTCCTTTTATAAGATATAGAAAACAATAACTTTGTAAAAAAGGAAAAAGAAAACGAGCTGAGTTTGAAGTTATAATGTTGAGTTATAATGCACATGGATTCATCAACCTTCACCATCATGTGCACTATCCATCTTAGCTTTTTCTAAAATTAAATGCACACAGTTTCATCATCTACATCATAAAACAGCCTGCCATCTATGTAAAAGTTTGCATCACATTTCTGCGGAAAGGTTAAATGCAGGAGACTGAAAAACAGTGGTTTTGTAAAATCTAACCCGGAAGCTATGTAGAAACAGATATGTGACATGAAGTAGAACATGCCCATGCATAGGGTCAGCACAGATCCTGAAAGTTGTGAGCCAGAATTTTAAGGTAAAATTTCCAGGCCTAATCTATGTACTATAGTGTCCATATATATATTACTCTTTTGTACAGTGTACGTGCAACAAGTGCTGAAAATCACAAGCAAAGTCGAAGGAAAGAAAAAAGGAGAAATAGATACTTACTCTTTGTCAACGAGCTGAATCGTACATTGCAAAGTAATTGTTGTTCTTTTAATATCGTCAAAAAGGCAGCGATCACACAATAATTTAAAATTGATCGACATCAGGGCCGATAATGCACTCACCTGGCTCTCCCCGTACTTCCAGGAATGAAAATATAACATGTTTTTCGCAGCGAGTCCTCACAGATCAAATTATATGTTCTCGTAGGTTTACTCTCAGTTCCTCTTTGATCTTAGGTTCACTAGTGTAGTAGTTTTCAGGTACAGTCGAGTCATTATCCGATCTCTGGAAAAGTGTTCAAAATGGCTGCCACAAACAGCTGGGAGATTATCCATTTCACACCTTTTGTGGGGAAGCCGCTTCTTGAAACATGCAAACTTAGGTTCACTTCTCACTCAAAATTGCTGGAATCATGTCGTGAAATCCACAGAATTAATATAAAAGCCGTGAAATACACAAACATTCCTTCGCCGTGAAGTCCGTAAACAACGTCAGAGAAAATGACTGAGTGAGCACTGGGAACGAGTCACATTGACCAATCAAAGCCAGCCTTCTTGTGGCGCGAAAAACGGCGCGGCCGTCACAGTGGCGAGTTTCTTTTTCGTCATTCAACAGGAGTGAAGCTGTCGCGATCAGACTTTTGCAAGTTTTACATCGATATTTTTCTGCATGAAAGCACTAATGGTGAGTCCGAACTGGATCAAAAAGGAAAAGTGATTTCTGAGAAAGGGGCAATCCATAGGAACTGGCTTCAACTGTTAAAGTCGAAAGGAATCCCTCTGCCTTTGTGTGTGGCAATTACTGATGTACTTTGCGAGTGACTATAGAAAGGCGATTATCAAGTTCAACACTACTGTGCATATCAATGGAAGCGATTTTCTTCAGAGTGAACTGTAAGTAAAATCCGAGCTTCAACTCCTAGCTCACAGTTTTTTTTATTGATTGTTGTACCTTGAGAAACTTTATCGTATGAGAAATGGTCAATTCAAACACAACCGGGTTTTGCAAACCTTGACTGACACAAAGTAGTTTATATCAATAATGAACATAGCACAATTGAAAGTGATTTTTTTAAACAACTAAGAATACCAAGTTTTATCTGAGTTGTCCCAAGAAAAATATGCAACATAATTTGCATTCCTATACTAACTTTTGAAGTGCGCCATTTTGTATCTGTTGAGTCTTAAAATATGTTGAGTAAACACTCAGTCATTTGAATTGATATGCTTGATAAATATTGGCTGTGCTTTTTTGGGCTGACTTCAGAATTGGGTTCATCTAGCTAGGAATGTCTTCACTATTTGTATTGATTAAACAATATTAAACTTGCATCAAACCCAAATTTTGCTTGAGCCCCTTAGCCAGCAGTGTCATGAGATCAGAGGACCTAAAACAGGTATGCTAGAGGTATGGCAAAGGTATGTTACAGGTATGTTGACATACTGCAAGCATACCCAAACTGTGAGGTATGTTTTTGGTATGGTTTAGGTATGTTACAGGTATGTCAACATAGCACACATACCCAAACTGTGAGGTATGTTTTTGGTATGGTTTAGGTATGTTCCAGGTATGTCGACATAGCATACCGAAACTGTGAGGTATGTTTTAGGTATGCTTTTGGTATTTTTCAAGTGGTCCAAAAGTAGTATGTAAAAAATACCAAAAACATACCCAGAACAGGTATGCTAGAGGTATGGCAAAGGTATGTTACAGGTATGCTAGAGGTATGGTAAAGGTATGTCACAGGTATGCTAGAGGTATGGCAAAGGTATGTCACAGGTATGTCAAACATAAAGAATACCCAAAATGTGAGGTATGTTTTAGGTATGCTTTTGGTATTTTTCAGGTGGTCCAAAAGTAGTATGTAAAAAATACCAAAAACATACCTCTTAACAGGTATGTCACAGGTATGCAGGAGGTATGCAGAAGGTATGGTAGTACATACCTCAAACATACCTTGAACATACCAATTACATACCACAAATTTCGTGTGGGATCTAACACGAACTTTCATAGTTTACGAATAGTCATAATGGAGGCAAGAAAACCATGTTAGAAAACACTGTACGTATAAAATGTGATGCCTGCCGATAGACTGGCGTGCCTCAACAACTTATGATTTTAAAACCTAATAAAGTCTCAACTAGTAAATACTGTAAAAAGTACTTGACTACTAGGACTGTAAGACTAATAAAGTCTCAACTAGTATACACTGTAAAAAATACTTGAATATTAGGACTGTAAAACTAATAAAGTCTCAACTAGTATACACTGTAAAAAATACTTGAATATTAGGACTGTAAAACTAATAAGTCTCAACTAGTAAATTTTATAAAAATTACTTGACTATTAGGACTGTAAGACTCCTAAACTCTTAACTAGTAAATGCTATAAAGATTACTTGACTATTAGGACTGTAAGACTAATAAAGTCTCAACTAGTTAATTGCTATAAAAGTACTTCACTACTAGGACTGTAGAACTAATAAAGTCTCAACTAGTAAATACTGTAAAAAGTATTTGACTACTAGGACTGTAAAACTAATGAAGTCTCAACTAGTAAATTTTATAAAAATTACTTGACTATTAGGACTGTAAGACTAATAAACTCTTAACTAGTAAATATTGTAAAAAGTACTACTTCTAAAAAGTTGCGTAATCAACAAAATTAGATTGATAAACATTACGTCAGGGTTTAGGAGTTTTAAATAAACTCATTCGAAACTCATTTAGTTAGGCCACGCAAATTTTGGGTGACGCGTTATTACAAGCTCAATTAAGTTTTGGAGTAATATTTTTTTAGCCACAGTTCACACTCTAAAACTATCGAGCTTAAGATGATAATGATGATAATTCAGTCATGTCTCTCGAAATCATTAGTACTGATTAGGTGGTATTTGTTCCAAAATTTGTTCCGTGACACGAATAAGATGGAAACAAAAACGCGTTTCTTGACGTATTTTTTGTCAGTATGAATCTAAATGTTTCCCTCACCTTGAGATTATTTTCGAAATGAAGAATGTTTCGAATTAAAGTTTTGCACCAGGTTGAATTTTTCAACGAAGTGTAACCTGTTGTTACGCACGTTTAGTTTGCGGGGAGGTACACACGGTACAGTTCAGTCAGGTGTAAACTTTACTCTTTGTCTCTTCTAGTAGTTCTCCTCTACTGGTTGTTCTCCTTCTCTTATAGCCGCTCTTTCTCTTTTTGTTGCTTATAAGCCCCATGCACACCAGAAAGTTTTGTATGACAAGCTTTCAGTAACAAATAACTTGCCCGTGTATTCGGTGGAATTTTCTTTGACAGGTTTTTATGCAAATTGTATTTGTTTATTTTCACTTCTGACTTAGAATTCCATAAGCTTTTCGCGTGATCTCTAACCCCAACCCTCTGGTAAGAGGCTTAATTTTAATGTAAATCTGACCAATTCAAAGACTTTCTTGTCGGTGTTGAGGGCGCGGCCATATTGACCATGCGAGCTCATGCTTGCAAATGATGACCTGGGAACTAAAAGTTTTCCAAAAAACTTTAACAAGTTTTCGTTGTACACGAGCAAATTTTACATGTGACAAGTTTTCCTTGTCATGAAAAAGCTAGTACGCAAGCATTTCAGCAAATGCATTTGACATAAAACATTTGGCAAAATTTTCTCATACACACGACCAAAAACAACTTGTCATAGAAAACTTGATCGTGTGCACGGGGCTTTATTTAAGAGCAAAAACAGCTGCTATTGTTTTTAATTATCTCAGTCGTACTGAACATATAGGCAATTGTGCATATAAGTCACAAGAACGTTTTTCTTTAATAGCTGTGTCCAAAATTACGCTCTTACAAAATAGTGGAAACTAATACAGCAGCCATGGACTTCAAATTAACGTTTCACTCTAAATGAGAAAACTCCACGACATGTCAACAACCTCTGTCTGGTATCCAGATTTCTTTATGTTTATGTTTTCTTACTGTCTCTCAGCAATGCACCTTTAATTTCCAACAGCATATCATTCATCTTACTAATTTGAGACTTTAGATCCTGAATCTCCCCCTTTACTCCTTTAAGGAGAGATTGGTCAAATGTACCCATCTGCAACAGACAAATACATAAAGAAAATCAGACTGGCGTTCAGACGCCGCTCCACGCCAACCTCGTCCCCAGGCTGGGGCTGGGAAAGAAAAGAGCCTGAGAGCGAGGTTGGTTCCTCGCATGCGCCAAACCTAATGCAAATAAGCAAAAAACATCGTTTGAGATATTTTGCATGAAATTAGCCTGCGTGTACACGTCCTGTATCCCCGCTAAAGTCGGGAAAGGAGCGTCTGCGCAGGGCCATCGATAATATTATTCTTGTCATAAATTATCATAATTAACATGAAGTTGTATTTGTCCAAATTTGGGCATGACATGTCATGCGTAACAAAACAGTTCAAAACAACAGTCGCCGAAATAAGTTTTTGAGGTCGTTTATTTATTTATTTATTTATTTATTTATTTATTTATTTTTGGAACGAAATGCTGGAACTTGGGGGGACTAGTCTTAGATGTCTGCGTGGATTTAGGGGTCGACTAGCCGTCAAGAATTTGGAGCTGACGATTTTGAGCTATAAATAGCTGTCTTTGGCAGAACGAATGTCCGCTCCCAAGAGGTTTTCTAAATCCTGCGAGTGGCGATAAGAGAGTCGCGAGGCGACGAGCTGAAAGCCAGAGCAAAACCTCACTGACTCGGTTTACTTAGCGACTTGCTGACTATAGTTTATGGGCTCAAATACTGAGATGTACCAGTCAACATGTTTGTATTTTCCCCGAGCTTCGCGAGGGTAATAATCACGACGCTAATGCTGTAGTATCGCATTATTTGGAAACTCCAAGCGGATCGCTATCTCAAAATTCAATGTTGTCGATCAGTCTGGCAGGCTTACGATCTCCAGGCGCGGTTACTCAGCAGCTCAACTGTTAACCGCCATTTCGGTGACAAGCGATAGCTTGTACAACAAGATGCAGATGCAAGGCCAAGAAGTTTGACGGACGGCTCTAGACTGCCCGGATATTTTGCCATTGTATGGAGGGCCAGCTTGCTAGCCGTGAAACAATTTCTTTAAGGCATCGACCGGCCGACCTGAACACACTGCCAGACACCAATGCCCCATGCACACGAGCAAGTTTTCTATGACAAGTTTTTTGTGACAAATGATGTGCTCGTGTATACGGTCGAGCAATTTTCTTTTAACAAGCTTTTTGATAAATTTTCGTTGTTTCTTTTCCTTCTGACTTGGAGTTCCATAAACTTTTCGCGTGATCTCAAAGCTTCCAGTAAGAGGCTAATTGCATTATATGGCTAATTCAAAGACTTTGTTGTCAATGTTGTGGATGCCGCCATCTTGACCGTGCGAACACGCTCGCAAAATGAAGACATGGGAACTAAAGTTTTCCGAAAAACTTTCACAAGTTTTTCGTGTACACGAGCAAATTTCACCTGTGACAAGTTTTCCTTGTCATAAAAAAGCTAGCATGCCAGCTTTTCAGCAAATGCATTTGTCACAGAAAATTTACCCAAATTTTCTCATGTACACGAGCAAAAGAAACTTGTCGGAGAAAACTTGTCATAGAAAACTTGCTCGTGTGCATGGGGCTTAAATGGCGGATAAAAGCACCTTTGTGGAGGTACTTGATCATATCATAATGTGCTCTTTTACGAGCGATTTGTAGACATCAAACACTGTTGAACACATTCAGATGCTGGCACTTTGGGTTCATCCTTGCACTCGCCCGTGAATTGACAAATATCGGAAGCTGCTCGGGGCAAATTATAAGACAATGCATGGGAAAAGTGGAAAGAAACAGGCAGATAGTACATTCGTCTCGGGAAGTGGATAGGCCTTCGTTTCAGTACCTACTTTTGTTTTTTTTTAATATATATTGTTTGATCGACATTCATCGTGTTTAGATGCTGGCACCGTGGAAGTCTAATATGTATAATCATATATTTGCGAAATTTGAATATTCCCATTTATGACCCATCAAATATTTCCCCCCGCGCGTGATTGGTAGAATCGTGACACGTGACCGAATAACGTCCGCTCGTGAGACGTTATCAGCGAATAACCCCCGCCTGGCAAACTAACGCTGTTTATTGACAATATCCGAACACAGTTCTATTTGTTTAGTCACAAAAATCATTACAAGACGACTACTGAGGAGGACATCAATTTATTGGTCGAAAATGCAGTTCCAGAAAGCACTAAAAAAGCTTCACAGTTTCCTCGCTGTTATTTGCGCTGCGAGAGGAAATATTTGAAGGATAATAAAGACAATAAACTACTTTTGGCTTCGGAAATATGCACGGATAATTGTCCTTGGACATTATCTGTTCGTCGAACCTCACAGTTGCCCTCGAGCTTCGCTCTCGGGCAACTATTCGCTTCTCGGAACAGATAATATCCTCGGAAAATTATCCGTGCATATTTCCTCGCCAAAAGTAGTTTATTGTTTATACAATTTCTTATGCTGTATTGGCGCCAGTTACGCTTTCATTGCGCACGCGCGTTTGCTATCTTGACTCGTATTTCCGGCAATGACCCACATACGAACTTTGAAATATACTCACGCTAAACTTTACTCTGATCCCTGGGTTTCCCATTCCGATGCAAGGATAAAGCTCTTCACCACCGTTGATATAGGTTCTTCCAACTTCTCTTCCATTTAGACTGAAACTTACAGGAACGGAGCCATTTTTCTCTTCATGAAAAAGAACTTTGCAGCCGACAAGGTCTCCACTGTATCCCATTGCGTCTATATTAAAAGATAATGCAAGTAAGTTCACCAAAGTTTCAAAGGTTACTTGGAACAAATATCGTATTGATATAGTATATTTAAATGTTAGTTCAAACAAACGCCGTAAGCATAAAGCGCTTTATGCACGAGCAAGTTTTCCTTAACAAGTTCTATTTGCTCGTTTGTTTGTGTGTATAAACAACACGTTTTCCTTGACAGGTTTTTCTCTGACAAGTATCATTGGTTCTTGTGAACGAATGAATGAGTTCCCTGGACAATTTTTCTTGAAGCAGCAATAGACTCTTGTTCAACAGAATACCTTTCAGCGTTATTCAGTGATTTGCCATGGCGTACTTGACAAGGAAGCAAAAAAGATCTTCGCTTGTAGTTTAGGGATGGCGTAGTTTCTGCAACTTGTGGTATTTTGCTTTTATGATGTTCTTGTTCCTGTGCGTTCCAGAAGCTTTCTGTGCTTTGTAAGGCCTCTCAATAGTGCTGAACTTAACTTGTCAGCCTGTATCACTCACTAGGCCGCCACTACATTTTGGCAGTTCAAAATGCGCACGAAGTTATGGCATGCTAGCTTTTGTAAAAGACAACTTGTCAAGGAAATATATACTTGACATACTGAGGATTTGCTTGTGCAGACAACAGCAAGGAAAATGTGACAAGTAACTGTATGACGTATGCTTAGTTCCCAGACCTTTTGTTCCCAATTTTTGCGCGTATTTTGAACTGCCAAAGCGTAATGGCGGCTTCACGAGTGATATGGACTGACAAGTCAACTTCAGCAATATTGGATCGAGGCCCTATCGTTGCTACAAGAACACTTGTCAAGGGAACTCGTTAATTGATTTTCACAACCAAATAATACTTGTCAAGGAAAACCTGTTGTTCGTAGACACGAACAGCCGAGGAAATAAAACTGGAAAAGGAAAACTTGCTCGTGTATAATAAAAACCTTGACATGCAGATATTAATGCGAGAAGATACAGTAAGACGATGTTTGTACTTTGTTCAGACAAAGAGCGGACACTCGAAAGATCAGCTTAGTATGACTTTCATCCCGCTGCAAGATGTATTTTGTACATGTTTACATTGAAGGCCGTTGTACCGAAATGACCAAGATGTCTATTTGTGCACTTGGTATTTAAAGCGGTGTCAGACTCCCACATAAAAAGGACGGGGACGCTCGTCGGAATCCCCCCACCTCCGGACATCTCACGTTTACCACTACGCCAACACAGTCCAAAATTAGTTCTCAGAGGGACTTTTATTCATTGCGTGTCAAAAGATCAAACCTGGCAGCTCTCGGCCGAAGGTTCTGTGGTTTTCCTCATAAATCCTTCCATCATCAATGTGATATCCTACAGATTTGTCATACCAGCCAGGAAATGCGTCGAGCCTTTTATGGTCGGACAGAACAACTCCAACTCCCAAATACCGGAACGTGCCACTTTCTTCAATTAACACCTTCCAGAACAAACACACTAACTATTAGTCTTTCGTAAAAGTATGCAAAATCGAAGTTATTCTGGTGTGCCCCTCCAGTTTTTATAGGAAAACAAAATGAAACGTCGAGGGATAAAAATAGAAACAATCATGCACTTTTACCTGAAACATCGGAGATCCTGGAGTCAATGTTTTTTTATAGCGAACATTGCAATCTCCGTCCACCTCATCAAACGTCAGCATATTTCCCTCAGTTTTAATACTTGAATGGCCCGTCCACAGCTATATTCCAGACAAAATGTACAATTTATAATACGCATAACTGATGTTTTATCAGTGCTTGTGAAGGCCAGAGCAAACGAACCTAGCATGTTACGACAACACCGCCCAACAGTGTGCACTGAATGCTTCATGGGACGGTAAGAGCAGGAATTGCGATGCATTTTCGCGTTTTGCATCGTCTATTTTCATGGGGCTCATAATTGCAGAGCCCAACAACACTGTACAGTTTCACGAAGAGTTTTTAGGTAATACTGTTTGGCGATAGTGTGTCAACATTTTGCAATCGTTGGCGAAGAACGAAAGTGTCAAACGCAAACCATACGCAAACACCCACGCACGTGTATATAATGCAATATAAAGGAGGTATGACACAATGAGATATTACCTGTGCATCAAACGATTCTTCATCTGAGAACATTTGGTGCATAATCAGGTTGATCATTCTCTGGTTCTCAACTGACTCGTGATGAATTTGATTCACCGAATCTTCGACTCGATCCATGCTCTCTGAAACATAGACGTTGATATTAGTATAAGTTTTCACTCGTAGGGTGATTTTATCAATCCCTGGGGCTTTTGATGACTTTTTCAATTTTAGCTGCATGTCACTCGTCCAAGCGAGAACTACTGTGTTGGAAAATAATAACTGGGACAAGAACTAATTGTGCTGATTGGCGTACAGTAGTTGCATTCCTTGGCTAGTGTCATTTTGTCGGTAGTATTTTGCCCAACTGTCGGAAAGAAATGATTGAAGCGAGTCGTTTAACACCGTTCCGTAATCCATCTAAAGGTTCTTCGATTAATTGATTTTTGGGAAATACATACATCTTATTCGATGGTTTAGCGCGTAATACGGGCCGGTATTTTACGAGTTGCTCGTATTTTTCCGAGCCCCGCCGCGGGGCGAGGAAAAATGCGAGTAACGAGTAAAATGCCGGCCCGTATTACGCGCTAAACCATCGAATGAGGGATTTATTATATGACTGTGACGTAGTTTTACCTTTATATAAAATATATTTCAGCAAACATAAAACAGAGACTTCGAACAAAACTGTTTTCATTCAATCCCAGGCAAAATGTACGCACACTCATTTACACAAAGATTCACTTACAGCTTCCAATCCCGTCATCGATTTAAAAATCTTGACAGAGAAAATTAAAGAAGTTATGCCACCAAATGATCGAAGTTCAATTCAGATTAAATGTGCTGAGATAAATGCGCTGGAGAAGAAAATAATTGCTTCGACAGAATAAATATTCAGCGAACAAACGTGCTTCGAGCGGTTGAAATCGATCACTTCGCTTAAACTTTTAACCATTTTTGTTCTTCAATAGCAAGCAGCTTTGTACTCAAAACAGGGTTTTTATTTTCTCGGAGTAGTTAAGGAATAAACACAAGAACAGAGCCAGCGAATGTGTACGTTGAAGAATCTGAAACTTTCATAACACGACTAGGATTTTTACTGCCGCCGACACTCCGCGTTGTCAAGTTATAGATTATTAACAACTCACCGATTTCCTGCCTGGTTGTAGAAAGTTTAAGACCCCTTCCAGCAAAGGAACCACTCGAAACAGTGTTCGTACACGGCGAAAATCATTTTGCAGTTTTTACAGTGACGGCATCGTGCGGAAAACTTTACGGAGTCAGAACTGCCGTTTGTCCATGGCGATTGTTCGCTTTCCACCAACTGAACTGTGCTTTCTCTTCCTTGACAAATTATCCAGTAACAGTTTCTTTCGATGGAAGGGTCTTGTATCTGAAAAGTCATAGACTTTCGTTGCACCGTTTTACCTTGCACTCAGAAAAATCTTTGATTCATTTGTGATACGCGCGCGTCTAAACCGGTCAAACCGGTTTTCTACAGTGTAATACGGATTTGAAGTGTGTAATACGCTCCCGTACCGGCACTCTGTTGCGACCTTATATGGTAAAACTACGTCACAGTCATATAATAAATGACCGTACAGTCTTCCGAACATAACCTGTGTTGTTAGGATTTTCCTGGTTTGTTCTGCAACATGTTTTTTTTTTCTGGTAGTCCTAATTCTCGTTTGATTTCCCGTTTGAAGTTTCTATAGCCGGTCCATGCCAACGGACCATTGGTTCCCCTCGCTAACTTCCGCCAATCGATTCTGGTTTTCATTAGCGCACGGATCTTCGTAAGGGGTGCGTGAAGATCATGGAATTGAATGAATAAAAAATTAAACCATGAAACGCATTTAATTTGTCTTCACCACATAGAGATTTCGTGTTATGAAAGAGAAATAGAGCAAAAGGGTTTCTTTTTTTTTTCAACTAAATTAGTGGAAATTGAAATTATATTTAACAGTCTGCATGATCTTTTGCATTTCTACACAGCCATGCGATCATGTTTTTCAGTGGTAACATGAGATTTATCCATGTGAAAGATATATTTTACCTATTTTTTTGTATTTGGATATTATCATAGAAATATTTCCCTTTGAAAAGTACCTCTAATTGGAAATGAGGAGCCGTATTTTGAACGGTACTTTTCCTCTAACCAATCCATCAGTTCTTCCATGGATTCAGTCTGTCGGGGGGAAAAAAGCATACGTAGGAATATAATAAGTTTGTGTGTGTATGTATATACGTATACACGCTACGTCTGTGTTTATCCATATTATAATGTCTCCACATGGTAGTTGGCCGTGGAAAACTCTTCCCACAATTCATTTGATAATTGTTTGTATGCTGACATATACAAATATTTTATTGCACTCTGGAAAGGATTTTGGTTGTAAATTCACACAAAACTACCCCAATCATAACATTGTGTCGTCCGAAAGACACAAGTTCAAAACGTGATGGTTCTTGTATGTCTCCCCATGTTACTTGCTCAGGTAGGGAATCTTCAAATGGAACTCTTCCCACAATGCATTTGATATTTGTATTTATACTGATATTTACTGAGGACTCAAAATGTCCGCAAGCATGTCGCCGGAGCCATTGAAATGGCATGGACAGGAATTACCTTTTTGCCAAGGTGAAATTCTTGCAAGGAGATCAGTTCGTCATCTTCTGTTTTGCTTGATTGATTGGAAGAATCTTGATCCACTGAATCTACATCTCGACACTTGTATTTACCTAAAATAGATTCCGACGCATTAAACTGCCGAATCAAGTCAAAAACTCAAACTCAGAAGTGAAGCACAGTTTAAATGCAAGCGCCAACGTCTGATGTGTGCATACAGTGGAACATGGAACCCTTACAGGGTGATAACGCTGAGACCATACGAATGTAATACATTGCGAGTAAAAAATTTATATCAGTCAACACCTTGTTACGATCATTAGCCGTTATATCGATTTCCTCTATAATACGATAATTTTTGATCCCTTAGTGTTCGTATTAGAAATATTGTCATGTCATTTGATACTTACAAAAGCAATTTTGCACCAATCTGTAGAGCATCATACTTGGTATGCTCACAATATTTAGTGGGACTGGGATTGGATGGTAGTTCCGGTACGTTCGATAAGCGACGCACCTTTTGAAACACCATTCGGCTAAAGAATTATTCTGTGAAAAAAAGGAGGTAATCCCATCAGGATATAATTACACTTGTGCATATATTTTTAAATACTCTCTGGTATAGAACCGTTTTCAGATGACTATCGAAAACAATCGTGTGATTGCTTTAGTTTTTCGTTTGCTACGCTTTCCGATTGGTCCTAACAGCTTTAGCAACATTTTTGGCCAATCAAGAGCAAAAGCTTGGTTGTGATATTCTCACGCAAGCAAGCAAGTCCCAATGGCGTGTTCTTGCTTTGCTGATTGGTTTGTAAAACCAATCGCAGTTACTTGGTTTTGGTTTTGGTTTTTCTCGTACTTCTAATTGATCTGATGTGTTTATGTAAGGCAGGAATATGGGGCATTTGAGAGAAATATAACTTTTTCGGTGGAAGGTCCATTTAAGTTATTTAAAAGCAAAATAATTCACTGGTAGTTTCACTCTATTGAATATGCACTGTCTTGTAAAATGTTTAACAATCGTGACGATTATTTTTCCTTTTCCCTTTAAAACTTTTAATTCTGCCTATTTATTCTTAATTGCAATTAAAATGGTTGCACATGCAAATGAAATGGTGTTCAATAATTACAGTTTGAAGCTCACGCCGTTCATTTGTCTTTCCAAGAAAATAATATCTACCTCCACACCTTGGTAGACGTTCGACAACAGAGCGATCATCAGGTTTACCAGGAGGATGACTGCTACTACCAAATATATCGCGTAGACTACCCACATGACATTGAGTGACATAGCTTCCGAGGTGGACTCGAAGTTGCTCATCTCGGCTAATCCAAAGAGTGACCAGGCAAGGTGTTTGAGAGTGCTCCACCAACTAAACGAAAAGGTATTGAAAGTGAAAATATTATGCTGGATTATTATCACTGTATTATGCGGCTAGATTATTGTTACCAACTAAACCTGAAATAATGAACTCACTAACAACAACATCATTTAAATTTAATAATTTAAACATGTCATTGTTTTTACTATCCAGCAGTGGCCGCCATACAAACCATCTATTGTATGTTTTGGGATCTGATTGGCTGAATCACGCAGATTGGTACAGTTCAAATTACTAAAAGGCATATAAATCGTGTGCCTCGTGGTACGATGAAGCGAGAGGTATGGGCCATGTTGGATTTTACCCTTAAATCATTTTTAACGCAAAGAAGAAGAAATTAGCTCCAAGGGAAGTGGTTCAACAAAAGCAAAAAGCCACTTACCAAGTGAACCCTCCATTCTTGCAAAGATTCAGCCTAGGAAAGAAAAGTTAAACAAATTATTGAGATTATATATAAATTGAAGAAGTTTGGTCTATCTTCAGTCATATTAATATATTTCATTGTTTTAATTTATCAGGATTTTGATTTTTTGCTTCTAATTAAGAAATAACCACGTGAGCAGTGCTCACCTTGCTTATAACTGTTTGTGCCAAAGTTGAAAATGAGACAACCAATCGTATAATTTCATTACCCTTTTACAAATGCCGCTGGTGAATCTGTCGACTAGTGAAGGAGACAAATTCCAAAACGTAAAAATATTTGCATTTATATTTTTCCGGTCCGTACGCCTACGAATTCTGCAATCTGATTGCCTCTCTTTTTTCCGATATCTGCCCACGGCACTTACTGTATCTTACGTAATGTAACGCGGCTGTTGACTGAGGAAACCAAAAGTTGTGTGGAAACGTATTTGTTTGTGGCCAAAGCTCACTCTTCAAGTAATTGTTGTACAATGGAAGTACATGTCTGGTAATGTGAAGCAACATGGACATGTCAACAAGTGTAAATATTTGCCAGTGAGTCATTTTGAGACGTTTCGGATCGAAGCACGCCGGTGCATTGCAGTGAAAGCAAATATGGCGGCAGCAGGAAAAATACGCGACTCATCATTCAGTGGACGTTCAGGTGTGCTTCATGATTCCTTGGTTATCGTCTCCTAATTTGTATCAGGTGTCGTTTTAGAAATTGCAGTCGCAAAGCCAAGTTTATGCAGTTCATCGAGCTCGCGTTCCGTGTTATTGTGCTCTTGACTCGTTCATTTCAACATTGCAAGTCGAAAAATGAAAGGGAAAAAATCAGAAATGTTATTTATTGATTATACGGTAGATTCTCACAAGATTGGTGTCCATAGTGACCACCACTGCAAATCGTTATGAGCGAAAATTTCGTAAATGATATGTCCATGCTTCATTTGTTATTGTTTGTTTGTGTGCTGTTTTTGGTTCCTTTTTTGGGGGAGAGGGATGATACCTTACGAACATAGAAATCGTATTACGTACTGTAAGTTTGCTTCCTCTTCCGAGGCAATGTAAGACCACTCCGTCATGAATATTTTAGTGATTGCAAACGAAAATGCCAGAATCGCTATCAGGAACTGCCAAAAGATGATCATAATTTGACCAATGATCTGTAGCAACGCGATCTGCATCACTCCAATGCTTCGCATGGACTCGAGAGCACTGCCGAAAACTCTCACTGTCAGGCACATGGTGTTCAGGCCGTACAGGTAGTTGGCAGCGGTGAGAACGTGGTTTTGGTAAACAGAAGCCGACGACAAAGTGACCAAGCGCAAGGCAAAGACAACGAAGAAAATCAACACGGAAACGAAGTCCAGTACATTCCAGGTATCTCTGAAACAAAATACATTTACTTTATATACATGTAAATTAACATTATCTTTCTTCTGCAAACAATCAGCTGTGCAACATCTCTAAGATATCGTGTAACTGTTCCAACAGAAAAAAAAAAAAAAAAAACAAACAAACAAACAAAAAACAAAACAAAACAATTGGTTTAAACCCAGGAATGTGAGCTGTGGGTTGGTTGTGATCGTCTGGGTGAGAGTAGCCTTGGTGCCTGACATTTCGACTCCCTGACTCTTTAGAGTCAAGTGAAGAGGTTGCGTAAACATAAGACGACAAAAAGGACCAATCACATCAACGACCAGAGACATAAATACCGCCACCTTTTTATTTGACTCTGAAGATGACTTCGGCGCAACTCTCCAAATGAAACATGTACATATCCTCTGAGGACGCCTTGGTGCCTTGGAGCGATAGGAAACTCTCTTATTCGAAAAGTTCTTTTCCAGCAAAGGAAACAAAACCCAAAACACTATTGTTTACGTCTTCAATGATTTCAAAATACACTATATAGAGCAGTCCTCATACAGTACGATAATTCTACTTTTAATTGTATTGTGCGTCGTCATCTTGTCAAACTTGGATTCTGAAAACTACATTTCTGTTGGTGAAATTTTCCACGGTGATTGTTCGATTTCTACCAACTGTATTTTGCTATTCCTTTCTGAAGTGTCTGCGTTTTAACACTACTGGCGTCTGAAATTGTGTTCAGGTTGGCTAGTCGATGCCTTAAAGAATCCGTTTCACGGCTAGCAAGCTAGCAAGCTAGCAAGCTTGCCTCTCATACACTGGCAAAATATTCTGGCAGTTTACAGCCGTCCATCGAACTGCTTGGCCTTGCATCTGGATCTTGCTGTACGTTGTATGTTCCGTTCGTACTCTACCCCATGTCACCAAGAAAATGGCGGTTTACAGTTGCTCGACGCGGATGGCTCTGGGGACGAGGTCGTACGCCAGACTGACAGACATACGAAAATTAAATTTCGAGATGGTGAACCGCTTGGAATCTCCAAAAAAGGCGATACTACTGCATTAGCGTCGTGATTATTACCCTCGCTTACGCTCGGGGATTATTGAATTGGTGCATGATCTGTAAACTGCTTATTTTATCCGTGAGAAAAATTACTAAGCGAAATATTACTACAATATTTAGTGTTCGTGTTACATTGATTTCAGGCAAGGAGAGAGACGAGCATGGAAATAGCTTAGTCAATGTCCACATAAGGATTCTAGTGAAAAAAGTCAAGTCAAAGAGTCGAGGACATAAAAGAACTATAATATCATCATAGCATCTAATCGTTAAAACCGTCTCACCTAAAGTACAGGGTAATGTATTTCCAAAGTCTGTATTTTTTCTTTCTGTCCTTGAAATTTTGATCCAATTCCATTATTATCCGTCCCACAAAGAACACGATGATGGCAAACTCAATTCCGCTGAGTGAAATGGTGGAAGTTGACAGACAGAGAGCATAGTGGAGCACGAGAAGGACAATATAACTGAAAGTGTCCCTCACAAAGACAAAGTAAGGTGTAAGGAAGTAGTGCTTGTACGACTCTGTAGAAAGAAACACAAAATATATCAATAATATATATATGTATATATATATTTATAAAATAGCTATGATACTATGCGCGCCCTGATTGGCTAAATAACCGTGTTAGATGAGAGTATATATATATTGTTTGTCCAGTTGAAATATATATTTAGGCAATTATATCTATCACGTGACCACTGAGAAACACCGTATAACGACAAAGATTAATACATTAAGTCAACATGTTTATATAATTTTATGGTTGCTAGTCATTAGAATGGTAAAACCAAGAGCATTTGGAGCATGCCCAGTTTAAAACTTGATAGTTTTAGGTGGTCACGTGACATATATTTGTATATTTGTATATTTAGAATAGACAACCTATTCGGGATTGGCTGTATATATCAATATATCTATATAAATGTATATATGAATTAATTTCCTATACAAGATAAAAATTATGTATAATTAAAACTTGCATCACAATGGTGATCAAGCAACCTTTTGAACGATGCCATAGGGTGAGCTGATCTGATATGGAAGGGTACGTTATTCCACAAAGCAGCCCCACTATATACAAAACTGTTCTTGATCTGTACGAGGCTTTGGGAGGAGAAGTTTTAAGTCACTATTTCTTAGACTGTACAAGTTACCCACAGTATTCATTTCAAATTGACTTTGGAGGTATTCCGGATAGATTTTATGTATAATCTTATACAGAGTAATGGCCTTATATCTATATCTTTTTTGGGATAGGCTTATCCAGTTCAATTGCTTTAGTATATCTGCTGAAGAAACATCGTAATCATAACACTTGTTGGTAATTACTCTGGCCGCTCTGTTTTGCAATTTTTGCATTCTATCTGTCAGTCCTTTGTTAATGTTACTCCAAACTACATCACAGTAGTCAAAATGGGGTTGGATTAAAGCATTATAAATTGTTTTCAATGTCTTGAGCGGGACATACGGTCGGAATCTCCTTAATCCTCCAATAGCAGATGATTTTTCATAGAGACATGATCTATGTGATTTTTCCAGCTTAATCTATCATCGATATGTACTCCGAGACTTTTACTGCTGTGAACTCTTTCGAGTGGGTGGTTACCTATTTGGATCACGGGAACTTGAACAAGATTTGATAACCTGTGATTGGATGCCATTATCATATATTCAGTTTTGGTAACATTTAGGCTCAGCTTATTTGAAAGCAGCCAATGTCTGGTATTTTCAAGATCATGGTCATTAGTATTTTGAGCTATTGATGCAAACTGTGCAGCAATATAGTAATGTTTGTGTCATCAACATACATTTTAGCTGTAGAGTATTTCAGACAATTAGGTAGGTCATTGATATAGAACATAAATAGCAGAGGCCCCAAAGTAGAACATTGAGGCACACCATAGGACAATTTACGAGATTGGAAAGTATGACTGTTTTGCTGTCTGTCTGTTAGGTACGATTCAAACCATAGTTGGGGGGTATCCTTGATCCCGTACAAGTGTAGCTTCTTTAGAAGAACAGTGTGATCTACAATGTCAAAAGCTTTTTTCAAATCAAGAAAAACTAAGTTTGTATGCTCATTATCTATGTTGGTGTACCAAGAGAGAGAGAGAGAGAAAGAAAGAACAATCGCAACTAATAGTAAAAAGTGAAAAATATATATACCAGACATATTTGATTTTAATTCATTTAGTATAACACAACTAAGGGAGCCATGGAAAGAGCGTTACACACAGACGCAACGCGTAATGTCATTATGCATTATATAGCGGGACCTCCGTAAAATAAGGGAAAGTTCAGCAAAGTTGACAAACTTGAAAGTTAAGCCCGTTCCATGGATGAGTGACCGCCACGTAATAATCGGTAGAATAATTCCTTTTTTCATTTATGGCTGCTACTTTCTGCGGCCAAGTGCATTTTTCTTTTGCTTTATCGAAATGCAAATCGTGGAAGTCTAAAAGAATATCTGGAATTTTGCGCGAAATATTAATTTTGACCCCCGATTCTCTATATTTGTAGACATCCACTGCGATACTTCACATTCCAAAATAAGAGTAATAACAATGAAAGACACTTATATTACTTACCAAAGAAACTCTTGGATTCTGAAACCCAAAATATGATATAAGTAAGAAGATATATCACAAACAACAAACTGCTAAGATAGTAATTATTTTCAGTTATTTTTTTAGCCAGCGTCTGTTACGCAGTTAGAAACGTCTGCAAATTTGGCTTTGTTAAAAATTATGAACCAAGAACCGGACAATCCAAGTACAGGTTTCGTATAGTTGGTACAACGCCACTTGTTTGTAGTACTTTGTACTATTTTGCGTCACCCTCATTAAAAAAGTCTTACTTATTTAATTATACTTAATTAGTATTTACTTTAATTAAAATTGGCCAGAAAACTCAATATATTATAGCAATTAATACTCAAATATAAGTTAATTGGAGAGCGCCCAGCTTTCTCGGAAAGTACAGGTCGTTTGATTATTTTAGACCTGCCATATATGAAAGGAAAATAATTAGCCCAGAATCTACGATAGACATTAGTATTTTGTGTAGCTGTGTTTAACGTGTTTTCATGATACTGAGAAAATGAATTTCTATAATGACAACGTTTACGTACGTAAAGTGTGTACAACGATCCAAGCATGACCCTTAATGTCTGGTTAGATTCTACGGCGCTAAAATCTGGCGGTAGCTCAGGCGACTTTTCGACGTTCAGTTTCTTTTTTAATATTTCATTGACGCCTTTAAAAACTAAATTATCTCCAGTCTTCAACTCGAATGGTAGCGGTATCGTATGATTGCTTTTTACTTACCGTTGTTCTTTACTTTGATGTGCTGACACATTCCAAACACCAAGAACAGGAGTGGGAACAATAGAATGTCGAGAATTGTCCAAAGATGCAAAAATGTCCATATGCACCATCTTTTTCTGTTTTTGACCTTCAGTGAACTGCCATACCACTTTTTGTGAATCAATTCATATACCACAGGATGGGCAAGGAACTGTAAAAATGCAACAACTTCAACTGCTGTTCTTTTAAATTTGCAATTATAATAATGTATTATCCTTGAAAAGGAGGCATTGCTTCCTTAACAAGACTGTACCCGCCACGCCAATGTACGAGGGCTAGCAGTTTGTTTGAAGCTGTCATCAACAACTGACGAATTGCCGTGTAAAAGACTTGTCATTAATTATTGTAGGGACAGGGTGGGGAAAGGAGGGGGATTAGTATTTGGGTATGGAATAAGTAATTAATATAATTATCTGATTCCTTTTTAAAAATAACTGAAGTTTCATGCTGCTTCCTATACCCCCTCCCCTCTCCCCTCACTGTAGAAAAATGTTTCATTCAAAGTGTAAACATCCTCATTTTCGTCTATACATAAATGAGTGATCCCCCATGTTCTCATCTCAAAATCGAGTAAACCTCCCCCCACCACAACCACAAAATAAAACGTGCCTTCATATTTATGGTTGGATTTATAAGGGCTTAATTTTTTACAATTGAACGACTGTAAAAATTGCTAGTAACTTTCCAAAGACGTCATGATTGTAAAAAATATGACTAATTTGCGCCAAAATGCTAAAGAATGATAATGTTTCAGTCAATCATATACATGTAATATAATTATTACCTGCTTTTGGTTCTTCTCTATTGCCGTGTCCACCAAGGCATCTATCTCCTCATTGAACACTTTTTGCCCCTTCTCATGTGTCTTCAGGGGGTCTAACAGATGAAACGCAAATGCTTCTACATCCTTTTCCAATTTTGCTAACTGATGTTCATAGATGCCTTTGGTTTTGGATAGTAACTTTAGCTTGTAGCTGACCTGGGCAAAAAATGAACGTGTACACATAAGCTGTTTCGTACCAGATTTCTAGCCTTCGCTCCAATTCAGCTCCATTTTTCAGATATTGTACCCTGTATAAAGTAGAAGCGAAACAATTCCATTTCCTGAAGCAGGCTCGAAAAAATAAGACCGACTCGTAAAAATACTCCGCCGTATTGCACTCCCTCTGGTGTAATAACCCCTTTTTACTTTATTTAAAACTTTTGTCGATTTTGCAATTTTATCTGTTATATAAAGTATGTGCTGCTTCCATGTGAGGTTTTAATCAGTTATTACACCAAAGAACTTACAGTTTTTGACTTGTTTCAGTTTGCAATCTTTTATTGAAATTTTAATGTTCTTGTGAGTTAGTTTTTTAGGTGATTTAAATGAGATATGATTTGTCTTTTTCACATTAATAGACAACTTATTATCTAACCATTTAACAACATTTTTTAGTTCACTTATAACTTGTGTGTCCAGCTCATTTATGTTTTTATTAAAAGTGAATAAGCTGGTGTTGCCTACAAAAAGGAGAAATGACATTAGTCACGTTAAACTGCTTGACCTTGTATCTGCATGTTGTTGTACAAAATCACTTCCGTTCGTACTATATCGCTTCTCACCAAAATGGTTAAAACTTCACTGCTGTGCAACCGCGCATGGAGGTCGTACGCCAGATAGCCTGCACAACAGGCGCTTTTCTTTACAGGGAGCGCGCGCCCACACTACTTTGTCAAAACTCGAATCAAAACGTACCAATCAGAAAACGCGCGCGCGGGAAATTACGTTATTAACTGTCGAGTGAACTACGAAAAAATCAACGTGTACACGCATGAGTTCTCAAATTGGCTGATTGTTGTTGTCAAATATCTGCCGGGAAAACTCCTACGTACGTTCTTTTTTTTTTTTTTCTCGGTTCGCCTCCCAACTTGCGCGCGCTCCCCGCTTATTTCGAACGCTGTCGCCAACTCTAATGCTTATTTGCCAATCAGAATTTTAAGATCAGATTCTGATCGTAAATATTCATTTGCAAGTAACACGGTTGAAGGACCTTCTCGTACCAGAGTTCCAGTCGCGCGGACAAATACAAGGGCCTGTTGCGTAGGCTATACACCAAACAGACTGACTTAGACACATTAAATTTCGAGATGGCGACTCGCTTGGAGTCTCGAAAAGGTGCGACACTGCACCATTAGCGTCGTGATTACTACCCTCGCAGAGATCGGGTATAAAACCTCGGTTAATATGAATGCTGATAATGTTCCATGTGCTTTGCTTTTGAGGTAATACACATATTTTACTGCTAGTATGTAAACTATAGTTAAACCCTCGCCTACCTCAAATGACATTTCGAAGGAGTTACGGTTAACCTTCATAAGACTACGTGGTGTCACCAACTCGTGGATGTCTTCGAAGTTACACGAACCCAATGCGGCGTTCAGTTCTTCTTCAATAGCTGTACATTGGTTAAAGAAATGTGGCAGTGTTTTCATGTAAAGCTATGAGAATATTTTTTTGTAAAACGAAGACACTGATTTGACTTAAAGGGGCTCGGTCATTAGTAACGCATGCGTCTTTTTTAAATGACACGGCGTGCATTTTTTATGAGCTTCAACGGCTAATTCAATTTGTTTTCAATTTGTTTTGTGTGCGAACCTCAAAACAGGTTAAAGTTCTCCCAAAATCAAAGCAAAACCTAAAGGGTTTACTTCAAAATACACGGACCTTACCACGCTAGCTTCTCTTGTCAACGGTTCTCATTGTATAATTTGCCGCCGGCTCAAATCGCAGCATATTTATCGAATAGACAGCTTTCCAACCCGACGAACTTTAAATCTTGAAAAAAAAAAAAGTTGTCTGCGGAGAGAAATACACTAGCTGAAACTGTCGACAGAAACGTATTTATTAAGTTTGTGTAAAAAATGACTGGCCCATAGCATAAACAAGAACAGCAGGCTTTTATAGTTTGCCTTGGCGACTGCTCGATTTCCACCGACTGAATTTTGCTTTTTCTTCCTGATAATGTACCTCAGTTTTAAGACAAACGACGGGGCCTTAATTTGTATTTTGTTGTGCTCGAGCTTTGCTTCGCTTCATTCGCCATTAGTCAAACTTGAAAATGTTAGCCTGACGTTTTCAAGTTTTAAGAGTTGAGCTACCGCGCGTCAACAGCTCATGACCGAGCCCCTCTAATGTGTCGCCTACAAGTCTTTACCATCCTCAGGGGCAGATCGTGGGGAACCCTTGATCAACCCCTGGATCTCGACCCTTATCTGACGTGTTTAGAACTCGATATATAGAACGTGTTACAGTTGGTAATAGTCAAGCTGATAAGAAAAACAACACTGAAGTAATTAATAAGTAAATGTTATAACATAATTCGTAGCATGTGTCTGCAAGCGTTTGCATTTTATAAAATTCAACGTTGTCTCGCAGTTGCTCTTTTTTTTTCCCTTGTCGTTTATCGTTTGTTTTGTTTTGACTGACTTGGTGGCCGAGCGGTCTGGGGTGGGGAACCTGAATCCGTAATGAAGCTCCAAGCCAGGGGGTCGTGGGTTCACTTCTCACGGCCGGCAGTAGTAAGAAGGTTTTTTTAATCCGGGGAGGCAACTCCAGCGGTTTTTCGCCTTATGAACCTGTCTTCTTTTTACAGGTGTTCTACCGGTCGAACATTTAAACACGAGCCTCTAGTTCAGGAGAACTGGGCAACCACTCCTTATGCCTCGACTTTAAATAAAGATGTTAATTTATATTTTTTACTTAATATTGTTGTATATTAATTTATGAAAACTATACAGGAAGCATTGTCTATTGAATATTGCAGTACTTGCCTTTAGCGTCGTCTCTGATGAAATCTGTCTCATCATCCCCAAAATCTGAAACTTGAAAGAATGATGGCAGATTTGACTTTGAAACTAGCAGAACATTCACGATAATTTTAATGTGGTTATATTGCTTTTCCGCATCTATTTTGTGCACCGATTCTATTCAAGTATATTGTTCTGTGGGTGATAGTACGATCGATGCTCAGCTTTTAGTAAATTGTCATACCTTAAAATGTCAAAAACCTCAACAGTCCTCGCGCCCATGGCCAGAAATAGCGGACACGCATGCGCATTAGGGGCTGCAATTTTTTTGGCTTTCAGTGTAAACTAAACAAGAGACTTTACTATGAAGATGGACACAAAAATCATCGTACCTTTGAACTACAGACTAAATAGCAAGCTGTTCAACCGGATTCTCTTATAATACAAGGATACCGAAAATATTAACACAAAATCAGTAGCTGTCCATATGTACTTCTTGCGTTTTTCCAGTGTAAAGATGCAAGACACGTCTAAGAGACAACAGTATGACAGACGAGCTGAAAACGGCATACTGGATGAGAGTAGCTGACCGTTTTGCCTCGAAGTTGTTGAAATAACGAAACTGTTCAATCGGTTCTTACTTCGAGAAAGGTCATTCTTCTGAACAAACTTATTGGTAACCCTCGGCACTTTGTATCTCTTGCGTTTTTGGATTATAAAGATGTGTTTTGTTGAATTTAGCCGCACAATCACTCGATACGCACGCTTAGTGAAGCAAGGTTCGATGCTACTCGCGATCGGTTCTAGCTCCCTCCGATCGGCCCGGCGATCGACCAAGTTGTTCAAAACAAACTGTGTAGCCTTGTGAGTAAACCATCCTGCAAAGTGAGTTCAGGATTTGTTTTGGGAATTTAATGGAGCTTTGAAAGAGACGTCGCGAATTGTGACGCATAAATACGGTTGTTCAAGAACGGACAAGGAAACTCTGTCCAGCAAAGCAGGAACTGTTTTAATACCGCTAAATTGTAAGACTTGTTCATCCTTTCTTCTAACTTCAGCATAGAATTTGCAATTAAACTACAGCACCAAGTTTTACAAAACTGACCGTGCGTGTCACCAGTCGCTTTGAAACATTTCAGATTTTCCATTCGCGGCATGCTGTTTCCAATAATCACTACGATCTCGGAACAGTTTTTCAGCAATCGCAGTGATCGTAGCAATCCAGTGGTCTCTGAACACTTTTCTGAGCGATCGCAGTGATTGATCGCAATCTGGCATACTTCAGCTAATTGTACGTTTGGTAAACAAACTGCTGCCCGCGATTTTGGGTGGGAAGAGCTGCCGCGGACGCACATTGTGGCGGGAAATACCCGGCCCGCTGACAATGTTGCAGGCTCAGAATGTCCGCTATTTCTGGCCATGCGTTACTTTCGATGTGAAATATTTCTTAGTATAATAAGCACAATAAACTACTTTTGGCGAGGAAATATGCACGGTTGATATTTTCTGAGGGCAACTGTGAGCGTCGAGTAACAGATGATATGTCCAAGGACAATTATTTGTGCATATTTCCGAAGACTAAAGTACAGTTATATTGTCTTTATTATCTTCAAATATCTCCTCTCGCAGCGTGGAGGATTTAAACTGCTTCTTTGACCAATGAATCGATGTCCTCCTCGGTAGTCATCTCGTAATGCTTTTTGTGATTAAAAAAATAAAACTGCGCTCGTATTGTAATAAACGGCGATAGTTTGCCTGTCGGTAGTTATTTACTGATAACGCCCGCTCGTGAGCTGACGTTATTCAGTCACGTGTCACGATTCTACCAATGACGCGCGGGGGGAAATATTTGATGGGTCATAATCCTGGATATTAGTGCCTTGGACATCTGTTCCTCAAATCTTACTGCTTGCTTCTCTAAACAGATAATATCCTTAGACAACATACGTATAAATATTGATAAAATACCCAGAATAAAGACATATCCCACAGCCTTTATTTTCTCTCAGAATTTGCCTTCAAAAATCGCGTGCACAGTAAACATATCATTTATGTCTTTCACCTGTAAAAATACCGCGCGCGATTAAAATATCTGTTTTTAAAACTGGAGTAATCCTGGTATTTCACTTATATCTATGTAATAACTTACGGTTACGGACCAAGAAAACACGTGGTTGCTAATAAACACAGTGAAATATATTATGTCTGGTCTACTGGTGTGCAATATGTCTACTTGAAGCTTACCCGTGGAACACCAATTGCTTTTTCCCTTCAATATTGTATTGCAAGAGTCCAGTTGCAAACGCGGAAGAGTGTGGCACGCGGGAAGTGTGACCTCCCTCCCTGCCTCGCGACTGGGCTCTTTCAGTACAGTATATTAGAGGGAAAATCTGCTCGCAGTCTACATTGGTTTTTACCTTCAAACACTTTCTTAAAAAGGCTTGAAGAGATGGACTCAGTACCTCCCTCTGAGTTTTGGCTTTGGTCATCTTCTTCGACCCCTTCCGTTGATGCCACCTGGTCGTCACAAGACTGGTTTTCAGGTAGTTCAGACTCCATTATGAGGACACTATCACTCCTGTAAATAAAACGATTTATTAACCCTATGGTGCTTTTTGTCAAAAAGGCCGATTTTGGCCAAAACTTGAAAACTCTTGAAACTTTCAGGAAACTTTCCTGAACTGCAGCCATTTTATTCCTATGTTGACTGCCTGAAAGGCTTTCCAAAATCATTTCAGTTTTCCTTGAATAGGCTACTCCGTCAATATCGAACACTTTTTAAAATTTGAAAATTGTTATAAAGTTGAGGTCTGTTTACATGCAAAAACTGGATAATTGGACGAAGTCTTCAAGCATGTTGTTAAATGAAAACAATCAGTTTTGGAGACACCAAAAATACCAAACAAAGCAATAGTTCATAAATACAGCACTTTATTTTCAAATCACTAAAAACCCTACGTCAAAAATCTGCATTTTGCTGATCAATACAATTTACATCAAGTTTTGGCTGCCAAAGACTTGATCTTGACGGTCTGATCTCGCAGTCTACGCACCGCAGACCTTTTTGCCGCGAGATTACTTCAGATTGACTGCTTTTCTCTGTGGCTTGCCACAGCCTATTACTGGTCACCAAAACGACCATCAAATTGCCCACATTAGGTCACAAATTTATTAGTGTTATAATCACTGTTATGTGTTTACCCTCGTTAACAGAGAGACATCACTTGCTTACCGACTTAATAGGTCCGACGGACTTGTAAGCCCCAAATTACGTTTAACAGATTTCTAAATTCCAAATTACGTCGGACGGACTTTATTTCTCGACGCACTTCCAAAGTCCCACATGTCCGACGAACTGGTTCTAAATTGCTTCGAACAGACTTCCACTTCTAAAACTTCGGACTGGTTTCCAAATTGCAGTCCGAAGAGTAAAAAAAAAGACCTTGAATGATGCAATAGCTGGAGCCCTTTCATATGCCGTTCATATTCCAATCAGTAAATATTTAGGGAGATGAAGTTGAAAACGTACAAAATATCTGCATTTACTAATTGCTCAATAATCTCGATTTTTATCCATGCCATCTGTAACTGCGAATTGTTGTGGTATTCCAGAACAAACACGTGATATGTAAAAGTCCCATGTTTGTCTTGTTGTTGAATATTAGTATGGGTCGTTTGGGACGGTAGGGGGTGGCCTGATGAATGTTGTACTTGCAGGTGATGGAACCACACGGCATGTTATACTCTCTTAGTAAGGTACGTATCAAAAGCAGAATCACGTAATTTGTACAGAAAAATGCTAAATAGTTGAAATATACATGCAGTATAGTCAAGGAAAAGTCATTAAACCTGTTCGGCGTTTTAGAATACAGTGACCATTCATTTGCTAATTTCTTGTGGTTGTGTTTGTTTTGAGTTTTTGTGCACATACAAAATCCCGGCTTTTCGACAGTGAACACATTTTCCATAGACACCATTTACCAAGGCTCTGTGTAACCAAACGTGGCCCGAAAAAAAATTAATTAAAACAATCCCGAGAATTCGGTTGTAAATCAAATGGATCAGACTATTTTCCGGAAATTTTGTTCTGTAATTGTAGAACACCTTATGAAAAGTACACTTTTTTCCAGTTTGAGACTGACCGCCGAACGTTTTCAGTATCATTTGAAGATTTCTTCTGTTTCCACATCAGCCCTGAGCGATTATATCTCTCGTAAGCGAGCACCTCCCGGTAAGCGATCAATAACCAAAATACCGATTGGTTTCCCACTCAACTGAATTACCATATTACTGAAATATCTAGTAGCAAACACTCGTAAGCGACCGCGACGAATTTTGCAGAGGCTCACCGTCTGAGTTTTTGACTTCCGGTAAGCGACCACTCTATGAGGCAAAGATACGCGAACTGTACCCTAGAAAAGCCACAGGTCCAGATGGAGTACCAGCTCGGCTCTTGAAATTAGCAGGGCTATCCATTGTACCTTCCCTTACAAGTGTGTTTCAACAAAGCGCCAGGGCATGCAAACCTCCCGACCAGTGGAAAGTCGCAAGAGTCAGCGCGGCGTTCAAAAAGGGCAGCAGAGAGGAAAAAACGTCCTACAGACCTCTATCCATGCTTAGCATACCAGGCAAGATAATGGAGTCTTGCGTGGCCGAAAACATCAACAACTACACCGCCGCTGCGGACCTACTGGACAACAGACAACGGGCGCACAAGAAGGGCAAGTCCACCGAGCAGCTACTGATACACCTCACGGAGAAATGGAGATCAGTAATAGAAAAGAAGCTGTTTGTTGGCATACTATTCATAGATTTCACAAAGGCCTTCGATACTGTCCCGCACAATATCCTATTACACAAACTGAGAGACCTCGGGATAAGTGAAAACATCTGGAAATGGATAAAGGAATACCTGGCAAATCAAAGGCAGTTCGTCAAAATCTACGGAATCGACTCAGACACACTAAATATACCGCATGGCGTACTACAATTAAGGGTCGGTGCTTGGCCCAACCTTGTTCTCACTATTCACAAATGACCTCCCACCTGCAATACAGTCTGGCGAAACATACCTATTTGCGCCAGGATGATACCACAATCTACTACATCGCAGAATCTATAGATGCTCTAACCATCAAGATGAACAACGCCCTGAAGGAAGTTAAAGACTGATGTGACAAAAACTCGCTAGTACCGCACCCAGATAAATGCAAAGCAATGGCATTATACCGGAAGACATTCATCGGCCCTGTACAAGCTTTGAGACTTGGTGACAACATAGTCCACTGGACCAAATCAGAGCGACTGCTTGGGACACAGGTCGACAAAAAGCTGAACTGGTCGGATCATGCAATCACCGTAGTGAAATCATACGCCTCAAAACTAAGTCTTCTTCGGCAGATGAGGTTTTTTCCCCAAGAACAACTAGAAGACTTCTACAGCAAAGTGATCCTACCATCCATCACATATGGCTCACTGGTATGGGGAACATACAACGAAACACACCTAAACAACTTGAGAAACTGCATGCAAGAGCAGGCCGCATTATATACAGGCTGCCATGGGACACCAGCTCGGAGGAAGTCCTAAATCGCACTGGATGGAACACTATAGACACCATGTACAAGAAACGACTCGCAACATTCGCATACAAATGTATAAATAGACAAAACACAGATTTATTTATGAAGCACACAGACAGCTCAGTTAACTTCACATTGTTTAGACTATATATATATATTTAGGATAATTTTTTAGCAATTAGTTTAACATAAATACACGACCCCACCAGCCATGTTGCTTTACACTATCGTGTTTAAATAAAGTATTCAATTCAATTCAATGCTCCCAAAGTGCAGTTTTCTGACCAAAGACTAATTCCCTTGCAGAAACCGGACCGGACAGAACACTGACACTTTTAATTTAACGTGCGAAGGATACGGGCTTTTTCTTACAACTCAAGTTAGGATTGGTTCTACTGTAATACTGTAATTAATTATACCGTAATGCAAAAATCTATGCTACAAAGGACCTCTTGCGCACACGACAAAAAAAAAACAAAACAAAAAAAAACAAAAAAAACAAACGGGAAGGTTATTTTCCCTTCTTTTCTCTGATTTTTATCATTTTGTATTGTTCTGATTTCACTCAGAATAGTTCAGTTCCCGGAAATGAAGCGCCCGTCAGCTTTTGTGTGTGGCTTGTTTGCCAACTGTAGCATAAACGGTTGGGTTGGCCGTTGCATAATGGCATTCTAAGCGATTTTCCAAATTGATCGCCAAGCGGAAGAAGTGGTTTTTAGATTGTTGTCAATCATTTTCTTTACTACAAAATTCCACTGTCCTCGTTTCTGATTGGTTCCCCAACCGTGATCAATAAGAGTACAGACGCACGGAGCTGATGTGAGCACCGCGGAACACAAAACGTTGCCAAAATTTTCAATGGATTCCGAACCCGTTTTCGAGTTAAAACTTTTCAATTTCGACTGTGAAAACTACGTCCCACTGTTTTCGTTCTTCCTCAGAGCGCTCCGACCGCAAAATAAACCACAACTGTAATAATTTGTAACAAATTTGATTGTTCATTCAGTCAGTTAATATATTCATAAATCATACAGTGTCAAATGTTAATCAATTGTCATTTTCTTGACCAATTAAAATTTGTCATTCTTCTACTTGATGGCAAATAAACCAATCAGATGTTGGATAATATTTTGACAGTGGCGACAGTGGAATTTTGTTGAAAAAACAAATCGCGTATGGTTTGCCGTTGTCTGTACTCTTATTGAAAACGACCCCACCAGCCATGCTGCTTTATACTATCGTGTTTAAATAAAGTATTCAATTCAATTCAATTCAATGCTCCCAAAGTGCAGTTTTCTGACCAAAGACTAATTCCCTTGCAGAAACCTATCGCTATCGCTCGTTGTTCCACTTGCAGTTTTGAGCATTTTATGACGTCATATACGTTATCAATAAGAGTACAGACAACGGCAAACTGTGCGCGATTTGTTAGGGCCCGGTCGCACTGGAAATTTTAGTCGATAATAACTCAGCATCGAGAACAATACGAGGGCTTCTTTAATGTTTGCTAGCAACTTGTTGACATATATTTCTTGTGACAAGCGCTGTTTGCACTTCAAATGATGCAAATGTCGATATTAATGTTGTTAAAGTTGCGAGTGCGACCGGAGCCTTAAGTGTAGTGTTCTGATTCACTCAGTCTTCTCGGAACCGAAGCGGAAACGCCGGTATGGAGAGTCAGTTCCCGGAAAGGAAGCGCTCGTCAGCTTTTGTGTGTGGGGTGCTTGCCAATTGTAGCAAAAACGGCTGGCATACCTACGTAAATGTAACCTTGTCCTCATAAGTTGGTGTAAAGGAACAGTTTTAAAATAGCCCTTCAATCTGTCTGACGCGGTCTTCTTTTCCGGCTTACTGAATGTCATGCGTTTCTGGCGTTTTAGTTACACCAGTTTGACTTCCAACACCCAAGACACTTTAACTGCATTATAACTTGCATATTAAGATAAATCAGAGCTAAAACACATCACTGTTTGACTGGTCGGCGTTAATTGAAGGTATGAGAAGCATTTTGATTTCCTATCACATCTGAGAAAAATGTAACGAAATTTCGTGACCCAGCTAATAAAACTGAATGATAATCGTTGTGTCAGTACTTGCGGCTTGTTCTTGTGTAGCAGCGCATATTTCCCAGTTGACTGCGCTCTTGCGATTTCGCTTATGAAAATCTGGGTATATAGGCCTCATTTTGCTCGACTTGTTCACGTCGCGCCTTTCCTAACTCGCTCTCTCAGTCGCAGTACATTGTAACAAGTTTCATCAATTCCAAACAGTAAATGTGATCGCATGTCGGAATCAAGCGTCGACGAAACGAAACAAAACATCGCGTTATGCAGGGAAGTAGAAACTTAGTATATATGCAACCGCTAAGTGCGTTGCAAACTTGTGTCAGACAAGAAGAAACATCAATGTACTTACCAAGATCCGCGGCTGAGGCAGTTGCTGACTGATTGGAGTTTCAAACTATGTAAAGTTTATGTATATGCTGTCTGATCAGTTTTGCTAAAAACAGGAAATGCTTGTGAGCCCGCACTCCTTGAAATCGATACGTTTCGACTTGCGTGCACAACGGTACCCACCTACCTCAGTTTAAAGTGCGGAAATCACATAAAGCGGAAATGGAAGATTATCACGAAAGATTAGATTCAGGATTGTTCCCTTCAGAATTATAATACATTACTGAAAACCGAAGGCCTCGTAAGTTTGCTTCGTGTTTACACGAGAGACATTTACCGCAGGAAAAAAAATACCGCGGTAATTTGCATTTACTAGAAATACGATAATCGCAGATACCCCCTCACTCTGCCATTGACGGGACTTTTACTTTGGTAATATAACTCCCAACAAGAGTAGCCTTTGTTTTACCGAAATGTTGACTCAATCTTTTCTTCGAACTCAAGTGCTACACGCAAAGGAAGGAGAAAAAGAATGGTGTGTTTTATACTTTTGCGTTGAAAAAAGAATCGATTGAGTGACGGAGTACGTATTTCCCACGGTCGGCACGTCAAATCAATTCATACAGTCTGCCAAGCACGTTCTCAAAATTTAATACTCAAAGTTTCAAGTTGGTCGGCCGTCGTAGTACGGGAAAAAGGGAACACTGATTTTCCAATTTTGAATTCATAGGCAGTACAATTAAATAGGCTTCCTGTGCGACTTGTTTTTACTCTGGACTACATGCACCAGACTCAGGCATGCATATTTAATGAGCTCGAATTATTTTGTATGTGAACCCACTCAAGACAGCAAGATTTCTCCCAGAATTAAAGCAAAACTTGAACAGTTTACTTCAAATTATACACGGGCTTCGGACCCAGTAATACTTCTAAGGGCTTGTGAACGATTCTCGCTGCAATCACCGCGTGTCAGATTACAGAAAAATAAGACGGCTGACTAAATCATTCAAGACTCCAAGTTCCGATTGCTATGAGCGAATACGGTAGCCGAACCTGGCGACAGAAGCGTAGTAAAACAATACTTCGAGGGAAAATGATCAGCATACAGATTTTAATACATTCTTGAAGTGATCGAGTTATGCACCTATCAATGTTAAGCCCGAGGGGGGGGGGGGGGGGGGGGGGGGGGACAAGGGGTGGGGATTTGACATTTCACCCTTCAAAAATGTCAAAATCCCCACCCTTGGGACAACACATTTGGTCAAAATTCCCCCATACCACACAAGAGCAGACAGTCACCTTTATCACTGGGGCGGGCGTGCTCGCCCCAGTGATAAAGCCCCCCCCGTCGGGCTTAACATTGATAGGTGCATTACAAGCTATACGGGATAGAATATATTTGTCACGGTGATTGTTCGATTTCCACTGACTAACCTTTGTTGCTTGTCCTTTCTAAATAAGTATCTGAGTTTAACACAAAACGGCGTCTGAAGCTCCCGATTTGCTTTCAAGCGCTGTTCCCTTTGCGGAGCCGTTTCTTCGGCACGCTTCCGTTCATGATGCTGTCGGTTATAACATGTTTGTCGTCTTTTCTCTAGAAGGATTTGGCGCTGTTCGATCGTTTCACGATTTCGCCTTGCCCGTGCCTGTTTCCTTCTCTTTTGAAGACGAGCTTCGCGAGACTGTTGTGTTTCAAGTTTTCCAGTTTTCCATTTTCGTGAACACAGCTACGATATACTGTATCTAATTTCTCTTACTGCGAGTAAAACTACAGGGCCACACGTGATCGATCCGGCCTTTGTTATTGGTTAAGCAGCGATAGGAACTGGGGACGAGGTCACACGACAGACTGACAGACGAACGTTAAATTTCGAGATGGCGACACGCTTGGAGTCTGACGCGCTTGTATGACTATCGACTGGTGGAGGGTGTCTTCTGTCCCTGGAACAACTTTTGTTTCCCAGGCTTTCGTTTCAAGTTGCCTTTTTAAAAAAAAAAAAAAAAAAAAAAAAAAAAAACGCTATATATGCTAATAATAATAATAGCGCTGTGGTTTTGTTAATAATTGAACGTCCGAGTTCTTTTGTCAACTTTGTAATGCATAAACCAAATATGCTGTTTGGTCTATATTTTGTTTTCTGACAGTTTTTCTGTGATTGGTGCTTTTGGTAATACTTAATGGTGTTGGTTTCAAAGGTTAATTGAAAACTTCAACAACTCCAAAATCAATCCACCTCCATCTGACTCGTTCTAGGAGAAGAGTAGTACCTTTTGATCTGTGCTACTACAAGCTATTAGTTCTTTTGAATAATTACTTCTTTTCGTGTTGGGACCCAGATATTTTCTAGATATAAACAAAAGCATTAAATTTGGTTGATAGGGCCCACTTGCTTGAATAATTGTCACAAAAAAAAAATGCTCGCACCTCTTTTAGAACGTGAACGAGGTTGGTATAAAGAGCCTTTGGGCCTTTTCTCTGGCGTCCGAACTGATCCTTCACCTGGTCGTAAACGGAGTACAGTTGTGTTGGTACGATCTCATAGTCTTGCCGGTTCTTATAAATACGCTGGAGGACTGGTTCAATGTATTGACTCCTCAGCATGGCTTCCCTGTTGCGATAAAACTCTTCTGTTTCGGAGATGTTTCTCTTTAGCCACATGCTTTCAATTTCCTCCTCCTTTTCCTGAGATTAAGGCATTGATAATCATTATTTCATTGTATCGTCAAATCTCTCTTAACGGACACCCGTCTAAGACGGACACCTGGTAGAAGCGGTCCCTGCCGTTACTTCAGTCATTTACTCTGACTGCCTCTGAAAAATGGACAGTTAGAGCTGGTCCCAAAGACAGTTCACAATAATATAATAACCCTTTCACTCCCAAGCTCAAAATGCAGATCCTCCCAACAAGAGAGGAAAGATAAGAGGAAAGATAAGAGGAAAATGTATGAGTTATGCAGTGAGAATTGATAGTTTAATCAGGTATCCTCTGAGCAAGGTGTTAAAAGCCAAGTTCTCCTTACTGTATAATATATATTTATGCTGCCAAATCTGAAGGAGAAAATTGAACTTGATCATTCTTGACCACAAATTTAGCACTGTATTAGTCTAGCTGGGAGAGTCACACCCTACTTTGACACTTCTCTGACATATTTAGTTCACACAGTCAAGTACTGTACAGTTGTCGTGTAGATCACATTTTTCATTGAACTTGTGTAACAGTATAAATCTTACTATACTTGCACCTCACTTTGACACAATCTGACAACAGCCATCTAGAAACAAATTAAAGTACCACATTACTGCGAGATGTGTACATTTAACACATGTGAAGGGTGCTAACGAAAGACATGCTACTGGTCTACCAAACTTTAGTCCTTTGGGTTTTACTTAAACTTTCTCAACAAGTATAATGGAGAAGAAACCTGCACATTTATTTGTATCATGCCCTGCATGTAACTGAATCTCTGCATCTCCATCTCCATCTCCATCTCCATCTCCATCTTTTTACCCCTCTCATTCTCTCTCACCTGATAGTTGATTTACCTGTAGATTGCTTTTGTTGCATGAGTCATGAAAACATGTCCTTTAAAGGTGGTCTAGGAATAAGCACAAAAAAAGTCAGCAGAAATCAAAAGAAATCATTTGAGGACATTCTGTTAGGCAATTTTACAAGTTGAATTGAAATTACCACACATGCGTCTAATTAAAACACATACAATATACATTGTACAGTAGCTATACTATCTAGTGCATATATGAGTATGCATGTTATTCAGAATTTGCACAATTAGCACTCTAAAGGCAGCAGCAAAACTCACCTTTTCCAGAAACCAAGGTAAAGCTACACAGTGGTCCAAATGAAAACTAAGGTACAATATTTACAATATTTAAATTAGATATAGTGTTGTTTCCCGCTGGCTGCCGAATGAAAAAAGAATGGAAGAACCTGCAGTATTATCTTTCACAGGAGCTCAGGGTTCACACTAGGAACCTGTTTGCAGAGGTAAGAGACACCAGGGATGTGGGATTTGGCAGTTTTTCTTGTTGTCATCATGCATGATCTGGCCTCCCCACCCACCCTATCCACGTTTCAGAATATTTGGCACTGTTGGTCCTCCATAACATATTAATAATGTAAATCTTTTTTTTTTCTCTAAGCTGGAGAAGCTGTAAGCTGAAAAGCTGTTAATGGGTTCATCAGCACCACACTGTTAAATCCCCATTTCATAAAAAGAAAAGGGGGGGGGGGGGGAGGTGTTGATCATGCAATCAGAACCCTCACAATCCTATTAAGGCCAGACTTCGTAAGTGAGATAGAATAAACAAGCAGTTAAAAAAAGTCTGCAATTAATATAACTTACTGGCTAACAAGCAGCAGGTCAATTTCTGCCATATCAATCTCATCAAGAAATGGCAATGACTCCAAGCCTGTCATCCCAGGATGAATACCACAATCCAGCTATAGCAACAGCACACTAGAGAGCAAAGATACAGTTTGGTCAATATTTTACTACTGTATCTACATAAAACTGCATGTAAGAAACACTCAAAGCATTCTTAGCATGTACATGCATTCTGTATATTACTGTACTGTAGAAAATGAGCAAAGTATTAATCCTTTAAATCGCAAGATCAAAATGCAGATTCTTCTAACCTTCTAATTAAAAAATGTATGAGTGATGTAGTAAGAATTTATAGATTATCCAGCTATCATGTTAGTAAGGTATCAAAAGACAAGTTTTCCTTCATGTATTTCTAGTTGAGAAACTGAAGGTAATATTGAAGTTGATCAATCTTGGGAGTCAAAGGGTTAATCATTTGGTACTGTAGCCACATCATACAGTTTTTGTCTGTGCAGTACTGGTAATTATAAATTGTGATTATCTGGCCACATTTGGTTAATTAACAATATAACAACATTATCCTTAATAGTTAGTACCATAAAATGCCAAGTGGTAGACGTCAAGCTATTGAGCCAAAGACTTGCGTGTATTGTAAGTGGCACAAGCCAAGAAAAGGAAAATCACCAATGACCATTTGGATCTAGATTGTACTGTAGGTATTGGGAAGGGTACTTCATGCAGGGGCGGATCTAGTATTTTGAAAGAGGGGGTGGCTGGGGGCCGCGTCAGTATTGGTGTTCGAGTGCCAGAGGTGCGAACTGATAGGAGGGTCCAGGGAGACTAGAATCTAGAGTCTCTGAAATGCATTTTCTGCATTTGAGACCACTTTTGAGCACAGTTAAGAGTCTAATTTTCAAACGTAATATACTCTATTTTACACATGGTAAGCACAATTTGATTACTGCAAATACCTGCCAACATTTTTCGATTCCAAGGTGTTAGGTGTTTTCAAAATTGTGGGGGTGGGGGAGGGGGGTTGGCACGAGCGTCTGAAAAGCGCGAGCTTCTAGGGGGGTCTGGGGGCATGTTCCCCCGGAAAATTTTGAAATCTAGTCTTCCTGAAATGGCATTTCCTTCATTTTCGTGGTAGCTTTTAGCCAAATTAAAGTGTTTTTAGCCAGGCGTGAGAAATTGGTCTGCAGGCGTGAGTTGGCGTGAGATCGACCCGCAGGGTCTTATCTTAACGATAAAGTCAATGTGGTCTACAACAAGAAAGAAGTAGTTGGCTCACTCTGCCTTAGTTATGTTAATCAGCCAAAAGTGAAGGTGACATCATCCTTCTGGGGTTTCAGTGCCATAAAGTTCTCGCAAACCTGCCTTCTGTTGATGGAAACTGTGTGTACATGCATGGCAATGATAGCAAAATCTGACGCTCGTCCGGTGGTCATTGTGCTGCAGAGCAAAGTATGAACCTTCCAAACACAAGAAAATGATCTCTCCACCTCTGTGCTCCCCATACTCCTGAACTGACCAACTCGCGTAAAAGAAAATCAAATAGTGTATTTTTTATCACTGGTTTAACCAGAAAACAAAATTACATATATTGAGACACATGTCCAGATTGATCAAAATACCCCAAATTCCTCTTTTTTCCAATTCAGGGGGGGGGGGGGGGGGGTGGCTAGCCACCCAATCCACCCTCCCCCCCCCTCCCTAAATCCGCCCGACCCTGTCATGATCACACTGACTCTTAATTTACGTACCATGACTTTCTTTTCTTTGAATTCCAGAATATGACATGATCGTTCCACCTCTTGCCCAGCACCTCTGAGTACATGAACAAAAACAACAAGATGCAAAGCAAAGTCCACGTGAGCCCAAGTCATAAACGCAAAAACGTAAGCCATTTTCAGAATGAAAACCAAGCAGGGGAATTACTTAAACAAGATACTCACAAAGTAGTAACGGTCAGGAGATCGCTCTCCTCTGGAGGAACTGCTGACTCTGATTTCCTCTTCGTAGTTACAGGCGCCGCCATTTTGAAAATGCCTCTATGAGCCCGCATTATTCCGGTCAGCTCTGTACAGTTCGTATGAGCCCGCGCGCCGCATTATTGTACAGTTTGTACGCGACGCATTCTGGGAAGGGCGGATTCCTCAGAAAAGCGACGAAAAGAACAAAACTTGTGCGCTTTAATTCCGGAAACAGCTGAGCATGAGAAAGGTAGAAGAATGAATTACGATATGGCTATTTAACATAATTTTGAGATACGTGTTTAGTACCTTCTCGTACAAAAAATTGAAAATATAAAAAGGATGGTTGAGAGAAATTGTGGTTGCATGCAGGTGATGTTCCTGGCAGCCTCTTAACCCAAAATGTTGGGTTAGGAGGAACCACATTGTCGCTATTAAAGACTTAGCGGATTGGTTGCCAAGAAGGCCTTTGGACCACAATAGGTTTTCGTCTTCGGAGGTGAGTGTTTTGCATTAGGTGCATTAGGACGCTTGCCATAGCCTTGCTCACGAAGGGAGCGTGCTTTCCCTTCCAGCAGCTTTCTGCTGTTCACAAATTCCCGGTCCTTTGAAATGGAGACAGTGCTTCCATTTTTCTTCAGGTGCCGGTCCAGAGAGGCGGGCATGACTCGAAGACTGTCTGGTTCGTACTCCAAGCCGTCCTTCTTTCGTACTTCGGCAAATAACTTTTCTAGCTTCTCATCGAGTTGTTTTGCCTCGTAGCTGAGCATATCCCGGTTGTAGCCTTTACTTTCCGCCCAGCTTAACCAAACACTAACCCAGGTCTTCGTACTTTCTTTGTATTCATTTCGGTTGCTATGGAAACTGAAACTTTTACATGTAAGTATTTCAAATAATTATTTCAAATTAGAAAAAAATACAGCTTGTCTTAACCAATCAGATTTCAGAAATTCTTAGCCTCGTATTTTCTTGTCAATGTTATTCAACCAAGAAAACTGGCCACCATATGGACCTCTTGGAGGCTGTTGAGTTGGTGAAAATTGTAAAAAAGAAGTATGTGCCAGGTAAGCATATTTCCACACTTTCAGTTAATTGACTCCAATATTCTATAGTCTCTGCAGAAGTTTTACAATGTAGCTGAGGGTTAATTTGCTTTTAAAACTTTGCAAACCAAGAAAGGTGAAAGTGCAACTATTCTGTTTTATGTTTATCTATAGTTTTCCCCTCAGTTATATTATAACCCTGGGATCTGACTATAAATAAATAGTCTGATTTAGACAATAGCATTAACTTGGTGCTAAATAAGATACAGTACCTGAGAAGATTTAGGAGAAAATCTGATCACTTTACAAGTGTGCGAGGGCGGCTGCAATGGCCCCAGCTTCTATGGGGTCCAACTGAAGAATTTTGAAATTTGGTTCTCCAAAATGCCATTTTGGAGGCCGGAAACTGAACTGGAAATCCCGACATCCTTACTGGTTTTGGGGAACTGGTTGAAACTGGTCTGGATCCACCCTTGAGTGTATACATGGTGTTTATATGTAGTACTTACTTTCATGAAATCTTTCATTGGTCAAGTACAACCCTGGACATTTGGAAAGAGAGGAGCCTGAGTGCCCCTTAACCAGATAAATTTCTACCATCCTTTTCCTTCTCCTTGAAGCACCAATCGACATTCAGGTTGCATGTGTGAGCAATTTTTCTTCAAAGCTTGAAACATCAGTTTGTAGTAATTAACGACTGACCAATAGCTGGAGTCTCACAGCATGCCATTTTTTCGCTAAAGTAGAGAATACCCGGCCACTGCTTTCCATAACAATACAGTCTATTGAATATCATTGCCTCGTTCTACAAAGAAATACATTAGAATTTCATTAGATTTTATAAGTGGACGGGTATTCTATATTTGCTCCCATTTTTTTTTCAAGGGCCTTAATCGGAGGTACTTCATCCAAGCTGCTCTACTTCCAGACCTTCCTGCCAGTCAAGCTCACATTAAAAAGGAATGTTGTTCGATTGCTTGGCTCATATACTTTGCCTTGTCACAAATTGATGCACTTCCATTCCTCTGACACAGGTAGGTGTAGAATCCCACAACATGTGACACATGAAGCAGAATTTTATTGCAACTCAGCCATACCCCCATTCAATATTTTAACCCCACAACACTGACATCAGCAGCCGGTTGTTCAAAAGCCGGTTAAGCTGATCCAGGATTAACAATAGTTTTTCCTCTCAACCTCTCTGCCAATAAACTGCAGGGTTTTGTTCGAAGATGGATTAAATGTTGTTCCAGCTTAAGACATATTAAGGAAGTCTCTATAGATGAAAGCTTCACATTTTCAGGCTGTTAAATGGCACAAAAGTTTAGACCTAATCCAGGATTAGCCTAGTCATAACCATGCGTCATATTATCACCGGACCCAGGTGGTGTGGGGTTCTCAAACCAAAATATGTAATTTTTTGACGTCATACAAATATGTGCACCGGTTTCACAGACCAAAATAAGCAATACTTAACCTATTCCAGACCCAGAGGGAGGGGGGGGGGGGGGGGGGGGGGGGGGGGGGGGATTGGAACTGAAATCCCTATTTTAGACCATGGAATTTTCCTGGGGCAAAGCCTACTGCTGACAAACACAACATGAAACGCACAATTGGTGGCTTGCAAACGTAAATCTTGTGTGTAAAACCGTTTTTTTAGTTGACAGCTCTGTTTGTGCTGAGAAACGCAAGAGGCTTCTCGTTTGCTTTCTATATTTGGCCTAAATGGCTAAAAAGATATTCTTAATTTCCAAATGAAAACGATTAGTGTGGGCAGGGCCTGAGACTCACTATGGCGTGTTCGAGGAACCAAAGGATCAGGAATGGCTGTTACTTCTTTAAAACCACTTTATTTCAAATGACACACAGCTTACAATTCAGGTCTCAAATTGTCCAATCTATTTTCTGAAGTTAGCTTATCGGACACTATCACTATCAAGTGATAACTTCACCACTTAGCAACTGAAAACTAAAAGAAACACTCATTGCCATATAACTTGAACTTTCATAGTTTACGAGTAGTCATGTCTGCCGATGGACTGGCGTGCCTCAACTACTTAAGACTTTAAAACCTAAGAAAGTCTCAACTATTAAATGCTATAAAAAAGTACTTGACTACTAGGACTGTAAAACTAATAAAGTTTCAACTAGTAAATGCTATAAAATTTCTTGACTGCTAGGACTGAAACTAATAAAGTCTAAACTAGTAAATGCTGTAAAAAAGTACTTGACTGCTAGGACTGCAAGACTAATAAAGTCTCAACTAGTAAATGTTATAAAAAGTACTTGACTACTAGTAAAACTAATAAAGTTTCAACTAGTAAATGCTATAAAATGTCTTGACTGCTAGGACTGTGAAACTAATAAAGTCTAAACTATAGTAAATGCTGTAAAAAAGTACTTGACTGCTAGGACTGTAAGACTAATAAAGTCTCAACTAGTAAATGTTATAAAAATTACTTGACTACTAAAGTTGCCTACACAACAAAATATTAGATTGATAAACATTACGTCAGGGTTTAGGAGTTTTAAATAAACTCATTCAAAACGTATTTAGTTAGGCCAAGCAAATTTTGGCTGACGCGTTATTACACACTCAATTAAGTTTAGGAATAGTTCTTTGTAGCCGCAGTTCGCACTCTAAAATTATCGAGCTTAAGGTGACAATATTGAGTCACGTCTCCCAAATTTAGGTGACATTTGTACCAAAATTTGTTCCGTATTACGAATAAGATGGAGAGAAAAACGCTATTAATGACGTGTATTTTTATGAGTTCTAAATGTTTCCCTCACCCTGAGATCACTTTGGAAATGAAGAATATTTCGAATTAAAGTTTTGACCAGGTTGATGTGTTCATTGAAATGTAACTTATTGTTACGCACATTTTGTTTGCGGAGAGGTATACATGGTACAGTTCAGTGAGGTGTAAGCTTTACTCCTTGTCTCTTGTAGTAGTTCTCCTCTACTGTTTGTTCTCCTTCTCTTCAAGCCGCTCTCTCTCTCTCTCTCTCTCGCTTATAAGCCCCATGCACACGAGCAAGTTTTCTATGACAAGCTTTCAGTAACAAATAGTTTTCCCGTGCATACGGTGGAATTTTCTTTGACACAACAGGTTTTTCTGACACATTTTCTTTGTTTCTTTTCACTTCTGACTTGGAATTCTAAAAGACTTTCGCCTGATCTCTAACCATAACCCTCTGGTGAGAGGCTTAATTGTAATATAAATCTGACCAATTCAAAGACTTTCTTGTAGGTGTTGTGGGCGCGGCCATCTTGACAATGCGAACACATGCTCGCAAATGAAGACCTGGGAACTAAAAGTTATCCATAAAAATTTAAAAAGTTTTGACAAGTTTTCCTTGTCATGAAAAAGCTAGTACGTAAGCTTTTTCAGCAAATGCACCTGTCATAGAAATGTTAGCAAAATTTTCTCATATACACGAGCAAAAACAGCTTGTCATAGAAAACTTGCTTGTGTGCATGGGGCTCTATTTAAGCCGAGCAAAGCAGCTACCTTTCTTTGCCACTATCTCAACTTTAGTGAATATTTAGGATTTGTGCATATAAGTCACAAGAAAGTTTCTCCTTAACTTGTCCAAAATTACGCACTTACACTATAATTGGAAACTAATACAGCAGCCACGGACTTCCAAAATGAACGTTTTGCTATAAATAAGAAAACTCCATGACAAGTCAACAATGACAAGTTAACAACCTCCGTCTAGTATCCAGATTTCTTTATGTTTGTGATTATTTGCTGGATCCCTGCATTGCACCTTTGATTTCCATCAGCATGTCCTTTATCTCACCACTTTGAGACTTTAGATCGTGAATTTCCTCCTTCATCCCATCAATTTGAGACTTTAGATCGTGAATCTGCCCCTTCACATCTTGAGACTCAATTTGAGACTTCAGATCGTGAACCTCCCCCTTCACACCTTGAATTTCCCCCTTCACTCCTTTAAAGATGGACTGGTCAAATGTACCCATCTACAACAGACAAATACATAAAGAAAGTCAGACTGGCGTTTCAGACACCGTTCCTCGCCAACCTCGTTCCCAGGCTGGGGCTGGGAGATAAAAGAGCCTGGGAACAAGTTGGCTCCTCGCATGCGCCAAACGTCATGCAAGTGAGCAACAGAAAGCATTGTTTGAGACAATTGGCATCAAATGAACCGGACGTCAATTGTCTTTGTCCATCAATGACGATTTGTATCATTGTATTGTTACCTCAAGTTTGATAGTAATGGCGACAAACGTTGACCAATGAAAGTGGCATCAAGAACGAATTTCTGCGGTGCCGTCAATATATTTTTATAAAATAACTATGATACTACGCGCGTTCTAATTGGTTGAAAAGCCACCAAGTACAAATACATGGTTTTGTGAAGCCGGTCATTTTTTAAAATCAACATAACACGCGTTTCCCGAAGCGGTTCGTGATTTTGAACTTTCCTCGTGTTCTCACATCATCCCGCGTGTTTATATAAGAGTACAAAGACAGAGAAACTCGTGTTATACTGCTTAAATAAATAAAATCTTCTATATATTTTGAAATGATGTTGGCAGGGTTTGTACAATCTTGAAAAGCCCTTTAATTTAACTGCTTGTCCTGAAAAGTCCTTGAAGTTGTGTGGCGCCTTGAAAAGCCTCTCAATTTTGACAACAGTCCTAGAAAAAAGTATGAATTTCTAAGCAAAAAGTCTATTAGAATGTATTGAATCAACAGAGAAATGAATCGACTGGCAATTTTATCCTGCAGTCGGCAAGTCAAGTGCCTTTCATGGAACAGCATTGGGAAAAACTGTTCAGATACAGTCGCTTTGAGCAGAATAATAAAAACTGAAATTCTTTAAAGAACGCTAAACATTCTGTTTGGACCAACCGGGTGATTTTAAGTCCTTGAAAATATTAAATTGGGCTTGAGAAGCCCGTGAATCTCGATTTGAAAAATTTGTACGAACCCTGATTTACAAAGGAGAATTAAACGACCGAGATGACGAGATATGCCAACTTTGGAATATACTCACGCTAAACTTTACTTTGATCCCTGCGCTGTGCATTCCAATGCAAGGATAAAGATCTTTACCATTGTACTTGATTTTGGTTCTTCCGACTTCTCTTCTATTCAGACTGAAAATTACAGGAACAGAGCCATTTTCCTCTTCTTGGAAAAGAACTTTGCAGCCGACAAGGTCTCCACTGTATCCCAATGCGTCTAGATCAAGAGATATGCAAGTAAATTTACCAAAGAAAGGTTCAAAGGTTACTTGGAACAATATTGTATTGATATAGTATATCTAAATGTTAGTTCAATTGAACGACGTAAGCATAAGTGTATACATTCTATTGTCTGTCGCCTCTGTTTCATGCCTTAATGAAAATCTTGACGTGCAAATATAAATAATGTGTGAAGATAAGTCGATGTTCGCACTTTGTTCTGACGAAGGGCGCACGCTCAAAGCTTATGGGGTGTTTACATGATACCGTATGACTTTCATTGCGGTACGAGATGCGTTTTTGTACCACGTTTACATTGGAGGCCGTTGACCAGAATGACGAAGATGTTTATGTGTGCCTGTGTTGTTTCAAGTGGTATCAGTCACGGGAGCGCATGCTCCACTCGTTGCAGTCAACTCGATTTCTCATTTCGTACCGGAACGAAACTTTCGTACTTATGTATGAGGTACTAAAATTGGCGTGAGTGGCTCGAGCGTATTTTTACCCCTAAAGGTTACATAAAACATGCTAATACACAATAAAAGTCAATTCAAATGACACTCGACCCCTAAACGGTACTACGTCACAAAATTGTCAGCATTTGATATTGAGCACTCTAAGCGGTACCAAAACCTGTGATTTTGACCCTTAAGAGGTACGACGAGCATCCCGTTCTTTTTTATATGGAAGTTTCCCCCTCCCCCCCGGACATCTCACGTTTTACCACTTCGCCAACACAGTCCAAAACTAGTTATCAGAGGGATTTCATTCAATTGCGCGTCAAAAGATCAAACCTGGCAGCTCTCGGCCGAAGGTTCTGTGGTTTTCCTCATAAATCCTTCCGTCATCAATGTGATATCCTACAGATTTGTCACGCCAGCCAGGCTGTACTTTGTAGTATTGATGTTCGGACAGAACAATTCCAACTCCCAACAATCGGAACTTGCCACTTTCTTCAATTAACACCTTCCAGAACGAACACACTAACTATTAAATTTTTGTAAAAGTATGCAAAATCGAAGTTATTCTGATACCATCTTCAGTTTTTACAGGAATAAAAATGGAAATAATCATGTACTTTTACCTGAAACATCGGAGATCCTCGAGTTAATGGTTTTTCATAGCGAACATTGCAAGCGTCCGCCTCATCTTCATATGTCAGCGTGTTTCCCTCGATTTTAATACCCGGATGGCCCGTCCACAGCTATAATCCAGACCAAACGTATAATTTATAAAAAAAGCATAACTGTTATTATATCACAGGGTGTAAAGGTCCGAGCAAACGAAAGCAGCATGCACAACATCGCCAAACATTGTGTACTGAACACTTCATGCGACGGCAGCAGTTGCGATGCTTTTTCGCGTTTTCCATCATCTATTTTATCGGGCTCATAATTGCGGAGTCCAACAACACTACGGTTTCGCGAAGAGTTTTTGGGTAACACTGTTTGGCGATGTTGTGCCAACATGTTGCAATCGTAGGCGAGGAAAAAAATCGGCAAACACAGACCATATACACACACACCCACGCACGTGTGTATAATATAATATAATGTAAAAGTGATATGGCACAATGAGATATTACCTGTGCGTCAAACGATTCTTTATCTGAGAACATTTGGTGCGTAATCAGGTTGATCATTCTCTGGTTCTCCACCGACTCGTGATGAATTCGATTTGCTGAATTTTTGACTCGATCCATGCTTTCTGAAACATAAAAGTTGATATTTTAACTTTCTTCCCAAAATGTCAATTTTGCTTGTTTTGCCCATGCTATACGAAGTGTAACTGGGTTGGAAGAATTAGTTTGCATAATGTGCTAGTATATACATTGATGAAAATTCACTGAATTTCAAAGAAAGTGTGCTGGGTTTATTTCCACAGCAGATCGCCTGCTGGAGACCACGAGTGCAGCGTCGGCATCTGCATGGGCTGACTCGCATACTTTTGATAATATAGACAGCAGTGATATCAGTCTATAATTATTTGGTCTATAATTATCTTTTAGAATCGGAGTCACTTCTTCCAAGCGGTTTTCACTCTTAAGGTGATTTTATCAATCCCTGGGGCTTTTGATGACTTTTTCAATTTTGCTGCATTTCACTCGTCCAAGTGAGAACTACTGTGTTGGAAAATAATAACTGAGACAAGAACTAAATTGTGCTGATTGGCGTACAGTAGTTGCATTCCTTGGCTAGTGTCATTTCGTCGGCAGTATTTTGCCCAACTATGGGAAAGAAATTATTTAACCGACTGAGTCGTTTGTCACCGTTTTGCAATCCTTGCGTTACGAAAAGCTAGCACGCTAGCTTTTCAGCAAATGCATTTGTCATAGAAAATTTGGTAAATTTTTCTCATATCATGGGCAAAAACAACTTGTCATAGAAAACTTGCTCGTGTGCATGAGTCTCTTTAAGAGCAAAACAGCTACTTTTGTTTGTCACTATCTCAGTCTTGCTGATTATTTAGGCAATTGTGCATATAAGTTACAAAAACGCTTTTTTGTGGAACACCAATTGAAGTGAAGATAATCCTGTCGGAACATTTCGCCCGCGCAAGTAATCCAATCAGAGCCAGAGGCGAACAACAGACAAAGTTTCGCATGGCGTGGTGTGGCGTTGCTTCGTGTTCGGTCCGTGGTGTTTGCTGAGTTTGGTGAGTACTTTTATGAATGAATTTTGCCAGATTTGCTAGTAGGAGTTATCACAGCTTCAAAGCGTGTATCAAGTCGGTCAAATGAAGTAAACTCTGCCAAACAACAACACCTCCAACTCGCCACATTCGCGAGGTACCGGCTACAAACGGTATGTCTTTTGTGTCAATGTTTATCTGTTTCATCATTTGGTTTTACATTTGGTCATGTACGAGAGTAAAAAAAAAGTAAACTACACTCTTGAGATAACTTTTTTTTTTTTTTTTTTTTTTTTTTTTGTCGTGATCGCTCGTTTCTTCGATGTTGAATCGAGTCAAGCCGCGTTCCGTTACTCACAATTAAATACATTTTGCAAGGTGTCAATCACGGGCATTCACTCCTAGCAGTCCATTTCTTGTGCAAAATTAATAGCGCTATTTTGTGTGGAACGATTTATCGAGGCCCCCGAGGTTTATGTACGTATTACTCTGTTGACTCTCCTTGAGTGAAACCGATTCGACCGTGTTTATCTGGTCCTCGCTAGCCGTCAAAACACAGGTATGTCGTGGGAATTACAGTGTACTCGGTGGCTTTTAAGCCTACTCAGACCCGATTGATGTGTACGGCCGTATAAAGCAAACTACAATAGATTACGACTTTAGAATTTGGAATGTTTTGAAACTTAGCAACGATGCTGTATCAATACGTACTGTATATATCTAATACAAGCGCGGTACGCAGCATTTTACAATCACTTCATTCCCAGGCAAATTCGACAGCAATTGTATGCGTGGGGCATGCAAAGCAATTTATATAAATCATATTCAAAGCCTTGCAGTAGCCACATGCACGCAAAGTGGGCCTATTTTCTTAACTTGTATAAGATTACCATCTTACACTGTAGTAGTAACTAATACATCAGCCATGGACTTCCAAAATTAACGTTTCCCTCTAAGCGAGAAAACTCAATGACAAGTTAACAACCCCTGTCTGGTGTCCAAATTTCTTATGTTTGTGTTTCATAACTTGCTGTCTCTCAGCAATGCACATTTAATTTCCAACAGCATATCATTTATCTTACTAATTTGAGACTTTAGATCCTGAATCTCCCTTTTTACTCCTTTAAGGATGGATTGGTCAAATGTACCCATCTGCAACAGACAAATACATAAACAAAGTCAGACTGGCATTTTAGACGCTGCTTCTCGCCAACCTCGTTTCCAGGCTGGGACCGGAAGAGAAAAGAGCCTGGGAACGAGGTTGGCTCCTCGCATGCGCCAAACTTAACGCAAATTAGCAAAAAAGGTTTGAGAAAATTGGCATCAAATGAACCGGGTGTCAAATGTCTTCGTGCGTTAATAACGATTTGTATCATTGTATTGTTACCTCAAGTTTGATAGCAATGGCGACAAACGCTGACCAATGGAAGTGACGTCAAGAACGAATTTCTGCGGTGCCGTCAATATATTCTTATAAAATAACTATCATACTACGCCCGTTCTAATTGGTTGAAAAGCCACCAAGTACGAAGACATGGTTTTGTGAAGCCGGTCATTATTTAAAATCAATATAGCACGCGTTTCCCGAAGCGGTTCGTGATTTTCAACTTTTCTCCTGTCCTCACATCATCTCGCGTGTTTATATAGGGCCCGGTCGCACCAGGAAGTTTAGTCGATAATAACTCAGCATCGAGAGAAATACGACGGCTTCCTCAATGTTTGGTAGCAACTTGCTGACATATATGCTTTTGGTGGCAAGCGCTCCTTGCACTTCAAATGAAGCAAATGTCAATGGTAATGTCGTTAAAGTTGCGAGTGCGACCGGAGCCATAGAAGTACAAAGACATAGAAACTCGTGTTATACTGCTTAAATATATAAAATATGTTTCTATATATTGGGAATCGATGTTGGCAGGGTTCGTACAATCTTGAAAAGCCCTTTAATTTAACTTCTTGTCCTGAAAAGTCCTTGAATTTGTGTGGCGCCTTCAAAAGCCCCTCAATTTTAATAACAGTTCTGAAACAAATTGTGCATTTTTAAATAAAAGTCGATTAGAATGTATTGAATCAACCGATAAATGCATCGACTGGCAGTTTGACCCTGCAGTCGGCAAGTCAATTGCTTTTCAAGGAAAAGCATGGGGAAAACTGTTCCGATACAGTCACTTCAAGGATAATATTAAAAACTGGAATTCTTTAAAGAATGCTAATAAAACATTCTATTTGGACCAACCAGGTAATTTTAGGTGCTTGAAAAATTTAAATTGGCCTTGAGAAGCCCTTGAATTTCGATTTAAAAAGGCTGTACGAACCCTAATTTACAAAGGAGAATTAAACGACCGATATGTCGAACCTACCACAACCCACCGTATGGGTGACGAGACATACCAGCTTTGGAATATACTCACGCTAAACTTTACTTTGATCCCTGCGCTGTGCATTCCAATGCAAGGATAAAGATCTTTACCATTGTACTTGATTTTGGTTCTTCCGACTTCTCTTCTATTCAGACTGAAAACTACAGGAACAGAGCCATTTTCCTCTTCTTGGAAAAGAACTTTGCAGCCGACAAGGTCTCCACTGTATCCCAATGCATCTAGATCAAGAGATGATGCAAGTAAGTTCACCAAAGATTAAAGGTTCAAAGGTTACTTGGAACAATGTCGTATTCATATATAGTATATCTAAATGTTAGTTCAATTGAACGACGCGAGCATAAGTGTATACATTCTGTTGTCTGTCGTCTCTGTTTCATGCCTTAATGAAAATTTTGACGTGCAGATATAAATAATGTGTGAAGATAAGTCGATGTTCGCACTTTGTTCTGACGAAGGGCGGACACTCAAAACTTATGGGGTGTTTACATGATACCGTATGACTTTCATTGCGGTATAAGACGTTTACATTGGAGGCCGTTGACCAGAATGACGAAGATGTTTATGTGTGCCTGTGTTGTTTCAAGTGGTATCAGTCACGGGAGTGCATGCTCCACTCCTTGCAGTCGACTCGATTTCTCATTTCGTACCGGAACGAAACTTTCGTACTTATGTATGAGGTACTAAAATTGGCGTGAGTGGCTCGAGCGTATTTTTACCCCTAAAAGTTACATAAAAACATACTAATACAATAAAAGTCCATTCGACTGACACTCGACCCCCAAACAGTACTACGTCACAAAATTGTCAGCATTTTGATCTTGAGCACTCTAAGCGGTACCAAAACCTGTGATTTTGACCCTTAAGAGGTACGACGAGCATCCCGTTCTTTTTTATATGGAAGTTCCCCCCCGCCAACACAGTCCAAAATTAGTTATCAGAGAGATTTCATTCATTGCGTGTCAAAAGATCAAACCTGGCAGCTCTTGGCCGAAGGTTCTGTGGTTTTCCTCATAAATCCTTCCGTCATCAATGTGATATCCAACAGATTTGTAATGCCAGCCAGGCTGTACGTCGATGTATTGATGGTCGGACAGAACAATTCCAACTCCCAACAACCGAAGCTTGCCACTTTCTTCAATTAACACCTTCCAGAACGAATACACTAACTATTAGACTTTTGTAAAAGTAAGCAAAATCGAAATTATTCTGATATCCATCTTCAGTTTTTACAGGAAAACGAATTGAAACGTTCAGGAATAAAAATGGAAATAATCATGTACTTTTACCTGAAACATCGGAGATCCCAGAGTTAATGGTTTTTTATAGCGAACATTGCAAACGTCCACCTCATCTTCATATGTCAGCGTGTTTCCCTCGATTTTAATACCCGGATGGCCCGTCCACAGCTATAATCCAGACAAAACGTATAATTTATAAAAAAATACGCATAATTAACAATTATTCGCCGAAGTGAGGGTGAATAGCGGTGGATATTTACCGAGCCGTTTCGGCGAGGTAAATATCCAGCGCTATTCACCGACACTGATATATTATAACTATATTATGTTTTAGTATATACCACACAAATTTAATAGCCAACTCCCAAATAGCTATTTTATTTCCGACGAAAGTGGGCAAAAATTGGGTTTGCCGGCGCGCCATTTTGTTTTACCAGAAGCCGCCGGGAGGTGAATAGTACTTGATATTCCGAGATTGAGGAGCCAATCAGAGCGCGCGAAGAGCACTATTCATTTGTGTGGTATATACTAACTGTTGCTATATCAGAGGATGTAAAGGCTAGAGCAAACGAACCCAGCATGTTGGGACAACCCCGCCCAACATTGTGCACTGAATACTTCATGCGACAGTAAGAGCAGCAATTGCGATGCATTTTCGCGTTTTTCCATTGTCTATTTTCATCGGGCTCACAATTGCGGTTTCGCGAAGGAGTTTTTGAGTAACAGTGTTTGGCGATGTTGTGCCAACATGTTGCAATCGTAGACGAGGAACAAAATCGGCAAACACAGACCATATACACACACACCCACGCACGTTATATAATATAGAATCGCATAAGTCAAAGAAAGCTCGCGTTCTGATTGGTTACGAAGCAAGGGTATATCGGTTTTTCTTGTGAAATTTAACGTGGAATTCACTCGTCAGGCAGTAAATTTTTCTATAATATAATGTAAAAGTGATATGGCACAATGGGATATTACCTGTGCGTCAAACGATTCTTCATCTGAGAACATTTGGTGCATGATTAGGTTGATCATTCTTTGGTTCTCCACCGACTTGTGATGAATTCGATTCACTGAATCTTCGACTCGATCCATGCTCTCTGAAACATAGACGTTGATATTTTAACTTTCTTCTCAAGATGTCAATTTTGGCATGTTTTGCCCATGCTATACGTATATGTAATAGGACTACATGCTGTCCAATTTGGAAATAATTGGATGAGAAAAATTCCGAGGACTGCCAAAATTGGACGAGGCCGCAGGCCGAGTCCAATTTGGCAGTCAGAGGAATTTTTCGAATTCAATTATTTCCAAATTGGATAGCATGTAATCCTGTTATGTGTTAATTATATTGCACACGAGGAAATAAATAATAATTTGCTCGACAGGATTGCTCTACTACATCCTGGTATTTGGCACACTCGACAGGATTGTTCTTCTGCACGTCCTTTCTCCTGACCTCGGCATAGAATTTAGTCAGTACGAAGTCCAGTTCTTCAACGGGAATATATGTCATCCATCCATGTATCGTTCTGCCCCGCGTGCAAGTTTCCACTCGTCGAAAACATTTAAACGTGCTTCTCTTGGTGTTTTTGTTTTGATATTCTTCACTTATCTCCAAATCCTTTTCCGACATATTAGAAAACCTGCTGGCTTCCACTTCTTCGCTAAAATACTCGTAAAACATACCCAAGAAACTTCAAACTCTGCCATCTTTGTAAAATACTCATTTCGGCTTTGCTGCGTGTACACGTCAACATTGAACACAGGCGTGCGCTGATTGGTTCAATTTTCATTTTCATTGTTTTCTAAGCATTTTCATGAGTATTTCAACATAGCCATGCGATCCAATGGTAACATGAAAGTTATCCATGTGAAAGATATATTTGCCTATTGGTTGTATTTAGATATTATCATATAAATGTTTCCATTTTAAATATACCTCTAACTGGAAATGAAGAGCCGTATTTTGAAAGGTACGTGGCCTCTAACCACTTCATCAGTTCTTTCATGGTTTTAATCTGTCGAGGAAAGAAGCATATATGAATAATAAATGTTCGTGTGTGTACGTCTATGTTTATCTATATATAAAATGTATCCACATGATAGTTGGCTGTGGGAAATTTTCCCATAACTCATTTTGATAATTAACAATTATCCTAGCCGAATATGGATTGATAAATAACCAACGAGGCGCCGCGCCGAGTATAAATACAAAGATCAATTGCATTGTGGGAAGAGTTTTATTTGAAGACTCCCTTCCAAAGCCAAGTAACATAGGGAGACATGCAAGAATCATCACGTTTTGAACTTGTCTTTGGATTACACAATGTTATGATTAGAGCGGTTTTGTGGGAAATTCAATATAAAACCAAAATCCTCGATACTCAATTATATATACTGATATATATATTGAGGGCTCAAAATTTTTGCAAACAACTGTCTATATTAATATAAAAAATTTGAGCCCTCAATATGTATCAGTATATTTAACAATTATCCTACTAACTCGGCACGGCGCCTCGTTGGTTTTTTATCAATCCATATTCGGCGCGCCCTCGTAGGATAATTGTTAAATATACTGATACATATTCTCAAAATTTCGGCAAGCACGTCTCCGAAGCCATTTGAAATAACATTGGACAGGAATTACCTCTTTGCCATGATGATCTTCTGTCCAGGGGACCAGGTCTTCAAATTCTTCTTTCCTTGAATGTTGATTGGAAGAATATCGATTCAGTGAATCTCGATCTTGATGCTTGTCGTTACCTAAAATAGAATCCGTTGCAGCAAAATGACGAATCTTAGCGTCAAAATCCTCAAACTCAGTAGTGAAGTACAGTTTAAATACAAGCGCCAACTACGTTTGATGTGTGCATACAGTGCTGTCAATTAAACACCAAAAATGATCAAAAGGCCGGGGTTGGCCGGGGGACACTCAGAAAAATGGTGTACGCAGACTTCCAACCCCTTACCGTTTATTTTACCATCCAGGGATCGAAGCAGTGACCCCACAAATTATATAGCGTTGTAAAACTACAGTCAAGAGGATTCTAACGCGGTAGACCGCGGCCGACGCACGAAGGAGTTTTGGAATCCTGACAGGGTGATAACAGACCATACGAACGTAAGCCAGCGTCCTTTATTTATGAGTAAAATGATTTTGTATCAGTCAACACCTTGTTACGATCATAAGCCGTTATATCGATTTCCTCTATAATACGGACAGCTCTTTAATGTGGATACTAGAGGGATTTGTCTGCATGTCATGATTTCAAAGGTTTCATAATAATTTTCAATAGCGTTTTGATACTTACAAAAGCATTTTTGCACCAGTCTGTAAAGCACCATACTTGGTATGCTCACAATATTTAGTGGGACAGGAATTGGATGGTAGCTCCGGTAAGTTCGATAAGCGACGCACCTTTTGAAACACCATTCAGCTAAAGAATTATTCTGTGAACAAAAGGAGGTAATCCCACCAGGATATAATTAGACTTGTGCGTATATTTTGAAATACTCTCTGGTATATGTGATTCTATACCAAAAGGAAAGAAGTTGATTAGAATTATCTTTAGGAAAATTCAATTAAGTTTTGAATCAGTCGCTAAATGGCACCCAGTGTTGTAGAACAACAATATATTCTAGAAATACGATAATCGCAGATACCCCCTCGCTCTGCCATTGGTTGGACTTTTACTTTGGTACTGCTCAACAAGAGCAGCCTTTGTTTTACCGAAATGTTGTCGCAATCTTTTCTTCGAAGTCAAGTGCTACATGCAAAGGAAGGAGAAAACGAATGGTGTATGTTATACTTTTGTGTTGAAAAGAGTCGACTGCGTGACGCCGTACGTATTTCCCACGGTCGGCACATCAAATTAATTCATATAGTCTGCCAAGCACGTTCTCAAAATTTAATACTTAAATTTTGAAGTTGGTCGGCCGGCGTAGTACGGGAAAAAAGGAACACTGATTTTCCAATTTTAAATTCATAGGCAGTACATTTAAATAGGCTTCCTGTGCGATTTTTTTTAAACTCTGGACTGCATGCACCAGACTCAGGCATGCATGTTTAATGAGCTCGAATTGTTTTGTATGTGAACCGCTCAAAACAGCATGATTTCTCCCAAAATCAAAGCAAAACTTTAACGGTTTAATTCAAATTATACACGGGCTTCAGACCTAGTCATACTTCAAAGGGCTTGTGAACGATTCGCGTTGCAATCACCGCGTGTCAGATTACAGCATTTGTTACAGTTTTAGTCTTGAAAGAAAAAAGACATCTGATTAAATCATTCAAGACTCCAAGTTCCGATTGCTCTGAGCGAATACGGTAGCCGAAACTGGCGACGAAAGCGTATTAAAAGAATACTTCGAGGGAAAATGATCAGCATACAGATTTTATTATATGGCTGGAGATACTTCCGGTGAAATCGCGCGCTCTGATTGGTGTATTTGCCGGTCATTATTTTCCTGTAACGCCCGTGTGCTCGATTACGGACCGGCAGATTGAACACATGAATCACGAGGTCGTGCAGTTCTTTGCTTTCAGTGAAAATGTCGGCTACGTTTGGCTGAAGGCAAAGCGGTAGAACAAGAATATGTAAGGGAAAAAATACCACCGCGGAAACTAATTTGCAAGCCGAGTAAAAGATTGAAGATGAAGATTTGTTGACTTGGTTTGTGGCATCACGAACGGCGACTCAATCACCGTATTCTGAGAATTGGTCCACATCTTGCACACATGCTAAACACTTAGAGCAACGTAGAAGGCACAGCAAACTTCTGTCGAAGAGTGACGTGAACAATCTCAATGAACCGTTTACGGAGCTACGAGCAGACTGATTATTTGTTGTCACGGTGCCACAAGCGAAGTTCATACAAGCTTGCTGAAACTGTAAGTATGGCATTTTAAGAGTGTGAACGCCGTTTTATTTCAACATCTTTGAAGGCTTGAGTGAAGGAACTTGTCTTTCTGTTGAGAAAATGATAAACTTTTGATTCACACATTTCTCTGTGCCGACAGTTGAGATACGAAATATTGTTGTTTCTTCAATATTTCCTTTGTTTGAATCCAGAATGTTGTGATCGCATGTTATATATGAAGAGCAAATAAAATTCTGCTAATTTTGTGTTGGAAATTGCTTATCAGAAGAAGAAGAAGAAGAAGAAGAAGAAGAAGAAGAAGGAAAACTATTTTTAGTTCGCCACGCTCGTGATGGGTTTTATACCGAGAGACGTTTTCGCTGAACCAAGACCGGCACACTTTGGGCTTGTACTTCAAAAATTCAAGCTCAACTCAATTCATCCGGTGAATCAAATATTTATTTCTCTCAAGTATAAGTTTGCAAAATTGAGAAGCTGTGGTCACTAATTTAGTGTAAACGCTGGGTCAGTGCATGCGTACGCGCGTAGATTGTTCGGAGACAAAGTGCTGTTCGATGTTTGTTTTGATGTAAAACTTTGAAGCCATATAATAAACTACTTAGTGACCTCGCTTGCTCGGTCAATAAGTAGTTTTTAATACATTCTTGAAGTGATCGAGTTTACAAGATACGGGATAGAATATATTTGCCACGGTGATTGTTCGATTTCCACTGACTAACCTTTTTTGCTTGTCCTTTCTGAATAAGTATCTGAGTTTAAGACAAAACGGCGTCTGAAGCTCCCGATTTGCTTTCAAGCGCTGTTCCCTTTGCGGAGCCGTTTTTTCGGCACGCTTCCGTTCATGATGCTGTCGGTAATAACATGATTGCCGTCTTTTCTCTAGACGTATTTGGCGCTGTTCGATTGTTTCACGATTCCGCCTTGCCCGTGCCTGTTCCCTTCTCTTTAGAAGAAGAGCTTCGTGAGACAGACCGTTGTGTTTCAGGTTTTCCAGTTTTCAAATTCATTTTCGTTAACGCAGTTACGTACAATTGTTCCTTCGTTCAATCTTTTTTCTTCCGAATGTCAATAAAAACACTGGCGGAGACGCTAATCGATAATTACTATGTCACTGCCTTAGGCACCTGGCCTAAAGAGTCGTACGTAACTCTGACTGACTGACTGACGAACATTAAATTTCGAGATGGCGACCCACTTGGAGTCTTCAAATAAGGCAATTTTGTTGCATTAGCGCCGTGATTATTACCCTCGCTTCGCTCGGGGAGTAGGCAGCAATATGGGACATTTGAAACAAAAATTATTTCTCGGTGGAAAATCCATTTAAATTATTTAAATCAAAATAATTTACTGGTTGTTTTACTCGATTGAGTACGCACTGTCTTGTAAAATGTTTAACAATCGTGACGATTATTTTTCCTTTTCTCTGTAAAACTTAGAATTCTGCCTATTTATTTTTAATTGCACTTGAAATGGTTGCACATGCAAATGAAATGGTGCTCAATAATTACAGTTTGCAACTCACGCGATTCATTTGTCTTTCCAAGAAAATAATATTTACCTCCACACCTTGGTAGACGTTCGACAACAGAGCTATCATCAGGTTTACTAGGAGGATGACTCCTACTACCAAATATATCGCGTAGACAACCCACATGACATTGAGTGACTTAGAGTCTGAGGATTCGAAGTTGCTCATCTCGGCCAATCCGAAGAGAGACCACGCAAGGTGCCTGAGGGTGCTCCACCAACTAAACGAAAAGGTGTTGAATGTAAAAACATTATGCTGAATTATTATCACTGTAATATGCGGCTGAATTATTGCTGCCGACTTGACCTGAAAAAAATACTCACTGACAACAATAGAATTTAAGTTGTCTTGGAAAGAATATATCTTAGTGCGTAAGAAGATATGTAATTGTCTTGCCACCCAATATGACCGCCATGCAAACTCTCTATCGTACGTTTTGGGATCTGATTGGTTGAGGAAGCTCTCCGATCACGCGGATTGGTACATCCAAATTACTAAAAGCCTATTAATCATAAATATTACAATTTCCTCGCTTGTGATTGGTTCATAAACCCCCCGATTAATCATTAATTTGGACACCTATTGTTCTGTAATCGGGTACTTCTTTGTTCTGTAATCGTACAGTTGGCTTAACCAATCATAAGCAAGAGTGAAATTTAAATGCACTAATCAGCGTTACACTGATTTTCAGTGGAAAAAACGATTGCCGGTGTGAGTTTATGGCATCTCGAAAGGCGAATTTTGTTAATTCTTGTACAACTTAACATGCAAGGAACAGTTTGTGGTCAGTCAAAGAACGTGACCATGTAACGAAAGAAGACAGGAAATTTTCGTCGGTCGGGCGCGTTTGTTTAGTTCACGACATCGCCAGCATGCTGTGCTATAGACACTCTGCAACTTGTCAATGAACGTCGTTTTTTCATTTCAAAATCATGGAAGACTTTTAACTTTGTTGTGATGGACTGTGATGGACAAATATTCCTCGATAATTAAGCCGTCAAGAAATTGGTAAGTTTGGATTTGCTGTGCCGACCCGCTAAGATACAGATTTTTTCAGTCTTGAAAATTTCCTTTGAATGCCTTGCAGTAAACTTCTGTCAAAAAATAAACTAATATTCTGAGTTTCAAAGCACCTGTTATGTTCAAAAATGTAAACCTGAAAAGTCGAAAGAAACTGTTTTTCAATTTGTGAGTTCGTGATGGGTTTTTACTGATTTTTACTGAGTGTACAGAACTTACACATTTTTTGACTTTTACTTCAAAAATCCGCATTCAACTCAAATCATTGGGTAAATTAGCTTCTTCTCTCTCTCAAGTATTTAAAGTTGATGTAACTGAGAGCTAGATGACTACAAACAAGCGGCGTGTTTACAAACGCAGAGCCGTGTGTACGCGCGTGAATCGATTCCGCGAAGCGCGGTCGTCCGATTTCGTAATCACTCGTATGATTACAGACCGAATCGGACTCCACTCAGTCCTATTACCATTATAAATTGTGTGCCTTGTGGCACGATTAAGCATGAGGCATCGGCCATGTTGGATTTTACCATTAAATCATTTTTAACGCACTTACCACGCGATGCCTCCATTCTTGCAAGCAATTAGCCTAGGGACAAAACGTTAAACAATTATAGAGATTACATAAATTGAAAAGTCTATTTTTTTTTGCAGTGTTTTAACTTCACAGAATTGTAAATTTGCTTCTAAATAAAAAGTAGCCTCGTAATCAATGCTCACTTTTTACACTAAACGCCCATAAATATTTTGTCAATTTTGAAAATGAGACAACCCATGGTCTAATTTCATCAAGGAGACCCTCTCACCGTAGATGCTTTTCTTGCCCAATAACTGACGGCGGCCATTTTTGTATCTTACGAAAATGGCGAATTCTCATGTTTTTCTACGTTTTATTGCGAAATAGATTAGTACAAACTCAAAGTAAGTAAATATACAACGGGTTGCAAAATAGTTGAGACACTTTATATCATTTTCGCCCTGTTTTTCGATTTTGGACTTGTTTGCTTCTCTTCACCCCTCCCCCCTATTGCAATGTTGTTTGAGCGCCCAAATCTGTTACACAGTATTACAAGATCAACATTGAAAAGTGGAAGGGGGAAATGATCGGATTGAGCACAATTCTACTTAAAGCGAAGGGAACAAACGCGAAATTTATCATTTTTTAAAGAACGTCAACAATTTTGCAACTCATTGTCTGAGAGGGTTAAACTGATGTATTTCAGCGAATATTTGTTGAATATTTGCAAAACTTTCTTAGAATACGGTATTTCGAATTATAAGTCGAAATATGTTACAAGATTCTCGAAAAATCTGTTCATAGAAAAATAGAGATCGATTTCCCTAGAAACTTATGTGTCTTGAAACCCACAGAATATTTAACTTGGGGGTTCGTCACCGCTAAACGCTATGTTTTGTGGTCAGAATAAATGCGACGGTCACGAGGATTATATCGTCTTGCCGTCTGGTTGTAAAATAGACTTTGCCAAGCATCAAGTGTAGTTTAACATGCTTTCATTTTTTTTCGGAGACCTTTATTTGGTTGCCATGTTGCGTGCGTTTGAGAAGGCCTGGTACTACGCAGGCGTCATAAATGTCAACGCCACGCCATTTTACAATAAGTGAGATGACCATCAGCTTGTGCGGTCTTTGTACTGTAACACCTTGTCAGTTATACAAAGGAAAGCATTTTCTTGTTTACAAATTATTTTTCTTACGGATTTTTGATTGCTAAAGAACGCTGCTTTGCCGTTTTCGCGCTATTTTTTCAATACAAATGAGGTGTAAGACGAATATATATTTATTGAACACAGCTAAACTATGGCGGTTTTTAAGGCAGGAAAGCAAGCTAAGGTTTTATACAACAAGAACAACGTCATCGAAGAAAACAAAAGGAATCATATTGTGAATATGACACGCCTGCTATTAATTTTCAACCAGCGGGTCGCAGACAAAGATCTTCGGCAACGCTTAAAACTGTTCGATTTTCTCATTCTAGGAGTCAAGTAGACTTTATCATCCAGAAAAACCACGGACTTTACGGTAGATTTCATGTTCATGAACATTTCAACGGTCAACCGCGAAAAATGCCACAAAAGGTTTGTTTACATATTCCTTACAGTATCATTGGTTGACCGTGGTTGACCGTAGAAGTCAAAACAGCTTTTATTTCAATGTATCCGCATCGGAACAGTCTCAATTCACCAAACAGAACACAAATGTTCAAAAATAAGGACTTTAAGATTTTTAATAGAGGTGTATTTTGCCGTGAAAGGAGCATTAATTAATAACAGACCGGAACTACTGTACCAACCTTTACGCGTCATATCCGGAAATCTTCTTCGAGTACCAACTTAAATTTTCTACATTAAATCCATCATAAAAATTCTTTTACGCGCTTTTCTGATAAATAAATCATGTACAAAGAAATCAGGGCAAAAATCAGCCGGGAAAAAAGAGAGACTAACTTTTAAACGCAAATCGTTATGGCGTGTGAAGACGAAAATTTCGTTAAAATGATATGTCCATACTTCGTTTGTGTGTGTGTGTTGTTGTTGTTGTTTTGAAGGGAGAGGGGGAGCAGAAGAGGGATGATACCTTACAAGCGTAGAAATCATATTACGTACTGTGCGTTTGCTTCCTCTTCCGACTCAACATACGACCACTCCGTCATGAAAATTTTAGTGATGGCGAACGAAAATGCCAGAATCACTACCAGGAACTGCCAAAAGATGATCACGATTTGACCAATGATTTGTAGCAACGCAATCTGCATCACTCCAATGCTTCGCTTGGACTCGAGAACACTGCCAAAAACTCTCACTGTTAGGCACATGGTGTTCAGGCCGTACAGGTAGTTGGCCGCAGTAAGAACGTGGTTTTGATAAACCGAAGCCGACGACAAAGTGTCCAAGCGCAAGGCAAAGACAACGAAGAAAATCAACACGGAAACGAAGTCCAGTACATTCCAGGTATCTCTGAAACAAAATACATCACCATATAACTAAAATGAATTTTATTGTGCAAACAAATAAACTGCGCAACAGATCTAAACCAGCGTGTCACTGTTCCAACAGAAAACATAATGCCGGTAAATCTCCATATTGTTTTTATAGTAGAACGGCGACAATATCGGCATAGTCATGATTATTAACATATGTTCAAGAAAGCAGCATAAGCAACACGTGTAAGCTACCCCCAGAGACCATATAGCAATTTGAAACTGCGAGAAAATTACTAAGCGAAACAGTACCACATTATTCGGTTAAGTTTATTGGAGGCAAGGGAGAGAAGGGCAAGGCAATATCATAAACTGGCAAATTTCACATTTTCACATATTAGGAAGCGTTCCAGTGAAAGAAATCAAGTTGTAGAGTCAAGAACCTAAAAGATAAGATAACCAAAATCTAATATTTTACCAAGATGGGGGAGGTCTTACCTAAAGTACAGGGTAATATCTTTCCAAAGGCTGGAGTTTTCCTTTCTGTCCTTAAAAAATTGATCCAATTCCATTATTATCCGTCCCACAAAGAACACGATGATGGCAAACTCAATTCCGCTGAATGAAATGGTGGAAGTTGAGAGGCAGAGAGCACAGTGGAGAAGGAGAAGGACAATATAACTGATAGTGTCCCTCACAAAGACAAAATAAGGTGTGAGGAAGTATTTCTTATACGACTCTGTAAAAAGAAACACAAAACTAAATCAACAAAAAAGAATAGCAAAAACTGAAATGATATACACCAAAGTTGTTTCAGTCTTTGCTCGCGTATACCGTTGTTCTCTTGAGTAGCTCAACAGTAAATTAATTTTGTCTCCCAAAGGCGGCAATCTTTCAGTCATTTTGAAGCAGCGATAGAAAGTGTCGCATAATTTGCTTCACAGGAGTCTTCACATGGGACGAAACGATTTTTTCACACAACAGATATATGTTTTTATTTATTTATATTTTCAGTATTTAACGGTTCGGATTGACAGCTGTATGTTGCAATTTGTTTGGCAAATTTGCCAACGCCAAATATGCATAATATAACGATAGCAGTAAAAACAAACTGCCTTTGCCCGTATTTTACCGAAGTTCCGCTTGTCATGAATATTACATTTCCCTCGAATATGATTGGTGCACCAACAGACAAAAAATACCATTGCGTTGTTAGTTTCTAGATAGTTATGACCTGGTCATACTTTCCGCTAAGTTTAAACATACAGTAGAAGTTTGAAAGAATATCTGGAATTTGGGAGTTTAATTTTGACGACCGATTCTCTATATTTGCAGACATCCCCTTTGATACTTTACGTTGCAAAATCAGAGCAATAACAACAATAACAGAAGCTTATATTGCTTACCAAAGACACAAGTGCATTCTGAAACCCAAATAAGATATAAGTAAGAAGATATATCACGGACAACAGAAAACAGTTAGATTGTTTTTTTTGTTTTTTTTTTTTTTGTTTTTACTTAATTTTTCTGGCCAGCGTCATTGCACAAAATTAGAAAAGACACGAATTAAAGTGCAGTTCATGGGACCTCAAGAGGGTCACATGTTTGCTGGTACTGTGTACTTTTTATTTTTTAGGCTATGAACTCCATAACTTGGTTTGTTACGGTTTTGACAGATGTTCGTGCGATTTTCTGTATTGTATGAATGTATATCTTTATTTATTATTTGAACAAAAAAATTGTCAAATGATCGTGGTAAGTTATTCTGATGATATATAAACATGAATTGTCCTATTAGGAAGTCATTAATCTATGAATATTTTTGTGTGTTACAGTTCTTCTTTTCCTTTGTCTTTCTACTTTGTTTCGGATATAAGGGAAACGAATCTAAAGAAGAATGTACGTTTTGTATTTTTTGAAGTCTTCATTCTGATTGGCACGCGGTTTGATAAGAATGTACAGGAAGCATTGTCTAGGTATTGCAGTACTTACTTTCAGCATCGTCTTTGGCAGCATCGATCTTATGACGAACTGCAAAATTGAAAGATTGATAGTACAAGCAACTTTAAAACTAATAGAATATTAACGATAATTTTGTATTTATTACGCATTTGTGTATCAATGTTCTTTTGTACCTCGTAGTGTACATACATCTTACGAGTGTAAACTGTAAATGTAGTAAATATATACATCTTATTCGATGGTTTAGCGCGTAATACGGGCCGGTATTTTACGAGTTGCTCGTATTTTTCCGAGCCCCGCCGCGGGGCGAGGAAAAATGCGAGTAACGAGTAAAATGCCGGCCCGTATTACGCGCTAAACCATCGAATGAGGGATTTATTATATGACTGTGACGTAGTTTTACCTTTATATGAGATATATTTCAGCAAACATAAAACAGAGACTTCGAGCAAAACTGTTTTCATTCAATCCCAGGCAAAATGTGCGCACACTCATTTACAAAAAGATTCACTTACAGCTTCCAATCCGGTCATCGATTTAAAAATCTTGACACAGAAAATTAACTAAGTTATGCCACCAAATGATCGAAGTTCAATTCAGATTAAATGTGCTGAGATAAATGCGCTGGAGACGAAAATGCTTGCTTTGACAGAATAAATATTCAGCGAACAAACGTGCTTCGAGCGGTTGAAATCGATCGCTTCGCTTAAACTTTTAACCATTTTTGTTCTTCAATAGCAAGCAGCTTTGTACTCAAAACAGGGTTTTTATTTTCTCGGAGTAGTTAAAGAATAAACACAAGAACAGAGCCAGCGAATGTGTACGTTGAAGAATCTGAAACTTTCATAACACAACTAGGATTTTTACCGCCGACACGTTGTCAGGTTATAGATTATTAACAACTCACCGATTTCCTGCCCGGTTGTAGAAAGTTTAAGACCCCTTCCAGCAAAGGAACCACTCAAAACAGTGTTCGTACACGGCGAAAATCATTTTGCAGTGTTTACAATGACGGCATCGTGCGGAAAACTTTACGGAGTCAGAACTGCCGTTAGTCCATGGCAATTGTTCGCTTTCCACCAACTGAACTGTGCTTTCTATTCCTTGACAAATTATCCAGTAACAGTTTCTTTCGATGGAAGGGTCTTGTATCTGAAAAGTCATAGACTTTCGTTGCACCGTTTTACCTTGCACTCAGAAAAATCTTTCATTCATTTGTGATACGCGCGCGTCTAAACCGGTCAAACCGGTTTTCTACAGTGTAATACGGATTTGAAGTGTGTAATACGCTCCCGTACCGGCACTCTGTTGCGACCTTATATGGTAAAACTACGTCACAGTCATATAATAATCAATTTTATTATATAGACAAGAGTGTTTTACTTGAAAATATACCGTGCGTAAAATCCATACGAAACTACATCCGGGACCCGAGTGGCGTGTTTTCCATATCCTCACTAGTGAGGATATCGTTGGCATCATTTCCCGCTTTTGCACGGTTGTTTCTGCAATCTCTCGTAAAACACTCGTGTCTAATATAATAAAAAGAACTATTACACGGCGGCTTGAAGATATGGATTTTATTTTCTTGTGGTAAAAACAATATTTTACTTACTCGCGATGCGCTCGTTCGTAAAATATTGTTTTTACCACTCGAAAATAAAATTCATATCTTCGCGCCGCCGTGTAATATCCTCTATGTATTCAAGTGTATGTGTTTGGTGTGAAATACGAACGTGATGCTCAGTTTTTAATAAATTGCCACCCTTGTTTTACATAATCAAATCCGCCGGTATGTATATAAAACATCATCGACTGGTACATCAAATAATATTTACTATATCCTTTTGTTCATGTGAACCAAGTCAAAATTTCCAGTGTGTCTAATTTTCTAGATAACTTTTAAAATCGGTCAAGCTTTCTGCCAAGTTTAAACATATTTGGAGTCGCAAAAACTAACTGGAATTTGATATTTTACTTTTGACGCCTCAGTCTTTATTGTTAGCATTCGATATTTTTTGTTATTTTCACATATGAAGATTTAGAACTGGAGAAATCATGGTATTTTATGGATATTTAATATATAATAAAGTATTACCTTACTGGCCAGCGTCAGTGCTCAAAATTAGAAAACACAAATTAAAGTTATCTCAGGCGACTTTTCTTTGTTTACATATTTTTGCCCCTGAGTAAAACTATACCTCCAGTGTTCAACACTAATGGTAGTGGTATTATATTATTGCTTTTACTTACCTCTCTCTTTCAGTTTAAAGTGGTGATACATTCCGAACACCAAGTAAGGGATTGGGAACAGTAGTAGGTCAAGAGGTGCCAAAAGAGTCAGAAAAATCCATTTACACCAAGCCCATCCTTTTATGCTCTTGAAATCTCGGTAACTTCCATACCACTTTTTTTCAATCAAATCAAATACCACAGGATGGGCAAGGAACTGTCAAAAAGCAAGAACTTCAATTGACCGCTATTCTGTTAAAGATATCCTCTCATCGTAGGTGCTTGGCGCGCCCATGTCTACATTTGCATCCGGAGATCGACTTTCCTGAGGCGCCCACGTTATGACTGATTGATCTCACTGTCGCTGCTTACCGTATATTCAATGCAATTTCTGAATTGATGCTGATTTATTTCGTACTAAACGTATGAAAACATGAGAATCCGTCGTTTTCGTATGATACGAAAATGGCCGCCGTCAGTCACTGGGCGCGCAAAGCATCTACGGTGATAGGGTCTCTTTAAATATGTGACAACAAATATAAGGAGTCTTACTTCTGAAAAAGGGGCAATTTTTTTAACAAAACAGGGCCCGCCAGTGCATTAAGGGCGATTTTGAATAGGGAGAAGGGGGGGGGGGGGGGCGGATTATTTGGGTGTACGTACGCCATTATACAAATTATCCCCTTCAACTTAATGTCCATATTGTCAGGAAATTCGAACGCCCGCAGTTCCTGAGAGAAGCATCTTTACAAAATATAAAAAAAACATATATGAAAGAAAAAACTTTGTCGAATGTACAAATTGCCAGATAACTTTCTGAAGACGTCATTATTGTGAAAACCATAAAAAACGATAACTTGTGCCAAAAGTATAGTTAACAATTAGATTATGAGCTCGAAATTTCTATGAGGTGATAGTTGATGAGGGCGAAATCCGAATCAATTATCACCTCATAGAAATTTCGAGCTCATAATCTAATTGTTTTAAGTAAAAATCAACTAGTTTTCGTTCATATAAATACAAAAGAATCTGCAAATCTGCCTCTTTTGCATGTTTTAATAATAGTATTCATCGCCGTGACAACTTTACGCACGGCACCAAAACTGACGAGGTGTCACACTTCATTCATCTCTCTTGGCAAACTTTAAACTGTTTTGGCGAAATAAAGTCCCCGGGCAAATCCTTTAGAACCATGAACAAATCTGGACTGCAGTTAAAGATGTGGCATAAGTAGTTGTAGTTGCTGATATTAGGAAATGTAAAATCACAAAAGGTAAACAAATCAAATCGCACAACCTACTCAAATCGCTTTCAAACGGAAACCTCTAAACTCTTGCCATTTTGCCGTTGTGAAGCTCTTATAAAATCTTTAGATATCTGTTTAGTTTGCCCTTAGACTGCTACACTGTAAACTAGCTGTAATGGTTTGTAAACAAGTGTGAAAACCACGACTTGCGAGAAAATTGAGTTTGCTGTTTTTGAATTCGCGCCGGTAAGTTGTGCATGGAAGTTTAATTTTCCTCTTCGTTTCTCATCTTCTTACCGTTGAGAATCTTCGCTTTATATTTCGTAGCACAATTAGGTTTCTCCGGAATTGCATTCGTCTGTGAATTTTGTGAATTCCTTTCAGAAACGAAGCGAAAACGAAGCGAAAACCGGCCAAGTGAAAACCGGTTTTTCGCTACTCGATGTCTATCGGCTATAATAGACATCGAGTAGCATAGCCAATCAGATTGCAGGATTAGCATTAGACCACTAGTTGATTTTTACTAATTCATAATATTATTTCAGTCGTATAATTAACAGATTGAATATTAAAGTAGTGTTACCTTCTTTTGGTTTTTTTCTATTGCCGTGTCCACCAAGTCATCTATTTTCTTGATGAACACTTTTTGACGCTCAGCATGTGTTTTAAGGGGGTCTAACAGATGAAACGAAAATGCCTCTACATCCTTTCCCAACTTTCGTAACTGATGTTCATAGGTGCCTTTGGTGCGGGACAGTGAATTTAAACTGTGACTGACCTGAGCAAAAAATAAAGGTGTACACATAAGTAGTTTCGCACCATATTTCCAGCCTTCCCTCCGTTTTAGGTCCATGAATGTGAGCATCCGATCCATGTTGAGTTAGTGCGCCTGCTTTAGCTAGTTATATGCCATCAAATATTCTCTCCCGGCATAATTGGTGGAATCATGATACGTGACCGAAGTTATCAGCGAATAACCCCCGCCTGGCAAACTAACGCTGCTTATTGGCAATATCCAAACACATTCTTTTCTTTTTTTTTTTTTTTTTTTTTTAATCACAAAAAACTTTACGAGATGACTTCCGAGGAGGACATCAATTTATTGGTCGAAAAAGCACCAAAAAGCTTCACAGTCCCTGCACCATTATTTGCGGTGCGAGAGGGAATATATGAAGGATAAAAAAGACAATAAACTACTTTTGACTTCGGAAATATGCACGGATAATTGTCCGAGGACATTATCTGTCCTAAGAAGCGAACAGTTGCCCTCGAGCTTTGCTCTCAGGCAACTGTTCGCTTCTTAGAACAGATAATATCCTCGGACATTTATCCGTACATATTTTCTCGCCAAAAGTAGTTTATTGTTTATATATTAGTAACTAAGGGCCTGTTTGCGTAACAATTATTCTACGAGGGCAGGCCGAATATGGAAAGATAAATAACCAATGGGGCGCCACGCCGAGTTAGTTATTTTATTCTTCCATATTCGGCAAGCCCGAGTAGAATAATTGTTTTATTAAAAACTGGACCAGAAATTACTCTGCCCTGATTTTAATTGATGCAAAAAATACCGGAAAACGACGTAACTTTCGCTCCAAAAATACAACGATCACATGATTACTGCAAGTATGACAACGTCTTTGCGAACAGGCAGCTGATAGCCGAACGAATGAAAATCGAGTGAAGAATACATTTTCATGGAAATTACATGCACAAACATTCTCAGAAGGAGTTTACTAAAATATCTTAAGATGATGTACCAAAATTATTGAAAACTTGGACATTGGTATCGTTGTAAACATTGCATTACGGAGGAATCGCTTTCTATGCTCGCCATACGCGACGTTTGTAATGCTACTTGAAACTGACAACTTGCTGTGCTGAACGGGAACTGAAGCTGGAGATGCTTGAACATCAGCAAGGAATATTGCAGAAGGAAATTGTATTTGCTTCTGTGTAGGGCAGAGTCGGTGGTGACGGAAAACTCTTCACATCGCGGAGGCGAACCGAAGAAAGCGATCGATCGATCGATGGCTGTTCGTATCGACTTGAGCGAAGGTGGGGTGATGCCATGTGTAAAAACACTGGAGGCATGCATTTATTTTCTCTTTGCTCATGTTCTTCAATTAGTGTTTAAAGTTGTCTCACCCGGGACTTGCAAGCCTCTCTAAAAAGGTCGTGGAATCTAAAAAAACTTTCTCAGCAGTACTTCGTCGCTCACGCGTTCATTGAACATATTTGGCCAGAGATAGGTTATGAGTTGATAACCCATGTTCAAGGAACCAATCAAAAGCCTAAAACTTCAATAACCGTGGTCCAGTTTTTAATAACAGGAGTTTACCCGACCTCGCCTACCACAAACGACTTTTCCAAGGAGTTACTTTTAGTCTTCATAAGAGTTCTTGGTGTCACCAACTCATTGATTTCTTCGAAGTCACATGATTCCAACGCGTCCAGTTTCTCTTCAATTTCTGAGCATGAGTTAAAGAACAATGTCAGTGTTTTCATGATTTTAGTATTCTCTGCAAAACGAAAGTTCAGGGGTGCTTCTTTAATTTTAAATTTCTGTCATTTGGACCCTCAGATCTTGAATCTCTTCGAAAATACCACATGAATAGCTTAGGGCTTTCCTGGCCACTTTTTTTGCCCGTATACCCTAATTTGGTGTTACGGGGAGTAGTATAGCTAGTAGTTTAACTAGAAGTGTACCTGATAACTTTTTGGCTGGCGAAAGTTACGAGACATTGCAAGGGCACATCCTTCTTACCAGTTGAATGTTTTAACTTTCTCAGATATTTTTTGGATGTTTCTAAAACGGGGAATGAAGATTGAGATCAAAGAAGCCGGCAGAGCTAAAGTTTATGGCTAGATATCAAACAACTAATCCTAACCATAACCTACGAGACTCAGCTCTGTCGGCTGTAACATCCATACAGTTGCCTAGAAAATACAATTGTTTGAAAACAATAACGTGCTCATTAACAATATGTCGCATATTCTAACATTAAATGTATTTTACTTTGTCGTTTATCATTTTTTTATGAGGGAAATGAATCGCCATAAGAAGAATGTACGTTTTCCTTACTTTGAATTCATATTTCATTTTTATTGGCACTGATTTCATAAAAAGTGCATAGGAAGCATTGTCCAAGTATTGCATTACTTACCTATAGCCTCTTCTTTTAAACCATCGACCTCAACCTTAACTGAAAATTGAAAGATTGATGGCACAATCGGCATGTTCTATTCTTTACACATTCGTGTATACAATAGAGATTACTTCATGGAAAGTGCGCGCGTACGGTTTTTATTCACGAGTTGTGAAGTATCATAAAACGAACGAGCGAGGCTTTGCGAGCGAGTGAGTTTTATGATACGAAACAACGAGTGAATAAAAACTGTACAAAGCACTTTCCATGATGTTTTCTGTTTATTATATACATACTGAGACATTTATGATGGGACCGGGAAATCCTTTACTAGTAGTGAAAAATCGTCGTTCGCAGCTTGTGATTGGACGAACGATTTTTTTCACGTGTGAAAAGCGTCGTTCGCGGCCTCTCATTGGCTAGAACTCATTTGCGTACGAAATTTTACGATATGGCTTTTTCGTGAGTATGTCTCAGTATGTATATAATAATATATTTTACGGTATCAGTACATATATTTTGTGCCTCGTACTTATACGCGTTACGATTTTAAAGTGTTAATGTTGTATTTAAGAAGTGTTGTGCTAATAGTTTTTAGGTGAATTGTCATACCTTAGTATCTCCAGTTTTTAATTTGTTATTGAGTTTTCGTATTTTCTGGATACAGTCAAATCAATACATCAATCAATATTTATAAACGTAACGCCTCGAGTACAGGAGACTCGGCGTTGGTTCTCGGACAAGAGGCAAAGCGCGCAAATCATCTACGGTGAGAGGGTCTCTTTAAGTTAGTTAGATTGAAAAACAATGAAAATTGCTTTGTATTATATATATATATATATATATATATATATATATATATATATATATATATATATATATATATATATATATATATATATATATATATATATATATATATCGTGCTTATAAAATTTTACGAGTGTAAGTAATTGTTGTGTTTAAAAAATGTTTGTGCCTAGTGTTTAGTTGAATTGTCATGCCTTGGTATAACTACAATCCTGGACAAAATTGTCGGGACAACAGACATGATTTGTGCCACTCCCCCTCCCCACTCACATTTCAATGTTGAAAAGCGGAGAACCAAGACGCGATGTGTGTGCGTTGTCAAGTTTATGTCTTCAACATTGTCGGGGGGGGGGGATACATAACCATTGAATCTGTAAGCTCAGAGCCGTTCAGGATACTGTGTCCCACATAATTTTGTCCGGGATTGTAGTTTTTATTTTGTTAAATTGTCGTATTTTCTGTACATAGTCAAATCTATATGTATATATATCATCATAAAGTGAATTCAGAAGGTGAATTGATTCAACAAGCAGCGACAGTCAGATCGATCAGTCATAACGTGAGCGCCTCAGGAAAGTCGAGCTCCGGATGTAAATATAAACATGGGCGCACAAATCATCTACGGTGAGAGGGTCTCTTTAAGTTAATTCGATTGAGGAACAATGAAAATTAATTTCAACTTTGTGTATTTGCTCACCAATATCAGATCGGTTTAATAGTACAATAAAAAAATGAGGTACCTTGGACAATAGGAGAGTTTGTTGTTTGTTTGTTGTTGGTAGCAAGAATACATACATTCGACAAATACTTTCTCGTACTTTTTTACCCGGGTCAGGTAAATACCTTGTGCATTGCCTTCCAAATATATGACTGAAAATTAGAAGAATAGAAAAGCAAAGTCAGCAGTCCGCAGGAGAGCGTTCAAAATACATTTAGGGCCTAATTGCATGAGGCGACCCGGTTACGCGGGCCGGTTGGGCGGGCTGGCCTGTTTTGCTGAGGTTTGCATGGCTGTGAAACACACTAAGACAATTGCGCGATTACATGAGAACCGGCCGGCCCAGTCCGGTCAGATTTTTTTGCCGTGTTCACACGAGACACAATTACTGCGGTAAGTTATCATATGAGTATACGAGTGCAATTAATGATTTACACCACGTTTGTATGTTTGAAAATTGTACAATTCTGAAACGTCACGAGTGGTGTAATTAGATTTACACGAGCAACCCATATGATTACTTGTTTATCATGTGACTACAAAACTGTTCGCATAAATGCCACGGTCGACAACTTGTTTTCAGACAATGGAATCTAATTCTTGTCGGATAAAGTCGTGGCAAAGCTACAGAAAACTGAAAAAAAAAAAGGTTGCTATGGTAACAATAATTGCACTTAGTACAATTAACGATTTACTTGCCTGCTCTCTGCAAACAGATTGCAGATTGTTTTTACATATGATAATGCGTTTATACACACTTCACTACCGCCGGTAGACGTACCAAGCGCGTACACTTAGTAAATAGTAACTGTACTTTAGGAAAATGGAACTTGAGCGGGTATAAATGAGAGTTTGCCATATAGTTGTGATCGTGGTAATTGCAAATTTATCGTTAAGGTCTCAATAAGGGTTTGCGCGTCCCTCAAACGTATTCTCGTAAAAGAAATAATTGTGGCGTCGCTATTTAAGATACATGTATATACACGTACTATATATCGTTGTAAAGGTCTGGGACTAAACAATGTAGATCTACTATTACATTTTTCATACACGTTAAAGGTAGAGTGCAATCTAGATCAGATTGATGAAAGATTTTCGCGAAAAATTAGGCCTTGCGGGAGCTAAAACTTTTGAGACGAGCTTTTCTCAAATACCGCGTGAGCGATTTTTTTCGATTTATTATTTCGTTCCTGTTTTATTGAACCGTATAAAAAGCGGGTTCCGAAACGCTTCCTCCACTTTAAAAGAGAATAAAATCCTTAAAACAGAACGGATCAATTTCCGCTGACAAGGTATTTCAGTCAACTTTATTGAGTATCGAAAAAAAGTTGTTTTAGCATTTTTGAATCAAACCGACAAAAGTTTTGATTCCCATTTCCGAAACAGTCAATTTTTAAATCAAGCTAACTCGTACTCCAACTTTAATGTGTTTGAAAACGATAACATCAGATATACATTCTGCAGTCCAAGACCTTTTCAACAATATATAATACGTACATGTACGTTAAATTGTAAACGCTACAATGGTTCTTTTCCGAGAGGGACTCGCGAACCTTTATCGAGACCTTAAAGCCTGAATACAGTGGGCCGAATTGACCCGGTTCTCATGTAATTCTTGACTTGCAACGTCAGGTGCAAGTGAAGAAATGCGCAGTTGATTTTTGGTGCGTTTCAAAGCCATATCAGGATCTTGGCAATCCGGCCCTGGCCGCCTCACGCTATCAGGCCCTGAGAGCCATAAAGTGAATCAAAAACAACTTTATAACTTACAGTCAAATGAGGGTATCAATGTGACTCATTAAAATAAATTCTATGGCAAAGGGGAGGTACAGTATGATTCAAATTTGTGTGTTTCTATCTATCTAACCATTAAAGCTTAGCCATTGCAATTGGATTGGGCTTACCTTCCCCATTAACTTCATTCGATCCGTTGGTTGATGCTTTGGCGCTACAACACTGATTTCTAGTTAATTGAGAACCCATTATAAGGATTCTGTTTGCACAAGACAGCAGCACTTCTGCAAATAAATCGTTTATATTAGTATTTGCCCTCATGAGTAAAAAAAGAACTACTGTAGAGACAATTCGTTGCAAAAATATTTGTTCTTGTCAGTTCAATGAGTACAATAATAAATCCCCTATACCTGTCATGGCAAGGTTATCAATAGCGACCAGAGTTGCTGACAAACCCCTTCAGTTGGCTCTGAAGATTACTTCCGCTCACGTAACCGAAAAGCCAGTCAACACTAACAGCCAGTATTCCGGTTGTTTGGGTGGTGGTTGATGTAGGCATTTTTGCATGTCATTATATTTTTTGCTGCTCTTTCCATTTCTGGTGTGATGAATTTTTTAGTCACGTGATGAATTTTAGGTCACGTGTCTATATCATGCAAGAAGTCTTATTTTGAAAATCACTTAGAATACCATTGCGCAATAGATATTCCAAACGTTTTATTTTTATTTATATTTTTTTCCCCAAGAAATGGTAAGCACATTACAGACGATAACTGACACGGTCGCTTCCTTTCTAGAAACTGCCATAGGTTTCCGCTTCTGTCCCGAGGAACTGTGGACCGAAATCAGAACAATAAAACTGATCTCCGACCCCGTAAAATGTGTAAAACTAGGAACGCGTGTTTTAATGTTTGTCAGCCTGTCAGTCAGTCAAATCAACCAGTCTAGGTCTTCCAATAGACTTGTAACAGTTCCAGCTGTTCTTTCAACATCTATTTACGAATTGAGCAGCGCGTCGCTGAACAGCTTCCGTTTCATCAATGTGGCGTTGTAATGGAGCCCAAGCAGGGCTGGCGTGCGGTGTTTAAGATGTGGGTGAACTTACATGAAGTACGCTGCTTCTTTACTTACCTCCAGGGCAGTTACTAAAATTCTGTCTTAGGCAGCCGAGTGCTTTGTTTACCTTGTTGATTTTCTTTTAGATTCAGAATTCTTCCCTTCAGAATTATAAAACATTACTGAAAATCGAAGGCTTCGTAAGTTTCCTTAAAGATTAACGATAGTCAGTTGTTGACCACTACCGAAGACCCAAGGAGTCGTTTTCCTGGCCCAAAACGGATATTTAATCTTAAAACGTAACTGGAAGAAAAATCTATGTTTTACAGTGCAGGAGATGTAATTTTATTTGATGTTGACTTCATTTACATAATTATTGGAAGGCAGTTTACCAATGCGGAACAAATGATACAATACTTCCCTTTTTCCGAGTAAATAGGAAGTGCGGCGAGTTCGCGTTCGGACTTTGCCTTAAAAACTGAATATCAGCGTTGAGTTGTTGTGGTCACATCTCTCTTGGTGAAAACCAGCAATTGCTGCCGATCATAAACCAATGATCCGCGTATAAAATATTACAGGCCGTTGCAATTGCAGTAGTTAAAATAACTTGAGAGTTACTCTTGCATTGCCGATGTCTCGAACGTGTGCATTTTCCCGGTATCCTTGGTACCAGAGCTTCGCGTTTTCTTACTGAATGGCACCTATCTTTCCGCCAGGCTTAGGGCTCCGTGCGACTTTTCATTTGGCAGCTGACTGTCATCTGGTTTTCACGATTTCCGAATGATAACAAGCGCGCTCGAGGTGCCACACAGCCAAGCACAACTTTCCTAGCTTTCAGTTCCTCGCCTTGTGTGTGTGCTTGCGTCGCTCGTTTTAATTTCCCTGGCCTGGTGCCAGCATTACTCGATTTATTTATTGCCTCATTTCTACCTGGCGCAAATTCCTCGACTGTGCTTTGCCTGTGTCGCTCATGAAAACCTGTCATTGACCTCTTTTCATTCTGATTTTATTAATTAACCGATTTCTTTCCTCGCTTCTTTCTTCGTAATACATTCCTTTCGGCAATTCTAATAAATTAACATGTGATCGTGTGTTAACCAAGCGCCCACGAAACAAAAACAAAACAACACATCGCGCTGTGAAAGCACTGCAGCAAATAGTGGAGACAGTGAAAATCAATATGAATGTATAGCCGTTTCAGTGCCTTGACAAACTGGTTTCATGCAGAACTTTAGAACAAGGGTTAGCATCAACGTACTTACCATTATGGTTGTTGAGACAGATATCTTGCTGACTGAATGAGGTTTTGAACTATAGTATAAACCTTGCTCAGTGCTTTTGGCATGTCGTAAACAGGAAACGTGTCATACTTGCATGCCACGGGCGTGAAACGCTTCAATTTTTAACAAAAGGTAACAGGAAAAAAATGAATAATAGCATTTTACAGCTAAGTGACGTTCTGAGTTGTTTCTATACAATGCTCTCTTTGTACAAAAACATATTAAAATTGATCGAATCGTAAAGTATCTGTTTATACTGAATTTGAGTGTTCTAAGAAATGTTTGTACTAAGAAATGCACAGGGTCCAACGAAGTTTAGTTTTAACGCGAGAATCTTACCTTGTATAAAACCCCATCGCCTTTGCACAATTTTGTTTTGCTGCCGAAACTGATGATCTTCGTTTGTGCACAAACTCCCGAGTTTGAATGTACTACAGACACATGTCCCACTGCAAGGTATTTAAATACGCTCCCTCCCCCCCCCCCCCCCCCCCCCCCGCCTCCACACACACACACACACACACACACACAGTAGCACAGAGAGCCCGCTAATTAGTCAGCACCGCATAATTAAGGTAGATCGTTGACTCTGAATACACTGTTGTATCTAACACACTGCCACAGCCAACGGGACTTTGCTTTATAAACTGAATATCAGCATTGAGTTGTTGTGGTCACATCTCTCTTGGTGAAAACCAGCAATTGCTGCCAATCATAAACCAATGATCCGCGTAAGAAATATAACAGGCCGTTGCAATTGCAGTAGTTAAAATAACTTGAGAGTCACTCTTGCATTGCCGATGTCTCGAACGTATAAATCAAGTGCATTTTCCCGGTATCCTCGGTACCAGAGCTCACATTTTATTGCTACATGCACCTATCTTTCCGCCTAAGTTGCTTCGTGCAACTTTTCATTAGGCAACTGACTGTCGTCTGGTTTTTACGATTCTGCCTAGTGATAACTAAGCTCGAGATGCCACGTAAGCGTAGCGTTCGTATTTTTTTAGTTCCCCGCCTTGCGCGTGTGCTTGCGCCGCTCCTTTAATTATCAACGGTTCTGGTGCTTGCAATGCTCTATTTTACTTTATGAATTAAATTCTACTAGAACCTATTGAATATATTAATTTGTGATCGTATGTTAACGAAGTGCCAGTCAAAAATGAAGACAACGCAGCGCGCTATGCAGAGCACTGCAGCAAATAGTGGTTATCAGTCACAGTCTGCACCAAAGATGGAGTGAAAATCACGAATATGAATGTATAGTTCTTTCAGTGCCTTGCCAAACTTGTTTTATGCAGAACTATGGAACAATGATCAGCATCAACGTACTTACCAAGATGGTGGTTGAGACAGATATCTTGCTGACTGAATGAGGTTTTGAACTATAGTATAAACCTTGCTCAGTGCTTTTGGCATGTCGTAAACAGGAAACGCGTCATACTTGCGTGCTACGGGCGTGAAGAGCTTCACTTTCTAACAAAAGGTAACAGGAAAAAAAAAAAAAAAACATGAATAATAGCATTTTACAGCTAATTGGCACTACCAAGCTAAGTGACGTTCTGAGTTGTTTCTATACAATGCTCTCTTTGTACAAAAACATATTAAAATTGCTCAAATCGTAAAGTATCTGTTTATACTGAATTTGAGTGTTCTAAGAAATGTTTGTACTAAGAAATGCACAGGGTCCAACGAAGTTTAGTTTGAACGCGAGAATCTTACCCCCCATCGCCTTTGCACAATAAAATATCCGTTTGTCCATTTAACCATGCTTTCCTTGTCCCGTACCATTTACTTTGTATACAAAATGATTTTACCTCGGCCCCGTTTTTCTTGTATACAACAATGTGTACTAAAGGTAGTGTCGGCCATGTAGCGGCCGACAATCGACCGACACTCGACCGATACTGCACCGAGTACCGATCGTTACCCGGACGTATAAGTTGAGTGTCGGTCGAGTATCGACCGATATATTGACCGATATGTTTCGGTCGACACTCGGTCGATAACTGACCGATAGTTCACTGAGGTGTCGGTGATATTTTGAGTCTTTTGAGTATTACGAACCATTCCTTTATGTTAATCAACTAAAAATATACATACATTTTTTTGATAACGGTAAACGTATCTCATATAGCTATAAAAGTACTGTTTGTTGATTTGTTACTTCATAAAATAGATTTTTAGTTCAGTTTTTATCCCCCCAGAAAGCTTAACAAGCTGGTTGTTTAACCTCAGGCAATTTACAGTATACAGTAAAGCGTTCAGTAGATTTAAAGTGGATTCTCTTGGACAATTTCGTGCAGTAGCCTTACAAAACAACCACTGGGATAAGGGTCAGCATACCAACGTCTCCGTGTAAATTCCTGTAAGTATTCTTGAAGAAAGTTTGGATATTAGTGTTGACTTTCATCTTCTTGAATTTTTCTTTTGCTTCACACCAGCTTTAACAAGTAATCACTATAGATTGCTCATTCAATTTTGAAATGAGCACTCGTAAAATTTTCAAAAACCACAAATTGCACTGACGCCCCCTTTAGCCTCCTTCTTGTTTAGATTGCCTTTATATTACAGAAATTTGTAGATATAGATTCACAGGGTCTCAGTTTTAGTTTTATATAGGATAGAAGAGCTGGTAGTTATATAGTGTTCCCAATCTTAGTTGATCTTCCATCAGCTATGTATCTTTGACACTCACATAAATTCTTTATTACTGTTATTATTGATTCTGGTGCTCAGCTGGCCCAGTTTCCACCTTCAAATTGTTTTAATAATTGTCTTTATAATTAATCTAATTGTCTTTATAATTTGAGAGGCTTCCCTAAACTCATTTTAAAGAATTTACACACTTTCAGGTAGTTCACATTACCGGCGAACGGAATCTTCCCGGTTTTGTGATTTGTCCTCTACTATATTAACTAATCATTCAATCAACAATCATATTCTTTGTTTGCAGGTGATGTCACGGCGACCATGCTGGTGGAACTTAAAAGAATGTCTATTAATATAATATAATATAATATAATATAATATAATATAATATAATATAATATAATATAATATAATATAATATAATATAATATAATATAATATAATATAATATAATATTAATATTTCTTAGCACCAGCATGGCTTGAGTCAGGGGCTGATTGCAAACTAAAAAGTTTATAAGTGTGATTTTTGTTAACATAGCAGAGTGATTAGCGTTTCTTTCTTTGGAAGTCAGCCCGAAGTCTTGCCAAGTTCTGTTCCTGCTCATCAAACACCCGTTGCCTGTCTCGCATGGTCGCTTCTATATCCCTTCTCTGGCGGGATAGTGCCTCCCTTTCCCGCTCCGATTGTCGTCTTTGTTCGATTAGGACATTTTCCAGCTCTTCTCTTTCGTCCTTCATCTTAGTTTCAAACTTTTGTAGGGCTCTCTCTTGGTCTAAGATGTGTTGTCTCTCAAGAGCTGCTATCTAATTTGGCGCGGATAAAGACAAAGGATTAGTTTGATGATTCGCTCAGTTGAACGGTGCCGCCATCTTGGATCCAAAGCGAGGCTAACCTGGCACGAAATTCGCCAGACATGAAACAAGAGAGCTTCGTATCGCTCTGAAGCACCAATACGTCTAAAGAGGAGATGCACATCTCTCACTTGGGGAGTTACATGCACACATTTCCAAGGTAACCTTCTCAGTTATGCCAGGACAGCCTCGTTTTGAAGCTCGTGCCAGTTCCCGTGCAGGGAGCCCATTGAGTTTCCATTCAAATTAACTATTGGTTTGAATTATCAAGAGTTCGAATTATCGGGATATTTTACAGTGTTAGCAAGTCAAAGCTAATTTAGAATCATTGAAACGTGACAGAAATACAACAAAATATTACCCTCTCCTCTTTTTCCTTTAGCTCCGTTACCATTGAAGTGTTTTCACCCTATGATGGAAAATAACAAAGAAAGAAAACATATAGATGGTAATTAAATTGCCAAAAAAAAAACGGAGTGTTAATAATATTGCATATATTCAATAAACCAAACGTGCCTTTGCTGATTTCGATAGTCATAGCTATAAGCACGTGGTATACTATCAGACGCTCTTTTTCTGGCCAAACTTAATTAATTTATCATATTTGTCAGGCCTCTCGGTCCCGTTAGTGAAATAGAGTTCTCTAAAGAGATCAACGTTTTTAGCGAAAAGGTGCATTTAACCCTTTCACTCCCAAGAGCGATCAACATCAATTTTCTCCTTTAGTTTCTTACCAGTATGCAGTATGGAGAACTAATGGCTCTTTATTGAGAGAATCTGTATTTTGAGTTTAGAAGTGAAATCTTACCTGTAACCGCACGGCCTCCTCTCTCTCAAATTGAAGAGCAAGCTTCTCAGACCTTAAGTCATCATCCCTTTTCTTCAAACGCAGAAGCATATTTAAGTTCTCTCTCATTTCTGTTGTGAGTTTCTGCAAAAGAAAACTTAGAAGTAAGAAAGACAAAAACGTACATTGCCCTCTTGAAAATACCTTTAGAAAATAGCCTCTTTGTAAAGAAATGTATGAATAGTTTTTTAAAAGTATGTGTGAGTGGTTGGCGTGCCCAGGTCGACTCGTGGAGAGTGTCTTCTGTCCCTGGAACAACTTTTGTTTCCCAGGCTTTCGTTTGAAAAAAAAAAAAAAGACTAGATATGCTAATAAAAATAGCGCTGGTTTTGTTAATAGTTGAACGAGTTATTTTGTCAACTTTGTAATGTTTAAACCAAAGATGCTGTTTGGTCTAGATTTTGTTTTCTGACAGTTTTTCTGTAATTGGTGCTGTGGGTAATACTTAATGGTGTTGGTTTCGAAGGTTAATTGAAAACTTCAGCAACTATATGTAAGTCGAAAGAGGAATATAAATCCACCTCCATCTGACTCGTTCTAGGAGAAGAGTAGTACCTTTTGATCTGTGGTACTACAAGCTAATAGTTGTTTTGAATAATTGTGCTTTTTCGTGTTGGGAACCAGATATTTTCTAGATACAAACAAAAGCATTGAATTTGGTTGATAGGGCCCACTTCCTTGAATAATTGTCACAAAAAAAAAAGAAAAATGCTCGCACCTCTTTTAGAACGTGAACGAGGTTGGCATAAAGCGCCTTGGGGCCTTTCCTCGGGCGTCCGAACTGATCCTTCACCTGGTCGTAAACGGAGTACAGTTGTGTTGGTACGATGTCATAGTCTCGCCGGTTCTTATAAACACGCTGGAGGACTGGTTCAATGTATTGACTCCTCAGCATGGCTTCCCTGTTGCGATAAAACTCTTCTGTTTCGGAAATGTTTCTCTTCAGCCACATGCTTTCAATTTCCTCCTCCTTTTCCTGAGATCAAGGCATTGATAATCATTATTTTATTGTATCGTCAAATCTCTCTTAACGGACACCCATCTAAGACGGACACCTGCAGTAGAAACGGTCCCTGCCGTTTCTTCAGTCATTCACTCTAACTGCCTCTCTTTAAGACGAACACTACTCAATAACGGACAGTTATAGCTGGTCCCAAAGGTGTCCGTCTTAGAGGACAGTTCACTCCAGATGTTCGTTTTAGACTGATGGGAGTTTGTCTTAAAGAGAGTTCAGTGAGAGTAAATGATTAAAGAAATGGCAGTCATGTGTTCGTCTTAGACAGATGTCCGTTAAGAGGACGTTAACTGTAAGTAAATTGAAACGCATAAAATTGGTGCTACAATCAGTGACAAAAGTCTTGGGACACTCGCACAGTTTCAGTAATTTATCTACTGTTTCAGTTGAACTACAACCCCCCTCCCCCCCGTTCAATATTGAAACCGGCATGAACCTGTTCTTCCAAACACACGCAATATTGCACAGAGGGGAGGGGGGAGAGTGATGGTTTCGCGCCTTTCAGTACGCTAAGTCAATGACTTGTGTCTGTGATACTTCAATTTTTGAAAGTGTCCCAAGAAGTTTTCTCACTGATTGTAGTCTGAGTAAGCAGTGTTCATACAAGTTAGAAGCCCGCTGCAACGTACCGCCAAATCTCTCAGATAACTCCAAGTATTTGCTAGCTCCATTCCAAGTGTTTCAAATTCAAAATGCTGTACGGACAATAAGTTGGCTTCGCGATGTGCTTTCCTAATTTTCTCGTCCTCACACGGGAAATCTTCCTTCTTCATCTGCTTCTCCATTTCGTCTTTGTATAAATTCAGGCACGTTGAGAAAGCTTCGGAACACTTGAGGTACACATAGCTTTGCCAGGTGCTCTGGATGCATGGAATTGATCCAGGGGTGTTAAGAGTTTTTAGATGTTCCTCCACCATCATAGAAAGAGCTAAGAAGAGACAGATAATAATGGTAGAAATACAAAAGAATAAGAGAATAATAATAGAAGCATACATTGTAACATTGTACTATAGATAGTTGTGTATACATTTATAAAAACAACTTGTAAACAAACGCATGTTCGTAGCTCTATACAATGTGTTTTCTCTGTGCAGCGAACTTCTCGACATTCAGGATTAGAAATAGATTGACTTAATATTTATAGCACTCTCATAAATAACAGGAAGTCTTGGGTGCCGGACCTGGAACATATATCATAAAGATACACTAACCAGAACTATTGATTCTATTCTTCAATGAACGAAACATAGTTGCATTATGCGGAAGCTTTTAATACACAAACTATCCATTTATTGCCAACGAGCAAGCCGAGCGAAGACGGTCGGCTTGCAAGGCGGCCAGCATAATGCCACGCGAAGTATTGCAGCAGGCCGAAAAATTCTCGCTTGAGCTGTTAAAAGTGTAATATTCCCTGGAGACGTTGATGCCGGAAATATTAGAGCCAACAGAGCCAATGAAAAGAGATGTTGATTTATGGTTTTACCGTTCTTAGCCAATCAGGAGGGAGTATTTTGCACGAGGCTAACACATGCACTCACTAGAAAACACACGCAGATACAGCAGGAAGAAAGAAGTTCATACCGGTGATAAATGTGAGACTATTTTCAAGCTTGAAAGGCTCTAAAAATGTTGAAATTACGTTTAAAACATATTGGCATTATTCGTGTTCGAGATGTCGTTTTTCAATCTTTATGCAACGGGAAATCTGAGTCAATATGTCAACACATGAATACGTGAATGTGTCGTTTGTATAAATACTAAACTCTCACCTTCTCCAGTTATCAGTTCGCCCTGTAAACTTCTATTTGGAGTCAGCTTTGCTTTCACGTTTTGCTGAAGTTGCTTCACTTGTCTCGTAAATTCAGGATTGAGTTCTCTCTGCTCCTCTGCAGCATTCATATTCTGGACTACCAAAGGATTGTCGGCCGGAGGGGGAAGTTGAAAAGCGTCAAAATCACGGAAAAGCTTTGTGACATTCTCTTCAAGTTTCCTGGCATTTTCACTAGAGCCATGGTTAAAGACCTGAAAACAAAAATACAATCAAGAAATCGTCCCCGCGAATATTACAGTTACTAAGAGGCCTTTACCGCGGATAATGATCAGTCTAATCATGTTCTGTTATATCTCTCTGCTTTCAAAGCGATCAGAATATTTTTGGAGCACGCATGCCGATGTAATAATCCTAAGTAAGTGATAAAACTTGTTCTATTTAATATACTATTATAATATGTATACTATGTATATGTATGTATATATATATATATATATATATATATATATATATTACTAGACATTTGCATGTGGTACAGTGTATATCTTTTTATAAGTCGTGTAGTATTTTGGCGAGTTGCGAATAATAGTACATGTTAATATAATAATGACGATAGCATTATTTAGTGTGTGTGTGTGTGTGTGTGTGCTTACCTTATTGCTATGAAGCTATTTTCATGCTACTATATGCGATATTTTACGTTGCTAAGGAAATTGGATAAAAAACATGGAGCATTCATTCATTGATATGTATAATACATAAGACAGATATGGAGGATGTTACATGGCAAGGTTAATATATATTATGTATTGTATACATCAAGAACTGATTTGTACAGTAGGCGGCCATGGATAGATACTATTGGACAGATCGAAGCATAACACACAAAAATAACAACACTACCAACGAAAAAAACCAAACAGGGGGTAGCCATTTGTAGTTGTTTATCAAATTGTCTTTAAGTTTGCACTAAAACTTAGGTTTGCCTTACCTTTCCGACAAAATACTCTCTTAAGGTCTTGAACTCCTTGGGTAACTGTAGTATAACGTCCCTTAAAAGCCAGACGAAGGACGGGAATACTTTTCTGCAGCTTGAAGGGTCCACAGCCTTGTCCGATAGAACTTGGATTCTTTGTGATAGGTTGATAATGTGTCTACACACCCAAGTAAAGGTCAAATGCAAGACTGAATTTAAAAATGACATGAATACTGTGGATAAAAATGTTCTGCAGTCAAATATATTTGATATTTTGAATTATATTTAAAGGTAGCTTTCACTTTATGGACTACACATTTGTTATCCCATATTTTGCTCTAATTCGAATTCGTTACTGTAACTAGGTTTTGCCTACATATTTTTTCTTGGTTTGATGAACACTGCGGAAATACACTTTTTGCTGTGCGGTGACCTTGCTTTTGGGCCAGCGATCATTGTACAAACCAAGTGCAGATTTTGTATTTCTGTGTAACGCTCGTAAAAACTCGACTTAACCAAGATAACAATAATAATAATAATAATAATAATAATAATAATAATAATAATAATAATAATAATAATAATAATAATACTCTATTGTATTGTACACTCCCTTGGGGTTTTTCAAGCCAATTTACAATTCATCAAACTAAACTATTTATAGAATACTAACAGTATAATATAAAACTTACAATATTCTCACTTGCAAATTCTTCTAAAAATATAGCCATAATATAATACCCGGACAGCGATGCGTTCTTAATAGTCATTACATGTAGGATACTGCAATCCTTCCACATCAGATCGGTGAGGAACACCGACCGAGTTGTAAATCATAATCGAGCTGAGAAGAACAGTCAGGGTTATGATGGAATGATCATTCTTCCCCTCGGCTTCAACAGCATTCGTTCCTTCAGAGTCTAGTAACACCACGGTGAATTCTTGTCCAGTCGAACGATCACGATATCTCTCTGGTACAACCCACAACCACATACCCATCGTTTCTGGATCAAGCGAGTGTCCAAGCGGAAATACCTCTCCCTGATTGAAAATTCTGCTCAGAATGTACGACTTTCCCCTTCGGCAGGGGCCCACAATCGATACGACACATACGGGACCTTTGATGGCTCTCAGTTGACGTAGCGCGGCCTCCACAGGTCTCAACGAGGTACGAGGTGTATCGTCGTCTGAATGGTACTCGTTAGTTGTTTTATTCCAGCGGCAGTTATTTGGAAGGCAAAGAGGTGTGGCAAGTTTTGACATTCTGGGTGAAGACAGAGATGCGGAATTTCAAAAATTGTATTAATGATTTTTATTAATAATGTCATTAATAATTAATAATTTTATTTATTAATAAAATATTGCCGATTGGGCCGTTTTTCGCGGGATGACTGTCCCAAGCCAAAACCAAAGAACGTACACCTCCGCCAATCACAGAGGCTGTACAGAAACACTTTCCACCAATCAGAAGTTAAAGTATTCGCTTGGTTTTACTTTGCAAGAAGACACGCCAGAACACGCTATCATACCACACCAAAAGTTTCGACCGAAAAAAAAAAAAAAACAAAAAAACAAACAAAACAAAAACAAAAAACAAAAAACAAAAAAACAAAAATACCAGCAAAAACAAAACCCAAAACCCACTGTCTAAATATTCAATCCATGAAAGCATCCGGCAGTTTTCTAAAAAGAGACCGGAAGAAATTGCATAAACAATTATCCCCGAGCGAAGCGAAGCGAAGTGAGGGTAATAATCACGGCGCTAATGCATTAATATCTCCTAACTTGGGGACTCCAAGCCTGTCGCCATCTCAAAATTTAACGTTCGTCTGTCAGTCAGTCTGTCTGTCTGGCGTACGACTTTAGGCGCGGTTACCCTGCATAACCAATAACAAAGGCCGGATCGATCACGTGATCACGTTTACTCGGAATGAGAGAAATTAGATTTGAGCGAAGCAATTAGATTTGAACGAAGCAACAATATATCGTAGCTGCGTTCACGAAAATGGAAAACTTAAAAACTGGAAAACTTGAAACACAACAGTCTTGCGAAGCTCGTCTTCAAATAAGAAGGGAACAGGCACGAGCAAGGCGAAATCGTGAAACGAGCGAACAGCGCCTAATTCGTCTCGAGAAAAGGCGACAATCCTGTTATGATCGACAGCATCATAAACAGAAGCGTGCCGAAGAAACGGCTCCGCAAAGGGAACAGCGCTTGCAAGCAAAACGGGAGCTTCAGACGCCGTTTTGTGTTAAACTCAGATACTTATTTAGAAAGGACAAGCAACAAAGGTTAGTCAGTGGAAATCGAACAATCACCGTGACAAATATATTCTATCCCGTATAGACTGTAACTCGATCACTTCAGGAATGTATTAAAATCTGTATGCTGATCATTTTCCCTCGAAGTATTGTTTTAATACGCTTCTGTCGCCAGTTTCGGCTACCGTATTCGCTCAGAGCAATCGGAACTTGGTGAATGATTTAGTCAGATGTCTTCTGTAATCTGACACGCGGTGATTGCAGCGAGAATCGTTCACAAGCCATTAGAAGTATGACTAGGTCTGAAGCCCGTGTATAATTTGAAGTAAACCATTCAAGTTTTGCTTTGATTCTGGGAGAAATCATGCTGTTTTGAGCGGGTTTACATACAAAACAATTCGAGCCTATTAAATATGCATTCCCGGGGTCTGGTGCATGCAATCCAGAGTAAAAACAAATTGCACAGGAAGCCTATTTAATTGTACTGCCTATGAATTCAAAATTGGAAAATCAGTATTCCTTTTTTCCGTACTACGACGGCCGACCAACTTCAAAATTTAAGTATTAAATTTTGAGAACGTGCTTGGCCAGTGGCAATTTCCGGCAATTCTACTTTTTTGTTGAAACTCGAATTTGGAATCACGAAAATAAAGGAAAAACCAATTCTTAGCGCTCTTCTTTTTTGTGAAAGTTAAAATACCCCAATTATTTTCTACTTCGTTGTATACGGTCTGCAACGTAAATATTCTCGACCTTTTCTGAATAAAAATCTCGATCTTTTCTGAGATTTGTTCCGGCCAGTAGTTTGGGGAAATGTCAGACATTTTCTCACGTTTGTCTGTCGGTTCGTGTCTCGGAACAAGCCTTTCTCATGCTGTTCCCACGTGACTTTACAAAAAAACAACTTCGCGCCACTTGCTCGCCGGGTTTTGGCGCGACGACACGTGCACGGCAAGATGTCTTTTGTAAATGTTAAACGAAAGGGCAAACTGGTGAAGGTAAAAATATCAGACTTAACAGTTAAAAGCATTTCAATGATCTTTAAGTATCACCGCTCCTTCGATTTCATCTTCCAGGTAAACTCCTTTCATCGCATTCAACTTAAAGATCATTGAAATGCTTTTAACTCAGTGTTAAGTCTGATATTTTTACCTTAACCAGTTTGCCCTTTCGTTTAACTTTTACAAAAGACATCTCGCCGTGCACGTGTCGTCGCGCCAAAACCGGGCGAGCAAGTGGCGCGAAGTTGTTTTATACGAAAAGTCACGTGGGAACCGCATGAGAAAGGCTCGTTCCGATACACGAACCGACAGACAAACGTGAGAAAATGTCTGACATTTCCCCAAACCTGCTGGCCGGAACAAATCTCAGAAAAGATCGAGATTTTTATTCAGAAAAGGTCGAGAATATTTATGTTGCAGACCGTATACAACGAAGTAGAAAATAATTGGGGTATTTTAACTTTCCCAAGAAAGAAGAGCGCTAAGAATTGGTTTTTCCTTTATTTTTGTGATTCCAAATTCAAGTTTCAACAAAAAAGTAGAATTGCCGGAAATTGCCACTGCGCAGACTGTATGAATTAATTTGACGTGCCGACCGTGGGAAATACGTACTTCGTCACGCAATCGACTCTTTTTTCAACGCAAAAGTATAACACACACATTCTTTTTCTCCGTCCTTTGCGTGCAGCACTTGACTTCGAAGAAAAGATTGAGTCAACATTTCGGCAAAACAAAGGCTACTCTTGTTGGGATTACCAAAGTAAAAGTCCCATCAATGGCAGAGCGAGGGGGTATCTGCGATTATCGTATTTCTAGTACCTTCGTAAATTTAGCTACTTCCGGTTTCGTGATGCTGGCGGTTTCGTCTGGCAAAAATATTGATGAATAACATAACGTATGCGATTATAGTTGGGAAGAAAATATTCGGAACCATGCATGGTTTTCATACAACACTGTTAAAGTGTTTTACAATAACTGGAATTGTTTCGAACTTCCCTTTGACACAAGCTTAACTATAATTTTGAGGTTTTGAACTGATTGAGGCTTCGAATTGTCAAAGACTGGTATTTTGATTGATGCAATACTGTTCGGCTTTCTGCCGAACTGTCGCAGTTTTGGGAACTCGTTTAGATCAATAACGTTGTTGAACACGAGATATATATCCGCCACAGCAAGTTACCGTTTCAAATTGTGAATTTGCTTGAGCTGACATTTCCAATATTAAATTAAACACGAACGTGCCGCTACAGTATGTGGACTGAAACTCCGACGCAGCCTACCTTAACGGGTGGAGCCTAGTTTGATCATTAGCTACAATGTCTCCTCCTCGTCTCCTCTTGAAAACCACTGTAAAACTGTTAAGTCATCAAGCAACCCTTGAAAACGAAAGTTTCGACGTGACATCATTTTGGGGGATTCCCCGATTACCAAGAAATCTTCGCACTTCACAGCATTATAATAACAACGATAAACGACACTTTCAGTGTTATTTATGGACATTGCGAGAGTTTCAACGGACAATGGCCGATGTTGTGGGGAGATGATAGAGAGGAGGACGCGTTTTAACATGGCCGTGTCGTAATTAAATGTGCATTGAAAGGCAAGGGAAGGGAGAGGGGGGGGGGGGGGGGGGGTGGGGGGGGAGGGTGAGGTTGCCTAAACTTTGGTAGACGGTTTTTCGGTTTTAAACACGCCATTATCCATATGGTGAATACCAAGAAAGTAAACACTGCTCATTCCATCGAAATCTATGCTTGGGCAATCCTTGTTCACTGTTTATTTGCTGTTTACTTTCAGTGTCTGCGCGCGCAGAGTATCCTGGGAGCCGCAGTCGAGGGTCAGCGGTTTATGTATTAAAGTGTCCATTTTGTTTGTGGCGTAAACAGATAAAGTTTGAACTATCAGAAGTTGCAATAGCGTCGTCAAATAGGGCTACTGTCGCGCATAAAGAGAAATGGATGAGAAAGGCTTGAAAGTCACTCCGCAACATAGCTGGGACTTTTCGAAGTTGAGGAAACGGGCTTACTGCCAGAACATGTGGAAGCGGGTAAGAACTAGAGAACAGTTGTTGCGACCGTGACGTCCTGTTGGACCTATTAGTTAATGTCTATTACATTGGCTGTCAAAGAAAACAGATGTATTTTATTTTATTTTATTTTTTGTTTGTTAACGGTAAGTTGTAATAACAAAAGAAATTTTTGTAAACAGTGCACACAATTCTGTTTAAAATGAAGTACTAAGTGGTTGTTGTTCTTGGAGTGACATATGGGAGTGAGATTCACACAGCTTCAATTTTAAATTTGCACACTGCAGTACATTTTATGTACATCACAGTAAGCTCAAGTAACTGGGTCCGGACCTTGCTCAGACAAAACTGATTAAACTTTTAGTTCTCACTACAGTTGTTCCAGTATAGTTTCCTCCAATTACATCACAGACTGCCCAAGTGTTTTGGTGATGCCACTGATAGTTCGTGGGCACAACTTAATGGCCAAGAGAATGTATGGGGATTTCACTCTGAACTGAACTTTTATTCAGAAAATATAATTTATACAAATTCATTTACCCACAGGTAGCAAAAGCTAATTGAGGCGGGTTAAACTTGGTTAATCTATATGTTGTTAATCACACAAAAGTAATTAATATGAGAGCGAAGAAAGGTCGATCGGGCAACAATATAGCATTTACGAAAAAAATTGAAACTTGCACACTAGCTGCAGGCTTATAGTTTATCTGTGTCTCTTTTGTAACTGGGCAGGTTCTGGGCAGGCAAATCTGGCTCAAATGGCCCTAGAGCCTGTTCAATTAAGAAGGAGATTTAAGTTGCCATTAAGTTACGCCTGTGAACTATCAGCGGAATCACCCCCAACGCTTAATTGGGCCACCACCGTGCTTACATGTGTATACTGTAAAAACTGGTGCCATTTCTGGGTGCACTTTGAAGCAACTGTATATATACTGTACAAGGCAAAAAACAATATTTAAAGTAGTGATTGTTAAATCTTTAATCTGAACAAGGAAGTGTTTTATGTCATTTTTTAATTAATTACCACACACCTTATATTCCTGGTATTCCTGATTAGCAGTGACAAATCAGTGACAAAAGTTCTTGGGACACTGACTAAGCATACTAAAAGGTGCAAAACCATTTTTCTCCCCCCTCCCCTCTGCACAGTGTTGCGTGTGTTTGGAAAAACAAGTTCGGGCCACTTCAACATTGGACGAGGGGAAGGGGGTTGTCTTTCAACTGAAGCAGTAAAGAAATTACTGAAACTGTGCGAGTGTCCCAAGACTTTTGCCACTGATTGTAGCTACTTTAATGTATTCTTATACAATCTCAGAAATGTTCCCTAGAATGACTGTACAGAACAGGTGTCAACTCCTCAAGTTTTAAGCTGTACTTGTATTACATGATACTGCATTTCTTCTTCTTCTTTGGGCGTGGGGTAGGTCTTTGGTTCAGCTGGTTGATTTCATTCTGCAGTTTCTGGATTTCAGTATTCCTGTTTTCCAAACTTTGCTTCATGCCCTCCACTGCCACCTATACTCATAAACAAGTAAAATATACCAGAAAACAATGACTATTATCCAGCCATATTAAAATAGAAAATGAAGCACTTTTTATGATGGATTAGACTTGATATCCCTTTACTTTAGGCTACAGGTACTCCATTCTAACCTCAGTTCCCCATCTTTTCTCTCCAAAGGGCTCCCATGTCTATATTTCACTGTTAGTAGACTTTATAGAATGTGTTCTTTTACACTTTCCAGCTTTTGGAATGCTCCACCTTTTCATATTATTCACCCCAGTACAGGGCCATGTTTTGCTCTTTGCTTTATGACCTGATCTATACACATACATGTATTCACTTGCGAGAACTTTAATTTATATCTTTAATGCATTTTTTTCAGGGGAGGTGGGGGGGTGGGGGGGGGGGGGGGGGAAGGCCTTGACCTAGATTATTGTTTTTTATTGTTCAGGTATTTGCTAATTTGAAAGGACTATCCTGTAGTCAAAGACACCAATTATGTTCATTGTAAAATTCTGTAAATATTAGTGCCTGGTTTTTATATGTATATTTTTAGTTTTTTTTTTTTAGTTTTGTTAAAAATAGAAACTTTTTAGTCCAAGATCTATTTCCCGTCAGGCTTATTATTGAAGGTTGTTTTGTGTTTCAAAGAGGGTTGGTTAGTCAGTTTGCTAACAGTATGTACAAGTCCATTTGGGCCATTAGTATTTTGATAGTGCAGTAACATGTGGGCCTTTATTTTGTGTGGGGGGGGGGGGGGGTGGATTTTGGGATCTATGATCTGTGTCTTTATAGTATAATTATAATTATCTAATACATTTATTTATTTATTTATTTATGGAGAAGGGATTTATTTTTGGAAGGTACTTTCTTAAGGTATACCCATTTACAATCTTACCTGAAGTGTCCTGTTTTGGTCCTGCATGCTCTCCCTCTCTTGCCTTATCTCATCCATGTTTGCCGTCATTAAGTTTCTCATTTGCTCTCGCTCAATGGCCAAATTGTTTTCAAGTTGTTCTTCAAGTCTTCGGCGATCTTCTTCTTGTCTCAATTTCAAACGTTCCATCTACAAGAAATGGTCGTTCTCGTATCAGGAACTTAATTCAAACTTTCCTCTCCCACCCTATTAAAATTCTATCATTTTCCGACCGTGAACATGTTTCCTCTGAGGCCATTGTGTGTCCACGCTAAACAAAACTATTTAAAATCCCCAACTTGCTCTGACGAAGGGCTAAAAGTGATCAACTTCAATTTTCTCCTTCAGATTGGGCAGCACAAATATATCATATAGTAAGAAGAACTTGGTTTTTGATACCTTGCACAGATCCTATCAATTTTCCCTACATCATGTTCTTCTTACAAAGCTGGGAGAATTTGTATTTTGAACTTGGGTAAAAGGGTTAATCTACATATACTACAAAAACCTTTGATTGACACATTACGATTTTGCCGTTTCGCTTGAAATGCTTTTAAAAGTTCTGTCAGTTTTTGTACTTTCATCAAAATGTTTGTCTGTGACATGAGATTGCTCGTGTAAGTTTTTGAGGTCCTGTACACGTCAGTTCACAAATTCTCCATTCGTTGTATTGCTAAGAATAACCAATTTCAACTCTGTTTCTGTTGGTGAGAACCAGAAATATATTAAACATGAAGAAGAAAGACGTGCTCAGGTGAAAACTGAATAACCTGTGCAATTCACACTTTGTCGCTCAAACAGATTTTTATTCGGATGCTGGGATAATCTTTAATTATCTTCAATTTCGTCCGAATTTTGTTTCTTGTGAATTTCGCATGTAAGTACAATCCATACCTCGTTTTCCTTCCTATTGCGTTCCTCCTCAAGACGCTTGTATTCCTCCTAAAATATATAAGTGTTCACAGGATTTTAGCTCATGAAGATGTTCACTGATATTACACGTTTATGGAACACTTGTTTGTAGTTAAACTTCGCTTTTCTCCCATTCGTTTTCATCCTCTTCCCGGTTCCTGCTTTTATTACGATTATTACGATTATCATTTTGTTTATTTATCTTTCTAGTATTAGGTTATCGTATACAATGAAACCTGTATTATATGGATCCCTTATTAAAAGGTCACCCTCTGTTAAGCGGACACCAGCTTTGGTCCTGAAATTTTCTTCACATTTTTGAGGTAAAACGAACCTGTATTTCAACGGACACCCCTGTTAAGCGGACACCAAAATTAAGCAAGTGTGTACGTGTCTTACTTTACCACCCGAATCATATCTTTTGTTAACAACGCGGCCCTTACCTCCATCTTTTGTCTCTCGTTTTCTTCATGAGCTCTCGCAGCTCTCTCTTGAGCCAAATTTTCGTCATAGTCTTTAAGCTGTTCCAGATGTTTCACGTGCTTTTCCATTTCAGTTTGCAGTTCCTGAACATAAACCGCATCGCACAATGAACAGTGTGAATTATGTAAAGCAAGAGATGGTGATGGAAAAAAGGTGGCTCCAGTGATCAACAGGAATCTGTCAAATTGGCTAAGGTTCAATACATCACTGTGGAGGATAGGTAATAAGTATCTATGCTTCTTCCAATTGATTATGACTACTATGATAGTACTTTATTTAAACTTGTGACGTACGTAATACATCTTTGTCGCCCTGGCTAGACTTTTAAAACTCTCCTGGCAAGGGAATATGCTCCAAAGATCTAAATCCAGCATTAACAAGTTGTATAGGCTCTATCACTTACGGGATGGAAGCTATTAAAAACTCTGGCACACACGTCTTTGGCGCCCTTGGCCTGATCCTGAAAACTCTCCTGAATAAGAGAATATGCACCAATGATCTCAGCAAATGTCAAATCAGACCAATTGTCCCCATTAAGGATGGAAAGGACTGGCTCCAAGTGTTGGCGTTTCAGATTTTGCAACAAATCTGCGCAGAAGTTCTCAGTCTCTCGATCGTTGTCTTCCTGCAGTGTTCCAAGTCGTTTCTCCGCCTCCGCCTAAAAATAAAGCAATACGTACAATAACGTACACATTAACACAGCCGCGTTTATTCTTGCCTCGAGAAACAAAACTTTCATTTTTGTCTTTTTTTTTTACTTAAACAATAATTATTCTTAACATTTGTATTCAAAGCACGGGGCTTATATCTAGGTAACTTAATATGTAATATAGAATGAACTTATGCTTTTTATCGGACAGATGTACGGCACTATCACACATTAAGTTGAAGGAAAACAATGAAAAAAACGACTATTTTACGTCCGAATATGCAGACATGAAGCAAAACGGTTGGATTACATACAAAGCCTGATAACGTTGAATTAAGTTGAAAATTAGCGTATGTTATGCCTTTCAAAAATCATGTAAGCCTAATTAAAATGGAGGCTTTCAATCATTTAAAAGTAAGTAATTATTGTCTGTAGAACGTAAACTTGCGAATGGAAATCGTCTCTCGATGCATGCTAGGGCTTGTTTGTCATACAATTTATCATTTTATCATACGTGTATATACGAAAAATATGTTACTTTATATTTTTAGAGCATTTATTTGTTTAGTACATCTTGAAATGTCCGTCACTTGTTTATCAAACGTCATAAACTTGATCTATTTTATCTAAGTTAAGCAAGCATTTTTTTGGGAGGTGCATGTTCGTGTGGTATAATGGGCGCTTGTGTGGAATATTGGGAACACTTTCAGGGTGCATTGGGCATGGAGTCTTCTCCAATTCAAATTGTAACAGTCTATTTGAGAAGATGGATGAGGATAGGAAGATAGGAGTTATGCAGTGAGAATTGATATTTTAATCAGCTTTTATATCCGCAAGTCATGAAAGTCATCAAAAGCCAAGTTCTCCAATCTGTATGATACTGTATATCTCTGGTGAGAAATCGATCTAATAAGAAGTTCAGAAGTTGATTATCTTTGGCTGACAGGGTTAATAACAGTGTTGTTTAGAACTTTTTGGTATTACTGCATGTTCAGCACAAAGATAAATGCAAAGATAGTAAGGTTAGTGTATTAACTAAAAATATGGCAAACAAACAAGAACGAAACAAAACAGTAGCATCTGTCCATGTCAATCAAGTCGAATAATATGATACCTCAATTGGCTCTTACCAGCCATTCTGTTGAGTACTTTTCAACACTAGCAGCAGAAATCCCGCGCGTTTCACCTTCAAATAGTGCCAGACCCCTTTCGAGCGCGGCCTGATGACTTCGGCGAAGTTCATCCGTGTCGCACGGCAGCATGTCCTTCAACATTGAGGTCAAGACGTCGTTGTAGAGATCAAGCGCTGCAGTTTTAGCCTTAGTGCACTGACTATGAAGAAACGTTTCCCAAGTGCTCTTGATGTTAGGAACTGTCCCGGGCGTATTCAGGGCTTTCACATAAATCTCTGTCATGGCTGCCAAAGCTTGCAAAAGAAGGAGCACAATTTCATGCCGATTAGCAGTGAAAAGTCATTTACTGTAAGAACTGTCCTTTGGTGTATTCAGAGCTTTTAAATAATTTTTTTGTTGTGGTGACTAAAGCTTGCAAAATAAGAAACACCATTTTATGGCAAATAGCAGTTAGATATTGTATTTTTGATGTAAAACACGTAATTAAGCTAAATAGCTGGCGGTAACTACTAACGTTTCGTGCTGTGTATACTCCAAGTGCTCTTAATTTTAACAAGTGACAGGTAACCGTCAGATTATATAGGCATCCTGATGTAATGTATTTCTTTATAGTTATAGATGTTTATCAGTTGGTCAAGTGGTATATATAATTGCCTAAATATATATTTCGATAGGACAACCTTTTTGGGATTGACTGTGTAAATATATATGTTTGATTTTGTCTTACCTTCTCCCGTCACGAACTCTCCATCGTTGAAGCTGCATTTTGGTGCCAGCTTTGGTTTAATGAAATCCTTGAACTCCTCCACTCCATTTAAGAACGATTTACTGATCCCTTCCTGCGCGCTGTTTAGCTGTTGCGTGACTTCTGGACTGCTCGATGGAGGTGGTAGTTTGAACGCATCGAAGCCTGGAAAGTAGCTTAAAATGCTCTCTGCCACTTCCTTTGCTCCGCTGGATTTGCTGGCGCCACCAGACTGAGATTTTGGCGCCTTAAATACCTAGAAATAATAGCATAAATTTATAGTTTATATATATATATATATATATATATAGCTATTATAGTTAATGGTAACCTTAAAGATAGAATTAAAAGGCATATACCCTCTTCAAGAAGTATTCTTTGATGTCTTCACAACCTTTGGGTAAAGCCAGAACGACATCTCTCAGGAGCCACACGAAGAAGGGAAAAGTTCTGTGCAGGGTTCCAGTTGACGACCCCATTTGAACACGCTCCGATAACTTTGTGATAAAGCTGTATCCTAGTTAAGGTTTAGGTTCTGTATACTTCCCCGAGAAAGAGAGAGACTGAATGAGACAGATCAGTAACAAAGAACGAAAATTAGAATGCATCTGATAAAAAAAATAGTCGATTGAATTCAATGATATATCTATAAATTATACTATAGACGTGTATGTGCTATTTTGCTGTAACTATTTCCCAAAAAGTCTTCAAGTTATATTTCTAAAACGAATGCAAGTGTTTGATGAGGTTGCAAAGACGGAGAGCGATGAAGGAGGCCAAATGCTTTTATTGCTTCGAGGTGTTTGGAATTCCTGATCAAAGACAAAGCACGACTTTTTAAATGACTTTTCATGGCTCAAACACTCGAGCCAGTGTTTGCCGCTGTATCAAAACTCGGATTGCCACCTGACTAAATGCAGTGCGCTGATTGGCTCATAAAATCATGAATTATTAAGGATTTGAAAGCAAAAGGAAAAAAAAAAGGAGAAAGCCAGGGAGGGAGGTAAAACTAGAAGTACACACTGGGCTGAGGAGACAAAATTAGTGAACACAAGAAAAGGGATGACTACAGATTGTGGCGTATGTACGAAACGAGAGAAACTCGATATAGGTTTTTTTTGTCTTTTTGCTTGTTTACGAAATTGAATTTTCTAAAGATACTCGAGGTCCTCCAGGTCTTTTCTGGTTGGTACCCCAGCTGAGTTGTAAATCAACACAGAGGCCAGCAAAACTGTGAGTGTGAAAATCCTGTGATCGTCTGTTTTTTCTCCGCTGACGGCATCGATGCCTTCAGAGTCCAGTAGAACCACATTGAGCTCTCTCCCATTCTGATCCTGCGAGGCCAATCAGAAATATTTTTTGTTGTATATGTGCGATACATTTATACTCGTCTAAAGCAAGGGCATGATTGCTACGAGGATCAGCTTATATGTGACTTTTTTAGGCCCGAACATAAGCTTAGCATGCGCCTCTGACTATGCACTGCAACTTAGTTCGAAAATAATGAAACTGTACGTTTGATTTTATGACGCCTATGTGTTAGTCGGTGTTCTGTGTATACACCGTTGATATCCTGGGCTTTCTACAAGATTTGAGCCGACGGAAAGCTTAGAAAAGAATTAATCTGCGTAATAAGCTAAGCCGTTTGTTCCTTCCTCGGTTCTTGACTTTAATACTAAGGGGCCCTCTCAGGCAATTGATTGTTTTTGTTTACATCTGTAAATATAATTAAAAGATTTGGCTGAATTTGGTTTCCAACACGAAATTGCGTAAAGGATCAAAAGAAAAATAGGCAAGTAGCACTTTTAGGTGAAAAGAAACCGTATTGTTCTGCTCAAACGAGTCGGATGGAAGTGGATTGCTGTTCATCTTTCGACTTCCGGGGGCCCTAAAAATGGCGGATCAAGGAGTTCGGCGCGTAAAGGACTGTGGGTGAGAGGGCCCATTTAATATAGTTAATATTTTTAGTCTATATTTCTCTGTCAACTTCGTTTTGTGTGCTTTTACGTTAATAACATCATGTCCCGCTTCTTCCGATTTCCACCGTGCTGTTCGTCTGTATGCCCTGGTCCTACTTCAACAAACGTACTTCGTGTAACTATGCACTAAAACTCGTAATTTATGAATCTTCTGTCGTGTACCTTGTATTTCTCGGGCACAATCCACATCCAAATGCCCATGGTCTCAGGGTCCAGACTGTGTCCAAGCGGAAAAACTTCTCCTTGCTCGAAAGCTTTGCTCAAAATGTACGATTTTCCTTTCCGGCAAGGTCCAGCGATGGACACCACACATACGGGACCTTTGATTTGTCGCAGCCTTTCTAGCGCCGTGTCTGTGACGCACAAGACTTCACGATCCTGTTCTTCGTTCTGGGAGTACTCTCCCGTCAGGGGATCCCAGGAGCAGTTGTTTGGCAGGCATAGTGGAACGGCTTGACTTTCCATAACTCTCAACTTAAATGAAAGTAAAATTACCTGGCCTAGCTGCGATTCATAAAACGTACGTATGCTTGCATGCGATAAAGTGTTGCCGGTGATTATGTACCGATCAACTTAAAAGCTTCAGCGCACGCCTCCCGCGCCCCACCCCACTCGCTCCGAGCTGATCCTCGGAAATTTGAAATTTGACTTTCTCGGTTGTCAAATCTGTCACTCTTGGGCCAAAGAGTTTGTTCGAATACCCCGCCCTAAAGCTTGATTCAGAAACATAATGTGCCAACCCCGAAAAAAATAGTTTTAACAAATAAACCCTCTCAGAAATTGACTTGTTTGTGGTGAAACGCGCGCACGAGATTAGCGATGGTAGTTGGTAATATATTATTTAGGAGTCGGATTCCTTAAAGTTTAGGATGGGACGAGTTGAAATTCCCGACCTCTATGTGGTTCTAATCAGATGCCTAGGGCCAGAGCACTCCGTCAAGTACCCAGGGTTGAATTGAAGTTTCGAATTAACCCTTTCACTCTCAAGAGTGATCAACTTCAATTTTCTCCTTCAGTTTCTCACCAGAAATATATAACACAGTAAGGAGAGCTTGGCTTTTGATAACTTGCTCGCATGAAATCTGATTGAACTATCGATTCTCACTACATCATTCATACATTTTCTTCTTAAAAGGTTGGGAGAATCTGTATTTTGAGCTTGGGAGTGAAAGGGTTAAGTCATTTGCGGGCACGTGTGACGTTGACATATACAGTATTTCTTCCCTTGTACGTAACAGTAAACTTTAAATTCAAACACTTTGTTTGATTGTGGTTGTGCTTCTTGTAAATTGTGAGTGCGTTCAAAGAAACAGCTCAAGATTTTGTGATTGGCACTGAACTAAAAATAAAAACAAATGTGATAGTGATTTCCATGACTGAGCATTGCGTCATGATAAAGTACACAGCAAAAAGCCGGAAGTAATATAACAAAAGCTTACTAAGCCTTGTGCATGGCGTGACACGAATCCTTAAATCATTCACCGCTTTCTTATTTTTTATCCTTTAACTGCCAAAGGCTAGAAAACATACACCTTTACTACCAAATGAACTGTTGATGAACAAGGATTGCTTGAATTTTTAAAGGGAAGTGACATTTCTTAGCTTTCTTGTACACAGAAACCGAAAGTAACATGGCAAATGGTTTGAACCCAGGAGTGTGAACAGTAGGTTGGTTGTGATCGTCCGGGTTAGAGTAGTCTCCAGAAAGACTGTTGTTGGTGACTGACGTTTCGACTACCTGAGCTCACTTCAACAACCAGACATATATACCGCCATCTGACGAATACTTTCACTTTACTCTGAAGATGACTTAACTTCCGCTCAGGTAGTCGAAACGTCAGTCACCAACAACAGTCTTTCTGGAGACTACTCCGCTAACCCGGACGATCACAACCAACCTACTGAAACCGAAAGTGTTAACGTAAGCAGCAGTTTCGCTTTTGTTATGAGCAAGGCGGAATGAACATGAACTGTACACACTATATCTCTTTTAGCGTGTTAAGAAGAAAAACAAGTTTGGTCTGAGGTAATTCGACCATGTACAAGCAAGTTTCCTGTTCATGGTTCGGCTGATAGGAACAGGTCAGACAGCGGTAGTCGGGTAAATAACAGAGTTAGGACAAAGTTGAACGGTAGAAGATACAAATGTTTCCAAGATTTAATGATGTCCTTAAATTGTGTTTCCGATTTGCGTTAAAGACTATCACTAAACCGTCGAAGCAAATCTTGAATTTTCCAAATTATGAGTTATGTCGTGACAAAATAGAATGCCTAACATTTAGGTCATTGTTTTATATGTTTTAATAGTAGAGTCATGGTAACTTACCTTGTAGATGAAACAAACGCGGTGCTATGTAGCGACGGTCACCCAGCTGAATGATAAAACTTCTAAATGAGCGAGAGTAGATAGACCTGATACTGTCATGTGAAAATACGGGGAAATACCGAACAAGTTCCCAGAAAAATGACGTCATCCATCGTGGAGCCAAATGCATGTTCAAAATGCAAACGGAAAATGCTTTTTATAATGTGTTACTTGTTCTGTGTTTACTTTGTATTAGCGTGTATAATATCGACGTATTGTGGTCCGTTCAAAAATTATGAGTAATGGCTGGGAAACGACAACGAGCTTGATAGACTGGACTTGGTTGCATCAAGTTATATCGACTCTTTGGCCCCGTTACATGGAGCTGTCCCGGCCCCGGGTACCTGGCTGATAAGCTTGGTACTAGCAGCATAGTTCATTGCAGCACCGCTATATTTCGGGTGTGTGTGGTGGTGGGGGGGGGGGGGGGGGGGGGGGGGGGGGGTGGGGAACTTAAAATTCTTGGTATGCTTTTATTGGTATCTTTTAAGAATCAAAACACGCTCGAGCCATCATTATGTGGGAGTACCCCTCCCTCCCGCTATATCATCCCAAAATCCGTAGTCTTCTTATGGCTCCGCTATGTGAAATGTTGTAGCTGTTGACGTTTATTGATTGATGTTTCGCTTTAAGTGTGAACTTTATTTATAGCGCAGTTTTCCGACTTTAATTGTGCAGCTAAAACCGTACAAAATATCACTTTGTGCCTTCATCAAATTTTATTTGTCTTGATCACAAGTTCTAGTATCAATCTTTGATTTTAGTTACCTTTTGAGTGTTTGTTATCATTCAAACAAAACAAATGTTAGAATCCGTGAAGGGAAAGGATATCAGAAAAAAAGATGTTAAGCATTAGCTCGAATCCTTACATGATCAAAACGAAACTTTTGCTTTCCGCTTGAACTCCCGATTAATGCTTCAATACATCTGTAGACCAACTCGTCTACAAAATGACGCAACCACCCGACTCTTCTACTTGTGGTGGAGGTCTTGAAGCAAGAATTGTTATCTGCTCCTGAAGCCTCTGAATCTCTGCATTCCTGCTCACCATGGATTTGTTCATTCGCTCCAATGCTTCCTGTAAAAAAAAGGAAAAAATAGTAACAAGAGAAGCGATAAATTTCTTCTTAATAATAGCTTCTAACTTGCTAGTTTCCTGAAGTTGCTTATAATATATACTTTTAAAAATGACACCTTCCTTTAGTCCTTTTTGACGGTTTACGACCGTTATGTCACAAAGGGTTTTTTCGTCATTGGCTACGAGTGGTTAATCTGTTTAATCTGCTATCCTTAATTTTTCACGGTTTTATTTTATAACATGCGTAATAGACACAAAAACCAAAACGAACAAGAATAGAAATAATGCGGAATTCTATAAGATAAATGAATGAATGAATGGTGTCTATTTAAAATCGGCATTCTATCAATAAAATGTCACCTCCAGGGTCTTGTTTTGGCTCAGCATGGCTTCCCTGTCTTGTTTGATTTGTTCCATGTTGGCTGTCATCATGTTCCTCATTTGCTCACGTTGAGTCTCCATGTTCTCTCTGAACTGTTCCTCCAATCGTATGCGGTCTTCTTCTTGCTTTTCTTTCAACAGTTCCATCTAAAAATCATGAAAGTTTGAAAGAAGCGACAAATATATATTTTTAATGCAAATAATTGTGCAATCTTCTAGTTTGCTTTCCTGAAGTTGTTATAATGTGCCTTAAGAATGACAGAGCCTCTGCCCTTTGATCCTTAGCTTGTGATTCTAGATTGCTAAGGGGCCATTTCAACAAAACAATTACAAGTGTATTTTACGAGTTGGACCAATTTTCTCACACATTAAAACACATGCTAATCTAATTATAAGACCGCCAAATAATGTTCCAGTCACGTTTGTGAGACCTATATCTGGAACCTTTTCCAGACTTCTGTAAAATTAGATTCCGCTTGAGGCCCGGGGGGATACTCATAAACTTTGGTACGGGAAGGCTCCGCCTGGACGTTCAACCCCTTACCCTTTCAAATACCCTTTTTGGGTCAAAATCGGGACCCTTTCATATACCTCCAGTAAAAGATTTGATTGTTCTATTACACCGACAAAGCGCCTGACAGGATGTTGTACTCCGAATGAAACATGAAAATCTTGAATTAAGATGTAGTTGTTCCATGGCGGAGTTTCCGGTTTTCGCACCCCTTTCAAATACCAACGTGATTCAACATCACTCGACGTGGTTAGTGTTTTAGTGACCCTTTCAAATACCAAAAATGACACTTTCCCATACCCTATCTAATACTTGAGTCAAAAAAAGGGACCCATTTCGGGCGGGACCTCCCCGTATAGCCGATCATAGGGAGTATCCCCCCCCCCTCCCCCCCCCCCCCCCCCCCCCCCCGTGGGCTTGAGGAAAACATATGGGTGATGTGGGAGAATAACTAAAATACTGATGCTGCCAAAATATGGACTAACCTCTCTTTCTTTCCTCTTGCGTTCCTGTTCCAAACGCTTATTTTCTTCCTAAAAATATTAGACATTTTTTCTAGTGTTCCTTTTGATAAGCGGCCTAAGATGATGTATATTTTCTAATGAAACGAGTATAATTAATAAAAACAGTTTAATAATTAATGCCATGCTTCATTGTCCACTCACTGGCAAGCACTTAGAAGGTAGTTATTGTAATGAAGACATAGTTATAGGTTCAGTTGAATTGGACTGATCGAAAGGGTTAAGGTGGATGCATTATTAAATGTGCCACACTGTTGTATTCTTGCAATTTCGTGTCAACCCACGGCCGATTACAATTTTACCGGAAGGCATAGATATTATCACTGGGTTTTCTCCAATCCTTCACCGCTACTACCAACAATCACATAGGTGCGATTTGCCAACACCAACGTAAAAGGTGAGGGCTGGTAAACTTCAAACAAACCATAAAGAAGACTGCCACCGGCCGCATGGGATTGTATTCACAAAACGACCCTGATTTATGAAAGACTAAGGCCCGTTTTAGACGCCGCTCCCCACATGCGCCAAACTTAATACAAATGAGTAAAAACCACTGTATGAGTTAATTTGCATTAGGTTCGGCATGTGCGAGGAGCGGCGTTGGGTAACTTTCCCTCGTTTTTTAAGTTTTGTCTTATTTTTAAACAAGAAGTGGTACGTAACTCATCTTGTTTGAAAGTAAGAAAAATGTTGAAAAAAAAACCTTTCCCTCTGACGTTAAGAGTATCACACAAGTCCTACCTCCATTCTACGTCTCTTTTCTTCGTCTGCTGCTCTTGCAGCTCGCTGCTGGGCGAGTTTCTCGTCGTAATCTTTCAACTGCTGCAGATGGTCAACGTGTTTCTCCATTTCGGCTTTCAATTCCTGAATTTAAGACACGATTAGCTACTCAGCACACCTGTTTTCATACGGAAATACATATTTTTTGTCAATCAAGTCGTTCTTAGAAAGAATAAAACTAGGATGTTATTATTATTATTATTATTATTATTATTATTATTATTATTATTATTATTATTATTTATAAAGCATAATGACATCGTAGTTATTTGAATTATGGTAACTCCTCCTGCAACAATTCAAGCCTTATCCATATTGTACAGAGGTTTTCGGATAGCTGCCGAATCAAAGTAATTGTGTGATTGCTATAATGATGCGTTTGCTTCGCTTTTGGATTGGTCCCTCTTGTCCAATCAGGAAGCGATCGTGTCACTAATTGGAATTCTCGCATATTAACCAAATTCTATGGCTCATGGATCTCCAGTTTAAGGTTAAACTAATCGCAAATTTGTTTGGCTTCTGGTTAGTTAAACATGTTTTCTTACAATCTTTGTAATTGATGAGCTATTACAAACACATAATGATCTTGCATAGATTTTATCGATTACCGTATTTAGTTGGCTAAGCTACTTACCGGATGGAAGTTAAAGAAGGCTCTGGCACACACATCCTTGGCTCCCTTTGCCTGGTTTTTGAATCCCGTCTCGATAGCAGAGTAGGCCTCTATGATCTCGGTGAACGTCACTTTAGCTCCCTCAGAACTGATCAGTTGCGCGAGGACTGGTTCTAAGTGCTGCTTCTTGAGACTTTGCAACAAGTCAACACAGAAGTCTTCTGTTGCTCGATCGTTCTTCTGTTGCCAAATGGACAAATTTTCCTCTGCTTTGTCCTGGACAAACGAAACGAAGAAATTAATTGCAGGGGACGAAAAACTGCACTTCGTGTTTTGTGTGCATTTGCGCGCCCGCGATGAAGTCGTCTCGCGGTATGCTTTGTATACGTACAGTATATAGGGTTTTACATAATAGAAAGCAACCGAATTCCTCTGTGCCCTGTAGTTATAGAAACGCGCGGGCATTTGAGAGAGCACGAGGGACGGGGACGTGTTGAGTTAAAATGCTCCAATCAGTTTGCTTGTAATATAGACCTGTTCTAGATTTTATAAAATGACATACTACAATTTCCTAAAGGTGTGTTTTCATTGCACGAAAAAGGAATTGTTCTCCAATTAAAAGTCACAAATGACTTAAATAAAGAAACCTTAAACTAAACATGCAATTGTGTGTTCATTAAATATACGTTTTTTTGTTCTTTTTTTGACAAGTTTTAACCTAAAACTATAAAGACTTTTAAAAATTGTTAAAACTTTAAAAAAAAAAAAAAAAAAGTTATGGACATATATGTCTCACCTTCCAGTCGGTTAGATATGCGTTAACATGGATGGCAGAAATACCCCGTGTTTCTTCCTCAAAAAGTGCCAGGCCCCTCTCAAGCGCGTCCTGATGACTTCTGCGCAACTCATCTGAGTCACACGGCAGCAGATCCTTGACTTGTGACGTCATAATGTCGTTGTAGAGACCAAACGCCGCATTTGTGGCTTCAGTGCATTTGTTCTGGACAAATGTCTCCCAAGTGCTCTTGATATTGGGAACTGTCCCCGGAGTGTTGAGAGCATCAACGTAAAGTTCTGCCATGGCTGCCAAAGCTAGAAAAAGGTGCGAGATCAAGATAGCTAAGGCCCTCTTAAACTTCCATTTGATTGGATGTCATTTGCTCAACCAATCAGCGCCCAAACAAATGCAATCAGGAAGAAAAAGCCCATGAAGCTTGGTTACTATCATAGCTGATAAATCAGGACACGTCAGCCATATAAGATTACAACAGATTAGAATGTTCCGCCCTAGTCTGCTCGCAGCCGTTTTTGTGGCACCTTGTGCCCCTCGGTTACGACCACAAAAACGGCTGCAAGCAGACTAATTCCGCCCCAAAGGGTATCGTTTTCAAGTATTTTAGCCTGAAATAGGGTATAGATTTTGCCATCTTTTATCGGGTGCACATTTCTGGGGTACAGGTCTGAAATAGGACGAAAGTTAGTATATATTGGTCTGAAATAGGGCTGCACACTCCCACCAAATAATACTAAGAGTTCCCTTCCCTCTGATTGTCTGTGATATGATATACACGTCGAACGGGTAGCAAAATATTGCATTTGTTATGACAATTTGCATATCACGTAAAGTACCTTCTCCTGTGACAAGCTCTCCATCGGTGAAGCTCCGTTTTGGTATTAACCTCTGCTTTAAATTTGCGGAAAACTCATCTACTCCTTTCAGGAATTCTTTGTTAACGCCATCGGCTCCCGCGCTGTTCATGTTCTGCGTTACTTTGGGGTCAGTGGATGGAGGCGGCAATTTAAATGCGTCGAATCCTGGGAAGAAGCTCAAGATGCTTTCTGCCGCTTGTGTTGCCGTGTCCTTTTCGTCAGATCCTGTTTGAGCCTTAGGCGACTTGAATACCTGTACACATCAAAACATCATCAGCACCCGCATCTACTTCAAAATGACTTGTCTTTTTTGGGGGTGGGGGGGAGGGGGGGGGGGGGGGGGGGCTGAGGGAACAATGTCAGCTTCCATTGATAACAGCCTTCACAGCTGACGGAACTATAACCGGCGTTAAACTTAAAAAAAAAAACCTTATTATTCAATGAAGGATCGACGGTTTCGGCTCGTGTGTGGTTGATAGGCTTATTTAGAGCCAGTTTATGTTATTTATTATGGTTAACAATTTGAAATCCAACATATTCTATGGAATTAATTTACTAAATTCCCCACGCTAAGGTACCTCTGTTCATTCTGAGTGCCAAAATAGCTACCAATGTATGTTCCTGGCAAGTGGGGAAGGGGGAGTGGTAGAAATACATCGACCTTTTCATGGATTTAATTAAAATATTAAGTTTAGCCCGGCTATGAAAAGTGCGGCGTCTAAACTGGACCTTAGTAAACGTAACAGAATAACAACTGGAAAGCTGTAAACGCCCCGGGGGAGGGGGGGGGGGGGTACTCCCTATGATCGGCTATACGGGGAGGCTCCGCCCGAAAGGGGTGTATTTTTACGATCGAGGTATAAAAAAGGTATAGGAAAATGACGTTTTTAGGTATTTTAAAGGGTCAATAAAAAGGGTGGAGCGAGGAAATGATTTTGGTATTTTAAAGGGGTACGAAAAACGCCAGGAAAAACCGGGGAAAAAAAACGGCGGAAGACCGGAAACTCCGCCTTGTTAAAAGAGGGAAGCACCCCGCCATGGAATCGTCTGCCGTACGCATCAAAGGTATAAAAAAGGGGTGCATTTGTACTGGAGGTATATAAAAGGGTCCCGATTTTGCCCCCAGGATGGTATTTTAAAGGGTAAGGGGTTGACAGCCCGGGCAGAGCCTCCCCGTACAAAAGTCCTCTGGGTACCCCCCCCGGGGTAAACACTCACCCTCTTCAAGAAATAATCCTTGATGTCAGAACAAGACTTCGGTACTTCCAGGACTACATCGCGGAGAAGCCACATAAAGAAAGGGAACGTCTTATGAAGGAGATTTACATCGGCTTCAGATTCCCCTTGAGATCCCATCCGCACACGTTGGGAAAGTTTGACGATAAAGCTTTGAAACGTTAAGGAGTGTTGCTCCTGGGTGAATCTTAGTCCCTGTAATGCTAATCGAATGCTTTTAACAGATTTTGATGGAGCTATTTTTTCGAGTCTATATTATTGTTATGCACTAAGTCTAAATCTTAAAGAAACTAATTCATTTTTTTGTCTCTATTTATTTCAATTTTAACTCATGGTGCACCCAAGTTTTGGGGATTATGTTTGATTGGAAGTGTTTTCTAGTGGTCTTTGTGATTACATTTACAGGAATTTAGTTGAAAACTGACATATCCTATGTATCAAGCTACTTAAAAATGTCTAAACGGCTGTAAATGTCGAGCTACACGTAAACGAGGTCGTGTGTATTCGTACAAAGCGGAACCACAGCAGTTTTGAGGCATTCTAAAACAAGCACACAAATTAAACACTGTTTAGTTTTTGGAAATCTTACATCATTTAACCACGCCAATCCGCGCGGCGGCCATTTTGGGATATAGGTGTATACAAACTTAACTCTTAGTGATTTAAGTGCAGTAAAACATTGGCATTTTTATAGCTTTTACGTCCCAGTGTGTACAATGAATAGTATAGGAATATAATACAGGATATATAACAATATACTCACTATAGCATGGCACACTAACCAGAAAGCAGAATGAATAAATTAAACTATAAAAGGATACTCGAGGTCCTCTAGGTCTTTTCTTGTCGGTACACCAGCTGAGTTGTAAATCAACACAGAGGCCAGCAAAACTGTGAGAGTGAAAATCCTGTGATCGTCTGTTTTCTCTCCAGTCACGGCATCGATTCCTTCAGAGTCCAGTAGAACCACAGTAAACTCCTGGCCATTTTGGTCCTAATTAGAGTACACATTACAACATTACAAGCATTACCAGATAGCAATCACAGAAAGCAAGATCCACCATGGACATATTTAAATTTAAAAGGTTCAGCAGACAATATAACACGTTAAATATAATGCGCTTGGAGGCTTTTGAAAACTGTTGCATATTACGATAATAATCGTGTTTTTATTAGTTATGGAATTATACGAAAGGGATGCCTTTCTAGGCAGTATTTCGAGGTATATTTAGCGGTATATGAAGGCTTGATGTTCCTTACGTACAGACAAGAGATAGAATGTTGGTCCTGCAGGTGCATGAAATTTATGTGAAAGGGGTAACTTTTTTTTATAAAAATGGTACATGAAAGGGTAAGAGTCTGGACCTCTGGGTAGAATACTTTACTTAGTACACCTCCACCCCCCTGTCTGTTTTTTTTCTTCACCTTGTATTTCTCGGGCACAATCCACATCCAAATGCCCATGGTCTCAGGGTCCAGACTGTGTCCAAGCGGGAATACTTCTCCTTGATCAAAAGCTTTGCTCAAAATGTACGACTTTCCTTTCCGGCAAGGACCAGCGATGGACACCACACATACGGGACCTTTGATTTGTCGCAGCCTTTCCATTGCCTTGCATATGACCCACAGGTTTTCACGATCCTGTTCTTCTCTCTGGGAGTACTCTCCCGTGTGGGGATCCCAGGAGCAGTTGTTTGGTAGGCAGAGTGGTACGGCTTGGCCTTCCATATCGCAGCTGTGATAAAATCTCCGTTAATGATTATAATGACATTATAATAATACTTAATGTAAGAAGCTGATAATTGGACCCTTTCATTCCCAAGAGCGATTAGCATTTTTTCCTTCAGTTCTCACCAGAAATACCGTGAGTTACTCTAATATGGCATGGGGGTAGGGAGGGGGGGGGGGGGGGGAGGGGGGGTGGGGGGAATAGCATTTACGGTATACCATAAAGAGAACGTGCCTTCCGTACTACGCATATGAAAGCTGACTATAATGCCTATTATCACAGATACATATTCTCTTTAGTTAAAAAGCTGGGAGAATCTGTATCTTGAGCCGTGAGTAAAGGTAAAAAAGAAAAGTTAAGCTACATGACTGTGTCATCTATTTAGAAAATGTAGGAACTGACAACGTGTTCTTTACAGGCTTATCCACAGTATTATCCGATAACAGCTATGCTCTTAGTTAATTGCGAGATGTGCTGCAATCAGATTGCGCTGAAACTTGCACAACGATACGGCTTCAAAATGGAACTTTAGAAAAATGAGGGATTTATGTGATGTTTTGGATTTGTAGGAATATATAGCATTGTTTCGATTTAGGACCTCTTTGAAAAGTGATGGAACATCTTGCGTGAATAATATTATTGCGCCGGAATCTTTTACTTTCTACATACTATAACATCTCTTTGACAGCTGAATATTGGCAGAGTTGCAGGCTGAGGCCACACTAATTTTATGTGTTATTCAGATTGATACCTGTGCAGATTGCTGTAAAACAAACAAACAAACAAACAAACCTAGAAGGAGGAAAATAGGCCATTCCCGAGAGGCCTGTTGAGTCTTTTTCAAAACGAGGTCTAGTGCGAAACCTATCTTATGAAAAGTAGTTTCATTTTCATGCAAATCAAACTCATTTTCATAAGAAAGGCCCGGGGGGGGGGGGGGGGGGGGTACTCCTATATATTAGCCATATAGGTATGTGCCGCCCCAAAAGGTATCGTTTTCAAGCATTTTTAGTCTGAAATATGTATAGATTTTGCCTTTTTGGTCTGAAATAGGGTATCGAGTTTCTCTTTTTGGCCTGGGATAGGGTATGATCTTAATAGAAATGTGTCGCCGCGGACAATGCACGGCAAATGGAAGAAAGCACAGGGCGGAAATCGTTGCAAAAGAGAAAAAAATTCCCTAAAATAGGTTTGAAATAGGTATACATTTTAGGAGTCAGGTCTGAAATAGGGTAAAGTAAATTAGATATTTTGGTCTGAAATAGGGTAAGGGTTTTCAGGTCCGGGCGGCACACCCCCGCCCAAATTAATGATGAGTACTCCCCCCCCTTCGGGAAGAAAGGTTTCGAACTAGGCCTGGGTGATAAGTACAGTGAAGATTTATCAGGGAAGGGCTTATAATTCTTGTATTTGAGCGTATAGTGTTTTATATGGTGGAAAGGACTATTTATGAACATGTTCAGTGTTTTAAATGCAATTCTCAGTAACATGAACCATTTAGAATTTGGTTATTTTCTAATTATATAAAAGCGAAAGTATCCACAAGATCACGTGATCAACTGGATGTCCTAATCTTGCTCTAGTGAACACGGTAATTCTAGCTACCAAGAAATTGCATAGAACTACTGGCTACGGCTTTACTGAGTAATAATAGATTGGAAATAGTTCACGGAGTTGTTCAGATTTTGGATGTCGTTTTGGCAGAGTTCGGTGACCCAGAATAGGCAAACCGGAAGTACGGTAAAGCTAGAGAATTCATTCCGCCTGCAATGTTTTGGAAAATTTTACTCCATCCTAGTTTTTACTTGACTGCGAAAGGCGATCGAGTGTCTAGTGTCTCTGCAGACATCACTAAATAGTTGAATTTACTTGTCATTCGGGCAGAATGACTTTCTATTCTCGACGGATCTGCAGCTACCTGTCGCTTTCGTAAAACTCGATAAATATTGTCCGAATAAACCTTCTCAAGAACCACGATGTTATTATAATAATTGCTGAGCTACATATGAAAGGCAGAGGTGTCGAATCTATCTGTGATTCTTGCATTAATAATACTGGCTGTGAGTCCTTCCACTGTATTTACTACGTAATCACTAAATACTCCTTAGATCGCAAATCCATCATTGCCTTAGTTACCTTTTTCACCTTCGAGACCTTGTGGAATTCTTGGCAAGCTTTCTCGTTCGCTTTGTCTAAACGAAGTCTCCTTCTTTGGTGATGTGAGAACGAAAGTGATGTGCGTCTTATGGAAATTAAAACTTTAATAGCAAGGGGAATACCCACCATGGTTCCAAGAACAGATGTCATGACGTAATTGTGGTGACGTTTACATATATATTTCGCTTTCTATGCATGTCACTCAGCTTTTAATGCTACTGTAGTATTTCGAGAGTCAAGTTATTGTACCTTCACAATATCAGTTTAATTTGTTTTATATTGAGACAATTTTCGGAATTTCTAATTGAAACATATGCTGTTGGCTCATATGAAACAAAGGAATTAGCTCGAAGGTACATTAGTGGCGTAACCTTTATTTTTAAAATAGCTTCACTTTCGAATATGGCACACAGAACGTGTGGACGAGGCGGGAAATCGAACAGGCAGCACTGCAAAACGGAAAAACGCTTACATTCCGAATTTATATAATTATTCTAAAACAACAAGCCACCGTCGACCTTAACCTGAGTATCAGGTTAATTGTTCGGCTATTTTTTTCCTCGGCTTAATAGACTGGGGAGAGAGGAGAGAAGTGAAAATTACGCTTTTTCCACTCCCAGTCTCGCCCCAATACCACATCTCCCCAGAAAAAAAAGCCTGAAACCCAGGCTAAGTCGATGTATACGTCAGTGGCCGGGATTTATTTTCCCAAACGGGAAACGCATGGAGTGCATATAGATTGACCGAGCGTGATAACTTTCCTACAATTACACAACGATGGTAAATTAACCCTTCCACTCTCAAGAGTAATCAAGTTAAATTTTCTCCTTCAGTTTCTCACCAAATATATGTTATATAGTAAGGAGAACTTGGCTTCTGATGCCTTGCTCAGATGACAATTGATTAAGCTATCAGTTCTCTCTACGGTAGGTTGGTTGTGATCGTCCGGGTTAGAGTAGTCTCCAGGAAGAAACGTCAGTCACCAACAACAGCCTTCCTGGAGACTACTCTAACCCGGACGATCACAACCAACCCACAGCTCACACTCCTGGGTTCAAACTAATTGCCAAGTTCTCTACATTACCCATACATTCTATTCATAAAAGGTTGGGAGAATCTGCGTTTTGAGCTTGGGAGTTAAAGGGACAAAAGTCAATTCTTCATACCGTATATTTAGATTTTGCAAACGTTTGGGTTTCGCTCGTGTCAGCTGCGATGTATCTGAGCAAGTTCACGAAATAGCACAAAACGTTCTTGAGTCTGATTTGGGTGGATTCCTTAAGGCAAGCTGCTGCATCTGATCCTGAAGCCTTTTGACCTCTGCATCACTGGTCAACATGGCATCATTCATTCGCTTCACTTCTTCCTATAAATAAACGATTCGTAGCTTAGTCTCTGTTTACGTTTCCCTCCCAGCAAGGACAACTTTTGTCCATGTAAACGCCCAAGGTAGGGTTGCCCTCCTGGAGGGGAGGGGGAGGGGGGGGGGGGGGGGGGGTGGGGTGTTGGGGCGAGTTGTGTTTCAAAATTTGTACAAACAGCTGTATACATTACAGAGCTTATATAACCGTGATACGTGACCTAAGTCTACACAAGACAATTGCCTTTTCTACACTACTGTATTATCGGTAAGGAGCTCGTTCGACCACGGTCTCTTGTCGCACCGGAAGTCGTCGGTCCGCCATTTTATAGGCTTGTAAACTCGGAAAACTATTGGAAAGATCCATTTCTCAATCCGACTCTTTGTAGAAAATCGGTTTCAAATTATCATGGTATTTCGTCCAGTTAAAAAAGCCTTCAAAATTTAATTCATTTCTACATAAGCAAACCTATATTTGTTACAGGCCGGAATTGGGAGAATGATAAACATATTAAACCTTAACTAAACACTGGGTTGACAATTATCGTTAAATATATATTACAATAGGTATACGACAGATCGAGTTGTACAATAATTCAGACAATAAATGTTTTATAAGCTACAGTTTTTACATCACCTCTAATAACTTCTGTTGGCTAAGCAAGGCCTCTCTTTCATTTCGTATCTGTTCCATATTTTCTGCCATCCTATTTTCCATTTCCTTGCGTTGCGTTTCTATATTCTTCATAAACAACTGCTTCTCTTCTCGTTCCGTCCTTGGCTCCATCTGTAAATAATCAGATCGTTACCGAATTGTGATTCTAACTTGTCCAAAATGTTTCTATTTCTTTATAATTTGACTGCCCCTCTTGGTGCCGACAATCTTCTCGTTTCTTCTTCGGCTCCAGTTTGTAGCTATAGAGTTGTGTTTGTAGTGCAAAATGTTCCCATGAAAGAGTTTTTTGAGGCAGAGAGGAAAAAGGCATCTCAGAACTATTACTACTACTGACTACTTCTAGCTTCTACTACTTCTGCTGCTTCTACTATATAAATAGGTTATTATAGTGGGGGGGGGGGGGGGGGGGGGCACAAAATCAAAAAAAGCCGTCAAATCATTTAAGATCACCATTATATAATCAGTCCAAATTTTCGCGCGATGACGTATATTGACCTGCAAGATGTTCATTCGCTTTCGTATGATAAATACGAGATCAAAATAATTATGATTAGATTACTGGTTTTCCCTAAACTTTACTGACAACGGATGTCGTTCGGGGTGAGCAATCTGTAGTAGTCCCAGAAACCTAAAAAAATAAAATAAAATAAATAAACTGAATAGACTGCTCCGACATTTATGACGCTTCATCATCGAATAAGATGATACAGTATCGTGATCACATTTTAAACGCATCCGATTGTAGTTGCATATTCAGGTGTCGGATTTACACGCGACGCGTTTCTTCAGTTTTTAGTCTCGAAAAATTTATTATTCGAACCAACATACTAGAGACGACCACTTCGCAAGAATGCACAGAATGCTTGCTCGTCGGGTCACAAAAACTTACCTGCTGTTTACTCACCGTGAATTCGTTATAAAACTGACGACACAAGTTTTCTTTCTTTGCTTATAAAACGAAACTGGATAGCAATCTGTACGCTACCGCGATTAAGACTTTGATACGATGAATACGTTTCATTGGTCGAAGGAGTGTTATGACGCAGTTTTGATGACGTTGCTTCTGACATCGGTTTCTAACTGTTATGCAATAGCACAAATTATGTGTTGATCAGGAGTGTGAGGTGCTTCACTTTCGAATGCGATGCACAAAGAAAAAATATTTTAAGGACTCTCTATCAACCGGCATGCATTGCGCGTGTTTGTTACTGTTAAGACTAATTAGCAAACTCGGTGTCTGTGAGTTTTTCATATCCAAGTAAATAATTTTTGTTCCTCCATTGGCTTGAACAGATTTCTTTAAATAAATCTTTTCAAGAGGCTCTGGTCTACTTGGTCGTCCACTGGGATTTGTCGCAGATACACTTAGCGGCCGTGATAAACGCAACAAACTACCGACTAAAGACAAAATGTGCCCATCAAAGAAAAACAAAAACGATAATCACACTATTGATAACTCGCGAAAATAGTCGTAAAATCTCGATAAATGTCTCCGATTGCAAAAGATTGAGACAGCAGAAAATAGACGCGTGCAAGCCGGTCGAAAGAGAGTCCTTAATGAAGAAGTCGAATAGCCCATTATCTATTTCACTTCTGAGCTCAGAATACAGCTATCCTAACTACTCAAGAAAAAAATGAGGGATATGGACTTATTTAGTGAGAATTAGTAGGCCCTCATTTGCCAAATTCTCTATACAGTTTCTTTTATATCTGGTGAGAGACTAAAGGAAAAAATTAAAGTTGATCACCCTCAGAAGTGAAAAACTTAAAATATCTTTTAGTCACTCAGTTATTTACATCAGTAAACTAATGTAGCAAAGCTTTCATAATATTGCCATCCTGAAAAATTGATGTTGTGCTAATATGTAATTTCCTGTATAATTATTGATCATTAATATTCACTGATTCCAATCAGTAGCTTCTCTTACGAATGATTAAGTCTTTCGAAGTGATATATTACTAGAGTTACTTGAGCTGGTTCAGCAATAAAACAATATTGCAAATTTATTGATTAGTTTCTTTGCATGTATAGGTTTAGGCCAGTTCTCTGCCGTCGATGCTTATGTCAATTCCCCTTTTCGGGATTGATTGTATATACTTATATATACAGGAAAAAGCTCTCCTTGCGACCACTCTCGTAAGCGACCAGCTCTAGCTACGACCACCATTGTGAAACTCTGTTTAAATTGTCACTCAAACTCTGTAATTAAAACCTCCGCGACCACTTTTGGAAATTACTTACTGATCTTTTCCTTTGTTTTAAGCTCTCGTAAGCCACCACTCAAAAGGTCTGACTCATGTAAGTCAACACTTTACTGAATATGAATACTACTTGATCGCATTTACGTTTTAATAATACGACATATTGCGCTAATGGTTTGTTTGACAAGATCTCGATCAAAAAGTTCAAGGAAGTTTTAGTTGAAAGACCCGAGCGGCCTTATGCTAAAAGCTCTTGTAAGCGACCAGCCTCTATTGTTTCAGCGTGTGCTCGCTTAGAGAGCCCATTCCCGTAAGCGACAAGCTCTAGTTATGGCGGACCACTTTTTCCAAATCCCGAGGTGGTTGCCTACGAAAGCTTCAACTGTACTAGCAAATGTTATCAAGAGGCAGTTGATCTTTTGGCTGATCTTTGCAATCACTTCTCGTCAGAGTTCTCTGGCCGCTACCAATATAATCTTACGGATGTTCGATACAGCGAAAAATACCACCGTTAAGCTTTGATGTATCGCAAATGCGAAGTTGAAAAGCACAGTTTTGAGTAGATTGAAACAATTCCGGGGACACAACTTAATATACGTTTTTGCAGCTCTGTACGTTTAAAGTGCACATAAGCCCAAAAATGATATCTTCACAATCGATTCTACATAAAGTAAATAGTTGACTATTACATTATTTCTGTGTTTCAGCATTGCGCCTATAAGTTATAGAGGTTTATATTTCGAATATGGTAATGACGTGACGTCAAAGGAGTAATTCAATGTTATTTCTTTCTCTTCGTGATTGGAACTGTTTCCAGATTCATACAAAGTATTTGGTAAAATCATTTACACAGAATTCAAATATAAAATGGACGTTGATAAAATGTCAATTATCTCTGCAAACAAGATTTTGTATAATAAATTGTTCCTTCTTTGACGTCACGTCATTACCATATTCAAAATATAAACCTTTATAACTCAAAGGCGCAGCGTTAAAACGCAGACTTATTCTAATAGTCAACATATTTCCGTCATGTAGATTTGATTGTAAATATATCATTTTTGGGCTTATGTGCACTTTAACTTGATAGCAACCAGGGCCCGGAGTCAGGATCACTCTCAAAAGTTTATAATGTACAATAGTCAGCTGTTAACGAATGGTTGACCAAATTGGACTCAACAAGCCGTTAAGTTAAGAAATTGTTTCGTAAAATAGCATTTAGATCCCTGGAGGCCCACGCAAAGAACTGTAGCCGTGCCATAATTATTCAACTAATCAGTAATTAGTATGTCAACCAATAGGATTCCAATCTGAGTAGATAACAAACAATTGTTTTGACGAACGGCTGTCAAGGACGTATGAATGTAATCACACCTACAAACCCCGAAAGGTACTTGGGTGTGCTTCTCTGAGACGCAGGAAGAACTAGTGAATATTCAAGCTGCTTCAAATTTGTTTCTCCAGTGTTTGTCGTGCAATAAGTATTCCCCCTTGTTAACACTTGTATATCTGGTCGCAGTTGAAACTCCTTAAAGACTATAACTATTACGTTTCCATGCTGGCTTTTTCGTCCATATTATCTAAACGCGCTTTGCTTCCATGTTAGATAAATGTTCCGTTCAGTTTTAGTACTTTAATCAAACCTTTTGCTGTCGTATTCCCAAAAGTCTCAACATTTAAGGCGCTCCAGTCCTTGTATCCTACCTGCCTACCTAAGCTTTCTTTGCGACATCTCTGATGAATTAGTAGGACATAAATGTTTCTGGTGATTGACTCGACTTTAAGGCTTTGGCTGACTGGAGTGTTTGTTTCTTGACACGAAATCCTAACACTCTGATAGTCAGAGGTTGTATTGCAGTAGTAACCATTATATAACTGATAAGTTTCTCGTGTTTATAACAGAATGTAAGGACAGGCAGTGAAAATGTTGTTTAATTTAAAACGAACAAATGACAATTGATGTCCTATTCTACAAACTATAGAAAACGGTTGCTCACACTGTGACAATATCAGAAAAATGGTCTATTTTTATTCTAGAACTATATTTTACAAATTCATAAAACGATTTTAATCTTCTAACCAAGCTGGATCCATGCTGGTACTGGGTAAATTTTTTTTGTTTCAAAATTATGCTAAATATGTTTTGGGGCACTATAACAAAAGATCCCAAGAGCCGTTTGAAAGTTGCCTGCAGGTACAATTATTAACAGACACGTTGAAAACCCATGTATCAAGCCACAACTCTTCGCTGGAGTTCCCCTTCGTTGTAGTGATTACATTTTCTGAGCCCCTGTCAAATTATCCGAACCAATCAAACTCAAGAGCTTTGTCTGTAGAACCTCTTTTTCGCTTATGCCTGTCTCGCCTCAATCTCCGTGCGCCACACGTTTTCGTGTTGATTTTGAGCGTTTGCTACACGTTTTGGGAGGGAAAGGGAGGGACTACCCGTAGTCTTTTTTATATACATACGTGAATATTAGGTCTAACAAAAAAATATCTAAAGCCGGGTTTTTGACAATGTCTGTTGTATCAGTACCGCGAAATTAAGAAAGCATTCGAGGCTCATAAGACGTCACCAGTCAAAGATAGGGCGCTAGAGTTCTTGTGTGTATGCGCAAATCGTAAATGCATCTGCCGATTCCACGGCTAATTCTGTAAAATAAAGTTTGGGTAAACGACAAATAAATTCCTGGTCCGTGTGCTCCTTCTTGTGATACCGGCCAAGTTAAAGTCAAAACACTACATGGTAATTTGATTGATTTTTGTTTTTTTGTTTGTTTGTTTGTTTAAAATTGCCGCGGCACAAAAATTTAAAAAGCACAAAAGTGGGTGGAATGAAACAATTCCGGGAACACAACGCCCTATACGTTTAAATTGATAGCAACCAGAAAGTCAGAACGTGAACAGGCGCAAATGCCCCTTTGGGGCATAATTAACAAATGTTATCAAGAGGCGGCTGATAGTTCGGCCATCACGTACAGTTAAAAGGATCCCCATGTTGAAAACCCAAGTATCGAGCCGCAACATATTTCTGGAATTCCACTCCTTTGTACCAAGTACAGTTTCCGAGGTCCTCATACAGTCTAATTATCCGAACTTTTCCAGCAGAAAATGAACGACAAATGATTATAATAATTAGTAATTCAATGAAAATTACGGAGTTATCTCCTGCTGATTTCTTGAAAACAAAACATCATGTCAGGATCACTTTCAAGAGTTTACGATGTACAGTAGTCAGCTGTTAACGAACGATTAACCATATTAGACTCAACAAGCTGTCAGGTTAAGAACTTTTTTCGTGAAATAGCACCTAGATCTCTGGAGACCCACGCAAAGAACTGTCGCTGTGCCATGATTATTCAGCCAATCATTGATTAGTATGTCGACCAATAAGATTCCAATTTGAACAGATAACAAACAATTGTTTTGACAAACGGCTGTCAAGAACGTATGAATGTAATCACACCTACAAACTCCGAAAGCTACTTGGGTGTGCTTCTCTGAGACGCAGGAAGAACTAGTGATTCACGCTGCTTCAATTTTGTTTCTCCAGTGTTTGTCGTACAGTAAGTATTCCCTCTTATTAACACTTGTATGTGGTCGCAGCTTAAACTTCTCAAACACTATAACTATTGCGTTTCCAAGCTGGCTTTTTCATCCAGATGATCTAAACACGCCTTACGTGCATATTAGATAAATGTTCCGTTCAGTCTCGTACTTTGATCAAACCTTTGCTGTCGTGTTCCCAAAAGTCTCAACATTTAAGGCACTCCAGTCCTTGTATTCTACCTACCGGTGAATGCTTGTTCATACAAGCTTTCTTTGCGACATCTCTGATGAATTAGTAGGACATAAATGTTTCTGGTGATTGACTCGACTTTAAGGCTTTGGCTGACTTGAGTGTTTGTTTCTTGACACGAAATCCTAACACTCTGATAGTCAGAGGTTGTATTGCAGTAGTAACCATTTTATAACTGATAAGTTTCTCGTGTTTATAACAGAATGTAAGGACAGGCAGTGAAAGTGTTGTTTAATTTAAAACGAACAAATGACAATTGATGTCCTATTCTACAAACTATAGAAAACGGTTGCTCACACTGTGACAATATCAGAAAAATGGTCTATTTTTATTTTAGAACTATATTTTACAAATTCATAAAACGATTTTAATCTTCTAACCAAGCTGGATCCATGCTGGTACTGGGTAAATTTTTTTTGTTTCAAAATTATGCTAAATATGTTTTGGGGCACTATAACAAAAGATCCCAAGAGCCGTTTGAAAGTTGCCTGCAGGTACAATTATTAACAGACACGTTGAAAACCCATGTATCAAGCCACAACTCTTCGCTGGAGTTCCCCTTCGTTGTAGTGATTACATTTTCTGAGCCCCTGTCAAATTATCCGAACCAATCAAACTCAAGAGCTTTGTCTGTAGAACCTCTTTTTCGCTTATGCCTGTCTCGCCTCAATCTCCGTGCGCCACACGTTTTCGTGTTGATTTTGAGCGTTTGCTACACGTTTTGGGAGGGAAAGGGAGGGACTACCCGTAGTCTTTTTTATATACATACGTGAATATTAGGTCTAACAAAAAAATATCTAAAGCCGGGTTTTTGACAATGTCTGTTGTATCAGTACCGCGAAATTAAGAAAGCATTCGAGGCTCATAAGACGTCACCAGTCAAAGATAGGGCGCTAGAGTTCTTGTGTGTATGCGCAAATCGTAAATGCATCTGCCGATTCCACGGCTAATTCTGTAAAATAAAGTTTGGGTAAACGACAAATAAATTCCTGGTCCGTGTGCTCCTTCTTGTGATACCGGCCAAGTTAAAGTCAAAACACTACATGGTAATTTGATTGATTTTTGTTTTTTTGTTTGTTTGTTTGTTTAAAATTGCCGCGGCACAAAAATTTAAAAAGCACAAAAGTGGGTGGAATGAAACAATTCCGGGAACACAACGCCCTATACGTTTAAATTGATAGCAACCAGAAAGTCAGAACGTGAACAGGCGCAAATGCCCCTTTGGGGCATAATTAACAAATGTTATCAAGAGGCGGCTGATAGTTCGGCCATCACGTACAGTTAAAAGGATCCCCATGTTGAAAACCCAAGTATCGAGCCGCAACATATTTCTGGAATTCCACTCCTTTGTACCAAGTACAGTTTCCGAGGTCCTCATACAGTCTAATTATCCGAACTTTTCCAGCAGAAAATGAACGACAAATGATTATAATAATTAGTAATTCAATGAAAATTACGGAGTTATCTCCTGCTGATTTCTTGAAAACAAAACATCATGTCAGGATCACTTTCAAGAGTTTACGATGTACAGTAGTCAGCTGTTAACGAACGATTAACCATATTAGACTCAACAAGCTGTCAGGTTAAGAACTTTTTTCGTGAAATAGCACCTAGATCTCTGGAGACCCACGCAAAGAACTGTCGCTGTGCCATGATTATTCAGCCAATCATTGATTAGTATGTCGACCAATAAGATTCCAATTTGAACAGATAACAAACAATTGTTTTGACAAACGGCTGTCAAGAACGTATGAATGTAATCACACCTACAAACTCCGAAAGCTACTTGGGTGTGCTTCTCTGAGACGCAGGAAGAACTAGTGATTCACGCTGCTTCAATTTTGTTTCTCCAGTGTTTGTCGTACAGTAAGTATTCCCTCTTATTAACACTTGTATGTGGTCGCAGCTTAAACTTCTCAAACACTATAACTATTGCGTTTCCAAGCTGGCTTTTTCATCCAGATGATCTAAACACGCCTTACGTGCATATTAGACTAGAAATACGATAATCGTAGAAACCCCCTCACTCTGCCATTGATGGGACTTTTACTTTGGTAACTCCCAACAAGAGTAGCCTTTGTTTTACCGAAATGACGACTCAATCTTTTCTTCGAACTCAAGTGCTACACGCAAAGGAAGGAGAAAAAGAATGGTGTGTTATACTTTTGCGTTGAAAAAAGAATCGATTGCGTGACGAGTACGTATTTCCCACGGTCGGCACGTCAAATTAATTCATACAGTCTGCCAAGCACGTTCTCAAAATTTAATACTCAAAGTTTGAAGTTGGTAAAAAAGGAACACTGATTTTCTAATTTTGAATTCATAGGCAGTACAATTAAATAGGCTTCCTGTGCGATTTGATTTTACTCTGGAAGGCATTCACCAGACTCAGGCATGCATATTTAATAGGCTCGAATTGTTTTGCATGTGAACCCACTCAAAACAGCAAGATTTCTCCCAGAATCAAAGCAAAACTTGAACAGTTTACTTCAAATTATACACGGGCTTCAGACCCAGTAATACTTCTAAGGGCTTGTGAACGATTCTCGCTGCAATCACCGCGTGTCAGATTACAGAAAAATAAGACATCTGACTAAATCATTCAAGGCTCCAAGTTCCGATTGCTCTGAGCAAATACGGTAGCCGAAACTGGCGACAGAAGCGTAGTAAAACAATACTTCGAAGGAAAATGATCAGCATACAGATTTTAATACATTCTTGAAGTGACCGAGTTACAAGCTATACGGGATAGAATATATTTGTCACGGTGATTGTTCGATTTCCACTGACTAACCTTTGTTGCTTGTCCTTTCTAAATAAGTATCTGAGTTTAACACAAAACGGCGTCTGAAGCTCCCGATTTCCTTTCAAGCGCTGTTCCCTTTGCGGAGTTGTCTGTGTTACCCGCTTCTGTTCATGTCGCTTTTGGTCGGCATTCATGCGCTGTTGTCTTTGCGGAGTCTTCTTTTCGGCCCGCTTTTTCTCCTGAAGGTCTCGATTCGCTTTCAAGCGCTGTTCTCTTTGCGGAGTTGTCTGTGTTACCCGCTTCTCTTCATGTCGCTTTCGATCGGCATTCATGCGCTGTTTTCTCTGCGGAGTCTTTTCTTCGGTCCGCTTTTGCTCTTGAAGTGCCTGTTCCCTTCTCTTTTGAAGACGAGCTTCGCGAGACCGTTCTGTTTCAAGTTTTCTAGTTTTCAAATTCATTTTCGTGAGCGCAGTTACGTACAATTGTTGCTTTGTTCAAATCTTTCTTAAAAACATGGCGGTGACGCGTCGATAGCCTTATTTGGACATTGCCTTAGGCACCTGGCCTAAAAAGGTCGCATCGCACAAACACAAACACACAAACAAACACACGAACATTAGATTTCGAGATGGCGACGCGCTTGGAGTCTTCAAATGAGCCAACTATGATGCATTAGCGTCGTAAATATTTCCCTCACTTCGTTCGGGGATAAATGTTCCGTTCAGTCTCGTACTTTGATCAAACCTTTGCTGTCGTGTTCCCAAAAGTCTCAACATTTAAGGCACTCCAGTCCTTGTATTCTACCTACCGGTGAATGCTTGTTCATACAAGCTTTCTTTGCGACATCTCTGATGAATTAGTAGGACATAAATGTTTCTGGTGATTGACTGGACTTTAAGGCTCTGGCTGACTGGAGTGTTTGTTTCTTGACACGAAATCCTAACACTCTGATAGAGGTTGTCTTGCAGTACTAACCATTATATAACTGATACGTTTGTTGTGTTAATAACAGAATGTACGGACCAGACAGTGAAAATGTTGCTTAAAACGAACAAATGACAATTGATGTCCTATTCTACAAACTAAAGAAAACGGTAGCTCACACTGTGACAATATCAGAAAAATGGCTTACTTTTATTCCAGAACTTTATTTTACAAATTCATAAAACGATTTTAATCTTCTAACCAACGTGGATCCATGCTGGTACTGCGTGAATTTTTTTTTTGTTTCAAAATTATGTTAAATATGTTTTGGGGCACTGTAACAAAAGATCCCAAGAGCCGTTTGAAAGTTGCCTGCATGTACAATTATTAACAGACACGTTGAAAACCCATGTATCAAGCCACAACTCTTCGCTGGAGTTCCCCTTCGTTGTAGTAAATTACATTTTCTGAGCCCTTGTCAAATTATCCGAACCATTCTAACTCAAGAGCTTTGTCTGTAGAACCTCCTTTTCGCTTATGCCTGTCTCGCCTCAATCTCAGAGCGCCATACTTTTTCGTGTTTATTTTGAGCGCTTGCTACACGTTTTTGGAGGGAAAGGGAGGGACTACCCGTAGTCTTTTTTGTATACATACGTGAATATTAGGTCTAACAAAAAAAAAATCTAAAGCCGGGTTTTTGACAATGTCTGTTGTATCAGTACCGCGAAATTAAGAAAGCATTCGAGGCTCATAAGACGTCATCAGTCAAAGATAGGGCGCTAGAGTTCTTGTGTGTATGCGCAAATCGTAAATGCATCTGCCGATTTCACGGCTAATTCTGTAAAATAAAGTTTGGGTAAACGACAAATAAATTCCTGGTCCGTGTGCTCCTTCTTGTGATACCGGCCAAGTTAAAGTCAAAACACTAAATGGTAATTTGATTGATTTTTTTTTTTGTTTGTTTCTTTGCTTGTTTAAAATTGCCGCGGCACAAAAATTTAAAAAGCACAAAAGTGGGTGGAATGAAACATTTCCGGGAACACAACGCCCTATACGTTTAAATTGATAGCAACCAGAAAGTCAGAACGTGAACAGGCGCAAATGCCCCTTTGGGGCATAATTAACAAATGTTATCAAGAGGCGGCTGATAGTTCGGCCATCACGTACAGTTAAAAGGATCCCCATGTTGAAAACCCAAGTATCGAGCCGCAACATATTTCTGGAATTCCACTCCTTTGTACCAAGTACAGTTTCCGAGGTCCTCATACAGTCTAATTATCCGAACTTTTCCAGCAGAAAATGAACGACAAATGATTATAATAATTAGTAATTCAATGAAAATTACGGAGTTATCTCCTGCTAATTTCTTGAAAACAAAACATCATGTCAGGATCACTTTCAAGAGTTTACGATGTACAGTAGTCAGCTGTTAACGAACGATTAACCATATTAGACTCAACAAGCTGTCAGGTTAAGAACTTTTTTCGTGAAATAGCACCTAGATCTCTGGAGGCCCACGCAAAGAACTGTTGCTGTGCCATGATTATTCAGCCAATCATTGATTAGTATGTCGACCAATAAGATTCCAATTTGAACAGATAACAAACAATTGTTTTGACAAACGGCTGTCAAGAACGTATGAATGTAATCACACCTACAAACTCCGAAAGCTACTTGGGTGTGCTTCTCTGAGACGCAGGAAGAACTAGTGATTCACGCTGCTTCAATTTTGTTTCTCCAGTGTTTGTCGTACAGTAAGTATTCCCTCTTATTAACACTTGGTCGCAGCTTAAACTTCCCAAACACTATAACTATTGCGTTTCCAAGCTGGCTTTTTCATCCAGATGATCTAAAGACGCCTTACGTGCATATTAGATCAATGTTCCGTTCAGTCTCAGTACTTTGATCAAACCTTTGCTGTCGTGTTCCCAAATATCTCAACAGTTTTGACGATCCAGTCCTTGTATTCTACCTGCCGGTGAACGCTTGTTCATACCAGTTTTCTTTGTAACAATTCTGATGAATAAGTAGTACATAAAAGTTTCTGGTGATTGACTTGACTTTGTTTAAAAGCTTCGGCTGACTAGGGTGTCTTTTTCTTCACTGGAAATCCTAACACTCTGATAGAGGTTGTCTAATTGCAGTAGTAACAGTTATATAGCTGATAAGTTTGTCGTGTTTATAACAGAATGTAAGGACCAGACAATGAAACTGTTGTTTAATTTAAAACGAACAAATGACAATTAATGTCCTATTCTACAAACTATAGAAACGGTTGCTCACACTGTGACAATATCAGAAAAAGGGTCTACTCTTAGTCCAGAATCTTATTTCACAAATTCATAAAGGGAATCCAATCTCCTATAACCAAAACGGATCCATGCTGGTACTGTGTAATTTTTTTTTTTTTTGTTTCAAAATTATGTTAAATATGTTTTGGGGCACTGTAACAAAAGATTCCAAGAGCCGTTTGAGAGTTGCCTGCAGGTACAGTTAACAAAAAAACCACTTTGAAAACCCATGTATCGCCAGGCAGCAACCCTTCGCTGGAGTTCCTCTTTGTTGTAGTAATTACAGTTTGTGAACCCCTCTGCAGTCAAATTACCAGAACCATTCAAACTCAAGATCTTTTTCTGTGGTCCCTCCATTTCGCTTATGCCTGTCTCACCTCAATCTCCGCGCGCCATACTTCATATTCGTGTTTATTCTAAGCGTTTGCTACACGTTTTTAGAGGGAAAGGGAGGATCTATGCGTAGTCTTGTTTGTATACGTACGTAAACTTTAGGTTTAACAATAAAAATCTTAAGTCGGGATTTTGACCATGTTTGTCTTATCAGTACCGCGAAATTAAGAAAGCATTCGAGGCTCATGAGACGACACTAGTCAAAGATGGGGCGCTAGAGTTCTTGTGTGTATGCGCAAATCGTAAATCCATCTGCCGATTCCACGGCTAATTCGGTAAAATTAGGTTTGTGAAAACGATAAACAAATGCCCGGGCCGTGTGCTAGTTCTTTTAATATCGACTAAGTTAAAGAAAAAACACTAAATGGTAATTTGATTGGTTTTCTTTTATGTTTCAAATTGCGACGGCAGAAAAAATTGTTGTTGAAAAGCACAGAAGTGAGTAGAATGAAACAATTCCGGGAGCACAACTTAAATTGCGTTATCACAGTCCTATACGTTTAACTTGATAGCAATCAGAAAGTCAGAACGTAAACAAGCGCAAATGCCCCTTTGGGGCATAATTAACAAATGTTATCAAGAGGCTGTTTTATAGCTCGTCCATCACGTACAGTTAAAATAAAGCCCATGTTGAAAATCCAAGTATCAAGCCTCAACATTTTTCTGGAATTCCCATCCGTTGTACCAATTACAGTTTTTGAGCCCCTCATACAGGCCAATTATCCGAATCTTTTCAGCAGAAAATGAACCACAAATAATTATATTAATTAGTAATTCAATGAAATTTACTGAGTTATCCCCTGCCAATTTCTTGAAACAAAACATCATGTCTGAATCATTCTCAAAGAGTTTATAATCTGCAATAGTCAGCTGTTAATGAATGATTGATCAAATTGGACTCAACAAGCTGTCAGGTTAAGAAATTGTTTCGTGAAATAGCATTTAGATCTCTGGAGGCCCACGCAAAGAACTGTAGCTGTACCATGATTATTCTGCCAATCATTTATTAGTATGTTGACCAATAGGATTCCAATTTGAGCAGATAATAAACAATTGTTTTGACAAACGGCTGTCATTAACGTATAGATGTAATCACGCCTACAAACTCCGAAAGGTACTTGGGTGTGCTTCTCTGAGACGCAGGAAAAACTAGTGATTCACGCTGCTTCAATTTTGTTTCTCAGTGTTTGTCGTAAAAGTATTCCCCCTTGTTAACACTTGTATCTGGTCGCAGCTTAAACCTCTCAAACACTATAACTATTACGTTTCCATGCTGGCTTTTGCGCATCATCTTTTTCGTATCAGTACTTTGATGAAACCTTTGCTGTCGTGTTCCCAAAATTCTCAACATTTAAGGCGCTTCAGTCCTTGTGTTCATACAAGCTTTCTTTGCGACAATTCTGATGAATTATTAGGACATCTTTGCGACATATCTGATGAATTAGTAAGACATAAAAGTTTCTGGTGATTGATTCGACTTTGTTTAAAAGCTTCGGCTGACTGCAGTGTTTCTTGACACGAAATCCTAACACTCTGATAAAGGTTGTCTTGCAGTAGTAACCATTATATAGCTGATACGTTTGTCGTGTTTATAACAGAATGTAAGGACCCAACAGTGAAAATGTTCTTTAATACAATTGATGTCCTATTCCACAAACTATAGAAAACGGTTGCTCACATTGTGACAATATCAGAAAAATAATCTACTCTTATTCCAGAATTTTTATATGCTGGTACTGCGTAATTTTTTTTTGTTTCAAAATTATGTTAAATTTGTTTTGGGGCACAGTAACAAAAGATCCCAAGAGCTATTTGAAAGTTGCCTGTAGGTACAGTTAACAGAAAAACCCACGTTGAAAACCCATGTATCTTGCAGCAACTCTTCGCTGGAGTTCCCCTTCGTTGTAGTAATTACAGTTTGTGAGCCCCTCTGCAGTCAAATTATCCGAACCATTGAAACTCAAAAACTTTGTCTGTATAGTCCTTCCTTTTCGCTTATGCGTGTCTCGCCTCAATCTCCGCACGCCATACTTTTTTGTGTTTATTCTGAGCACTTGCTACACATTTTTTGAGGAAAAGGGAGGGGCTACCCGTAATCTTGTTTGTATACTTACGTAAATTTTAGGTCTAACAATACAAATCATAAGGCGGATTTTTGACCATGTTTGTTTTATCAGTACCACGAAATTAAGAAAGCATTGGAAGCTCATGAGACGACACTAGTCAAAGAGTTCTAAGAGTTCTTCTGTGTATGCGCAAATCCTAAATGCATCTGCCGATTCCACGGCTAATTTGGTAAAATTAGGTTTGGGAAAACGAGAAACAAATGCCCGGACCGTGTGCTCGTTCTCGTGATACCAGTCAAGTTTAAGTCAAAACGCTGAATGATAATTTAATTGATTTTCTTTTTGTTTCAAATTGCGGCTGCAGAAAAATTCGTAGCCACTGCCATGCAGTTTTGTAGTATGATTTGTTTGCCGGTATATTCAGTTATATAATATATTTCAGTTCACACGGAACATACAGCGACAGAAAATAATAAATGAAAACGTTCAAATCACCCTTAAAATTTGCACAATAAAAAGTGAGTCAAAACAAATTGACAGTCTCGAGTTGAAAAAAGGCATACTATGGCTACCACAATTCTAAAGGTTAGAAAACAAGTATTATACACAGAGCTAACTCTTTATGTTGTTTGACGGTAAACCCTCTGTGAATCTCTTGGCTCTTTCTCTTTGCGTGATTGAAAAATCGGCTTTCCAATTTAAACGGTTAAGTAAGACATGACTTATTTTTTACACGTTCTATTATATTTTAAAACTGCATTTGACTATTAGTACATTGGTTTAAACCTTGGCTGCGTATTTATTTTTTATTATCCTATTTCACCACGTCTTGATAAATACATCCAGTCAACCCGGTCTATCGCAGGACGACTAAAAGCTTGCGTTTTGTATTTCGTTGTATTAAATTGCTTCTAAACTTTACGACAACTGTATTTCTCTGAAGATCCCATTCTGCTACTGAACATGAAAGCAACAATTGTGCTTCTCTTGGTCTCCGTGCTTGTGCCTCTTCTTACAAGCGGTTGCTTGTGTGATGAAAAATGGGTGAAGATAAACACGGGCCAAGTATGTTTTGGCGCAAAAAACGATGACTTTGGCAGTTTCACCCCCAGCTACGAGGGACTCTTCGTATCCGCATTCAAGCTGAGGCACATCTCAGGATATGTGAGTTGTGGCACAAACAGGAAAAGCAATTGGGGGTGCGATCCTTACAGGCCAATCAGCGCCACCTATGTTACAGATGACCAAAATAATAGTATAGCGCCACACACAGCCCCCACTTCTGGCAAGAGATCCTACGACCTTGAGGACGGCACTTCATCCAGTTCTCCGGAAATTACGATTCAGTTGCCTTCCCTGTACCGCCTAGCAGGCAACCTCCGACTGTGGTACAGCGAAGACTTGGTTAACACGTCTGAAGGAGACAACAGCGGTACAGCGTGCGTGGACGTTTTCGTGGCTCCTGCTTAGGTTGGAACTGTGGTTTGATTTCTAACTCCAAACGTAGTTAGTTGCTTGAATAACAAAATCGGGTAACGTTAATTTTATAGACGAAATTCTAGTTTCCTTATCTTAAAACCTCGTCAATCCTTGCCATTTCTGATTATTGCTTCGTAAAGACAGTGCGCAGTTCTTTTTAATTCGTTTCAACAATAATTATTTGGGCCAGGTTGTTCGGGTATCTATATTTTTTCTCGCGTGCTTTTTTTATCAAAGACTACCTGAAAAGTTTGTTCAACTCAAAACGTCTACGCAACTCAAAGCATAACAAGGAATTCATTTTGTGAGCTGAACGTCTAATTGTCAGGCGCTTATAAATTTGACGACGACGTTTAGATCTAAAAAACAAAAGGGTTAGCCTTACTGCGCTTTGAACAACTGACCCAGTAATAAAGTTATCTTTTTCATTATTACTTGAAAGGATTTCCACTTTAAATTCGAGCAATGCTCGCAAAAAGTCTTTACCAGAAAAAGAAGCATTGTTTCTGTGATCTATTTTGATTTCCCAGTTTGACTATGTAAGGTGATCATGTATGAGTAGCACCAAAAATAATGAAGAAGCGCAACGGAAGATGTGAGTGTTTTTGGTTGCCTTCCTAGCTCAAAATGTGCAATAATACGTGCGGTATCATTGCAAAATAAGAGTTCGATAGGAATATTTGTTCTTCTGTCTCTATAGCTCAGACAATGCTAAGTTTCCCTCATATTTCTAAATGTATTACTTTTTCTTACTTCTTTTCCAGAGAAAGGAGTTGCGGACGTAAAAACGTTACCCGCCTTCAGAACCAGTTGGTGCCCAATAAAGTAAACAAGAGCAATGTAGTGTAAAGCCGCGGTTCTAAAAGTAATAAAGCATAGCAATAAGGCAAACTGCCTTTACCGAAAAATTCTAGCTTTGTTTTCGTACCTGCTATTTGAGACTGAGGATTTTCCCGCTCTTTTCCACCTCTTTTTACTCCTTGCTGCATAGAGATCTGCAGAATCTTCAATCTCCTTTGTCACTCAAAGACAATAAATGCAGACTTTCTGGAGTAAACATATTTTTGCCTAGCTTCAATGCAATAACGTGATGCAATTTGTTTTTGCCCTGATTACCCATCATGCATTCGAATCCGTGAAGGGGCTATGGGTTCTTTGCACGGGAACTGGCACGAGCTTCAAAACGAGGCTGACCCACCCCCCCTCCCCCTCCCTATATGAAACATGTGCATCTTCTCTGTGGACCCTTGGTGCTTTAGAGTTATAGGAAACTCTCTTGTCGCATGTCTGGCGAGTTTCGTGCCAGATTTGCCTCGCTTTGAATCCAAGATAGCTGCACCGTGCAAATTAAGAGCAAACTGCTGTCATCGGTCCTATCAGATGTTGTGGGTTAAATCTCACGTTGTCCATGTGCAAACCCCATGTTTCTTCTACCATATAGAGACTATGTTCAGTTATGCTTACTTCCGTGCCCAAATTGGAGTATTTTTGAGCAAACAAAGTTATTTTTCGTCGCTTGCTGACTGGTAAAACAAGGGGATCGCAGGTTCAAGTTTGAGAACACAGGGAGTCTGGGGCCGAATGTTTTCCCGCCAGCCGTATTTCAACATGGCGGATGAGGTGTGTTGAGCATAATGGCGAAACAAGAAGCGATAGAAACCGAGCAAAATGACCTCTTTAAAGATGTGTCTTTCTTCCTAGTCAACGATCAAAACGAAGAGGTATGTATAACGTCCGTTAATGCTAAACACTTTTTGCGATCTGGGAGCCGCATGGTCCGAAAGTTCATATTTAAATGATGCACAATGTAATTACAGCATTTATTTATCATGCGTGGGACGAAGGTGTTCTTGATCAAGTGTTGTCTAGCCTCTCCCTGAACCGATTGTATTGGATTTATGTTACCTACGGATCTAGCATTCATTGTTTTCCTCGAATCTATGAACGTATGTGCAGCAATGTTTTGCAAGAAGTATTCGACCGGTTTGATACACAATACGTTCGACTTCTTTGTTTTAAATGTCGCTGCATCTAAACGCAACAACCACGCATACACACGCGATGCAAAAGCCGATCTCAAAAATTGGTCAACATAACTTTGCTGATGTTATTGGTGTTATTGATTTTCCTTGTAAACCGCACAAACCACCATCGATATTACTGTAGCGTAAATAATTAAACCTTGCATAAAAATTGAAATAAAAAAAAATGTGTGCATTGGCAGTATATTTCCCTTGGCTTGCTACGGTACTGGTACAGAGAGCTTTGACTGTACAGCGTATTTCTCATTCAATAGCGGCCTGTTTAACCGAGCTGTTGGTGCCATATTATTCTATACGGTATGTAATAAAGTTTAGGCCACTGGCCAGATCAAATAAAGCAACTAACAGACTTAGACTTAGACGCAGCCTTATGTTTTTGTTTATATCGGGAAAATTCAAGGCTGAATTTGGTTCCCAACATGAAAAAACATAATTAATCAAAAGAAAAATGGGTTAGTAGCACTTTTAGGTCAAAAAACGAGTCAGATGGAAGTGGATTGCTATTCATCTTTCGACTTTTGGGGACCCAAAAATGGCAGACTGTGTTTGAGATGGCCCCTTTAAAGTCTTCACTTCAAGAGTATGGCAAGCTCAACGAGCGAGCATGAGGTCATGTGGGGTCGAGCGTAACTAAGTCAGTCATGTCACGTATGTTATACCAGAAAATTTAGTTTTTTTTTTAGTGATATGAGTTGTCTAATGAAGAATCCAAAGGACCAACTTAGAGTAGACGTAGTAATGTCCAACTCGCTGAACTCGACAAAATCACAAGAACTTATTTATTGCCAAACATCATCACATATCACATGATTGCCAACAACCAATCAGCGTGTGCTGATTCTTGACTTAGAAAACTAAAAAGAAAACATTCGATGTGCAAAGTTCAAGCTTGGCATGAGCAATGATTGCTATAGGGAAACCTCCGCAAAATATGGGTGACTAATCAGAATTTCATTTTTCCCTGTTTTTTTTTTTTTTTTTTTTTTCTTGTTTCTTTCTGAAGTCCCTTTTCGAACATCTTGGATGCAGTTTACATTATCAAAGTACCAACTTCTCTGTGGTGATCATGTACCACTCGAAGAATCGCCATCAAAATCTCTCCGATTTTTGAACCTGTGGCAGCATCGGCCCCACATCCAGTAACATGACAGTTCCACTTATCTTTCTAAACTCATTTTCGATTTCCAAAGAACAGGTCGCCACGAGAGGCCAGTATTTATGCCTATACATTCACTCTCTCATGGCTGCCATATTGGACCCTTAATAAGGGAGCCTAGGAAAGAGTGCAAGTTTAATTGGCATATTTTTTTATGAGCTCAGGAGTGAAAGGGTTCAAGAGAGAAGTAGTTTGTTTCTCTGTTCCTTTGTTACAGGTCAAAGCTTTGTTGACAGAAGGTGGTGCAACAAGAGAATTTTATGTCAGTGACTTGGTGACGCATGTTGTTGCCAACAGCACTGACTTCTCCGAGTACAGTGATGCAAAAGAGTATGGCTTGACTCTTGTTACGGTATGGGAAAGAGAACTACAGTACAACACACAATATATTAATTAATAGATACCATGCGTGCAGTAAAGTATAATAATATTATTACACGTCTACGTGGAAATGTTATATCAAAGTGAGTGGACATGATTTAATACATGTGTGGTACTGTATATTAGGTATAGATGTTGATGGATGTTCAAATAGGTAATTTTTATCAGTAGCCATGGCAACATTAATATCTTCACATGTACAGTATGTGAAAGATAAATAGAAGATAATACATGGGCACACGGAGGTACAGTATGAAATTTATCTTTGAATGTTTATCGCGGTATCAAGATGAACATGAGAAGATAAATTTTGTGATCTCCAAGCATCTGTGTTCTATTCTTTAAATAAACTCTGGTGTGATACAGAAATTTCTGCCACTAAGAAATTGGAAAACATGCAAGATCACTGTTTGGTTGATATCAACACATGTAAAAAAATATGCCATCTTTATGTGTATTTAGATATGACATTTCTCAGTGATGGAAATCTCTGTATTGCACTAGAGTTTTAAAAGTAATAAAAGGGATTAACATTAAATGTTATTCACTGTGTGCAATGAATCTATAACAATGAATCTGTTTAGAACTTGGTGAAATCTTAATGTGTTAAAATGTGAGAAAAAAAGTCCATTTATTTACTAGAATGTTATTAACAGAGGCCAGTGTCCATGTGGGGCAAAATCATTTTCTTGAGAACTTTGGAATTCTTCTGAATGTCAGCAAAATTCTTTGGACATTTTTGCATATGACCAGTCTTCGAACAATCCCAGAATAAAAATATTGGGTTAACCTTTTAACTTAAAAAAAGTTGGTAGGTACAAAATACTGTATTGTAAACTGTGAATTTTATTAACTATCACAGTGCTCGACATTTAAGCTAAGGTTTAAGGTTGGTTACTCTTTGGACTGTAAATTGACTACAAGCAAATAGTGCTTGTTTCATAATTTCTCATTTGTCCGGTTCTGGATTTACCTGCCTGACCAAATTTGTGGTTGCCCCAGACATAGCGGGCAACCATTAATGTTGAACACTGTTTTGAGATTTGAGTGGTTCCAACTATTGTTGTAGTTTTAAACAGAACAAAAGCATTATTAGGTGTGCTTATTAAGTGCACGCACTTTTACTAGATTTCAATTATACTAATTGACCTCTCAACCAAGTTTGGAACATTACAGTACATCCATCAGCCTGGGAACATATACATGCACTGTACCTGAAAATCTTATATATATATATATATATATAAATTTTTTTTTTTTTTTTTTTTTTTATTGTTGCAGCCTCACTGGGTTGTGATGAGCTCCAAGCTGAACCAGCTGCTTCCGTATCCTTTACCAGACTAGTTCCATCATATACTATACTGTACATGGAATATTACAGGGTGCGACTTAAACCATGTCTGCTGCCGGGGCTACCAGACTTTCTTGTGGGCTATCTAGTATTAGTATATACCACACAAGTGAATAGTGCTTTTCGTGCGCTCTGACTGGTTCCTCAATCTCGGAATATCAAGTACTATTCACCTCCCGGCGGCTTCCGGTAAAACAAAATGGCGCGCGAACCCAACTTTTGCCCACTTTTGTCGGAAATAAAACAGGTATTTGGGAGTTGGCTATTAAACTTGTGTGGTATATACTAAAACAATTATTCACCTCAGTGTCGGTGAATAGTGGTGGATATTTACCTCGCCAAAACAGCTGGGTAAATATCCACTGCTATTCACCTCCACTTCAGTGAATAATTGTTAACTGTAGATCTGTTCCCAACAATTTGTTCAGAGTAAAGTCTACACTGTTTCTGGGATAGCAATACATGGCTCCAACATGTCCTTTGCCTAGTGTTTTGTTTTGTTTTATTTTGTTTGTTTGTTTTTTCATCCCACTCTACAATAAATATTGTTTTGTGTGAGAGCAAAAGTGATCTGACTATCTCTTAAGGTACACTTTGAAAATACTGTATGTCATACTTCTATGTGTCATTGATGATACAGTAAATCCTTGACAGTTCTTTCAGACAAGCAGCATTTTCTCCTGAAACAGATCAGCTTCTTAGTGGTGTTGTTGTCTGTCCATCATTGGTGAGAGTTTGATTGCTAGTGCAATTTTATGTTTGTTGTTGTTTTTTTGATTGTTGTTTTCTTATGGTGGGTGGAATAGTGAAATTGTCTCTACCACTAAGAATCAGGGCTATATAAAAAAAAAAAAAAAAAGCAAAAAGAAATCAGGGCTCACAAAGCTCTTTAGCAAAATGGCAAAATTTAACATCCAGGCAAACAAGAAATGTTTATTTGGTGCCTAATGGGTTTGAAGACTTTTAATTCCTTTATTTTAGGTACTGGCAATGTTTGCCTTGAAAATACTTAGTACTCATCTTCCTATTACTACAGTATGTACAAACATCAGATTGATTTCCATGGCGGTGTGTGAAATAATGCCAGCATCTACAGTTGATTTTGATAACAGTGTAATATATACATTTATTATATAGACACAAGTGTTTTACTGGAAAATATACCGTGCGTAAAATCCATACGAAACTACATCCGGGACTCGAGTGGCATATTTTCCATATCCTCACTAGTGAGGATATCGTTTGTGTCATTTCCCGCTTTTGCACGGTTGTGTGTGGAATTTCTCGTAAAACACTTATGTCTAATATAATAAAAAGAAAATTACACAGCGGCTTGAAGATATGGATTTTATTTTCTCGTGGTAAAAACAATATTTTACCACTCGAAAATAAAATTCATATCTTTGCACCGCCGTGTAATATCCTCTATGTAGTACTGTATGTGCAACAGCATACTACAGTGTAGCCCCTTGCTGAGGCATTTGTTTTAGCCCTGTATCTTGCCTTGTCTTTGTTTCACAATCACTGAAAGGCTGTGTTCGATTGGGTCTATTCCAGAATAGGAATAGCTAAATTGACCCAAAGTGTTGCTTGTTCCGGAGAAGATTTAGTTTGAAATTGTTTTGAAAAGCTTCATGCTGGCATTTTGAACAGCTCCTGATGCATCTCTACCCAAGTCAGCTCCTTGACCAAATAATTTTACCAATCAACATTGCTATTCTTATTCTGGAATAGAACCAATCAAATGTGCCCCAACTCTTTCACTCCCAAGACTGATCAACTTTTCATTTCATTTCAGTTTTTCATTTCAGTCTCTCAACAGAAAATATAATTATCATCGTATATGGTAGTAAGGAGAACTTGGCTTTTGATTCTATCAATTGTTTTTACATCACCCATACTGTATATTTTCTTCATAAATGGTTGAGATAATCTGTATTTTGAGCTTGAGCCTGTAAGAGTTAAGCTTCATTAACTTTATATATGTGCAATTTATATTTTGCTCCGGATAGATCCCTCCAGAGGACCGCAGTGCATTATGGGCTATGGTGACGTACTATGGTGGGAAGTGCCAGCTGAATCTTAACTCAAACTGTACTCATTTGGTTGTCCCCAAAGCTACTGGGGTGAGTTGATAAAATGATAATCTCTGAGTACAAGCTACGCGTTGTGTAGTTTTTAATTTGTAAGTGTATTAAGTTGCAGACCATTCATTATTGTCGAAGTGGCATTGTACAGTACACAGAGGATATTACTTGGCGGCGTAAAAACAAATTTTATTTTCGAGTAGCAAAACAATATTTTATGAACGAGCACTGCACCAGTGTTGTTAACTTTTACGGAATACTTTAGCCTACAGTATTTGCATTTTTTAGTGTTTGGTCATGGTTACCATGGTTACTTCAATATCCTGCAGGCCAAATATGAATGTGCCTTGAAACACCAGGATCTCATCAAAATCGTCACTCCAAGCTGGGTAACTGACTGCATCAAGAATAAAGTGAAGTTGGAAGAGACTGACTACATGCCATGCAGAGAAGGCAATGTCAACACAGATTCTATTCTCACTCCAGATAGTGATGGATGCACAACAAGTGTCTCAACTACATTGACTGGCAATCAAGGTGTAAGTCCTGCTGCTATGGCAACACCTTCGGTCTCAACTCCAAAGCCAGCAGTGACACTGCCATCTACAATGATGAGCCCCATGTCACCATTGGTAACTATAGCAACAGGTAGTAAGTCAACAACAACAACAACAACAACAACAACGTTGGTTAGTTCAGATAACAAGACTGGAAGGAGTGAGAGTTCGATAACAGGGTGCAAAGACCAGGCTGGTGCAAGCATGAACAAGATCGAAGAGACACCAACTAAAATTGCAGTGCTTAAGGAAGAAGAACAAGAGTTGGGACAACTTGATAGCAAAGAAGGGCAAGAGAGTTTGAATGATGACAAGGAAAATTCTGAGAAAGTTAAGACTGAGAGTACTGATAAAATGGAAACAGAGTCGACCCAAAAGGATGAAACCGGAAAAGGTAAAATACAGTACAAATTCTCTCAACCAATTAAAATAAACTGTATGGCTGATGTACGTAATGAGAATTAACAGTTTGATCAGCTTTCATCTCAACAAGGTCCATTATCAAGTTATCCATACTGTGTTACATACTGTATCTCTGGCATGGGAAAAAGAAAATTGAAGTTGATTACTTCTGGGAATGAAAGGATGAATGTCTTGCATGTCCAATAGTGCAATGTTTCCTTTGTGTTTGACCAGAGAAATATGCTGAATAGGTGCTGCTTTTATTATTATGAGAGACACCTTATACTGTACAAAAATAGCTGACTTGAGTTTTGTTCGATACCTCTTAAAGGAAAAGGACAAACTAGTATTTTTCTCACAGCCTCTTTGACTGACACTGCTATTTATATTGGTTTTTGAAACTCAAGCTCGATTTTACAAATCTTAATGCTTCTAACAATTTTATAACTGCTTTCGTTGAAGTTCTGATCACTCTTGTGTTTTATTCTTTGTCAGTGTTAATCAAGTGTCTCTCTGGGTGCGTGTTTGTCATGTCTGATTATCCGGACCGTGTGGAGCATACTGTCTTGGACACCTGGATTCAGGTATATTATTACACGACTTCACATTTTCGAGTGCAAATACGGGCCAAAACGAGTGCAAAGATGGGAGCGTACATGTATTGCACTCGTCAGGAACCAGATCAACTGGTTTATTAGCTTACGTGATCATTTTTCGCAAGCAAAGTTTACGAACGCGTCATTTGTTCCATTTTGCGCGCGGCGAGAACGTTTGCCCTGCTTCGTTCGTCGTATAATAAACAATTTATTACACGAAAAGTCGTGCAATACGGCTGTATTTTTACGAGTCAGTTTTATTTTTTCTCGCCTGAAGCAGGCTCGAAAAAATAATACCGACTCGTAAAAATACTCCGCCGTATTGCACTCCTTCCCGTGTAATAACCTCTTTGTATTGAATCAAGCCAATCCATTGATTTTGTATACATTAGGACTGAACCCCAGTTAACCCTTTCACTCCTGAGTGATCAGCTTCAATTTTCTCCTTCAGTCTCTCACCAGAGATGTATCATACTGTATGGAGAATTTGCTACTTGATAGTTTACTCAGATGAAAGCTGATTGGCCCAGCAATTCTCACTACATCACTCATACATTTTCTTCTTGAATGGTTAGGAGAATTTGTATTATGAGCTCAGGAGCGAAAGGAATAGGCAGCCACCCTCGGGGGAATGGCGAGTGGCCGCTTATTAATAGGGGTTCGGCTGTATGTGGGGTAAAGGCTGCTCTTTTTCCTCTGCATGAACAAATATGTAATGGATCGATAGTTGCTGGCAGACCAGATGAAAGTAATCTTCTCAAACGAATTGGATGGAAATGGACTGCCAACATTGCTGAACAGAGGACAAGACAGTAGTCTCACACATACGCACGTCATCATTTTACTGCTTTACTGCTTTACTGTATGTACTGTACTTGATTGTTAACTACAGTCTAACCTCCACTGACGGTCACCTTCCTACAAAGACCACCTCTTTACAATAGCCTGGACTTTTTGTATTTACTCATATTAAGACCTCCCTACAATGGCCATCTCTCTGCAACGGCAACGACCAGCAAAGCTGGTCCCCAAGCTCAAAAAATAGATTCTCCGCAACGGCCGCCACAGTATCACTAATACGTTTCCGATCCGATTATAAAGCTTATCAAAAAGTTACGAAACTCGATTTGTGTATTAAGGGGCCGTATTTACAAAACTTGCGTTCGAACGAAAGTGTAAGTCATTGCGATGCGTACTGTAAGTCATTTAAGTCGATTTGTACTCTAAGTCATACGACGAACATTTGCGTTCGTACTCTATGCAAGTTTTGTGAATACGGCATCAGGTCAGGTATTTGAACTGTACACTGACATTGTCCCGCGTTTTGAGAAACGTTCACGAAATTCGTGGCGTCATACCTCTGTTCCCAGGGAAGGATATAACTACAATCCGGGGCAAAACTCTTTGGGACACCCTGATCATTGTGCTATTTTTTTTGGCTGGCCTAGTCAGTTAAAAAGGCACCCGCTCTCCCCTCCCCTCAGGGCTGGAAGATGCGCCATTCAACATTGAAGTGGGGGAGGGGGTGGTGCAAAAAACTCAAAATTGAGGACTTTGTCCTTGTGTCCCAACATTTTTGACCAGGGCCCAGTTTTTCGAAAGTCGATTAAGCTAATACAGGATTAACGAAATTCTTTCTCTCGACCTCTCTGCCAGTAAACTGCAGGGTTTTGTTCAAAGATGGATTTAAAAGCGTGCTCCAGCTTAAAACGTTACCAAGAAAGTCGTTGTGGACGAAACTTTCACGTTTTTAGGCTTATAAATCACAAGAAAGTTTACACCTAATCCAGGATTAGCCTAATCGTGCTTTGAAAAACTGGCCCCAGGATTGTAATTCAGTGTATAACAGTACTGTACGTTTTCCTATTTCAGGTCATAGAACAACATGGCGGCAGTGTGAGTCCATTCTATTCCACTCGCTGCACTCATCTCCTTTGTCTTCACCAGCGTGGACCACTCTTCCAAAAGGTATCAATGTTTGTCTTCAAAAAACTAAACGAGGGGGTAATAATCATTTACACCTTGTTTGCTGAACGTCCGTTTTGTGTCACGCCGAGTTTTTCGCACTGCGGACACCACGGCCGTGCGGTCACCCTATTTTTTAGTCAGCGGTCTTCGTACAAAACTGTGGTTTCAAGTGCAGATTCTGTAGTCACGTGTACGCCCGTAAAATATCAAGATTTATTAATGGTTATACAGTACATACACTACTTACATTTTTATCTTTGTTAAAAAAAGTTTACAGTTCAGAAGCAATCGTACCCTTGCCCAAGCAGTTGGAAACGTTACCTACTTCTGTGAATATTGTATTTCTAGTTGTACTACCAACTTGTCTTTGCAGTACTATTGACTGCCTCGACCCCATGTTATAGTAGTATGTATATACGTACAGTCTGTCCATGCATGTGTTGTTTTAATGTTGATGTGGATGTAGTCAGTACCGCCGGAGCTGGCGCTTCTCTAGGCCGACGACGACCAAAACTAGTTGTCTCAGTTGTGTACAGGTGTTTGTATGGTTTAGGGTGGATGTTTGTACTGTATAATGTTTCCGCCTGTTGTTGTTCCTCTCTGCTTGTTGTTATCGTTGTATGCCTGATTATATATGTGTGGTTTGTAATATTTACAGTACAGCATCACAGTCTAATGCGTTTTTTTTTTGGTGTTGCTTTTGTTGCTTTTGTTGCTGTTGTTGTTGTCAGGCCTTAGAGGATGGCAAGCGCATTGTCTCCGCTCATTGGCTAAACGACGTCCTCACAGAAGAAAGATTGTTTCCGCCCTCAAACCCGCTCCACTTGCCTGTCCCGTTCAAGGACAAACTAGAAGAGTGCAAAGATATGGTAGGCCACTCTTTAAAGAGCACACTTTATAGCCCTTTCGTGCCCTGAATGCTTTGCGCCCCCACTAACTGGCCATTTTCATATCGTAAGAAAATTGCGGACTTCGAGTACAGGAAGCCCGCCTTATGAACACCCGGCTAATACGGACACCCGACAAATTACGGACATTTTATGTTGCCCCGACTGAAACTTATATAAAATGCCAATAAACCCGGACACCGGTTAGTACGGACAATGGACTATTGTGTCCCAATCTGATTTTTTCATACAGAGTCAACCCGGTTTATATTACGGACACTTTATTTGCCGATTACTCAAATGACACTAAATGTATCTGTACAACATATGAAGTTACAGCGTCTATAAAGAACATTTATCATAACGTTAGATGTTCTTACGAACTTGGAAGTCTAAGATGTTCGATCATTTATCTATAAACTCGTGTGCATGAAGTGTAATTTGACAGACTCGGTTTATACGTACACCCGCAAAATGCGAACACTGTGTCTGGTTCCGATGGTGCCCGTATTTAGTATCCGTGTTCTTATGTCCTTGCCTGTTTTGTCATGAAAACAAGTTAGCAGAATCTTGGAAAGTTTGTTGAATATGGCAAGTAGCGACATAAAGATCGATGAATAGCAGCATGGGGCGCCTCAGAAGAGGCGATGAGTTTGTTTTGAAATACGGTAGAAGCCAGCTATCTCGAACTCTACGGGAGCGGGTAATCGAGATAACGGGATTCTACCAAGGGACATTTCTACCAAGTTCATTCCCAAGGGAAATCGGATTTTGTTCGAGATAACGGGGAGTTCGATATAACCGAGTTCGAAATAACGGGGTTCTACTGTAGAGGTGTAAATCCTCCAATGAAATAAACCTTGTCAGAGTTTTGCCACACCTGTTTTGCATTTTCTGTAGGTGATGTGTGTGACGGGATATACTGGAACTCAACGGCAACTATTGAAGAATATGATCTTTATCATTGGGGCTAAATATACTGGCTACTTCTCGCGTTCTAACACACATCTAATATGCAAAAGGTAAGTACTGTAGTAGTTTGAAAAGAACCATTTATTGTAATACTGGTTAGATTTCTAGGCATTTTCGTTTCTACAAAATTTTGGTTGGTTATCTAGTTCATCATGCCTCAAAATTTTAAGCTTGCTCTTCTTGAGTTCTTGAAGAAATTTATATGCTTTGCCCTGTCAAACTCTCAATTTACAAACGTATACTATCGAAAAAAGTAGCTGTGCAGGTCTGAAATTTCGATAGAAAATGTATTAACAAATCTCAACAATAATTATAATAATTTTAGAATTGTTAAATGACGATTTCATTTCAAATACTTTATTGATCAATCCGATCAAAACGTCAGCGTTATGCATTGATGCGAACATAACTTTGTGAAACTAAGACCGGACTCACAAAACTTGCGTACAAACGAAAATGTTTGTAAGTACGACTAACACGCATACTATATGTCTAGTATGCGTAAGTCAGGTAAACGAACATTTTTGTTTGTACGCAAGTTTTGTGAATCCGGCCCGAGGTCTATTTTACACGAACACTGATAATATGTGCTTTCTGACTGGATAGCGCCACTGGAGAAAAGTTCGCCAAGGCCAGAGAGTGGGGTATCGTCAGAGTGAATGGGATGTGGCTGGGAGACACTCTGACAGGTTTGTTTTCAATCCGTGTTGAGTTAGATAAAGTCGCGTTACAACTGTCGCACTCTCTTTTTCTCCTGGGATCGTAGCACAAATTCTCCTAATTATTCAATACCAAATTATATGAGTGATGCAGGAAAAATTGACGCACCAATCAACTTTCATCCGAACAAGCTATCAAATGCAAAGTTATCCATACTGTATGATAAAATTTATATTTCTTGTGGGAGACGGAAAGAGAATATTAAAGTCTTGTCAGACTTTCATAAAGTAAGTATCAATTTGTATTCCCGTCTCGTGTGACCAACCTTCCGAGATTCTTTTTTTTTTTTTTTTTTTTTTTGGCCTCGGAATTGCAAAAAGGACACAAGGAAAAACAAGAAGTAAACAAAACAAAGCAAAAAACATCTGAAAGCGAGTATGATAGAGCAGTAGTTTCTACAAAGCAAGAAAGTTCACCGAACAAACAATACTGTACATGTTTTCCGAATTCGTGAGCGCGAAAAAAATATTTGGGTTCTTCTCAAGACTTAGGATCTCTCAAGGAATTGCGCAGATTAGCAATTACTCACAGACACCAATAGAGCGGTTTTCGGATGACTGTCGAAAGTAATCGTGTGATTACTTTGGTTTTGCGTTTGCTACGCTTTCCGATTCGTCCAAACAAGTTTGGCAGCATTCTCAACCAATCAGGAACAAAACCAAAACCAAAACCAAACACTTCTCACGCAAGCGATGGCGTGTATTCGCATTGCTGATTGGAAAGTAAAACCAAACGCAAGACCAAACGTGAATTACTTTGGCTTCTGGTTGGCTGAACTGTTTTCCCTCAGTCTCTGTGATTGGCCTGTGTGATTACTTTGGTTTTGGTTTTCGACAGTCATCCGAAAACGGCTCTACAGAAGGAATAGCTTGATTCACATTATGGTAACTGTCCACTGATTTACGTGAACTGCTATGTACAAAAAAGGCGCAATACAACCCCGCTATCTGGAACTCTCAAGGGAAGCGAGAAATAGTTCGAGGAAGATTTATACCAAGTTCAGTTTCAAGGGAAATTGAAGTTTGTTCGAAATAGCGGAGCTCTACTGTTTAAGCAAATAAACAATCGGACACAGTAAACGACGAGAGTGTCAATTTCTTCTAAAACAGACACCCCTGCGACCAGCTCCTACTGTCCGTTTTAGAGAGGTGTCCGTCTCATAGAGAGTTCAGTTTGTAAAAGAAATAGCTAATAAAAACGGCAGGGACCACTTCTACCAGGTGTCTGTTTTAGAGAGATGTCCGTCTTAGAGAAGTGTCCGTTAAGAGAGAGTTGACTGTACGCCAATAGTTTGGAATTGAAAGGTGTTTTTGTTTTCGTCTGCAGCTGGTCGTCCCATGTCTTGTTCACTTGTGAAGTACACCGTATTTGGAAGTCCTTCAGATTTGGACATATCCCAAGACTTTGTAAAAGATATCCTTGGTAAGAGACCAACACTGGGCCAAAATTTGGCTGCTTTGGGTCGAGGAAAAAAAAAGAAAAAAAAAAAACAGTTGCAGTAATTGCGTATTCAGTTTGCCAAGACTCATACAGTAACTTTGCTGCTCTTGTTGTTCTTGTTGTTGTTCTTGTTGTTCTTGAAATTAATGATTATATTAAGTATAGGTAATCGCATGATTTCGAGTGCAATTTGGAATAAATTAGCACGAGTGTTTATTTATTCCAAAATTGCACGAGAAATCATGTGATTACTTGTTAATAACATGCATACAATAATTTATGGCGTGCAGTTTTTTTTATTTCAATGTCGTTACAATTCACAATTGTCCCAAGAAATTTGTTTTCTCGAAACAAAATCGGAATCGTCCTGAGCCAATGAAAACGCATTCTGTTTTGTTTGGCTTTGCCGCAAATACGCGCGCCAACTATCGGCAATCTTCAATTTCAAATTTCTGCACTGTTTATTTCACATTTCTGCACTGCTAATTACACATTTTTGCACTGTTTGGGATAAATTGACGCGCGCTCAGCCAATCAGAGTGCAGAAATTATTGTATGCATGTTATTAAGGTAGTAAAACTGCGATAATTGTGACAATTACACAGTGACACTGAAAGTATAAGTCCATGGAATGATAAAAGAGCATAAACGAATGATAGTTTTACTACAGATCCCAGCAATTATACTGATGATGTAATTGGCAAACTGTATATTAAACTGTCATATTAAGCCTCAGCTGTCAGATAGTTTCGAGCCACAAAATACTGTATATTTTACTCTTTCTGTTTGTTTGTTTTTTTCCTTCATAGTTCCATGGCAAGCCGAGTTAGATGCGTTAAAACAGCAGGTAAGAATCCGTCTACCCAACCATTTTTCTCATTTTATATTTTTCATTATTCTGTACTTATCTGTCTCTGCATCAATCTATCTTTACTACACTTTTTTCTATCTCTGTTAATGGTGATTTACAGGTGTATGGGATCTTACAATTCTTTAATTAGCTGTCCTGTGTCTGTATTTATATCTGTCTGTCTTTGTGTTTGTCTGTTTTCTTAAGGTTAAATATAAGGATATAAAATATGTATATGACACATGAACTCATTGGCAGCAATCTTTTCTTTAGGCTGAAACCAGTAGAAAGCGGTGTCTAGAGGAAAGGGTGCGTACGTTACCATTGCTATTAACCAGGCAGGAAAAAAACGAGTCTCTATTTGCCAATTTCTGGATCCTTCAATTATATAGCTACTTTTAGAATCTGCGTAAAGACACGCGGGGCTGTAGGCGGATCTTTGTTTACAAGTTTTCTTCCTTAGCATGTTCCTTTTTTTTTTTTTCTCAAGCTACAAACAAACAGACTCCGTTAATTCAAGATAGATAGATAATTTATTGAAGCTTTAAAATTACAGCTCTAGAGCTGAATTGGATAAATCTTTACAAATAAATTCAAATGGTAAAACTGTACTAAAAATCAAAATAAAATGCCAAACTTAAGCTTGGTTCACACGAGTAAAGCAAGCACAAGCGACCACTTCACTCGGTAACATTTTTGAAGCAAGCGCAAACGCTTGCTTCAAAAATTAAACCAGCAGAAAGCGTTGTTGGAAAAGTTTTCATTCTCTTGCGCTTGCACTTGCTTTTCAAAAATTGCGCTCGCTGATTTCAAAGATGAAACCAACAGAAAGCGTTGTTGGAAAAGTTTTCATTCTCTTGCGCTTGCTTTACCATGTGGACCAGCCTTTAGTAATTAGCGAAAATTTTGAAAATTATTAGTTGAATACATTTTGAGAAAATATATTATGAATACTGTCAAAAATACAAAGAATGTATGGCTGATATATTAAGCCACTTTCACAACCATGCGTAGTTCGCGAAATGCATATGTTCTGGCGGGCTACCTGACGATAAAAATTGGCGAGAAGAGTGGAAAACTGCTTTACTTGACACTCGTTTATACGGGTAGTAAAAAGTACTATTTTCTACTTCGCATGATTGTAAAAGTGGCTTATTGTCACTTTTTCTTTATATGGCTCTGCATTGAATTGTGTCTGGTTTCGTTTTATCTTCAGGCTTCTCCGGAAAACGGGAAAGCGATAAAATCAAGGTAAGTATACTTCATGTTTTACATTCAACATAGACCTACTGAGGAAATTGTGCCCATCCAAGTTTAGCGCATGCGTACATCCCTACTCTTTGCTCTGCTGGAGCGACCCAATAACAGCTCACTCTAATTAACCCTTTCACTCCCAGATTAAAAACACAGATTCTCCCAACCTTTTAAGAGGAAAATGTATGAGTGATGTGGTGAGAATTGATAGGCCAATCAGCTTTCATCTGAGCAAGGTATCAAAAGCCAAGTTCTCCTTACTGTATGATATGTTTTGGTAAGAAACTGAAGGAGAAAATTGAAGTTGATTGCTCCTGGGAGTGTAAGTGTTAAGTTAACTCTGTAATTACTACAGGGTTTGTTGTAGATTTCGAGAGTTGTATTCAAACTGCGGGTAGCATGTCCCTTGAGAGTTTTAGGCAAACTCTTACACATTGTACAAGATTATTTTGTCTTTGTAGAAGGATCTCCGGCCCGGCGACGTCGGAAGAAAAAAGCGACGCACCACGTGTGCTTTTTACTGGATTGCCTCCGCTTGAAGTTTCACGGCTAACCAAAGTAAGAGTTATTTGTCTTTGCTTTTTATAGTACCGTGTCGTCATGCCACGTTGTGTCGTGTTTTGTTGTGTCGTTCTGTGCTGTACTGTGTCGTGCCGTGCTGTGGTGTCGTATTGTGCCGTTTTGTGTTGTTTGTGTACATTGTGTCGTGTCGTGTCGTGTCGTGTCGTGTTGTGTTGTGTTGTTTTGTACTGTACCGTTCTGTTCTGAGCTGTCGTATTGTACTGTTTCGTGTTGTTTGTGTATCGTGTTGTGTCGTGCCGTTTTGTGTTGTTTGTGTACATCGTGTCGTGTCGTGTCGTGTTGTGTTGTGTTGTGTTGTTTTGTACTGTACTGTGCTGTTCTGAGCTGTCGTATTGTACTGTTTTGTGTTGTTTGTGTATCGTGTTGTGTCGTTCTGTGCTGTTGTGTGCTGTTGTGCTGTATTGTGCAGTCTCCCCGATTAGCAAGGCACTAGTGCCGAGCTAGACGTTTTTGAGACCCTAATAAAGTTTTGTGTTGGAGCGTGTGGTGTCGCTATGCCGAGCTGTACGATGTCGATACTCTCTGCTATGTTTTGTTAACCTTTCTCCTGAGTATGTCGACGGTAATTCTTCCAGCGAAAACGCACAGTGTTCAGTCCATTAACTTCATCGGAGCAAGCTATCAAATATTTAATAATCTCTTCATGCTGTTTGATTCGTCTGTGTCGAAAGGATGTAAAAAGACATGATTTCTTTTATTTTGAAGTTGCTAAGTTCTACGTGATTGTATGTTCAACTTGTTGGATTGCTTTAACCTTGACCCATGTGCTTTTTTTGTTTTCAGATTGTCACTGATCTCGGTGGAACTGTGGCAATGAAAGCCAAACGATGTACACATCTAGTTTGTTCGAAGGTAGATCATTTTTTGTTTGTTTTTGTTTGTTTTTGTTTTTTTGTACGTGTGTGTTGTTTTCGACTGGTTTAACGTTTTCCGATTTTTCATGACTTTACAGTTTAAATAAAGTGTCACTGTTTATGGTTATACGTTAGTAATTAAGACCACGTTATCCACGAGATGAAATTTTAGCTTGAATTAAACCGAGTTACATTTGGCGCTCACCACCGGAAGTGACGTCAAGAACGTAATTCCGCGGTGTCGATGTCGAAATTGCTTTCTTTGCGCCCTCCATATAGTTCGCTTGGATTTTAAAGGAGACGTTTGCGTCTGATTACTCTCCAGACTCCACGGCTAACCGTGTTTTTTTTTTTTTTTTTTTTTTCTTTCTTTTTTCATTTCAGATTTTGCGCACCGTCAAATTCCTGTCCGCGATTTCTGTTTGTCACCATGTGGCGAGCACTGAGTGGCTGATTGAGAGCTCCAAGCAAAAGACGTTTCTTGGTACGTATTAAATACAAAGTTCTTAAACTTTAAAGTTTTTAAAAATGGCTTGTGCCGATGCACATGTTGCCTTTTTGCGAGACTTGATTTAATACCGGGGCCCTGGCGTATGGGGGTAATTTTTGCGGTTTGTTTCTGGAATAATTTTACGTTTTTTTTGTTTGTTGTTTTTTGTCGGTTTTGGCAAGGCCCATTTTCTCACATGGCAGTTTTTTTCTTTTTCACAATCTTAAAAGCCCTTGATATTGGCTGTTTGTCTTGAAGTCCTTGAATCCAGATGGCACCTTGAAGTCCTCGTAAAGTCCTTGAATATAGACAGCAGTCTTTGAAAAGTTCATGATTTCCTCGATAATAAACACCTTTAGAAGAAAAGCGCGGGAAAGAAAATTGTTTAGATGCAGTCAGTTGAGGGGAAGTTCAAAGAAAAACCGGAATTCGCAAGAACATACATTTACCGGAATTTACATTTTACTCGTTTCAATCCCCTGAGGAAATGAAAATTGTCCTTGAAATTGCCCTTTTTGATTTGAAAAGGCAATACGAATCATGGTTTACACGGAGTAACATGTTTCGGCCAGATGTGTACGTCACATTCAGACGAAGGCTATGACGTCATGCCATGACGTCATTGTTTGCAAAGTTGCACTCGAAAAAAGAAACAGTGAAGAGTGCTGACTGTTCATGTCAGTTTTAAGGGAAAACGGAGTATTTTTAGGGGATCATTGGAAAACCGCAAAAATTAGTTCCCGCAAACATTACCAGTCTATCTATAAGAACTACTGAACTCAACAGAACCTTCTGTGCTGAAAGATAAAATGTGATCCTAGCTACAAAGCAGCGAAAATAGAGTACATCTCACGTCCGACAAGAACTCGATTGGTCACTTGATAAAGTACCTTTTAGTATAGAATGATATAACAAATGTTTCAATGTTCTGCATTCTTGTTACAGATCCTAAGAAATTTACTGTGACAGAAGTGACGAACATCATTCAGATGAATGGTGTTGATATAGAGCAGGCTCTACAGAAAGCGAGGAGAAAGCCATTATTGGAGGTAAGATGTAAAAACCGGGGAGGGGGGGGCTCCCATGTAAAAAGGACAGGGTTTCTCGTTGTACCTCTTAGGGGCCAAAGTCACGGGTTTTGTCATCGCTTAGGGTGCTCAGCATCAAGCGCTGACATTTTTATGTGACGTGGTACCTTTTAGGGGTTGGGTGTCAGTCGAATGAACTTTTTTTTTCAAACAGCACGGGATAAAATGGTTCATGGTTTCATGGTATCATCTTTATAGCAGTTAAAGGCATCGAAACTTTTTTTTTTTTCCAACAATTCGTGGGGGGTCAAAACGAAAATTCCCGACGAGCATCTCCGTCATTAACTCGTGAATGCGAAGCAATGAACGAGTTATTGTGAGGGGTGGAAAGTTTCACTCGCTCGCTCTCTCGCTCCATGGGTGTAAACTTCCGGCGTAAACGGGTTCCGCTGACCAGTGCATAACACTGGTGCAAGCCTTGCAAACAAAATGGCGGCCAGTTTGCAACCGAGAATACTCGACGTTCGAAACGGAGGTTGAAAGTCGCAAAAGCGATCAAAAAATCTTTTACGTTTGGAGTCCTTTGATTCTCAAGGCACATGTTCTGGAAAATTAAGACCGAACTGCGGACTTCACCTGGATTTTACAGTTCGATCGATCGAAAGCTTTTTATCACCTTTCAACTGTAGCGTTGGCTAAAATCACAGTACTTGTATGGCTTCAATGCTATATTTTTCAATGCTATATACAGAGGATAGATCTATAGCGTTTCTCATTCACGAGCTGGCTCACAGGAGCCTTTGATTTTTATGTGGGATCCCCCCCCCTCCCCCCCCCGCGGGATATAAAACTGTAAGCATTGCACATATTTTCTTTCTTTGTCTTTCTGTTTTAGTTCAGCAGTTACAGAGCCGTTTTTGGATGACTGCCGAATATAACCGTGTGATTGCTTTGGTTTTGCGTTTGCTACGCTTTTGAATTGGCCCAAACAACTTTAGCAGCTTTATTGGTCAATCAGGAGCAAAAGCAAAACCTGATTATGATCTTCTCGCGCGATCAAGCAAGTGCCGACGGCGTTCCTTCGCACTTCTGATTGGTTTCTTCTTGAAAGTAAAACCAAACACAAACTACTTTCAATTGGCTTCTGATTGTTTGAAAATGTTCCAGCCCCTGTGGTTACTTTGCTTTTGAATTTTGACAGTCATATTTTGGATACATATTTGTATCCAATTTGATTAATGAAAATGGTAAAGCTTTTTTATGCAAAGACAGAGAAAGACGCAAGGTCAGAATATTACTATTCATCTGGGAATTTTCCCCTTAAACCAAAGTGCTTTACGTGCGTCTATTGTTGTCGATCTAAGATGCACACGGTTCCACATATGAAAAGTGGACTTTTGAACCTTTATCGCTTCTACTCCCTCACCTCGTCGTGGACGCCCACGTCCTGGCCGCTTCTCGCTACTGTTAGACTCGGTGAAAAACCGAAAATGGCCGCCGCTGGCATTCACGCCTGCAAAGTATTGTGGTTGAAGGGCTCTTTAATCAGTCTCGTTGTTTTGTCTTTTCTTTTAGAATGGGTGTTTTCTTGTTTCAGGGTAAACGCATTTACGTAACTCAGAATGTTGAGCCCAGCTCAAGTGCTATGAGAGAGATAATAGAATGTGCAGGCGGACAGGTAAGTCAATCCTGAAGTAAAAATTCACTGTTTCACTGCTGCTCTAGCGGGACAAGTTATTTATGATTGTCTCAAACTTTTCATACTGGCTTTGTCGTCTCAAAGTGACTTTAGTTCACTATTGTTGTGCATTTTTAAAGTCGTAGCAAATGCATAGCGTACATTTATTATTTTTTTGTACATCCTGATGTATAGCCAGTCAGGTTTTATTATTTTACTCCCCGCAGTCCTTTAGACGCGCCAAATTTGCAGGTTTAAAAACGTTTGGAATTAAAAATGAAAATAAAGAGTGAAGAAAAGCCGCAGTCCTGTCTTATTGTTCAACAGGATTTAATGCGTGGAATTATTATATTAAAAATGCGTTTTATGAGTGATTTTGATGTCACATCTGGACACAAAAAGAGCTCATACTAAAACAAGAATTTGCAAAAGAATGTAAAGAAAATTAATGGATAATCTGGTACCCAAATCGATCGGTGTTGGCATGGAATTTTGCAGGCATGTTGATAAAAAGGACGCAAAAACTGCGAAAACCCATCCAAGTATTTTGCTTGCGACTTCTGTGACCCACATATAGCTTGTCAAAAAAAAAAACAAAACAAAAACAAAAAAACCTGGAACTTCATGGATAAATTTAATTGCAAAACATGAAGTCACGTAATAACTTGTTTCAAATGTAGATACGGTTACTTTACTTAAAGCTGTTGTTTCATAAAATGCACCGGACTTTATGAGCTACTTAATTTTATTTTGTTTGATGCTAAAACTGGGAGGATACATGATTCTCTGGGGGATACTATCAAATGTGTGGGTTACTAATTTACCATCTGTATACCGTTGATGCTGAACCAAATGGCTTCCCCAACATAATGTATCATCAGTGCCAATCTGCTATTGCAAAAACAGAACCTTTTCAGAGGATTTTGGATTGGTTCTGATTAAAAACCTTTGCAAAAACGTTTACTTCCAGTATATACACTGTGATTTTCAGTGCAATGTCGTATATTTGAAATTTGATAATTTCTATTTGATTATCAGTGATATGTAGTATTCCATTTTTTTAAGTCTATAGTATTGTGTACTTTTTTAACATCGGGAAATTTAAAACTTGGTAGTGTTGGAACAAAGAAAGACAAAAACGCAGCCACCCAAATATAATATAAGACAATTTCCTTGTCCGAATTGGACAGAAAAGGTACAAAACAAATCAGGCATGTTTTTGCCTGTCTATTACAATATGATGCTTACGCAGACCAACACTAAATGCGTCTTGGGTACAAGTGGAATCAAAACAAACCCTTTTTCGTTCTCTAATAGGGTGTTAAAATGAATCTTATAAGTAGTCGAGATGTACACACAGGTAAACTTTAATATCTTCTGTTTAGAATATCTTGTATTCTGAGGTTGTAATGCCGTTATTTTGTAACCCGATTCGAGGGACCTTCGACGGCTAGTGATTTGCAAATGACATACGACAAACACAAAGCCGAATACTCGGCGAGTTAAGCTGAATAATCACAATCATCTTTACTATCAAAAATATTTCCATAAAACGACTTGGTGTCACGTGTGACGTCAGTCGATATCGTGTGACGTCACGGCTAGCTTTTTTGTCATGAATTGGTACTATTTGGTGGTTTCACAGAACACACATTACATATATTGTACCTATCCTTAACCAAACTATACAAGTTTGGTATCTTTCATTTGTAATATACATATACCTATAAAGTGGTCTTGCGTTTCCTCTTGCCAACTTCAAACAAACCCTTCCGCAGTGAAAACACTGCGCTTTAATAAGCTAAATTAATAATTCTATAACATTATACACACCCTATTTTAACCAACTGTTTGTTTGACAGGTCTATATTTAAACCTTCCTAGCGTACCTCGTGCCATTTCCTGTCATAAATTTTGTAGCCAAACGCGTGTGCTGTGGATCCCATGTTTTGATGTTTTATATATTTGTTTGTCAGGTGCTTTATGGTGTCCCATCATCTGGTTCTCTTGCTACTTTCAAAGCCAAAGAAAGAGAACTGGTAAGGTAGTTTGATTGGAGTGATCAACTTTGAGTTTCTCCTTCAGTCGGTCACCAGATATGTGATACAATGTGGAGAATTTGCTGCTTGATGGTTCAATCTGACAAAAGTTGATTCGCCTATCAATTCTCACTATATCACTCATACACTTTCTTTTTGAATGGTTGGGCGAATTTGTATTTTGAGTTCAAGAGTGAAAGGGTTAAATGAAAACGTGGCAGGCTTTGAATTGCTGAAAACTCAAAAGCTGTGATTACTTTGGTTTTGCGTGTGCCGTGCTTTTGAATTGGTTTAAACAAATTGATAAATGCACTATGAAAAAATACCCGATTACGATCTAAGTACACAAGTAAGAAGACGTGGTTGTCTTGTGCTCTGGATTGGTCTCTTCAAAGTAAAACAAGTTGGAAGGGGTTTCAGACCTTTGTGATTTGAGCTGGAATTACTTAACCCTTTCACTTCCAAGATTTATCAAGTTCAGTTTTCTCCTTCAGTTTCGGCAGCACAAATATATCATACAGTAAGGAAGACTTGCTTTTTGATACCTTTCTCAGATGATAGCTGATTAAACTATAATTTCTCACTACATCACTAATACAATTTAATCTTAAATGGTTGGGAGAATCTGCATTTTGAACTTGGGAGTGAAAGGTTAATTTTTTTTATTTCGCGATAGGCTAGTTGTCCAAAAACCACAGTATTATTCTAAGAGATTTACTTGGTGTCTACCCAGGGATCACCTGTTTTGCTTGTGATTTCATGCGAAAAAGACATCAAATTCTGTGAAGACTTTCTCAAGCGCGGATTCAGTATGTATCTCTAATACCCACGTGTTAGTGTTGTGTATACTTGTACGTGTGTTCTTTTCAAAGTACTAGTTTTTTCTACTGTATTGCTTTGTTCTGTTGTTTGTGTTTTTTTTTGTTTTTTGTTTTTTTTTTTTTTGTATTCGTTTACTGTTGGAACTTTAACAAATTTCCACTGGTTTGCCGTGTGGTGTGGGCTCTTATTTACCACAATTACGGCATCACATGGTCAAATTGTTGTGGACTAACGAGGCGCTTTGCCGTTGTACTTCGTTGCAAAGCGTGACATGCTGGCGTCAGCATCGTTGTCTGGACTCGTATTTACCACGGTAAATCGACCAATCAGAGAGCGAGAAACTAATGGTAAAATAAGTTCTTCATCTCAACAGTTTTGTTTTGTTTTGTGTGACTTGCTCTTACAGTTGTCTACAATTCTGAGTTGCTATTGTCGGGTGTCTTAAAGCAGGAACTAAACCTTGGCATGTATCCTTGACAACTTTGCTAACAACCTCTGGTGCATTAAGTCGAGTTTAGTCAATAGATTATTTCCACATAATATAATTGTGTTCCTGTTGAAAATGTGGAAAACTATTTTATTGAGGGTTCGTACTGGGTCAGAAAAAGAACAAAGTAACGTCTTCCGTCGAATACAGGTGAACATTTTTTTTTTTTTTTTTTTCATTGTTTTCCTTAACTTTCACAAGGCATATATTAAAGCGCCCATAAACGTAAGGAACGAATATCTTGGCTGACGTGGAGACATCCAGAGGGGCCTGTAATGCTCTCTTAAGCCAGTCACATCTACAGGAGAGTGGTGCTTCATATATAAACAGGTGCCCCAGTGTGATCATTCGTCATAGTTGCGTTTTGATCGGCAAATGTACGAATACCAAATAAGCGATTTTGATTTGTTCCAGCATGCACAGAAAATTGTAAAAGCGTATCATTCAGTACAGCGAGTATCTCCATTTCTTTTTAGATGGACCGCTAATATAATATTGTTAATTAAGGACAACACACCCGATTGCAGTACTGTAAGGTTACTTCCACGTTAACCACGCAAAGACACTTATCCCCATCGACTCTTTTCAGACATTTTTTTAATTTGCGAATTATCGCTACTATTTAGGACCCTAATCACAGTTGTGAATTTACCTTTTTTGTTGGCTGATTTTCAATGGGTTATGTTCGTGCAGCCCAGTAAATGATCATACCATAATTTATATATGTATATGCCATTTTATGAGACCAGAGTTCCAGAGCTTGTTTTATTAGGTACTAGATAGTCGTGTAGTTGTGGAAATAAAGTAGTATGTTTTCCGAGCACTGTCTGGATTCGTGACGTAAGTCAACTTTCGTATTCGGTTGCCAGACTATTGGAGATCCACTAAACGATGCGTCCAGCGATTTTTGTTAAGAAAAGTATAATTTGAAAGTCTCCACACTAAATGCCTACCTTGGTGAATTATTAGGGTATGTCTTGAAGACTTCGAGAATGCCAACTATTTTCTGAGCGTCCGGAAATACAAGGAACGCTGGTGGAAAGAACGACGGGAACACACATTGAAGGTGCAAGGATTTCATCGGGTTCATCTCCACTTTGTTCAGTTGTCTTCGTTTTGACGGGTTTTGCTTTTGTCGTCAAAAGTACAGGTGTGGTAATGGCGTACACTGGGCAGTGTGTGACGTCAGTCTCACCTGAGGTGACGTCATTTCCTGTTCCATCTTCAGTCGAAATTGTGTGACACTTTTGTAGCTCGTTTTCTGGACATCCAAGTACTTCCTGTGATTTTTCAGAGCTTTTGCTTTCCACTGCCATTTTGATTTGCTCGTCTTTCTTTCTTTTGATGAATTGTTTCGTTGATGCTCGCGGAGAAAGGTCGTTTTGTGTCGACTCGTCCGCGCGTTCTCTGTGATGCACGCCCGTTGTCTTAAGAATCTCGTGGCGCTTTTGAGAAAGTTTGCTATCACTCGCTGCGCGTATTACGTCACCCTCGCACTGGACACGGCGATATAGCATCAGCTTACTATCGCTGTCGGGTCGGGACGTCACCGCGTAATCGCGTTCAACTTCCGCCATGCCAGTCGGTAAACACAACCAACTCAAACCCGTGTACACTATTGAGCATTCTGATTTATAACTTCTTACTTCGTGCTTGGCATCTTCGTTTTGTTCGACTAGGATACACTCTGCTTGGTTGGTATTTTGCGAAGAAGAACAAGGCGTTATATCTTGAACACAATGCTTCTGTGCGTCCTCGAAAGAGCTTTTTCCCGGGGCGTTACAGGTGGAAGACCGAACACATTTTGTTACCTCTACTTCACTATTTTCTGAAGAATCTGAACCACGTTTGGTTCTCTCTTGGCCTTCACTGCCACTTACTTCGCTGTCTTCTGAAGATTCTGTTAGAATTTCTACATCACGTTTGGTTCTCTGTTGGTCTTCTTCCGTCTCTTCTACGCTAGAATTATGCGATGAAGAGCAAGGCGCCAGAACTTGAACACAAAGCTTCTGTGAGTCCTGGGATGTGCTTTCTTTCATGGCGTCACTCGAAAAAGACCGAGCAAACCTCGTTAACTCCACTTCACGGTCTTCTAAAGAATCTGGTAAAATGTCCACATCACGCCTGGCTCTTTCTTGCCCTTCTTCCAATTTTGCCCAAACTTTTCTCTTGTATTTCAGCGACAAAGTCTGTAATGCGTGAAGATTCTCGGGTGGCTGAACACTGCCTCGTCTAGATTTTTTTCGTTTGTAAACATTGCGTTTACTACTTCCAGTAGTTTTAGACATTCGTTTTGAATCGCCATCCAAATATCTCTTTAAAACAACTTCTTTCGCCCACTCACGTCTGGAACTTTTGCTGCGCCTGCGCATTCTCCTCAAGTAAGCTATCTGTTCAGCGGTTTTGTATCCAAAGCTGTCTATTTCACTTTGTCTCCAGCATTGATCTTTGTTGGCACGAGATACCCCGAAAATGCTATGTGGCCTGGCTTCTACTTTGCTGTGCTCGTGCGTAAATGTACTTCGCCTCACTAGAATGTGTATGTTAGAAAATGAGTCACTTCTCGTTTCTTCGTCAGAGGTCGTTTTTGTTAGATTTGGATCGATGTTAACACCTTTCTTTCCTTCAAAACGTTCCTGTAATCCCACATCAAGATAACCGGATATGTTAATTTCTCCACTGTTTCTTGCGCAAGTGAGATATCCCAGAATGACACCGATATTTTCCCTACAATGTTCTTCACCCAAGCACTTTTGTAGGATTGCCTTAATGCACTCAGGCCATATGTCAAGTATAGGAAGCGACCTTTTATCTCTGAACATTTCGTCCTTTACTGTTCCGCTGTCGAGCCAGGACCATGGAACTTTCCGAGACAAACACTCCCAAAATGTGGCGCCAAAGCTGTGAAGATGTGTACATCAGAAAATTGGCTTTGGTCACGTGCTCCGTTATTAGCTTTAGTATGTTTTATTTAAAGTGCCCCTAACTCCTAATATTTTTATCCTCAAGTTCGATTATGCATTAAGTAAATAGATTACCAGTAGAGTATTTCTTGGTTTAAATGTAGCGATGAGCTATAGAAGTTTAATTATATTTCGGATATCCTAATGACGTGACGTCAACCTAGATATTTTGAAATTCTCTCTCTTTCGACCTCTCTGCCAGCAAACTGCAGGGTTTTGTTCGAAGATGGATTAAGCAGATTGTTTCGGCTTAAAACGTATCAAGGAAGTCGTTACAGGATGAAAACTTCACATTTTGGAGCTTATAAATGACACGAAAGTTCAGACCTAATCCAGGATTAGCCTAATCGTGCTTTGAAAAACCGGGCCCAGGTAATTTAAAGTGTTTTCCGATTAAGAAATATATCTTTGGAAAACTCATTTACAATGGAATCTCGAACCTCCAAGGTAAACGAATACTGACTTGAGTTATCGGGAGTTCGAGTTATTGAGGGAAAAATCACAATGTTAGCAAACCAAAGGGGAAACGACTTTTAGTTCGTGTTATTGAAAGGTTCGAGTTTTCGGTGGTTCAAGTAATCAGGATTCAACTGTTTAGAACTTTTCAATACAATATTGTTGTGTATAGAAGGTAACTAATCTCAACCAAATGTTTTCGTATAATAAATTATCTACATAAGTAATTTTCGACCTCACAGTTGCGACATTTGTATGAGAAATGATCAACTATTTACTTAGATAGCGGGTTGACCTCGGAGACATACGGAGGCGAGGTGCGAAGTTTGTTGACTTTCGCTGTCAATTTGTAGCCCGGAATGGAGGCTTTGGATCACTTTTGCATTATTTATTTTTGGATTTTTTTAATCAAAAGACTCGGTAAAAGGAAATGCTAAGTTTTGTTGAAAATTAGTTGATTTTTGTTAGGGGGAGTTTATGCCATTGTGCAAGTAGCCCAGGGTCCCTCGATGGCAGCTGATAAGTTTCAAAAGGCACTATAGATTGTTAATTTGTGTAATTACCTGTATACATCGGCTGCGATGCTCGCGGGTTCTCCTCGCAGTTGCTCAGGGGCCATCCACTTTTCTTGTGTTACGCATGCGTCCAGGGGCTGCCGCTGTCCTTCATTTACTTGACTATACTCCAAATTGGCTATTTTCGCTCGAAAATTCTTGCAAATCAAAACTGAAAAGGAGTTGAAATAACAGTGCAGTATCTGCTGGTCGTGAAGATAACTCAGTCCTTGTGCAGCATCTTTCATTATGTCGAGTCGCCTCTCGAGGTCCAGTTTTTTGTGGGTACCGTGTAGGAGATTGTATAATGACCCAAACACGAAGGGCTCTAACACTAGGCAGACACACTCGGATATGGGTCCTAGATAGACGGCCATTAGAAGAGCAACCTGTGGGTGTTTAAGTTGACTGAAAAAGAAATGGAATAAATCAGTTAAAATCATACGCTGTCAAAATTTCCAAAATGACGTTCTAGCGGGCCAATTGGGCCCTTGCTTGTTTTACAGCTGAAAAGTCCTGAACATAGTTGTGTGCTTTTGAGATTAGTTTTATTCCAAATTGGTCTGAATACTTCACTCTTGCATCTATTTCGCCATTGATGTGGCGTGTAGAATGCAGAATTACCACACTGGTCATAAAGCCAATTAGGTAGCTAGGAACAAAACCGTTTGCTTCACAGCCACTTGTTCAGGATATCAAACTATGAAGTAAAATTCAAGAGTTATAGCAACTGCTATGGTCCGACATGATATGAATATTTAGCCAGAGAAAGTATCTTCGCTGCGATTATGAAGCAGATGAAGTAGTAGTTGCAACATACTTCTTAACACATCCCAATACTTCAACGAATTTTGAACCATTACTAATCATAACCATCACCAATAATAGCAGAATTTAGCAAAAGTAAGACCAAGCTCACCTTAAAACGTCTGCATCTTTCAGCATCGATGCAACGTATTCTTTAGACTGCTCTTTAATTCTCTTGACTGTAACAGGACTTCCTTCCCACAATGCACACTCTAGAACCACGTGTGGACCGTTGTCATGGAAATAGTTGTTATGGGGACGTCTCAGTTGACGAGGTTCAATGCAAGGCACTACAGCGGATGCACCTGGAAATGCGTTTCTTGGGTTTCTTTTATCCTTTGGGGGGAGGAGAACGACCGAATTAGTCGTATCTGTGGTACTGCTTTGTGAGAACACAGCTGGTTTGCATTGGCTTTCGAAAAGCAAAGTAATCATAGCGTAATTTACAAATATTGTAAGAAAACCAAACAACCATAATTCAAACTAACTCTTTGCTATTGGTTTTAGTTTAATTTCACTCCCAAGAGCATTCAATTTCTATGCTCTCTTTTCGGTCTTAGGAGAAATACTACATCGTACACTAGAGAGAAATTGGTTTGAACTATCAATTCTCACTACATCACTCACACAGTTTCTTTGTAAGAGGCTGGGAGAATTTGTATTCTGAGCCTTAGGAGTGAAAGAGGTTAAAGAAGAAACCAACGAGCAAGTTTACGTGAGCGTTTTGCTTTTCTTCCTAATTGACCAAGAATGCTGCCAACCTTTTAATTGTTTAGACAACCTACAAATTTTGCGAACGCAAAGCTAAAAAAAACACAAAATGCCATGTGACAGGGCTCCTTTCACGGGAACCGGCAGGAGCTCCAAAGCAAGGCTGTCCTGGCACAACTGAGGCTGCCTTGAAAATTTGTGCATGTAACTTCCCAAATGAAACATATGCATTTCCGCTGTCAACGTAATTTTCTCCAATTTTCTCCTTCAGTTTCTTTAGTTTCTTTAGTTTCAGAACTTGGTACTTGATGTCTCGCGTTCAGACCTGACTAAACTGTCAGTTCTCATTACATTACTCAAATATATTTTTGTGACAAGATTGGGGAAATCTACATTTTGAGCTTGGCAGTGAAAAGGTTAATTCAACTCTGTGTAAACTTCTTTTTCCCGCGAGTTAACTGATAATAAAATATAATACAAAATTATATAGGTTGCGCGGTCCCAATTATCTAAGGAAATTGCTTAAGGTGATTCCCTAGTTTTGCATTGCGCATCTTTAGTGCGCATAACACTTTTTAGATGGTGGACATTGAGAACCACCGAAATTTCAAGATCGAAAGTTCTTTATGCTCTACGCAAATAAATTATATTTTTCGTCGTACAGTGTGGGAGCAGCCACCTTGAAAGTTGAAACTCGTCCCAGTCCCCTCTCGGAAAGAGGTATTTTGAAGTGAAAATTTGCCCTTTCCCGAACAATTACGCAAAAACGAGCATGGAGACCCCTTTTTTATTTCATGTATTTTAAGTAAATACTATTCTCCATAATATATTCCAATTGAAATAATTTTCCATTTCACAATTTTGAAATATTCCCATTGGAATATTATTACACTGTTTTTATATAGCAAAGTAGTTGCATACTAAGCCCTGTAGCGTGAAAACAAGCATGGTGACCCTCTATTTTTATTCTATTTTTTCAATGTACTAGAAGTAGTTAGTGTTTGTGCAAAGTTTAAAAAAAAAGTCCATTTCAAATTCTATTTCGATGGAATCACCTTAAAGAGGTTGTTTTTGCATGAAACCTGCAAGCATTTAACTATGATGCGTCTATTTTCTTCAAGTAATAAGTTTCGTACGCGTTTCCAGGTCATTTATATTTCCATGCTTTTAGTTATATTATCATCGGCTATTTTAAAAAATATTTAAGTTAATGACCAGCATTTTCTGTCATACTAGCATGCGCTCAGTTTTCGGATGACGTTTGTAAATTAAACCAAAACCAGATTTGATTACAACGCCAATCACAGGGTGTAAAGCCAAAACACTTTCAACCAATCAGAAACCAAATAACTGCCATTGGTTAAGTAAAGACCAATAAACAGTGCGAGAAGTAACGCTTTCGCCACTTGTGCGTGAGCAGATTACTAACATTTTTTGCGCTGATTCATGATTGGCTTGGATTGCTGGCAAACATGCTTGGACTGATCGAAAGCGTAGCAAACACAAAACCAAAGCAATCGACACGCTATCAGTTTCGACACTCAGTCGAAAACCGTTATATCTTAGTGTCTTTCCCATTTGCTTACTTATTGATATCTTCTAATAAATGCTTAAAGAAAACAAGCCACGATACAGTCAACTTATCGTAACTTTTATTAACATCTCGCACGTTTCTACTGACAGTATAAGATCAAGCTATGGATTAAGACCATTTACACAAATTTCATGCCAAAAATTGAAGGAAATATGTTGGACAACTAGTACTTACTGTACCGTCGGATTTATCTTATTGAGTGATTTCGTAAAATGCTGAACTTACTAATCTAGCAGCCTGCTTTCTGCCTAAAATAATTTTAGTTTATACAAAAGCAAAGGAAACTGCAACTTCAACCATATTCTAAAGGGCATCGATTAATTGATCTTTAAACTTAGTCTTTGCTAAAAACACCTTAATACCTTGTTTTTCCTCTTTTCCTGCTCTTTCAGTTCTTTCCCCTCCCTCGTCAATGCCTCTTTCTTCAGAGAATTGATGAGTTTTATTGACTTGGAGCTGTTGTGTCTTATGGCTGTAACCATCGCACTCTCTTTGTGTTCTTCGCTTCCTTTTTCCAAGACCCCTCCGTAACGAACCAGCAAAGACAAGCACTTCACGTTGTCTCGAAAGCAAGCGGCGTTCACTGGGGTAAAGCCTTCCTTTGAACATCTGTTTAAAACAGTTGCAGTTCATAATACTTATTCTCTCAACCAATCAAGAAGAAGAGTATGGTGGATGTATTGAGAATTCATAGTTCAATCAGCTTCTAAGCTAAGCAAGTTATCAAAAATCAAACTTTATCACTTTCGCAGGCACTAGATGGCGGCAAATTTACATTCAAACTTTAGTCGACTAAAGGTCGTTTTACAAGATGAAAAAATATAGACGATGTTTGTGTTAGTTACATCCAGTTCAATCTCGTCTCCAGACCCAGTAGATGAAAATGAGAGGCTCTGGAACGAACTGAATTTTAAAGAAACATGGTTGGTTATCGATTTACAATGATAGGTTTGTTATACATTGAAACAATCCTTCTCAGCACTTTTCGCTTTCGTCAAGCATGAAGCTAGAAAACTCCAGGTATTGGACGTACAGTACACTTATTTTAACTAATATCACATAAACGGCATCTCGGTTGAGTTTTATCAAAGAACTGATTGAAGGTAGAAACTCACAAGAAGACACTGTTTGAGGACTTTTGTCAACCAATTAGCTACGAAAAGTAGAAGATAGTTGTTTCATTTCTCGGCTCGACCTACGACAAGCTACGGAAATGCTAACAAATGACACGTATACAAAATTCCTTTTAAATTATCTGCTAGACTGACAGTCTCACCTATTTGGGTTTGCTCCAAGCTTCAGAAGAAATTGAACACAGTTTCGCCGATTGGACAGCACCGCATGGAACAGAGCAGTCTCCTCTGCAAAGTTAGCGGCCTCCACGTGTACTCCTTTGTTCAAACACTCCTTGATCTTGTCGATGTTTCCCTTAGATGCGTAGTATATTAATTGGACTGCCATCGTGTATTTTCCTCAAAACACCGGTGCCACTATTTTCCTTATGAGGTATGATGCTTGAAATACAGTTGGTGTTCGCATTAGATGAGACATAATCAACAAGTGCGCTCATTGTGCACGTCACCAATGCTTCTTTGCACGTAGTCAACTGCGCGCGCTACACAATGCTTTACATGCAGCATAATAATTAATGATATCACTTTCTTTTCACGATCGAGCGCAACTGGCGGTCTACTTGTCATGATGATCAAAATTGGCGGGTAGAGTAAAGAACTGCTTCTTTGATCGTATTGCAAATATATAGCAGAGTTTTGACAGACTCGTGTGCGGAAGTAAAAATACTATTTGCTAGAGCGCATAATTGTGAAAGTGGTTTATTTAAACTATACATATATTCAAAGCGTCCTTACGAAAGTTCTCGCTAATAATTTAAAACAGTTCCGACCCCGAGTGAGAATGTTCGTAAGTGATAATAACCCTGTATGACTCACGCATTAACATGCCATTGTGTTTTTGTTATTAACCTCGATGAATGAGGTTTTACATTGCAATAGTTTATAATGAAAGGTTAATTCTCAAATGTGCATCACGAAATAATTTATAATGTGTGACGACGTCTCTTTTTAAATTTCGGTAGCGAAAAATGTCGGGCAAGTGCTGTTTATACTTAACTAGACTGGCGTTGCCAGTGAGCTCGCGGCATGAGTTGGGTCGAGACCAGAATAAACTAAAATGCCAGCAAGAAAAACTGAGTAATGCGTGACGTATCTTTTTATGCACAATCGATTTCGATCACTTATTTCTAATCAGAGGCCACAGTTAATCCAGCCTTCGCTTAAATACTTATCTGTTTCTATCTTTTAACTGAATGCGTTTCTTCTATCAGGCTTTCGAGTATTCGTGCTCTGGAACAAATATAAAATTGAAGGCGAAGAATGTAACACGAAGCTTGTTTACAATATTATTGCGGTTTTGCTCACAGCATGATCAGTCATTTGCGACTGCAAACTCGATGCTCAGGACTATTTCGGTGTATTTTTCATTTCTAGTATACAGTGACCATTCCGAAACAAAGGCTACATGATCCAATGGAAGAAACATTTTAACAGGCAATGTGCGATAAGCAGAAGCGTTTTATGAGGCAACAGATGTCATGTACAGTGTAATAAAGCACAAATTGTCATTGTTTTACGGCTAAAGCTCATCGTAGCTTTGGTTTCCGTGTTCGGCCTGTTATCTTCCCAGAAGTATTTCGTGTCGCCACAGAAAGCTTCTTCGGGACTGAATAATTAGCGGCGACAGAGTTATTTACAATCCCGTAGCGGTATCCATCAAATAATCGAATCCATCAAATTTCCGCGGTAAACTTAGGAACGCAAGCCAAAATCATTCCCTAAAATCCAGTTTATCCGTGCATGTTCCACAGAGCCAAACGGTCTTGAGTTTGGAAGGGATTCAGTTAACTTTTACACTCAAGAAACGAACAATTCATCCAGCCCACATCTCAAGTTGTTTGCGAAGTCAATTACGTCATCGAATGTCATGTGACATTGTGAACCAATCACCGTGTGCTGATTCTCGACCCAGAAAAAGAAAACGGAAAAAAAAAAGAATTTGCAAATTTAAGCTCGCCACAGTCGCAAGCAAAAAGTTGTAAATATTGACATTATTTTGATTAAATTAGTATAATATTCAAGTCAATCACTTATTCGCCTAAAAGGTGTATTATACTATAGTACCCTGCGAGAAAAACTTCCTTTCTCTCCTCCCCCCCTCCTTTTTACGTCTAAAAAGAACGTGGTGTATCGAAATACGATATACGGATTATATAGAATCAGGTCACAGTATGCTAACCTTTACAGAAGTTCCGTGTTGCTGGATCAATAGGACGGATTTTCTTCTGAAAGCGGGTAAGAAATGTGTAGTATCTATATTCTTGTTGTCGAATTTAACAGATGCTTACGAAACCTTTTGATAACGACGTTTGATGGGTTTGCCCACACCGGGAAAGACACCATACGTCTTGCTGCGAAGAGGAACCTAATGAATCGCGGTTTCGATTGTAAAAGGGGGCTTAGATCTAACGAAGCACGCCACTTCTCATGTTTTTCCTTGCCTTGCAAGTTATTCAGTAGTGAATTAAACTGAAGGCATGTAAGTGTCTTCAAGCAAATTGAATGAAATTTAATCGAAGGCTGGCAGGTATTAGTTATTCGATCAAATTCACACCAATTCTCTAACTGTAATAGAACAATGTTACAAGAGGGAAATGCTTCATTTACAAGTCTCCGCTGTCCTTGCTCAACAGAGCACTTTAATTTATTCTGGTCCAGAATTGAGTTAGCGAGAAATTGCAAATGATGAAGAAAGTGAAATCGGGTCACTCACAAAACACACTGACGTCATAGCCTTCAAAACGTCAACGTCAATCTTTTTCCATGTAAATAAACGAGGAAAGACAGCTGAATCACTTTCTAAGTTCACCAAAAGAACGTTAAGCCTCTGTAAACATTTAGTAATCAAAGCAGCAAGGCTTAAAAAGTGTTTTATAATAATTGAGAGAAAAAATTATCGACGCGGTTTTCACGGGTCACGCAACCGCAGCACCCTCCAAAATAATAGATTGTACCTTTTTGGCTCCAGAACTAAAAAGAGCATGCCTGAATTAGTCCAGATGCCAATTTTGGATTGTCTAGGCTTCATTTTGGCGAAGCAGCGGCAATTGTTTTTTTGGAGATTTGACTCGGAAAACGAAATGAAGTTGATCTGTGACTCAGCTTGATGTTTAGCTACTTCACATCTTTCGCAGTGCTAATTATAGAATTTGATTCTCTCTATCAAATAGGTTAATTATTTAGTCGCGTTGCGAAATACATCGTTTATCAGATTTCCTCCTCGTGATTTAAAATGTTGCGTGAACCGATTTTAGCCGGCTACGGGTGTGTGCACGGCTTTGTTGTCACGGTATTCAAATGTCCATAGCTCCCGATAGATATTTTGTATCGACTCAGAATTTTGCTTTAAGTTTTAAGGCATGATAGTCTTGAACATATCAGTGTATTGGACTGATAGGATACGTTACTTTTGAGACGTTACATGCAAACCAAGAATTGAAATACATGACTAATTTGCATACTGTATAAACTTGTAAACATTCACCGGAAATGGATATTTTTGTCGCAATAACAACGCAAAACACAGTAGAGTGAAACACAACCAAGCTCAGAATCAATGGCCAAACAAACTTCGAAAGCATGACAAACCTTCAAAATGAGAACACGTTCCGAACAAAAATATGGTCGCAACAACTACGACAACATCTTGCTTTTAAACTGCGTTGTTCGACACACCCTGTTACGCGACCTTCATCATGCCCAAATTTGGAAAACCGCAACTACTTTATTTGGAAATCCATTGTTGACAACAGAGGGAAGTAGGGAAGTAGGGAAGGAAAGTGATTACTTTAGTTCGCAAATCCCACAAAGTGGGATTCGCGAGCTAAAAACGTATCATAAATACCAGAAAACCAGAATTCCGGCTTTCCTGTATGATCCTTTTTCTTCTTCCATTTGTTTTTCAGCTCAAAAACTGAAATAGTTCGTAAAAATGACTAACTCGTCGCATTCCTTGCAATCTGGTCTTTGGGTTTCGGCTCACGTTACTGTGTGGGCAGCGGTCTTTGGCGTCCTGGCAGTCGTGACGGTCACGTTCAACGCCCTCACAATCGCTGCCTTCCTCAAGATCCCCTCCCGCCGACGTGTGCATGCGCATCTGTTCCTGATTAATCTTGCCGTTGCTGATTTGATGGTTGGAGCGTCAGCCATTCCTATGTTCATCGCTATATTGGCCTTACATGACAGGCCTCCAGCTATCAAAACTGGGTTGAAAGCGGTAGATATCACATTTGGACTCGCTTCAATCTTTACACTAACAATGATGGCTTTGGAGAGATGCTATGCTGTTTACAGGCCGTACCGTTTCCTTCAAATATCACGAAAAACTTACCTCGCAAGTTTGCCAACACCATGGAGTGCAGCAGTTCTGGTGACGATTACGATGTTAATTTCTGACCACTCTGCCACTGCTCTTGTAATCTACCGATGCACTGTCTATACGTCATTTGGTGTACCTGTCTTGGTAATCAGTTTGGTGTACCCATTCATTTGGGTGAAAGTCAAGTTGCAGCCGCAGCATAGATTTGGTCGCGGTAATGTACGACTAGCCACAACCTTGCTCATTACGACTTTGGTGTTCCTCATATCATGGCTTCCCTTCATTGTGATAAACCTATTGTTTCCTTATTCAGTTTCACCAGATGCTCTCTCCGCGGCAAAGTTTCTTCATTACTGCAATTCTGCCATGAATCCAATTATCTACTGTCTTCGTATTCCGGAGTTCAGGCAAGCAATGTCTTCTATCATATGTGTGCATAAGATAAAAAGAGGTGAAAGAGGTTTCCAGATGGAAACTCGTGACTGTCCGATGTGACAGGGAAATATAATGACTTCGTAGCCTTTTCTATGATCTCATCCGGGGGAGAGGGGGGGAGGGGGGGAGGCTATGCACACGTAAGCCATATAGGTGTGTGCCGCCCCAAATGGTATCATTTGCAGCATTAAAGTCTGAAATAGGGTGTCGATTTGAGCCTTTGGTCTGGAATAGGGTAGTATATTTTAATATTTGGTCTAAAATAGGGTTAAAAACCGTCGGAATTCTCACATTTTGGTCTAAAATACAGTCAAAAATTTAAAATTTTGTTCTGAAAAACGGTCGAAAATCGCATATTATTAGTCTGAAATAGGTTGGGGGTTTTCAGTCCCAAGTGGCACACTCCCACGGGGGGAATACCCCTTATATTTATCTCAGACATTGAAAGCAAGGCGTATGCAGAAAATGGACTCCAAGGACTGGGACGAGAAAAAGACTCGCACTCATTTTTCTCGCCCTAGTCCTTTGCGTCTTTATTTCGGCGCGCCTTTTGCTACACCTTGCTTAGCCTGGAATAGAACAGGCTATGAATGCTGGGAAAGAAATCCAGTTATGCAGAGCCAGTAACTTTTTATTGGGCGCACGTGAGTTATTTAGCAATTTTACAGTTGGTAAGATATTTGCGTAAACTATCCAAGTTTTAGCTTAGTTATTTTCCTTTTATTGGTCTGATTGCGGACCGACAAGTTAGCGGACTTAGCGACTGGACTTCCGGACTTAATGTTTTGTAACTCAGATGGATTCACGACAAGGTACCTGTAGTACCTAGTGCCAATTCAATAAACATTTACAAGTTGTATTTTACAAGTTGGACCACTATTCAAGCACCACTAAACGGACTCTATTCCAGCAAATTCTGTATAAATATTACAGATACAGGTCCCCAGTGTACAACCACAACAGTATGGCCATTGTACTGGATTAAAGTGTGTTTTAACGTGTGGATGAATTAGTCTGACTTGTAAAATACACTTATAAATGCTTTATTGCCCCAGTATCCAGTGAACTGGTGGTAAACTTTCACATTTTGTGCAAGCTCCGTTTTATGATTTTATTGTTCACAACCTAAATAACCGAAATAACGTGACCTCCCTCTTACAAACACATAGTAACAGTAAATCTTCACAGAAGAAAAGCGTGCTGCTCACTTTCCTGATCTTGTGCATGCTACAACCAGATATGTGACACCGACCTCCCCATTCTTTGAGCTTACTTAATCTCAGTATCAGTGTCAAGCCAATTCCATTTTAACAATCTAAATGTGAGCGGGTCCTTATTACGGGCGTGTTACACCAAAAAAAAGAGACATAGGATGATTCCCGCGTAATTTCTATTCAGTGTGAACATTGTTAATAGCATAAAATTGAAATATATTCCTGTAGTTTTGGAATGTGTGAAATGGAATTATTTTGTTGATGATTGGAAGAGTTACGACATTTGTTTGATCAAGTATTGAGTTAGACGAATGTTTACAGTGATCAACACTGAGGCCTTCCTCGGGAAATCTGGGTGATCTTGTTATTGATTGAAGATCCTGTTTTAGGAAAAATGAGCACTCCAACAGCAAGTGCATGTATATTTTATTATATGGCACTGATACTACACACGCTACGATTGGTTAATTTACCGGTCCATACTTTTCTGTACAGACCGCAAATTGATTTTACGCACGTTCTAATTGGTCAATTTTACCGGTCCATAACTTACCGTACAAATCCTTCCAAACGTTCAGCAAACCTTACTGGAACTATAACAAGACTTCAGGCAGTATAATTTGCTAATTTTTCATTACTGTTGACGAGATATAGTTTTAAAACTACACATTTATTTTTATCTGTAATTTTGACTCAAAATGGCGAATTATATAGCGAAGCTTGAAGTCTTATTACTCGCGGCTGATTTTAGATATCTTCATAAACTGCGATCAGCACATTTGAGAAATATTCAGAAACATTCCCTGGAAGTATCATGCGATTCAAAAGAATAATCGAGACTGTACATTGTTTTAACTAAGGGGCAAGTCGATACCCGATATTTTGCTGAAAAGTTAAGGCTATGGCCTTAAGAGCGGATGTCTGTAAAATTCGAACAAATGTGGCAATCGGCGGCCAAACTCAAAAAGTCGAAATCGCTCATACTTTGGTCAGTTGTAGGCATTAGTAGTTTAGAAAACGTGATGTAGTTAGTTTGTCCAGATTTCACCTCCTTTGGGAGAAAATTTGGAAAACGTAATTCGACCGATTCTCAGGCTCGAGGGTCAAGAAAATCACTCTCGTTCTCACAAACAAATGCACCAATGGCTCTGTACTGGTTGTTTATTTGTTAAATAAGTCTTTAGATTTGCTTTATTCTGAGAAGATTGTTCAGTGAATACCATTATCTGTGAACTAGTGGTAAATTAATAACGAAGGTCATATTTCAGTCAGTCACATTTCATTGTCATAATTTATGTCTAAAATGAAGCGAGGTTTCACCATGCGCGGGTACTTCAAATACTATGAAATTTTTGCTGTGGTTAGTCTGAATGTTAATCTTTTAAACTGTCGACTTTCTTTTCTGGGGTCTGTGAGCGTTTCTTCTAAAAACGTCAGCGAATTCCAGCGGTAACGCACGGGACTGCTCACTCCGGCGACAAAGAAACAATCCGAAAAAATAGTCGCCACCTTACTATAACGATGGAAATTACGAAACACTGTGACAATCAGACATACCTACGATTTTTACAGACATCCGCTCTTAAAACGTCACTTAAATTTGGCTCCTTTGTGGGGCCAAATTTGAAAGGTGTGATGTTTTTAATTAGTCGACAATTTGTTCTAATTTTCTCTACTTTCTCACGACCTGCTAGATAAAATATCACAAATTATATATAAAAACCGTTGGCATAGTCCCAGGAACGTTTCTTGAAAGTTTCATGCGATTCTGAGATGGTCGAAAAATGACCGTATTTTGACAAAATACTAGGCCTATAGCCCATGTTTTTTACTCCTGCCAAAAGCGGTGTCGAGTTCTCCGCTCTTTTTTTTTTTTTGGGGGGGGGGGGGGGGGGGGGGAATCAGCAAGCGCTGATTGGTTGACAGTGACGTGTTTATGATGACGTTAGTGATCATATGACTTGCTCGGCGAGCACCTGAGTGTTAGTGCCATTTTGAAGATAGCAAGATGCGGGTGATTGGTGTGTGCGTTGCTTGCCTGAGTTGGCTGTATGGATTTTTCATTGAACCGCTCATGTCACTTACAGTACGTGCACGGTACGTCGGTTGTGGTAGGCCCACACTAAATTTCAGTGAGCGGTTTAGGCTTGGGTCAGTCCGTTCAGCCTCAAATGCAGCCATGCGCTGTACAAAGAATGCTTCATTGTCAGTACTGAAATATCTGAAATATGCAATGAACAGTATAGCTGTGCACAGCTGTACAGAAATGTACGAAGACCCTGATGTTCAGAACCTAGAGAAGTTGTGGAAAGAACCTGAAGGAAGCACCTCCAGATGCAAAGACCAGAACTTGAGTGAAGACGGCGAAGCAAGTTCGCTACTTGTCAGTCGCTTGATAGATTGTGTGAAACTGTTTAGTATGAAGGTATTTTGCATTGTTTTGTTTTGTATTATTTTTTCTGATACCAGTAAAGCGTTACAAAATCTTAATTTTGTTTGGAAACTGCTGTTTTCTTGTGTTGGCGTTATATTTTGGCTGATTGCCATGAGGATCAAACAGGCAGTAGAATGGTGTTATTATTCGAAAATTGGAACATAGTTGAAGAAGTAGTCGTTGGTAGACCTCGCTTTGAGCAGTTTTATTATATTCCCAGTAATGTTTATGTGAAAGAAAATCGATGTCGTCCAAGACGAAGTCATGAGCCAAGCCAGTGCGAAAGTAGATCGATCAAGCTGCGTAAACAACTCCAGAAGCTTCCGCTTGTCAAATTTATGTCATATGTGTCATTTTGTCTTATCGCTGAAAAACAAGCGAAGGTTATGCGGGATATGGGTCTGCTATCAAAATAAAAAATTATCGCTTTCCAAAATCAAACATGCCAGCTGTTTCTTTATCTTTTTTGGGGGGAAGAGGAAGAGGTAAGGGTTTTCAGTCCCAGCCGGCACACCCCACCCAAAATTTTAAGGAGTACCCCCTCTGGCAAAACACTAAGGCTATAACGTAGGATTTTTTGTCAGACACAGCCGAATTTTAAAAACTCTTTAAAAACTCTTGAAATTTTTACGAAACTTTCCTGCGACTTTAACAAGACTTTTTGCAATAAATTTGCATTATCTATCTTTATCCGTTGGTGTGCTCAAATTTGGCTCCTTTGCTTGAAAGGTGCGATGTTAAAATTAGTTGATGATTTGCTCCAATTTGCTCTAATTTCTCACGAAATAAAATAAAATAGAATTTTACAAAATAAAATTTTACAAACTAAAATTTTACAAAAAAACATAACAGTCGGCATAGTCCAGGAACGTTCCTTGAAACATTCAGGCGATTCTGAGATGGTCGAAAAATGACCAGATTTTGACAATATACTAAGGCTATAGCACAGGGTTTATTGTCAAAGATTGAACACTCTTCAAACTTTTAGGAAATCTTCCTGGGACTATAAGAATACTTTTAAAAATACATTTCCTTTATCTATCTTCATCCACATTGGTGAGATAATGCAGCTTAAATTTGGCACCTTTGTTTGAATGGTGTGATGTATCTTGTTATAGTCCTAGGAAAGATTCCTGAAAGTTTCAAGAGTTTTCAATTTTTGACCAAAATCCCTGTGCAATAGCCTTAGTATTTTGTCAAGATACGGTCATTTTTCGAGCATCTCAGACGAGCATGAAACTTTCAGGAAACCTTCTTTGGACTATAAGAAGACTTTTTGCAATACATTTGCTTTATCTATCTTCATCCGTTGACGAGATATAGCAGCTTAAAGTTGGCTCCTTTGCGCGAAAGGTGTGATGTTTTAATTAGTCAATGATTTTCTCTAATTTGGTGTAATTTCTCACGACGCGCGTGCTAAAAAGTTTACAAAATATATATAACAACCGTCGCAATCGTCACAGGAATGGTTCCTGAAAGTTTCATGCTATTCTGAGATGTCCAAAAAATAACCTTATTTTGACAAAGTACCAGGGCTATAGCACAGGATTTTTTGTGGAAAATTAAAAACTCTTTAAACTTTTAGGAAACCTTCCTTGGACTATAACAAGACTTTTTGCAATGAATTTCCTTTATCTATCTTCATCCGTTGGCAAGATAGAGGAGCTTAAACTTGGCTCCTTTGCGCGAAAGGTGTGATGTTTAAACTAGTCGATGATGCTCTAATTTGGAGAAATTCCTCACGACGCAGGTGCTAAAAGTTTACAAAAAATTTATAACAACCGTCACCATACTCACAAAAATGTATTGCAAAAAGTCTTCTTATAGTCCAAGGAAGGTTTCCTGAAAATTTCAAGAGAGTTCAATTTTTGACAAAAGACCCTTTCCTATAGTCTTAGTATTTTGTCAAAATACGATCATTTTTTGAACATCTCAGACTCGCTTGAAACTTTCAGGAAACGTTCCTGGGACTATGCCGACGGTTTTTGCATAGTCTATGTAAACTTTTAGCTCGCGCGTCGTGAGAAATTCGAGCAAATCATGCCCAAATTAAAACATCACACCTTTCGCGCAAAGGAGCAACCTTTAAGCTGCTATATCTCGTCAACGGATGAAGATAGATAAAGCAAATGTATTGCAAAAAGTCTTGTAATAGTGCAAGGAAGGTTTCCTGAAAGTTTCAAGAGTTTTCAATTTTTGGCCAAAATCGGCAAAAAACCCTGTGCTATAGCCTTAGTATTTTGTCAAAATTCCAAGATTTTTCAACCATCTCAGAATCGCATGAAACTTTCAGGAAACGTTCCTGGGACTGTGCCGACGGTTTTTGCATAGTTTTTGTAAACTTTTAGCCCGCGCGTCGAGAGGAATTTGAGTAAATTCGAGCAAATTATGCCCTAATTAAAACATCACACCTTTCGCGCAAAGGAGCCAACTTTAAGCTGCTATATCTCGCCAACGGATGAAGATAGATAAAGCAAATGTATTGCAAAAAGTCTTGTAATAGTGCAAGGAAGGTTTCCTGAAAGTTTCAAGAGTTTTCAATTTTTGGCCGAAATCGGCAAAAAACCCTGTGCTATAGCCTTAGTATTTTGTCAAAATTCCAAGATTTTTCAACCATCTCAGAATCGCATGAAACTTTCAGGAAACGTTCCTGGGACTATGCCGACGGTTTTTGCATAGTTTTTGTAAACTTTTAGCCCGCGCGTCGTGAGGAATTCGAGTAAATTCGAGCAAATTATGCCCTTATTAAAACATCACACCTTTCGCGCAAAGGAGCCAACTTTAAGCTGCTATATCTCGCCAACGGATGAAGATAAATAAAGCAAATATATTGAAAATGTCTTTTAATAGTGCAAGGAAGGTTTCCTGAAAGTTTCAAGAGTTTTCAATTTTTGGCCAAAATCGGCAAAAAACCCTGTGCTATAGCCTTAGTATTTTGTCAAAATTCCAAGATTTTTCAACCATCTCAGAATCGCATGAAACTTTCAGGAAACGTTCCTGGGACTATGCCGACGGTGTTTGCATAGTTTTTGTAAACTTTTAGCCCGCGCGTCGTGAGAAATACGAGTAAATTCGAGCAAATCATGCCCTAATTAAAACATCACACCTTTCGCGCTAAGGAGCCAACTTTAAGCTGCTATATCTCGCCAAGGGAAGAAGATAGATAAAGCAAATGTATTGCAAAAAGTCTTGTAATAGTGCAAGGAAGGTTTCCTGAAAGTTTCAAGAGTTTTCAATTTTTGGCCAAAATCGGCAAAAAACCCTGTGCTATAGCCTTAGTATTTTGTCAAAATTCCAAGATTTTTCAACCATCTCAGAATCGCATGAAACTTTCAGGAAACGTTCCTGGGACTATGCCGACGGTTTTTGCATAGTCTTTGTAAACTTTTAGCCCGCGCGTCGTGAGAAATTCAAGCAAATCATGCACTAATTTAAACATCACACCTTTCGCGCAAAGGAGCCAACTTTAAGCTGCTATATCTCGCCAACGGATGAAGATAGATAAAGCAAATGTATTGCAATAAGTCTTGTAATAGTGCAAGGAAGGTTTCCTGAAAGTTTCAAGAGTTTTCAATTTTTGGCCAAAATCGGCAAAAAACCCTGTGCTATAGCCTTAGTATTTTGTCAAAATTCCAAGATTTTTCAACCATCTCAGAATCGCATGAAACTTTCAGGAAACGTTCCTGGGACTATGCCGACGGTTATAGCATAGTTTTTGTAAACTTTTAGCCCGCGCGTCGTGAGAAATTCGAGTAAATTCGAGCAAATTATGCCCTAATTAAAACATCACACCTTTCTTGCAAAGGAGCAACATTTAAGCTGCTATATCTCGCCAACGGATGAAGATAGATAAAGCAAATGTATTGCAATAAGTCTTGTAATAGTGCAAGGAAGGTTTCCTGAAAGTTTCAAGAGTTTTCAATTTTTGGCCAAAATCGGCAAAAAAACCTGTGCTATAGCCTTAGTATTTTGTCAAAATTCCAAGATTTTTCAACCATCTCAGAATCGCATGATACTTTCAGGAAACGTTCCTGGGACTATGCCGACGGTTTTTGCATAGCTTTTGTAAACTTTTAGCCCGCGCGTCGTGAGAAATTCAAGCAAATCATGCCCTAATTTAAACATCACACCTTTCGTGCAAAGGAGCAACTTTAAGCTGCTATATCTCGCCAACGGATGAAGATAGATAAAACAAATGTATTGCAAAAAGTCTTGTAATAGTGCAAGGAAGGTTTCCTGAAAGTTTCAAGAGTTTTCAATTTTTGGCCAAAATCGGCAAAAAACCCTGTGCTATAGCCTTAGTATTTTATCAAAATTCCAAGATTTTTCAACCATCTCAGAATCGCATGAAACTTTCAGGAAACGTTCCTGGGACTATGCCGACGGTTTTTGCATAGTTTTTGTAAACTTTTAGCCCACGCGACGTGAGAAATTCGATCAAATCATGCCCTAATTTAAACATCACACCTTTCGCGCAAAGGAGCCAACTTTAAGCTGCTATATCTCGCCAACGGATGAAGATAGATAAAGCAAATATATTGCAAAAAGTCTTGTAATAGTGCAAGGAAGGTTTCCTGAAAGTTTCAAGAGTTTTCAATTTTTGGCCAAAATCGGCAAAAAACCCTGTGCTATAGCCTTAGTATTTTGTCAAAATTCCAAGATTTTTCAACCATCTCAGAATCGCATGAAACTTTCAGGAAAAGTTCCTGGGACTATGCCGACGGTTTTTGCATAGTTTTTTTAAACTTTTAGCCCGCGCGTCGTGAAAAATTCGAGTAAATTCGAGCAAATCATGCCCTAATTAAAACATCACACCTTTCGCGCAAAGGAGCCAACTTTAAGCTGCTATATCTCGCCAACGGATGAAGATAGATAAAGCAAATCTATTGCAAAAAGTCTTGTAATAGTGCAAGGAAGGTTTCCTGAAAGTTTCAAGAGTTTTCAATTTTTGGCCAAAATCGGCAAAAAACCCTGTGCTATAGCCTTAGTATTTTATCAAAATTCCAAGATTTTTCAACCATCTCAGAATCGCATGAAACTTTCAGGAAACGTTCCTGGGACTATGCCGACGGTTTTTGCATAGTTTCTGTAAACTTTTAGCCCGCGCGTCGTGAGAAAGTCCAGCAAATCATGCCCTAATTTAAACATCACACCTTTCGCGCAAAGGAGCCAACTTTAAGCTGCTATATCTCGCCAACGGATGAAGATAGATAAAGCAAATATATTGCAAAAAGTCTTGTAATAGTGCAAGGAAGGTTTCCTGAAAGTTTCAAGAGTTTTCAATTTTTGGCCAAAATCGGCAAAAAACCCTGTGCTATAGCCTTAGTATTTTGTCAAAATTCCAAGATTTTTCAACCATCTCAGAATCGCATGAAACTTTCAGGAAAAGTTCCTGGGACTATGCCGACGGTTTTTGCATAGTTTTTGTAAACTTTTAGCCCACGCGTCGTGAGAAATTCAAATTAAATTCGAGCAAATCATGCCCTAATTAAAACATCACACCTTTCGCGCAAAGGAGCCAACTTTAAGCTGCTATATCTCGCCAACGGATGAAGATAGATAAAGCAAATGTATTGCAAAAAGTCTTGTAATAGTGCAAGGAAGGTTTCCTGAAAGTTTCAAGAGTTTTCAATTTTTGGCCGAAATCGGCAAAAAACCCTGTGCTATAGCCTTAGTATTTTGTCAAAATTCCAAGATTTTTCAACCATCTCAGAATCGCATGAAACTTTCAGGAAACGTTCCTGGGACTATGCCGACGGTTTTTGCATAGTTTTTGTAAACTTTTAGCCCGAGCGTCGTGAGGAATTCGAGTAAATTCGAGCAAATTATGCCCTTATTAAAACATCACACCTTTCGCGCAAAGGAGCCAACTTTAAGCTGCTATATCTCGCCAACGGATGAAGATAAATAAAGCAAATATATTGAAAATGTCTTTTAATAGTGCAAGGAAGGTTTCCTGAAAGTTTCAAGAGTTTTCAATTTTTGGCCAAAATCGGCAAAAAACCCTGTGCTATAGCCTTAGTATTTTGTCAAAATTCCAAGATTTTTCAACCATCTCAGAATCGCATGAAACTTTCAGGAAACGTTCCTGGGACTATGCCGACGGTGTTTGCATAGTTTTTGTAAACTTTTAGCCCACGCGTCGTGAGAAATTCGAGCAAATCATGCCCTAATTTAAACATCACACCTTTCGCGCAAAGGAGCCAACTTTAAGCTGCTATATCTCGCCAACGGATGAAGATAGATAAAGCAAATATATTGCAAAAAGTCTTGTAATAGTGCAAGGAAGGTTTCCTGAAAGTTTCAAGAGTTTTCAATTTTTGGCCAAAATCGGCAAAAAACCCTGTGCTATAGCCTTAGTATTTTGTCAAAATTCCAAGATTTTTCAACCATCTCAGAATCGCATGAAACTTTCAGGAAACGTTCCTGGGACTATGCCGACGGTTTTTGCATAGTTTTTGTAAACTTTTAGCCCGCGCGTCGTGAGGAATTCGAGTAAATTCGAGCAAATTATGCCCTTATTAAAACATCACACCTTTCGCGCAAAGGAGCCAACTTTAAGCTGCTATATCTCGCCAACGGATGAAGATAGATAAAGCAAATGTATTGCAATAAGTCTTGTAATAGTGCAAGGAAGGTTTCTTGAAAGTTTCAAGAGTTTTCAATTTTTGGCCAAAATCGGCAAAAAACCCTGTGCTATAGCCTTAGTATTTTGTCAAAATTCCAAGATTTTTCAACCATCTCAGAATCGCATGAAACTTTCAGTAAACGTTCCTGGGACTATGCCGACGGTTTTTGCATAGTTTTTGTAAACTTTTAGCCCGCGCGTCGTGAGAAATTCGAGCAAATTATGCCCTAATTAAAACATCACACCTTTCGCGCAAAGGAGCCAACTTTAAGCTGCTATATCTCGCCAACGGATGAAGATAGATAAAGCAAATGTATTGCAAAAAGTCTTGTAATAGTGCAAGGAAGGTTTCCTGAAAGTTTCAAGAGTTTTCAATTTTTGGCCAAAATCGGCAAAAAACCCTGTGCTATAGCCTTAGTATTTTGTCAAAATTCCAAGATTTTTCAACCATCTCAGAATCGCATGAAACTTTCAGGAAACGTTCCTGGGACTATGCCGACGGTTTTTGCATAGTTTTTGTAAACTTTTAGCCCGCGCGTCGTGAGAAATTCGAGAAAATTATGCCCTAATTAAAATATCACACCTTTCGCGCAAAGGAGCCAACTTTAAGCTGCTATATCTCGCCAACGGATGAAGATAAATAAAGCAAATATATTGCAAAATGTCTTGTAATAGTGCAAGGAAGGTTTCTGAAAGTTTCAAGAGTTTTCAATTTTTGGCCAAAATCGGCAAAAAACCCTGTGCTATAGTCTTAGTATTTTGTCAAAATTCCAAGATTTTTCAACCATCTCAGAATCGCATGAAACTTTCAGGAAACGTTCCTGGAACTATGCCGACGGTGTTTGCATAATTTTTGTAAACTTTTAGCCCACGCGTCGTGAGAAATTCGAGCAAATCATGCCCTAATTTAAACATCACACCTTTCGCGCAAAGGAGCCAACTTTAAGCTGCTATATCTCGCCAACGGATGAAGATAGATAAAGCAAATATATTGCAAAAAGTCTTGTAATAGTGCAAGGAAGGTTTCCTGAAAGTTTCAAGAGTTTTCAATTTTTGGCCAAAATCGGCAAAAAACCCTGTGCTATAGCCTTAGTATTTTGTCAAAATTCCAAGATTTTTCAACCATCTCAGAATCGCATGAAACTTTCAGGAAACGTTCCTGGGACTATGCCGACGGTTTGTGCATAGTTTTTGTAAACTTTTAGCCCGCGCGTCGTGAGAAATTCGAGTAAATTCGAGCAAATCATGCCCTAATTAAAACATCACACCTTTCGCGCAAAGGAGCCAACTTTAAGCTGCTATATCTCGCCAACGGATGAAGATAGATAAAGCAAATGTATTGCAAAAAGTCTTGTAATAGTGCAAGGAAGGTTTCCTGAAAGTTTCAAGAGTTTTCAATTTTTGGCCAAAATCGGCAAAATACCCTGTGCTATAGCCTTAGTATTTTTTCAAAATTTCAAGATTTTTCAACAATTTCAGAATCGCATGAAACTTTCAGGAAAAGTTCCTGGGACTATGCCGACGGTTTTTGCATAGTTTTTGTAAACTTTTAGCCCGCGCGTCGTGAGAAATTCGAGCAAATTATGCCCTAATTAAAACATCACACCTTTCGCGCAAAGGAGCCAACTTTAAGCTGCTATATCTCGCCAACGGATGAAGATAGATAAAGCAAATGTATTGCAAAAAGTCTTGTAATAGTGCAAGGAAGGTTTCCTGAAAGTTTCAAGAGTTTTCAATTTTTGGCCAAAATCGGCAAAAAACCCTGTGCTATAGCCTTAGTATTTTGTCAAAATTCCAAGATTTTTCAACCATCTCAGAATCGCATGAAACTTTCAGGAAACGTTCCTGGGACTATGCCGACGGTTTTTGCATAGTTTTTGTAAACTTTTAGCCCGCGCGTCGTGAGAAATTCGAGAAAATTATGCCCTAATTAAAATATCACACCTTTCGCGCAAAGGAGCCAACTTTAAGCTGCTATATCTCGCCAACGGATGAAGATAAATAAAGCAAATATATTGCAAAATGTCTTGTAATAGTGCAAGGAAGGTTTCTGAAAGTTTCAAGAGTTTTCAATTTTTGGCCAAAATCGGCAAAAAACCCTGTGCTATAGTCTTAGTATTTTGTCAAAATTCCAAGATTTTTCAACCATCTCAGAATCGCATGAAACTTTCAGGAAACGTTCCTGGAACTATGCCGACGGTGTTTGCATAATTTTTGTAAACTTTTAGCCCACGCGTCGTGAGAAATTCGAGCAAATCATGCCCTAATTTAAACATCACACCTTTCGCGCAAAGGAGCCAACTTTAAGCTGCTATATCTCGCCAACGGATGAAGATAGATAAAGCAAATATATTGCAAAAAGTCTTGTAATAGTGCAAGGAAGGTTTCCTGAAAGTTTCAAGAGTTTTCAATTTTTGGCCAAAATCGGCAAAAAACCCTGTGCTATAGCCTTAGTATTTTGTCAAAATTCCAAGATTTTTCAACCATCTCAGAATCGCATGAAACTTTCAGGAAACGTTCCTGGGACTATGCCGACGGTTTGTGCATAGTTTTTGTAAACTTTTAGCCCGCGCGTCGTGAGAAATTCGAGTAAATTCGAGCAAATCATGCCCTAATTAAAACATCACACCTTTCGCGCAAAGGAGCCAACTTTAAGCTGCTATATCTCGCCAACGGATGAAGATAGATAAAGCAAATGTATTGCAAAAAGTCTTGTAATAGTGCAAGGAAGGTTTCCTGAAAGTTTCAAGAGTTTTCAATTTTTGGCCAAAATCGGCAAAATACCCTGTGCTATAGCCTTAGTATTTTTTCAAAATTTCAAGATTTTTCAACAATTTCAGAATCGCATGAAACTTTCAGGAAAAGTTCCTGGGACTATGCCGACAGTTTTTGCATAGTTTTTGTAAACTTTTAGCCCGCGTGTCGTGAGAAATTCGAGTAAATTCTAGCAAATTATGCCCTAATTAAAACATCACACCTTTCTCGCAAAGGAGCAACATTTAAGCTACTATATCTCGCCAACGGATGAAGATAGATAAAGCAAATCTATTGCAAAAAGTCTTGTAATAGTGCAAAGAAGGTTTCCTGAAAGTTTCAAGAGTTTTCAATTTTTGGCCAAAATCGGCAAAAAACCCTGTGCTATAGCCTTAGTATTTTGTCAAAATTCCAAGATTTTTCAACCATCTCAGAATCGCATGAAACTTTCAGGAAACGTTCCTGGGACTATGCCGACGGTTTTTGCATAGTTTTTGTAAACTTTTAGCCCGCGCGTCGTGAGAAATTCGAGCAAATCATGCCCTAATTAAAACATCACACCTTTCGCGCAAAGGAGCCAACTTTAAGCTGCTATATCTCGCCAACGGATGAAGATAGATAAAGCAAATGTATTGCAATAAGTCTTGTAATAGTGCAAGGAAGGTGTCCTGAAAGTTTAAAGAGTTTTCAATTTTTGGCAAAAATCGGCAAAAGACCCTGTGCTATAGCCTTAGTATTTTGTCAAAATTCCAAGATTTTTCAACCATCTCAGAATCGCATGAAACTTTCTGGAAATGTTCCTGGGACTATGCCGACGGTTTTTGCATAGTTTTTGTAAACTTTTAGCCCGCGCGTTGTGAGAAATTCGAGTAAATTCGAGCAAATCATGCCCTAATTAAAACATCACAACTTTCGCGCTAAGGAGCCAACTTTAAGCTGCTATATCTCGCCAACGGATGAAGATAGATAAAGCAAATGTATTGCAATAAGTCTTCTAATAGTCCAAGGAAGGTTTCCTGAAAGTTTCAAGAGTTTTCAATTTTTGGCCGAAATCGGCAAAAAACCCTGTGCTATAGCCTTAGTATTTTGTCAAAATTCCAAGATTTTTCAACCATCTCAGAATCGCACGAAACTTTCAGGAAAAGTTTCTGGGACTATGCCGACGGTTTTTGCATAGTTTTTGTAAACATTTAGCCCGCGCGTCGTGAGAAATTCAAGCAAATCATGCACTAATTTAAACATCACACCTTTCGCGCAAAGGAGCCAACTTTAAGCTGCTATATCTCGCCAACGGATGAAGATAGATAAAGCAAATGTATTGCAATAAGTCTTGTAATAGTGCAAGGAAGGTGTCCTGAAAGTTTAAAGAGTTTTCAATTTTTGGCAAAAATCGGCAAAAGACCCTGTGCTATAGCCTTAGTATTTTGTCAAAATTCCAAGATTTTTCAACCATCTCAGAATCGCATGAAACTTTCTGGAAATGTTCCTGGGACTATGCCGACGGTTTTTGCATAGTTTTTGTAAACTTTTAGCCCGCGCGTTGTGAGAAATTCGAGTAAATTCGAGCAAATCATGCCCTAATTAAAACATCACAACTTTCGCGCTAAGGAGCCAACTTTAAGCTGCTATATCTCGCCAACGGATGAAGATAGATAAAGCAAATGTATTGCAATAAGTCTTCTAATAGTCCAAGGAAGGTTTCCTGAAAGTTTCAAGAGTTTTCAATTTTTGGCCGAAATCGGCAAAAAACCCTGTGCTATAGCCTTAGTATTTTGTCAAAATTCCAAGATTTTTCAACCATCTCAGAATCGCACGAAACTTTCAGGAAAAGTTTCTGGGACTATGCCGACGGTTTTTGCATACTTTTTGTAAACATTTAGCCCGCGCGTCGTGAGAAATTCAAGCAAATCATGCACTAATTTAAACATCACACCTTTCGCGCAAAGGAGCCAACTTTAAGCTGCTATATCTCGCCAACGGATGAAGATAGATAAAGCAAATATATTGCAAAAAGTCTTGTAATAGTGCAAGGAAGGTTTTCTGAAAGTTTCAAGAGTTTTCAATTTTTGGCCAAAATCGGCAAAAAACCCTGTGCTATAGCCTTAGTATTTTGTCAAAATTCCAAGATTTTTCAACCATCTCAGAATCGCATGAAACTTTCAGGAAATGTTCCTGGGACTATGCCGACGGTTTTTGCATAGTTTTTGTAAACTTTTAGCCCGCGCGTTGTGAGAAATTCGAGTAAATTCGAGCAAATAATGCCCTAATTAAAACATCACACCTTTCGCGCAAAGGAGCCAACTTTAAGCTGCTATATCTCGCCAACGGATGAAGATAAATAAAGCAAATATATGGGAAAAAGTTTTCTAATAGTCCAAGGAAGATTTCCTGAAACTTTCAAGAGTTTTCAATTTTTGGCCAAAATCGGCAAAAAAACCCTGTTCTATAGCCTTAGTATTTTGTCAAAATTCCAAGATTTTTCAACCATCTCAGAATCGCATGAAACTTTCTGGAAATGTTCCTGGGACTATGCCGACGGTTTTTGCATAGTTTTTGTAAACTTTTAGCCCGCGCGTTGTGAGAAATTCGAGTAAATTCGAGCAAATCATGCCCTAATTAAAACATCACAACTTTCGCGCTAAGGAGCCAACTTTAAGCTGCTATATCTCGCCAACGGATGAAGATAGATAAAGCAAATGTATTGCAATAAGTCTTCTAATAGTCCAAGGAAGGTTTCCTGAAAGTTTCAAGAGTTTTCAATTTTTGGCCGAAATCGGCAAAAAACCCTGTGCTATAGCCTTAGTATTTTGTCAAAATTCCAAGATTTTTCAACCATCTCAGAATCGCACGAAACTTTCAGGAAAAGTTTCTGGGACTATGCCGACGGTTTTTGCATACTTTTTGTAAACATTTAGCCCGCGCGTCGTGAGAAATTCAAGCAAATCATGCACTAATTTAAACATCACACCTTTCGCGCAAAGGAGCCAACTTTAAGCTGCTATATCTCGCCAACGGATGAAGATAGATAAAGCAAATATATTGCAAAAAGTCTTGTAATAGTGCAAGGAAGGTTTTCTGAAAGTTTCAAGAGTTTTCAATTTTTGGCCAAAATCGGCAAAAAACCCTGTGCTATAGCCTTAGTATTTTGTCAAAATTCCAAGATTTTTCAACCATCTCAGAATCGCATGAAACTTTCAGGAAATGTTCCTGGGACTATGCCGACGGTTTTTGCATAGTTTTTGTAAACTTTTAGCCCGCGCGTTGTGAGAAATTCGAGTAAATTCGAGCAAATAATGCCCTAATTAAAACATCACACCTTTCGCGCAAAGGAGCCAACTTTAAGCTGCTATATCTCGCCAACGGATGAAGATAAATAAAGCAAATATATGGGAAAAAGTTTTCTAATAGTCCAAGGAAGATTTCCTGAAACTTTCAAGAGTTTTCAATTTTTGGCCAAAATCGGCAAAAAAACCCTGTTCTATACCCTTAGTATTTTGTCAAAATTCCAAGATTTTTCAACCATCTCAGAATCGCATGAAACTTTCTGGAAATGTTCCTGGGACTATGCCGACGGTTTTTGCATAGTTTTTGTAAACTTTTAGCCCGCGCGTTGTGAGAAATTCGAGTAAATTCGAGCAAATCATGCCCTAATTAAAACATCACAACTTTCGCGCTAAGGAGCCAACTTTAAGCTGCTATATCTCGCCAACGGATGAAGATAGATAAAGCAAATGTATTGCAATAAGTCTTCTAATAGTCCAAGGAAGGTTTCCTGAAAGTTTCAAGAGTTTTCAATTTTTGGCCGAAATCGGCAAAAAACCCTGTGCTATAGCCTTAGTATTTTGTCAAAATTCCAAGATTTTTCAACCATCTCAGAATCGCACGAAACTTTCAGGAAAAGTTTCTGGGACTATGCCGACGGTTTTTGCATACTTTTTGTAAACATTTAGCCCGCGCGTCGTGAGAAATTCAAGCAAATCATGCACTAATTTAAACATCACACCTTTCGCGCAAAGGAGCCAACTTTAAGCTGCTATATCTCGCCAACGGATGAAGATAGATAAAGCAAATATATTGCAAAAAGTCTTGTAATAGTGCAAGGAAGGTTTTCTGAAAGTTTCAAGAGTTTTCAATTTTTGGCCAAAATCGGCAAAAAACCCTGTGCTATAGCCTTAGTATTTTGTCAAAATTCCAAGATTTTTCAACCATCTCAGAATCGCATGAAACTTTCAGGAAATGTTCCTGGGACTATGCCGACGGTTTTTGCATAGTTTTTGTAAACTTTTAGCCCGCGCGTTGTGAGAACTTCGAGTAAATTCGAGCAAATAATGCCCTAATTAAAACATCACACCTTTCGCGCAAAGGAGCCAACTTTAAGCTGCTATATCTCGCCAACGGATGAAGATAAATAAAGCAAATATATGGGAAAAAGTTTTCTAATAGTCCAAGGAAGATTTCCTGAAACTTTCAAGAGTTTTCAATTTTTGGCCAAAATCGGCAAAAAAACCCTGTTCTATAGCCTTAGTATTTTGTCAAAATTCCAAGATTTTTCAATCATCTCAGAATTGCATGAGACTTTCAGGAAACGTTCCTGGGACTATGCCGACGGTTTTTGCGTAGTTTTTGTAAACTTTTAGCCCGCGCGTCGTGAGAAATTTGAGTAAATTCGAGCAAATCATGCCCTAATTAAAACATCACACCTTTCGCGCAAAGGAGCCAGCTTTAAGCTACTATATCTCGCCAACGGATGAAGATAGATAAAGCAAATGTATTGCAAAAAGTCTTGTAATAGTGGAAGGAAGGTTTCCTGAAAGTTTCAAGAGTTTTCAATTTTTGGCCAAAGTCGGCAAAAAACCCTGTGCTATAGCCTTAGTATTTTGTCAAAATTCCAAGATTTTTCAACCATCTCAGAATCGCATGATCTTTCAGGAAACGTTCCTGGAACTATGCCGACGGTTTTTGCATAGTTTTTGTAAACTTTTAGCCCGCGCGTCGTGAGAAATTCGAGCAAATCATGCCCTAATTTAAACATCACACCTTTCGCGCTAAGGAGCCAACTTTAAGCTGCTATATCTCGCCAACGGATGAAGATAGATAAAGCAAATGTATTGCAAAAAGTCTTCTAATAGTCCAAGGAAGGTTTCCTGAAAGTTTCAAGAGTTTTCAATTTTTGGCCAAAGTCGGCAAAAAACCCTGTGCTATAGCCTTACTATTTTGTCAAAATTCCAAGATTTTTCAACCATCTCAGAATCGCATGAAACTTTCAGGAAACGTTCCTGGGACTATGCCGACGGTTTTTGCATAGTTTTTGTAAACTTTTAGCCCGCGCGTCGTGAGAAATTCGAGCAAATCATGCCCTAATTTAAACTTCACACCTTTCGCGCAAAGGAGCCAACTTTAAGCTGCTATATCTCGCCAACGGATGAAGATAAATAAAGCAAATATATGGGAAAAAGTTTTCTAATAGTCCAAGGAAGATTTCCTGAAACTTTCAAGAGTTTTCAATTTTTGGCCAAAATCGGCAAAAAAACCCTGTTCTATAGCCTTAGTATTTTGTCAAAATTCCAAGATTTTTCAATCATCTCAGAATTGCATGAGACTTTCAGGAAACGTTCCTGGGACTATGCCGACGGTTTTTGCGTAGTTTTTGTAAACTTTTAGCCCGCGCGTCGAGAGAAATTTGAGTAAATTCGAGCAAATCATGCCCTAATTAAAACATCACACCTTTCGCGCAAAGGAGCCAGCTTTAAGCTACTATATCTCGCCAACGGATGAAGATAGATAAAGCAAATGTATTGCAAAAAGTCTTGTAATAGTGGAAGGAAGGTTTCCTGAAAGTTTCAAGAGTTTTCAATTTTTGGCCAAAGTCGGCAAAAAACCCTGTGCTATAGCCTTAGTATTTTGTCAAAATTCCAAGATTTTTCAACCATCTCAGAATCGCATGAAACTTTCAGGAAACGTTTCTGGGACTATGCCGACGGTTTTTGCATAGTTTTTGTAAACTTTTAGCCCGCGCGTCGTGAGAAATTTGGGTAAATTCGAGCAAATTATGCCCTAATTAAAACATCACACCTTTCGCGCAAAGGAGCCAACTTTAAGCTGCTATATCTCGCCAAGGGAAGAAGATAGATAAAGCAAATGTATTGCAAAAAGTCTTCTAATAGTCCAAGGAAGTTTTCCTGAAAGTTTCAAGAGTTTTCAATTTTTGGCCAAAGTCGGCAAAAAACCCTGTGCTATAGCCTTACTATTTTGTCAAAATTCCAAGATTTTTCAACCATCTCAGAATCGCATGAAAGTTTCAGGAAACGTTCCTGGGGCTATGCCGACGGTTTTTGCATAGTTTTTGTAAACTTTTAGCCCGCGCGTCGTGAGGAATTCGAGTAAATTCGAGCACATTATGCCCTTATTAAAACATCACACCTTTCGCGCAAAGGAGCCAACTTTAAGCTGCTATATCTCGCCAACGGATGAAGATAGATAAAGCAAATGTATTGCAAAAAGTCTTGTAATAGTGCAAGGAAGGTTTCCTGAAAGTTTCAAGAGTTTTCAATTTTTGGCCAAAATCGGCAAAAAACCCTGTGCTATAGCCTTAGTATTTTGTCAAAATTCCTAGATTTTTCAACCATCTCAGAATCGCATGAAACTTTCAGGAATCGTTCCTGGGACTATGCCGACGGTTTTTGCATAGTTTTTGTAAACTTTTAGCCCGCGCGTCGTGAGAAATTCGAGTAAATTCGAGCAAATCATGCCCTAATTAAAACATCACACCTTTCGCGCAAAGGAGCCAAGTTAAAGCTGCTATATCTCGCCAACAGATGAAGATAGATAAAGCAAATGTATTGCAAAAAGTCTTGTAATAGTGCAAGGAAGGTTTCCTGAAAGTTTCAAGAGTTTTCAATTTTTGGCCAAAATCGGCAAAAAACCCTGTGCTATAGCCTTAGTATTTTGTGAAAATTCCAAGATTTTTCAACCATCTCAGAATCGCATGAAACTTTCAAGAAACGTTCCTGGGACTATGCCGACGGTTTGTGCATAGTTTTTGTAAACTTTTAGCCCGCGCGTCGTGAGAAATTCGAGTAAATTCGAGCAAATCATGCCCTAATTAAAACATCACACCTTTCGCGCAAAGGAGCCAACTTTAAGCTGCTATATCTCGCCAACGGATGAAGATAGATAAAGCAAATGTATTGCAAAAAGTCTTGTAATAGTGCAAGGAAGGTTTCCTGAAAGTTTAAAGAGTTTTCAATTTTTGGCCAAAATCGGCAAAAAACCCTGTGCTATAGCCTTAGTATTTTGTCAAAATTCCAAGATTTTTCAACCATCTCAGAATCGCATGAAACTTTCAGGAAACGTTCCTGGGACTATGCCGACGGTTTTTGCATAGTTTTTGTAAACTTTTAGCCCGCGCGTCGTGAGAAATTCGAGCAAATCATGCCCTAATTTAAACATCACACCTTTCGCACAAAGGAGCCAACTTTAAGCTACTATATCTCGCCAACGGATGAAGATAGATAAAGCAAATGTATAGCAAAAAGTCTTGTAATAGTGCAAGGAAGGTTTACTGAAAGTTTCAAGAGTTTTCAATTTTTGGCCAAAATCGGCAAAAACCCTGTGCTATAGCCTTAGTATTTTGTCAAAATTCCAAGAATTTTCAACCATCTCAGAATCGCATGAAACTTTCAGGAAACGTTCCTGGGGCTATGCCGACGGTTTTTGCATAGTTTTTGTAAACTTTTAGCCCGCGCGTCGTGAGAAATTCGAGTAAATTCGAGCAAATTATGCCCTAATTAAAACATCACAGCTATCGCGCAAAGGAGCCAACTTTAAGCCGCTATATCTCGCCAACGGATGAAGATAGATAAAGCAAATGTATTGCAAAAAGTCTTGTAATAGTGCAAGGAAGGTTTCCTGAAAGTTTCAAGAGTTTTCAATTTTTGGCCAAAATCGGCAAAAAACCCTGTGCTATAGCCTTAGTATTTTGTCAAAATTCCAAGATTTTTCAACCATCTCAGAATCGCATGAAACTTTCAGGAAACGTTCCTGGGACAATGCCGACGGTTTTTGCATAGTTTTTGTAAACCTTTAGCCCGCGCGTCGTGAGAAATTCGAGGAAATCATGCCCTAATTAAAACATCACACCTTTCGCGCAAAGGAGCCAACTTTAAGCTGCTATATCTCGCCAACGGATGAATATAAATAAAGCAAATATATTGTAAAAAGTTTTCTAATAGTGCAAGGAAGGTTTCCTGAAAGTTTCAAGAGTTTTCAATTTTTGGCCAAAATCGGCAAAAAACCCTGTGCTATAGCCTTAGTATTTTGTCAAATTTCCAAGATTTTTCAACCATCTCAGAATTGCATGAAACTTTCAGGAAACGTTAATGGGACTATGCCGAAGGTTTTTGCATAGTTTTTGTAAACTTTTAGCCAACGCGTCGTGAGAAATTCGAGCAAATCATGCCCTAATTTAAACATCACACCTTTCGCGCAAAGGAGCCAACTTTAAGCTGCTATATCTCGCCAACGGATGAAGATAGATAAAGCAAATGTATTGCAAAAAGTCTTGTAATAGTGCAAGGAAGGTTTCCTGAAAGTTTCAAGAGTTTTCAATTTTTGGTCAAAATCGGCAAAAAAACCCTGTGCTATAGCCTTAGTATTTTGTCAAATTTCCAAGATTTTTCAACCATCTCAGAATTGCATGAAACTTTCAGGAAACGTTCCTGGGACTATGCCGACGGTTTTTGCATAGTTTTTGTAAACTTTTAGCTCGCGCGTCGTGAGAAATTCGAGCAAATCATGCCCTAATTAAAATATCACGCCTTTCGCGCAAAGGAGCCAACTTTTAGCTGCTATATCTCGCCAACGGATGAAGATAGATAAAGCAAATGTATTGCAAAAAGTCTTGTAATAGTGCAAGGAAGGTTTTCTGAAAGTTTCAAGAGTTTTCAATTTTTGGCCAAAATCGGCAAAAAACCCTGTGCTATAGCCTTAGTATTTTGTCAAAATTCCAAGATTTTTCAACCATCTCAGAATCGCATGAAACTTTCAGGAAATGTTCCTGGGACTATGCCGACGGTTTTTGCATAGTTTTTGTAAACTTTTAGCCCGCGCGTCGTGAGAAATTTGAGTAAATTCGAGCAAATCATGCCCTAATTAAAACATCACACCTTTCGCGCAAAGGAGCCAGCTTTAAGCTACTATATCTCGCCAACGGATGAAGATAGATAAAGCAAATGTATTGCAAAAAGTCTTGTAATAGTGGAAGGAAGGTTTCCTGATAGTTTCAAGAGTTTTCAATTTTTGGCCAAAGTCGGCAAAAAACCCTGTGCTATAGCCTTAGTATTTTGTCAAAATTCCAAGATTTTTCAACCATCTCAGAATCGCATGAAACTTTCAGGAAACGTTTCTGGGACTATGCCGACGGTTTTTGCATAGTTTTTGTAAACTTTTAGCCCGCGCGTCGTGAGAAATTTGGGTAAATTCGAGCAAATTATGCCCTAATTAAAACATCACACCTTTCGCGCAAAGGAGCCAACTTTAAGCTGCTATATCTCGCCAAGGGAAGAAGATAGATAAAGCAAATGTATTGCAAAAAGTCTTCTAATAGTCCAAGGAAGTTTTCCTGAAAGTTTCAAGAGTTTTCAATTTTTGGCCAAAGTCGGCAAAAAACCCTGTGCTATAGCCTTACTATTTTGTCAAAATTCCAAGATTTTTCAACCATCTCAGAATCGCATGAAACTTTCAGGAAACGTTCCTGGGGCTATGCCGACGGTTTTTTCATAGTTTTTGTAAACTTTTAGCCCGCGCGTCGTGAGGAATTCGAGTAAATTCGAGCACATTATGCCCTTATTAAAACATCACACCTTTCGCGCAAAGGAGCCAACTTTAAGCTGCTATATCTCGCCAACGGATGAAGATAGATAAAGCAAATGTATTGCAAAAAGTCTTGTAATAGTGCAAGGAAGGTTTCCTGAAAGTTTCAAGAGTTTTCAATTTTTGGCCAAAATCGGCAAAAAACCCTGTGCTATAGCCTTAGTATTTTGTCAAAATTCCTAGATTTTTCAACCATCTCAGAATCGCATGAAACTTTCAGGAAACGTTCCTGGGACTATGCCGACGGTTTTTGCATAGTTTTTGTAAACTTTTAGCCCGCGCGTCGTGAGAAATTCGAGTAAATTCGAGCAAATCATGCCCTAATTAAAACATCACACCTTTCGCGCAAAGGAGCCAAGTTAAAGCTGCTATATCTCGCCAACAGATGAAGATAGATAAAGCAAATGTATTGCAAAAAGTCTTGTAATAGTGCAAGGAAGGTTTCCTGAAAGTTTCAAGAGTTTTCAATTTTTGGCCAAAATCGGCAAAAAACCCTGTGCTATAGCCTTAGTATTTTGTCAAAATTCCAAGATTTTTCAACCATCTCAGAATCGCATGAAACTTTCAGGAAATGTTCCTGGGACTATGCCGACGGTTTTTGCATAGTTTTTGTAAACTTTTAGCCCGCGCGTCGTGAGAAATTCGAGTAAATTCGAGCAAATCATGCCCTAATTAAAACATCACACCTTTCGCGCAAAGGAGCCAAGTTAAAGCTGCTATATCTCGCCAACAGATGAAGATAGATAAAGCAAATGTATTGCAAAAAGTCTTGTAATAGTGCAAGGAAGGTTTCCTGAAAGTTTCAAGAGTTTTCAATTTTTGGCCAAAATCGGCAAAAAACCCTGTGCTATAGCCTTAGTATTTTGTCAAAATTCCAAGATTTTTCAACCATCTCAGAATCGCATGAAACTTTCAGGAAATGTTCCTGGGACTATGCCGACGGTTTTTGCATAGTTTTTGTAAACTTTTAGCCCGCGCGTCGTGAGAAATTTGAGTAAATTCGAGCAAATCATGCCCTAATTAAAACATCACACCTTTCGCGCAAAGGAGCCAGCTTTAAGCTACTATATCTCGCCAACGGATGAAGATAGATAAAGCAAATGTATTGCAAAAAGTCTTGTAATAGTGGAAGGAAGGTTTCCTGATAGTTTCAAGAGTTTTCAATTTTTGGCCAAAGTCGGCAAAAAACCCTGTGCTATAGCCTTAGTATTTTGTCAAAATTCCAAGATTTTTCAACCATCTCAGAATCGCATGAAACTTTCAGGAAACGTTTCTGGGACTATGCCGACGGTTTTTGCATAGTTTTTGTAAACTTTTAGCCCGCGCGTCGTGAGAAATTTGGGTAAATTCGAGCAAATTATGCCCTAATTAAAACATCACACCTTTCGCGCAAAGGAGCCAACTTTAAGCTGCTATATCTCGCCAAGGGAAGAAGATAGATAAAGCAAATGTATTGCAAAAAGTCTTCTAATAGTCCAAGGAAGTTTTCCTGAAAGTTTCAAGAGTTTTCAATTTTTGGCCAAAGTCGGCAAAAAACCCTGTGCTATAGCCTTACTATTTTGTCAAAATTCCAAGATTTTTCAACCATCTCAGAATCGCATGAAACTTTCAGGAAACGTTCCTGGGGCTATGCCGACGGTTTTTTCATAGTTTTTGTAAACTTTTAGCCCGCGCGTCGTGAGGAATTCGAGTAAATTCGAGCACATTATGCCCTTATTAAAACATCACACCTTTCGCGCAAAGGAGCCAACTTTAAGCTGCTATATCTCGCCAACGGATGAAGATAGATAAAGCAAATGTATTGCAAAAAGTCTTGTAATAGTGCAAGGAAGGTTTCCTGAAAGTTTCAAGAGTTTTCAATTTTTGGCCAAAATCGGCAAAAAACCCTGTGCTATAGCCTTAGTATTTTGTCAAAATTCCTAGATTTTTCAACCATCTCAGAATCGCATGAAACTTTCAGGAAACGTTCCTGGGACTATGCCGACGGTTTTTGCATAGTTTTTGTAAACTTTTAGCCCGCGCGTCTTGAGAAATTCGAGTAAATTCGAGCAAATCATGCCCTAATTAAAACATCACACCTTTCGCGCAAAGGAGCCAAGTTAAAGCTGCTATATCTCGCCAACAGATGAAGATAGATAAAGCAAATGTATTGCAAAAAGTCTTGTAATAGTGCAAGGAAGGTTTCCTGAAAGTTTCAAGAGTTTTCAATTTTTGGCCAAAATCGGCAAAAAACCCTGTGCTATAGCCTTAGTATTTTGTGAAAATTCCAAGATTTTTCAACCATCTCAGAATCGCATGAAACTTTCAAGAAACGTTCCTGGGACTATGCCGACGGTTTGTGCATAGTTTTTGTAAACTTTTAGCCCGCGCGTCGTGAGAAATTCGAGTAAATTCGAGCAAATCATGCCCTAATTAAAACATCACACCTTTCGCGCAAAGGAGCCAACTTTAAGCTGCTATATCTCGCCAACGGATGAAGATAGATAAAGCAAATGTATTGCAAAAAGTCTTGTAATAGTGCAAGGAAGGTTTCCTGAAAGTTTAAAGAGTTTTCAATTTTTGGCCAAAATCGGCAAAAAACCCTGTGCTATAGCCTTAGTATTTTGTCAAAATTCCAAGATTTTTCAACCATCTCAGAATCGCATGAAACTTTCAGGAAACGTTCCTGGGACTATGCCGACGGTTTTTGCATAGTTTTTGTAAACTTTTAGCCCGCGCGTCGTGAGAAATTCGAGCAAATCATGCCCTAATTTAAACATCACACCTTTCGCACAAAGGAGCCAACTTTAAGCTACTATATCTCGCCAACGGATGAAGATAGATAAAGCAAATGTATAGCAAAAAGTCTTGTAATAGTGCAAGGAAGGTTTACTGAAAGTTTCAAGAGTTTTCAATTTTTGGCCAAAATCGGCAAAAACCCTGTGCTATAGCCTTAGTATTTTGTCAAAATTCCAAGAATTTTCAACCATCTCAGAATCGCATGAAACTTTCAGGAAACGTTCCTGGGGCTATGCCGACGGTTTTTGCATAGTTTTTGTAAACTTTTAGCCCGCGCGTCGTGAGAAATTCGAGTAAATTCGAGCAAATTATACCCTAATTAAAACATCACAGCTATCGCGCAAAGGAGCCAACTTTAAGCCGCTATATCTCGCCAACGGATGAAGATAGATAAAGCAAATGTATTGCAAAAAGTCTTGTAATAGTGCAAGGAAGGTTTCCTGAAAGTTTCAAGAGTTTTCAATTTTTGGCCAAAATCGGCAAAAAACCCTGTGCTATAGCCTTAGTATTTTGTCAAAATTCCAAGATTTTTCAACCATCTCAGAATCGCATGAAACTTTCAGGAAACGTTCCTGGGACTATGCCGACGGTTTTTGCATAGTTTTTGTAAACCTTTAGCCCGCGCGTCGTGAGAAATTCGAGGAAATCATGCCCTAATTAAAACATCACACCTTTCGCGCAAAGGAGCCAACTTTAAGCTGCTATATCTCGCCAACGGATGAATATAAATAAAGCAAATATATTGTAAAAAGTTTTCTAATAGTCCAAGGAAGGTTTCCTGAAAGTTTCAAGAGTTTTCAATTTTTGGCCAAAATCGGCAAAAAACCCTGTGCTATAGCCTTAGTATTTTGTCAAATTTCCAAGATTTTTCAACCATCTCAGAATTGCATGAAACTTTCAGGAAACGTTAATGGGACTATGCCGAAGGTTTTTGCATAGTTTTTGTAAACTTTTAGCCAACGCGTCGTGAGAAATTCGAGCAAATCATGCCCTAATTTAAACATCACACCTTTCGCGCAAAGGAGCCAACTTTAAGCTGCTATATCTCGCCAACGGATGAAGATAGATAAAGCAAATGTATTGCAAAAAGTCTTGTAATAGTGCAAGGAAGGTTTCCTGAAAGTTTCAAGAGTTTTCAATTTTTGGCCAAAATCGGCAAAAAAACCCTGTGCTATAGCCTTAGTATTTTGTCAAATTTCCAAGATTTTTCAACCATCTCAGAATTGCATGAAACTTTCAGGAAACGTTCCTGGGACTATGCCGACGGTTTTTGCATAGTTTTTGTAAACTTTTAGCTCGCGCGTCGTGAGAAATTCGAGCAAATCATGCCCTAATTAAAATATCACACCTTTCGCGCAAAGGAGCCAACTTTTAGCTGCTATATCTCGCCAACGGATGAAGATAGATAAAGCAAATGTATTGCAAAAAGTCTTGTAATAGTGCAAGGAAGGTTTCCTGAAAGTTTCAAGAGTTTTCAATTTTTGGCCAAAATCGGCAAAAAACCCTGTGCTATAGCCTTAGTATTTTGTCAAAATTCCAAGATTTTTCAACCATCTCAGAATCGCATGAAACTTTCAGGAAATGTTCCTGGGACTATGCCGACGGTTTTTGCATAGTTTTTGTAAACTTTTAGCCCGCGCGTCGTGAGAAATTTGAGTAAATTCGAGCAAATCATGCCCTAATTAAAACATCACACCTTTCGCGCAAAGGAGCCAGCTTTAAGCTACTATATCTCGCCAACGGATGAAGATAGATAAAGCAAATGTATTGCAAAAAGTCTTGTAATAGTGGAAGGAAGGTTTCCTGAAAGTTTCAAGAGTTTTCAATTTTTGGCCAAAATCGGCAAAAAACCCTGTGCTATAGCCTTAGTATTTTGTCAAAATTCCAAAATTTTTCAACCATCTCAGAAGCGTATGAAACTTTCAGGAAACGTTCCTGGGACTATGCCGACGGTTTTTGCATAGTTTTTGTAAACTTTTAGCCCGCGCGTCGTGAGAAATTCGAGCAAATCATGCCCTAATTTAAACATCACACCTTTCGCGCAAAGGAGCCAACTTTAAGCTGCTATATCTCGCCAACGGATGGAGATAGATAAAGCAAATGTATTGCAAAAAGTCTTGTAATAGTGCAAGGAAGGTTTCCTGAAAGTTTCAAGAGTTTCCAATTTTTGGCCAAAATCGGCAAAAACCCTGTGCTATAGCCTTAGTATTTTGTCAAAATTCCAAGATTTTTCAACCATCTCAGAATCGCATGAAACTTTCAGGAAACGTTCCTGGGGCTATGCCGACGGTTTTTGCATAGTTTTTGTAAACTTTTAGCCCGCGCGTCGTGAGAAATTCGAGTAAATTCGAGCAAATTATGCCCTAATTAAAACATCACAGCTATCGCGTAAAGGAGCCAACTTTAAGCCGCTATATCTCGCCAACGGATGAAGATAGATAAAGCAAATGTATTGCAAAAAGTCTTGTAATAGTGGAAGGAAGTTTTCCTGAAAGTTTCAAGAGTTTTCAATTTTTGGCCAAAATCGGCAAAAAACCCTGTGCTATAGCCTTAGTATTTTGTCAAAATTCCAAGACTTTTCAATCATCTCAGAATCGCATGAAACTTTCAGGAAACGTTCCTGGGACTATGCCGACGGTTTTTGCATAGTTTTTGTAAACTTTTAGCCCGCGCGTCGTGAGAAATTCGAGCAAATCATGCCCTAATTTAAACATCACACCTTTCGCGCAAAGGAGCCAACTTTAAGCTGCTATATCTCGCCAACGGATGAAGATAGATAAAGCAAATGTATTGCAAAAAGTCTTGTAATAGTGCAAGGAAGGTTTCTTGAAAGTTTCAAGAGTTTCCAATTTTTGGCCAAAATCGGCAAAAACCCTGTGCTATAGCCTTAGTATTTTGTCAAAATTCCAAGATTTTTCAACCATCTCAGAATCGCATGAAACTTTCAGGAAACGTTCCTGGGGCTATGCCGACGGTTTTTGCATAGTTTTTGTAAACTTTTAGCCCGCGCGTCGTGAGAAATTCGAGTAAATTCGAGCAAATTATGCCCTAATTAAAACATCACAGCTATCGCGTAAAGGAGCCAACTTTAAGCCGCTATATCTCGCCAACGGATGAAGATAGATAAAGCAAATGTATTGCAAAAAGTCTTGTAATAGTGGAAGGAAGGTTTCCTGAAAGTTTCAAGAGTTTTCAATTTTTGGCCAAAATCGGCAAAAAACCCTGTGCTATAGCCTTAGTATTTTGTCAAAATTCCAAGTCTTTTCAATCATCTCAGAATCGCATGAAACTTTAAGGAAACGTTCCTGGGACTATGCCGACGGTTTTTGCATAGTTTTTGTAAACCTTTAGCCCGCGCGTCGTGAGAAATTCGAGGAAATCATGCCCTAATTAAAACATCACACCTTTCGCGCAAAGGAGCCAACTTTAAGCTGCTATATCTCGCCAACGGATGAAGATAAATAAAGCAAATATATTGCAAAAAGTTTTCTAATAGTCCAAGGAAGGTTTCCTGAAAGTTTCAAGAGTTTTCAATTTTTGGCCAAAATCGGCAAAAAACCCTGTGCTATAGCCTTAGTATTTTGTCAAATTTCCAAAATTTTTCAACCATCTCAGAATTGCATGAAACTTTCAGGAAACGTTAATGGGACTATGCCGAAGGTTTTTGCATAGTTTTTGTAAACTTTTAGCCCACGCGTCGTGAGAAATTCGAGCAAATCATGCCCTAATTTAAACATCACACCTTTCGCGCAAGAGAGCCAACTTTAAGCTGCTATATCTCGCCAACGGATGAAGATAGATAAAGCAAATGTATTGCAAAAAGTCTTGTAATAGTGCAAGGAAGGTTTCCTGAAAGTTTCAAGAGTTTTCAATTTTTGGCCAAAATCGGCAAAAAAACCCTGTGCTATAGCCTTAGTATTTTGTCAAATTTCCAAGATTTTTCAACCATCTCAGAATTGCATGAAACTTTCAAGAAACGTTCCTGGGACTATGCCGACGGTTTTTGCATAGTTTTTGTAAACTTTTAGCTCGCGCGTCGTGAGAAATTCGAGCAAATCATGCCCTAATTAAAACATCACACCTTTCGCGCAAAGGAGCCAACTTTAAGCTGCTATATCTCGCCAACGGATGAAGATAGATAAAGCAAATGTATTGCAAAAAGTCTTCTAATAGTGCAAGGAAGGTTTTCTGAAAGTTTCAAGAGTTTTCAATTTTTGGCCAAAATCGGCAAAAAACCCTGTGCTATAGCCTTAGTATTTTGTCAAAATTCCAAAATTTTTCAACCATCTCAGAAGCGTATGAAACTTTCAGGAAACGTTCCTGGGACTATGCCGACGGTTTTTGCATAGTTTTTGTAAACTTTTAGCCCGCGCGTCGTGAGAAATTCGAGCAAATCATGCCCTAATTTAAACATCACACCTTTCGCGCAAAGGAGCCAACTTTAAGCTGCTATATCTCGCCAACGGATGAAGATAGATAAAGCAAATGTATTGCAAAAAGTCTTGTAATAGTGCAAGGAAGGTTTCCTGAAAGTTTCAAGAGTTTTCAATTTTTGGCCAAAATCGGCAAAAAACCCTGTGCTATAGCCTTAGGATTTTGTCAAATTTCCAAGATTTTTCAACCATCTCAGAATCGAATGATACTTTCAGGAAATGTTCCTGGGACTATGCCGACGGTTTTTGCATAGTTTTTGTAAACTTTTAGCCCGCGCGTCGTGAAAAATTCGAGTAAATTCGAGCAAATCATGCCCTAATTAAAACATCACACCTTTCGCGCAAAGGAGCCAACTTTAAGCTGCTATATCTCGCCAACGGATGAAGATAAATAAAGCAAATATATTGCAAAAAGTCTTCTAATAGTCCAAGGAAGGTTTCCTGAAAGTTTCAAGAGTTTTCAATTTTTGGCCAAAATCGGCAAAAAACCCTGTGCTATAGCCTTAGTATTTTGTCAAAATTCCAAGATTTTTCAACCATCTCAGAATCGCATGAAACTTTCAGGAAACGTTCCTGGGACTATGCCGACGGTTTTTGCATAGTTTTTGTAAACTTTTAGCCCGCGCGTCGTGAGGAATTCGAGTAAATTCGAGCAAATCATGCCCTAATTAAAACATCACACCTTTCGCGCAAAGAAGCCAACTTTAAGCTGCTATATCTCGCCAACGGATGAAGATAAATAAAGCAAATATATTGCAAAAAGTCTTCTAATAATCCAAGGAAGGTTTCCTGAAAGTTTCAAGAGTTTTCAATTTTTGGCCAAAATCGGCAAAAAACCCTGTTCTATAGCCTTAGTATTTTGTCAAAATTCCAAGATTTTTCAACCATCTCAGAATTGCATGAAACTTTCAGGAAACGTTCCTGGGACTATGCCGACGGTTTTGGCATAGTTTTTGTAAACTTTTAGCCCGCGCGTCGTGAGAAATTCGAGCAAATCATGCCCTAATTTAAACATCACACCTTTCGCGCAAAGGAGCCAACTTTAAGCTGCTATATCTCGCCAACGGATGAAGATAGATAAAGCAAATGTATTGCAAAAAGTCTTGTAATAGTGCAAGGAAGGTTTCCTGAAAGTTTCAAGAGTTTTCAATTTTTGGCCAAAATCGGCAAAAAACCCTGTGCTATAGCCTTAGTATTTTGTCAAAATTCCAAGATTTTTCAACCATCTCAGAATCGAATGATACTTTCAGGAAATGTTCCTGGGACTATGCCGACGGTTTTTGCATAGTTTTTGTAAACTTTTAGCCCGCGCGTCGTGAAAAATTCGAGTAAATTCGAGCAAATCATGCCCTAATTAAAACATCACACCTTTCGCGCAAAGGAGCCAACTTTAAGCTGCTATATCTCGCCAACGGATGAAGATAAATAAAGCAAATATATTGCAAAAAGTCTTCTAATAGTCCAAGGAAGGTTTCCTGAAAGTTTCAAGAGTTTTCAATTTTTGGCCAAAATCGGCAAAAAACCCTGTGCTATAGCCTTAGTATTTTGTCAAAATTCCAAGATTTTTCAACCATCTCAGAATCGCATGAAACTTTCAGGAAACGTTCCTGGGACTATGCCGACGGTTTTTGCATAGTTTTTGTAAACTTTTAGCCCGCGCGTCGTGAGGAATTCGAGTAAATTCGAGCAAATCATGCCCTAATTAAAACATCACACCTTTCGCGCAAAGAAGCCAACTTTAAGCTGCTATATCTCGCCAACGGATGAAGATAAATAAAGCAAATATATTGCAAAAAGTCTTCTAATAATCCAAGGAAGGTTTCCTGAAAGTTTCAAGAGTTTTCAATTTTTGGCCAAAATCGGCAAAAAACCCTGTGCTATAGCCTTAGTATTTTGTCAAAATTCCAAGATTTTTCAACCATCTCAGAATTGCATGAAACTTTCAGGAAACGTTCCTGGGACTATGCCGACGGTTTTGGCATAGTTTTTGTAAACTTTTAGCCCGCGCGTCGTGAGAAATTCGAGCAAATCATGCCCTAATTTAAACATCACACCTTTCGCGCAAAGGAGCCAACTTTAAGCTGCTATATCTCGCCAACGGATGAAGATAGATAAAGCAAATGTATTGCAAAAAGTCTTGTAATAGTGCAAGGAAGGTTTCCTGAAAGTTTCAAGAGTTTTCAATTTTTGGCCAAAATCGGCAAAAAACCCTGTGCTATAGCCTTAGTATTTTGTCAAAATTCCAAGATTTTTCAACCATCTCAGAATCGAATGATACTTTCAGGAAATGTTCCTGGGACTATGCCGACGGTTTTTGCATAGTTTTTGTAAACTTTTAGCCCGCGCATCGTGAGAAATTCGAGTAAATTCGAGCAAATTATGCCCTAATTAAAACATCACACCTTTCGCGCAAAGGAGCCAACTTTAAGCTGCTATATCTCGCCAACGGATGAAGATAAATAAAGCAAATATATTGCAAAAAGTCTTCTAATAGTCCAAGGAAGGTTTCCTGAAAGTTTCAAGAGTTTTCAATTTTTGGCCAAAATCGGCAAAAAACCCTGTGCTATAGCCTTAGTATTTTGTCAAAATTCCAAGATTTTTCAACCATCTCAGAATCGCATGAAACTTTCAGGAAACGTTCCTGGGACTATGCCGACGGTTTTTGCTTTGTTTTTGTAAACTTTTAGCCCGCGCGTCGTGAGAAATTCGAGCAAATCATGCCCTAATTAAAACATCACACCTTTCGCGCAAAGGAGCCAACTTTAAGCTGCTATATCTCGCCAACGGATGAAGATAGATAAAGCAAATGTATAGCAAAAAGTCTTGTAATAGTGCAAAGAAGGTTTCCTGAAAGTTTCAAGAGTTTTCAATTTTTGGCCAAAATCGGCAAAAAACCCTGTGCCTTAGTATTTTGTCAAAATTCCAAGATTTTTAAACCATCTCAGAATTGCATGAAACTTTCAGGAAACGTTCCTGGGACTATGCCGACGGTTTTTGCATAGTTTTTGTAAACTTTTAGCCCGCGCGTCGTGAGAAATTCGAGCAAATCATGCCCTAATTAAAACATCACACCTATCGCGCAAAGGAGCCAACTTTAAGCTGCTATATCTCGCCAACGGATGAAGATAGATAAAGCAAATGTATTACAAAAAGTCTTGTAATAGTGCAAGGAAGGTTTCCCGAAAGTTTCAAGAGTTTTCAATTTTTGGCCAAAATCGGCAAAAAACCCTGTGCTATAGCCTTAGTATTTTGTCAAAATTCCAAGATTTTTCAACCATCTCAGAATTGCATGAAACTTTCAGGAAACGTTCCTGGGACTATGCCGACGGTTTTTGCATAGTTTTTGTAAACTTTTAGCCCGCGCGTCGTGAGAAATTCGAGCAAATCATGCCCTAATTTAAACATCACACCTTTCGCGCAAAGGAGCCAACTTTAAGCTGCTATATCTCGCCAACGGATGAAGATAGATAAAGCAAATGTATTGCAAAAAGTCTTGTAATAGTGCAAGGAAGGTTTCCTGAAAGTTTCAAGTGTTTTCAATTTTTGGCCAAAATCGGCAAAAAACCCTGTGCTATAGCCTTAGTATTTTGTCAAAATTCCAGGATTTTTCAACCATCTCAGAATCGCATGAAACTTTCAGGAAATGTTCCTGGGACTATGCCGACGGTTTTTGCATAGTTTTTGTAAACTTTTAGCCCGCGCGTCGTGAGAAATTCGAGTAAATTCGAGCAAATCATGCCCTAATTAAAACATCACACCTTTCGCGCAAAGGAGCCAACTTAAAGCTGCTATATCTCGCCAACGGATGAAGATAAATAAAGCAAATATATTGCAAAAAGTCTTGTAATAGTGCAAGGAAGGGTTCCTGAAAGTTTCAAGAGTTTTCAATTTTTGGCCAAAATCGGCAAAAAACCCTGTGCTATAGCCTTAGTATTTTGTCAAAATTCCAAGATTTTTCAACCATCTCAGAATCGCATGAAACTATCAGGAAACGTTCCTGGGACTATGCCGACGGTTTCTGCATAGTTTTTGTAAACTTTTAGCCCGCGCGTCGTGAGAAATTCGAGCAAATCATGCCCTAATTAAAACATCACACCTTTCGCGCGAAGGAGCCAACTTTAAGCTGCTATATCTCGCCAACGGATGAAGATAGATAAAGGAAATGTATTGCAAAAAGTCTTCTAATAGTCCAAGGAAGGTTTCCTGAAAGTTTCAAGAGTTTTCAATTTTTGGCCAAAATCGGCAAAAAACCCTGTGCTATAGCCTTAGTATTTTGTCAAAATTCCAAGATTTTTCAACCATCTCAGAATCGCATGAAACTTTCAGGAAACGTTCCTGGGACTATGCCGACGGTTTTTGCTTAGTTTTTCTAAACTTTTAGCCCGCGCGTCGTGAGAAATTCGAGTAAATTCGAGCAAATCATGCCCTAATTAAAACATCACACTTTTCGCGCAAAGGAGCCAACTTTAAGCTGCTATATCTCGCCAACGGATGAAGATATATACAGCAAATGTATTGCAAAAAGTCTTGTAATAGTGCAAGGAAGGTTTCCTGAAAGTTTCAAGAGTTTTCAATTTTTGGCCAAAATCGGCAAAAAACCCTGTGCTATAGTCTTAGTATTTTGTCAAAATTCCAAGATTTTTCAACCATCTCAGAATCGCATGAAACTTTCAGGAATCGTTTCTGGGACTATGCCGACGGTTTTTGGATAGTTTTTGTAAACTTTTAGCCCGCGCGTCGTGAGAAATTCGAGCAAATCATGCCCTAATTTAAACATCACACCTTTCGCGCAAAGGAGCCAACTTAAAGCTGCTATATCTCGCCAACGGATGAAGATAGATATAGCAAATGTATTGCAAAAAGTCTTGTAATAGTGCAAAGAAGGTTTCCTGAAAGTTTCAAGAGTTTTCAATTTTTGGCCACAATCGGCAAAAAACCCTGTGCTATAGCCTTAGTATTTTGTCAAAATTCCAAGATTTTTCAACCATCTCAGAATCGCATGAAACTTTCAGGAAACGTTCCTGGGACTATGCCGACGGTTTTTGCATAGTTTTTGTAAACTTTTAGCCCGCGCGTCGTGAGGAATTCGAGCAAATTATGCCCTAATTAAAACATCACACCTTTTGCGCAAAGGAGCCAACTTTAAGCTGCTATATCTTGCCAACGGATGAAGATAGTTAAAGAAAATATATTGCAAAAAGTCTTGTAATAGTCCAAGGAACGTTTCCTGAAAGTTTCAAGAGTTTTCAATTTTTGGCCAAAATCGGCAAAAAACCCTGTGCTATAGCCTTAGTATTTTGTCAAAATTCCAAGATTTTTCAACCATCTCAGAATCGCATGAAACTTTCAGGAAACGTTCCTGGGGCTATGCCGCCGGTTTTTGTATAGTGTTTGTAAACTTTTATCCCGCGCGTCGTGAGAAATTCGAGTAAATTCGAGCAAATTATGCCCTAATTTAAACATCACACCTTTCGCGCGAAGGAGCCAACTTTAAGCCGCTATATCTCGCCAACGGATGAAGATAGATAACGCAAATGTATTGCAGAAAGTCTTGTAATAGTGCAAGGAAGGTTTCCTGAAAGTTTCAAGAGTTTTCAATTTTTGGCCAAAATCGGCAAAAAACCCTGTGCTATAGCCTTAGTATTTTGTCAAAATTCCAAGATTTTTCAACCATCTCAGAATCGCATGAAACTTTCAGGAAATGTTCCTGGGACTATGCCGACGGTTTTTGCATAGTTTTTGTAAACTTTTAGCCCGCGCGTCGTGAGAAATTCGAGTAAATTCGAGCAAATCATGCCCTAATTAAAACATCACACTTTTCGCGCAAAGGAGCCAACTTTAAGCTGCTATATCTCGCCAACGGATGAAGATAGATAACGCAAATGTATTGCAGAAAGTCTTGTAATAGTGCAAGGAAGGTTTCCTGAAAGTTTCAAGAGTTTTCAATTTTTGGCCAAAATCGGCAAAAAACCCTGTGCTATAGCCTTAGTATTTTGTCAAAATTCCAAGATTTTTCAACCATCTCAGAATCGCATGAATCTTTCAGGAATCGTTCCTGGGACGATGCCGACGGTTTTTGCATAGTTTTCGTAAACTTTTAGCCCGCGCGTCGTGAGAAATTCGAGCAAATCATGCCCTAATTTAAACATCACACCTTTCGCGCAAAGGAGCAACCTTTAAGCTGCTATATCTCGCCAACGGATGAAGATAGATAAAGCAAATGTATTGCAAAAAGTCTTGTAATAGTGCAAGGAAGGTTTCCTGAAAGTTTCAAGAGTTTTCAATTTTTGGCCAAAATCGGCAAAAAACCCTGTGCTATAGCCTTAGTATTTTGTCAAAATTCCAAGATTTTTCAACCATCTCAGAATCGCATGAAACTTTCAGGAATCGTTCCTGGGACTATGCCGACGGTTTCTGCATAGTTTTTGTAAACTTTTAGCCTGCGCGTCGTGAGAAATTCGAGCAAATCATGCCCTAATTTAAACATCACACTTTTCGCGCAAAGGAGCCAACTTTAAGCTCCTATATCTCGCCAACGGATGAAGATAGATAAAGCAAATGTATTGCAAAAAGTCTTGTAATAGTGCAAGGAAGGTTTCCTGAAAGTTTCAAGAGTTTTCAATTTTTGGCCAAAATCGGCAAAAAACCCTGTGCTATAGCCTTAGTATTTTGTCAAAATTCCAAGATTTTTCAACCATCTCAGAATCGCATGAAACTTTCAGGAAACGTTCCTGGGACTATGCCGACGGTTTTTGCTTAGTTTTTCTAAACTTTTAGCCCGCGCGTCGTGAGAAATTCGAGTAAATTCGAGCAAATTATGCCCTAATTAAAACATCACAGCTATCGCGCAAAGGAGCCAACTTTAAGCCGCTATATGTCGCCAACGGATGAAGATAGATAACGCAAATGTATTGCAGAAAGTCTTGTAATAGTGCAAGGAAGGTTTCCTGAAAGTTTCAAGAGTTTTCAATTTTTGGCCAAAATCGGCAAAAAACCCTGTGCTATAGCCTTAGTATTTTGTCAAAATTCCAAGATTTTTCAACCATCTCAGAATCGCATGAAACTTTCAGGAAACGTTCCTGGGACTATGCCGACGGTTTTTGCATAGTTTTTGTAAACTTTTAGCCCGCGCGTCGTGAGAAATTCGAGCAAATGATAACCCTAATTTAAACATCACACCTTTCGCGCGAAGGAGCCAACTTTAAGCTGCTATATCTCGCCAACGGATGAAGATAGATAAAGCAAATGTATTGCAAAAAGTCTTGTAATAGTGCAAGGAAGGTTTCCTGAAAGTTTCAAGAGTTTTCAATTTTTTGGCCAAAATCGGCAAAAAACCCTGTGCTATAGCCTTAGTATTTTGTCAAAATTCCAAGATTTTTCAACCATCTCAGAATCGCATGAAACTTTCAGGAATCGTTCCTGGGACTATGCCGACGGTTTTTGCATAGTTTTTGTAAACTTTTAGCCCGCGCGTCGTGAGAAATTCGAGCAAATCATGCCCTAATTAAAACATCACACCTTTCGCGCAAAGGAGCCAACTTTAAGCTGCTATATCTCGCCAACGGATGAAGATAGATAAAGGAAATGTATTGCAAAAAGTCTTGTAATAGTGCAAGGAAGGTTTTCTGAAAGTTTCAAGAGTTTTCAATTTTTGGCCAAAATCGGCAAAAAACCCTGTGCTATAGCCTTAGTATTTTGTCAAAATTCCAAGATTTTTCAACCATCTCAGAATCGCATGAAACTTTCAGGAAACGTTTCTGGGACTATGCCGACGGTTTTTGCATAGTTTTTGTAAACTTTTAGCCCGCGCGTCGTGAGAAATTCGAGTTAATTCGAGCAAATCATGCCCTAATTAAAACATCACACTTTTCGCGCAAAGGAGCCAACTTTAAGCTGCTATATCTCGCCAACGGATGAAGATAGATAAAGCAAATGTATTGCAAAAAGTCTTCTAATAGTGCAAGGAAGGTTTCCTGAAAGTTTCAAGAGTTTTCAATTTTTGGCCAAAATCGGCAAAAAACCCTGTGCTATAGCCTTAGTATTTTGTCAAAATTCCAAGATTTTTCAACCATCTCAGAATCGCATGAAACTTTCAGGAATCGTTCCTGGGACGATGCCGACGGTTTTTGCATAGTTTTTGTAAACTTTTAGCCGGCGCGTCGTGAGAAATACGAGCAAATCATGCCCTAATTTAAACATCACACCTTTCGCGCAAAGGAGCAACCTTTAAGCTGCTATATCTCGCCAACGGATGAAGATAGATAAAGCAAATGTATTGCAAAAAGTCTTGTAATAGTGCAAGGAAGGTTTCCTGAAAGTTTCAAGAGTTTTCAATTTTTGGCCAAAATCGGCAAAAAACCCTGTGCTATAGCCTTAGTATTTTGTCAAAATTCCAAGATTTTTCAACCATCTCAGAATCGCATGAAACTTTCAGGAAACGTTCCTGGGACAATGCCGACGGTTTTTGCATATTTTTTGTAAACTTTTAGCCCGCGCGTCGTGAGAAATTCGAGCAAATCATGCCCTAATTTAAACATCACACCTTTCGCGCGAAGGAGCCAACTTTAAGCTGCTATATCTCGCCAACGGATGAAGATAGATAAAGCAAATGTATCGCAAAAAGTCTTGTAATAGTGCAAGGAAGGTTTCCTGAAAGTTTCAAGAGTTTTCAATTTTTGGCCAAAATCGGCAAAAAACCCTGTGCTATAGCCTTAGTATTTTGTCAAAATTCCAAGATTTTTCAACCATCTCAGAATCGCATGAAACTTTCAGGAATCGTTCCTGGGACTATGTCGACGGTTTTCGCATAATTTTTGTAAACTTTTAGCCCGCGCGTCGTGAGAAATTCGAGTAAATTCGAGCAAATCATACCCTAATTAAAACATCACACTTTTCGCGCGAAGGAGCCAACTTTAAGCTGCTATATCTCGCCAACGGATGAAGATAGATAAAGCAAATGTATTGCAAAAAGTCTTGTAATAGTGCAAGGAAGGTTTCTTGAAAGTTTCAAGAGTTTTCAATTTTTGGCCAAAATCGGCAAAAAACCCTGTGCTATAGCCTTAGTATTTTGTCAAAATTCCAAGATTTTTCAACCATCTCAGAATCGCATGAAACTTTCAGGAAACGTTCCTGGGACTATGCCGACGGTTTTTGCATAGTTTTTGTAAACTTTTAGCCCGCGCGTCGTGAGAAATTCGAGCAAATCATGCCCTAATTTAAACATCACACCTTTCGCGCAAAGGGGCCAACTTTAAGCTGCTATATCTCGCCAACGGATGAAGATAGATAAAGCAAATGTATTGCAAAAAGTCTTGTAATAGTGCAAGGAAGGTTTCCTGAAAGTTTCAAGAGTTTTCAATTTTTGGCCAAAATCGGCAAAAAACCCTGTGCTATAGCCTTAGTATTTTGTCAAAATTCCAAGATTTTTCAACCATCTCAGAATCGCATGAAACTTTCAGGAAACGTTCCTGGGGCTATGCCGACGGTTTTTGCATAGTTTTTGTAAACTTTTAGCCGGCGCGTCGTGAGAATTCAAGTTAATTCGAGCAAATTATGCCCTAATTAAAACATCACAGCTATCGCGCAAAGGAGCCAACTTTAAGCCGCTATATCCCGCCAACGGATGAAGATAGATAAAGCAAATGTATTGCAAAAAGTCTTGTAATAGTGCAAGGAACGTTTCCTGAAAGTTTCAAGAGTTTTCAATTTTTGGCCAAAATCGGCAAAAAACCCTGTGCTATAGCCTTAGTATTTTGTCAAAATTCCAAGATTTTTCAACCATCTCAGAATCGCATGAAACTTTCAGGAAACGTTCCTGGGACTATGCCGACGGCTTTTGCATAGTTTTTGTAAACTTTTATCCCGCGCGTCGTGAGAAATTCGAGCAAATGATGCCCTAATTTAAACATCACACCTTTCGCGCGAAGGAGCCAACTTTAAGCTGCTATATCTCGCCAACGGATGAAGATAGATAAAGCAAATGTATTGCAAAAAGTCTTGTAATAGTGCAAGGAAGGTTTCCTGAAAGTTTCAAGAGTTTTCAATTTTTGGCCAAAATCGGCAAAAAACCCTGTGTAATAGCCTTAGTATTTTGTCAAAATTCCAAGATTTTTCAACCATCTCAGAATCGCATGAAACTTTCAGAAAACGTTCCTGGGACTATGCCGACGGTTTTTGCCTAGTTTTTGTAAACTTTTAGCCCGCGCGTCGTGAGAAATTCGAGCAAATCATGCCCTAATTTAAACATCACACCTTTCGCGCAAAGGGGCCAACTTTAAGCTGCTATATCTCGCCAACGGATGAAGATAGATAAAGCAAATGTATTGCAGAAAGTCTTGTAATAGTGCAAGGAACGTTTCCTGAAAGTTTAAAGAGTTTTCAATTTTTGGCCAAAATCGGCAAAAAACCCTGTGCTATAGCCTTAGTATTTTGTCAAAATTCCAAGATTTTTCAACCATCTCAGAATCGCATGAAACTTTCAGGAAACGTTCCTGGGACTATGCCGACGGTTTTTGCATAGTTTTTGTAAACTTTTATCCCGCGCGTCGTGAGAAATTCGAGCAAATGATGCCCTAATTTAAACATCACACCTTTCGCGCGAAGGAGCCAACTTTAAGCTGCTATATCTCCCCAACGGATGAAGATAGATAAAGGAAATGTATTGCAAAAAGTCTTGTAATAGTGCAAGGAAGGTTTCCTGAAAGTTTCAAGAGTTTTCAATTTTTGGCCAAAATCGGCAAAAAACCCTGTGCTATAGCCTTAGTATTTTGTCAAAATTCCAAGATTTTTCAACCATCTCAGAATCGCATGAAACTTTCAGGAAACGTTCCTGGGACTATGCCGACGGCTTTTGCATAGTTTTTGTAAACTTTTATCCCGCGCGTCGTGAGAAATTCGAGCAAATGATGCCCTAATTTAAACATCACACCTTTCGCGCGAAGGAGCCAACTTTAAGCTGCTATATCTCGCCAACGGATGAAGATAGATAAAGGAAATGTATTGCAAAAAGTCTTGTAATAGTGCAAGGAAGGTTTCCTGAAAGTTTCAAGAGTTTTCAATTTTTGGCCAAAATCGGCAAAAAACCCTGTGTAATAGCCTTAGTATTTTGTCAAAATTCCAAGATTTTTCAACCATCTCAGAATCGCATGAAACTTTCAGAAAACGTTCCTGGGACTATGCCGACGGTTTTTGCCTAGTTTTTGTAAACTTTTAGCCCGCGCGTCGTGAGAAATTCGAGCAAATCATGCCCTAATTTAAACATCACACCTTTCGCGCAAAGGGGCCAACTTTAAGCTGCTATATCTCGCCAACGGATGAAGATAGATAAAGCAAATGTATTGCAGAAAGTCTTGTAATAGTGCAAGGAACGTTTCCTGAAAGTTTAAAGAGTTTTCAATTTTTGGCCAAAATCGGCAAAAAACCCTGTGCTATAGCCTTAGTATTTTGTCAAAATTCCAAGATTTTTCAACCATCTCAGAATCGCATGAAACTTTCAGGAAACGTTCCTGGGACTATGCCGACGGTTTTTGCATAGTTTTTGTAAACTTTTATCCCGCGCGTCGTGAGAAATTCGAGCAAATGATGCCCTAATTTAAACATCACACCTTTCGCGCGAAGGAGCCAACTTTAAGCTGCTATATCTCCCCAACGGATGAAGATAGATAAAGCAAATGTATTGCAAAAAGTCTTGTAATAGTGCAAGGAAGGTTTCCTGAAAGTTTCAAGAGTTTTCAATTTTTGGCCAAAATCGGCAAAAAACCCTGTGCTATAGCCTTAGTATTTTGTCAAAATTCCAAGATTTTTCAACCATCTCAGAATCGCATGAAACTTTCAGGAAACGTTCCTGGGACTATGCCGACGGCTTTTGCATAGTTTTTGTAAACTTTTATCCCGCGCGTCGTGAGAAATTCGAGCAAATGATGCCCTAATTTAAACATCACACCTTTCGCGCGAAGGAGCCAACTTTAAGCTGCTATATCTCGCCAACGGATGAAGATAGATAAAGCAAATGTATTGCAAAAAGTCTTGTAATAGTGCAAGGAACGTTTCCTGAAAGTTTCAAGAGTTTTCAATTTTTGGCCAAAATCGGCAAAAAACCCTGTGTAATAGCCTTAGTATTTTGTCAAAATTCCAAGATTTTTCAACCATCTCAGAATCGCATGAAACTTTCAGAAAACGTTCCTGGGACTATGCCGACGGTTTTTGCATAGTTTTTGTAAACTTTTAGCCCGCGCGTCGTGAGAAATTCGAGCAAATCATGCCCTAATTTAAACATCACACCTTTCGCGCAAAGGGGCCAACTTTAAGCTGCTATATCTCGCCAACGGATGAAGATAGATAAAGCAAATGTATTGCAGAAAGTCTTGTAATAGTGCAAGGAACGTTTCCTGAAAGTTTCAAGAGTTTTCAATTTTTGGCCAAAATCGGCAAAAAACCCTGTGTAATAGCCTTAGTATTTTGTCAAAATTCCAAGATTTTTCAACCATCTCAGAATCGCATGAAACTTTCAGAAAACGTTCCTGGGACTATGCCGACGGTTTTTGCCTAGTTTTTGTAAACTTTTAGCCCGCGCGTCGTGAGAAATTCGAGCAAATCATGCCCTAATTTAAACATCACACCTTTCGCGCAAAGGGGCCAACTTTAAGCTGCTATATCTCGCCAACGGATGAAGATAGATAAAGCAAATGTATTGCAGAAAGTCTTGTAATAGTGCAAGGAACGTTTCCTGAAAGTTTAAAGAGTTTTCAATTTTTGGCCAAAATCGGCAAAAAACCCTGTGCTATAGCCTTAGTATTTTGTCAAAATTCCAAGATTTTTCAACCATCTCAGAATCGCATGAAACTTTCAGGAAACGTTCCTGGGACTATGCCGACGGTTTTTGCATAGTTTTTGTAAACTTTTATCCCGCGCGTCGTGAGAAATTCGAGCAAATGATGCCCTAATTTAAACATCACACCTTTCGCGCGAAGGAGCCAACTTTAAGCTGCTATATCTCCCCAACGGATGAAGATAGATAAAGGAAATGTATTGCAAAAAGTCTTGTAATAGTGCAAGGAAGGTTTCCTGAAAGTTTCAAGAGTTTTCAATTTTTGGCCAAAATCGGCAAAAAACCCTGTGCTATAGCCTTAGTATTTTGTCAAAATTCCAAGATTTTTCAACCATCTCAGAATCGCATGAAACTTTCAGGAAACGTTCCTGGGACTATGCCGACGGCTTTTGCATAGTTTTTGTAAACTTTTATCCCGCGCGTCGTGAGAAATTCGAGCAAATGATGCCCTAATTTAAACATCACACCTTTCGCGCGAAGGAGCCAACTTTAAGCTGCTATATCTCGCCAACGGATGAAGATAGATAAAGGAAATGTATTGCAAAAAGTCTTGTAATAGTGCAAGGAAGGTTTCCTGAAAGTTTCAAGAGTTTTCAATTTTTGGCCAAAATCGGCAAAAAACCCTGTGTAATAGCCTTAGTATTTTGTCAAAATTCCAAGATTTTTCAACCATCTCAGAATCGCATGAAACTTTCAGAAAACGTTCCTGGGACTATGCCGACGGTTTTTGCCTAGTTTTTGTAAACTTTTAGCCCGCGCGTCGTGAGAAATTCGAGCAAATCATGCCCTAATTTAAACATCACACCTTTCGCGCAAAGGGGCCAACTTTAAGCTGCTATATCTCGCCAACGGATGAAGATAGATAAAGCAAATGTATTGCAGAAAGTCTTGTAATAGTGCAAGGAACGTTTCCTGAAAGTTTAAAGAGTTTTCAATTTTTGGCCAAAATCGGCAAAAAACCCTGTGCTATAGCCTTAGTATTTTGTCAAAATTCCAAGATTTTTCAACCATCTCAGAATCGCATGAAACTTTCAGGAAACGTTCCTGGGACTATGCCGACGGTTTTTGCATAGTTTTTGTAAACTTTTATCCCGCGCGTCGTGAGAAATTCGAGCAAATGATGCCCTAATTTAAACATCACACCTTTCGCGCGAAGGAGCCAACTTTAAGCTGCTATATCTCCCCAACGGATGAAGATAGATAAAGGAAATGTATTGCAAAAAGTCTTGTAATAGTGCAAGGAAGGTTTCCTGAAAGTTTCAAGAGTTTTCAATTTTTGGCCAAAATCGGCAAAAAACCCTGTGCTATAGCCTTAGTATTTTGTCAAAATTCCAAGATTTTTCAACCATCTCAGAATCGCATGAAACTTTCAGGAAACGTTCCTGGGACTATGCCGACGGCTTTTGCATAGTTTTTGTAAACTTTTATCCCGCGCGTCGTGAGAAATTCGAGCAAATGATGCCCTAATTTAAACATCACACCTTTCGCGCGAAGGAGCCAACTTTAAGCTGCTATATCTCGCCAACGGATGAAGATAGATAAAGCAAATGTATTGCAAAAAGTCTTGTAATAGTGCAAGGAACGTTTCCTGAAAGTTTCAAGAGTTTTCAATTTTTGGCCAAAATCGGCAAAAAACCCTGTGTAATAGCCTTAGTATTTTGTCAAAATTCCAAGATTTTTCAACCATCTCAGAATCGCATGAAACTTTCAGAAAACGTTCCTGGGACTATGCCGACGGTTTTTGCATAGTTTTTGTAAACTTTTAGCCCGCGCGTCGTGAGAAATTCGAGCAAATCATGCCCTAATTTAAACATCACACCTTTCGCGCAAAGGGGCCAACTTTAAGCTGCTATATCTCGCCAACGGATGAAGATAGATAAAGCAAATGTATTGCAGAAAGTCTTGTAATAGTGCAAGGAACGTTTCCTGAAAGTTTAAAGAGTTTTCAATTTTTGGCCAAAATCGGCAAAAAACCCTGTGCTATAGCCTTAGTATTTTGTCAAAATTCCAAGATTTTTCAACCATCTCAGAATCGCATGAAACTTTCAGGAAACGTTCCTGGGACTATGCCGACGGTTTTTGCATAGGTTTTGTAAACTTTCATCCCGCGCGTCGTGAGAAATTCGAGCAAATGATGCCCTAATTTAAACATCACACCTTTCGCGCGAAGGAGCCAACTTTAAGCTGCTATATCTCCCCAACGGATGAAGATAGATAAAGGAAATGTATTGCAAAAAGTCTTGTAATAGTGCAAGGAAGGTTTCCTGAAAGTTTCAAGAGTTTTCAATTTTTGGCCAAAATCGGCAAAAAACCCTGTGCTATAGCCTTAGTATTTTGTCAAAATTCCAAGATTTTTCAACCATCTCAGAATCGCATGAAACTTTCAGGAAACGTTCCTGGGACTATGCCGACGGTTTTTGCATAGTTTATGTAATTTTTTATCCCGCGCGTCGTGAGAAATTCGAGCAAATCATGCCCTAATTTAAACATCACACCTTTCGCGCGAAGGAGCCAACTTTAAGCTGCTATATCTCGCCAACGGATGAAGATAGATAAAGCAAATGTATTGCAAAAAGTCTTGTAAGAGAGCAAGGAAGGTTTCCTGAAAGTTTCAAGAGTTTTCAATTTTTGGCCAAAATCGGCAAAAAACCCTGTGCTATAGCCTTAGTATTTTGTCAAAATTCCAAGATTTTTCAACCATCTCAGAATCGCATGAAACTTTCAGGAAACGTTCCTGGGACTATGCCGACGGTTTTTGCATAGTTTTTGTAAACTTTTAGCCCGCGCGTCGTGTGAAATTCGAGTAAATTCGAGCAAATCATGCCCTAATTAAAACATCACACCTTTCGCGCAAAGGAGCCAACTTTAAGCTGCTATATCTCGCCAACGGATGAAGATAGATAAAGCAAATGTATTGCAAAAAGTCTTGTAATAGTGCAAGGAAGGTTTCCTGAAAGTTTCAAGAGTTTTCAATTTTTGGCCAAAATCGGCAAAAAACCCTGTGCTATAGCCTTAGTATTTTGTCAAAATTCCAAGATTTTTCAACCATCTCAAAATCGCATGAAACTTTCAGGAATTGTTCCTGGGACTATGCCGACGGTTTTTGCATAGTTTTTGTAAAATTTTAGCCCGCGCGTCGTGTGAAATTCAAGCAAATCATGCCCTAATTTAAACATCACACTTTTGGCGCAAAGGAGCCAACTTTAAGCTCCTATATCTCGCCAACGGATGAAGATAGATAAAGCAAATGTATTGCAAAAAGTCTTGTAATAGTGCAAGGAAGGTTTCCTGAAAGTTTCAAGAGTTTTCAATTTTTGGCCAAAATCGGCAAAAAACCCTGTGTAATAGCCTTAGTATTTTGTCAAAATTCCAAGATATTTCAACCATCTCAGAATCGCATGAAACTTTCAGGAAACGTTCCTGGGACTATGCCAACGGTTTTTGCATAGTTTTTGTAAACTTTTAGCCCGCGCGTCGTGAGAAATTCGAGCAAATCATGCCCTAATTTAAACATCACACCTTTCGCGCAAAGGGGCCAACTTTAAGCTGCTATATCTCGCCAACGGATGAAGATAGATAAAGCAAATGTATTGCAAAAAGTCTTGTAATAGTGCAAGGAAGGTTTCCTGAAAGTTTCAAGAGTTTTCAATTTTTGGCCAAAATCGGCAAAAAACCCTGTGCTATAGCCTTAGTATTTTGTCAAAATTCCAAGATTTTTCAACCATCTCAGAATCGCATGAAACTTTCAGGAATCGTTCCTGGGACTATGCCGACGGTTTTTGCATAGTTTTTGTAAACTTTTAGCCCGCGCGTCGTGAGAAATTTGAGCAAATCATGCCCTAATTTAAACATCACAATTTTCGCGCAAAGGATCCAACTTTAAGCTCCTATATCTCGCCAACGGATGAAGATAGATAAAGCAAATGTATTGCAAAAAGTCTTGTAATAGTGCAAGGAAGGTTTCCTGAAAGTTTAAAGAGTTTTCAATTTTTGGCCAAAATCGGCAAAAAACCCTGTGCTATAGCCTTAGTATTTTGTCAAAATTCCAAGATTTTTCAACCATCTCAGAATCGCATGAAACTTTCAGGAAACGTTCCTGGGGCTATGCCGACGGTTTTTGCATAGTTTTTGTAAACTTTTATCCCGCGCGTCGTGAGAAATTCAAGTTAATTCGAGCAAATTTTGCCCTAATTCAAAACATCACAGCTATCGCGCAAAGGAGCCAACTTTAAGCCGCTATATCCCGCCAACGGATGAAGATAGATAAAGCAAATGTATTGCAAAAAGTCTTGTAATAGTGCAAGGAACGTTTCCTGAAAGTTTCAAGAGTTTTCAATTTTTGGCCAAAATCGGCAAAAAACCCTGTGCTATAGCCTTAGTATTTTGTCAAAATTCCAAGATTTTTCAACCATCTCAAAATCGCATGAAACTTTCAGGAATTGTTCCTGGGACTATGCCGACGGTTTTTGCATAGTTTTTGTAAACTTTTAGCCCGCGCGTCGTGTGAAATTCAAGCAAATCATGCCCTAATTTAAACATCACACTTTTGGCGCAAAGGAGCCAACTTTAAGCTCCTATATCTCGCCAACGGATGAAGATAGATAAAGCAAATGTATTGCAAAAAGTCTTGTAATAGTGCAAGGAAGGTTTCTTGAAAGTTTCAAGAGTTTTCAATTTTTGGCCAAAATCGGCAAACAACCCTGTGCTATAGCCTTAGTATTTTGTCAAAATTCCAAGATTTTTCAACCATCTCAGAATCGCATGAAACTTTCAGGAATTGTTCCTGGGACTATGCCGACGGTTTTTGCATAGTTTTTGTAAACTTTTAGCCCGCGCGTCGTGTGAAATTCAAGCAAATCATGCCCTAATTTAAACATCACACTTTTGGCGCAAAGGAGCCAACTTTAAGCTCCTATATCTCGCCAACGGATGAAGATAGATAAAGCAAATGTATTGCAAAAAGTCTTGTAATAGTGCAAGGAAGGTTTCCTGAAAGTTTCAAGAGTTTTCAATTTTTGGCCAAAATCGGCAAAAAACCCTGTGTAATAGCCTTAGTATTTTGTCAAAATTCCAAGATTTTTCAACCATCTCAGAATCGCATGAAACTTTCAGGAAACGTTCCTGGGACTATGCCAACGGTTTTTGCATAGTTTTTGTAAACTTTTAGCCCGCGCGTCGTGAGAAATTCGAGCAAATCATGCCCTAATTTAAACATCACACCTTTCGCGCAAAGGGGCCAACTTTAAGCTGCTATATCTCGCCAACGGATGAAGATAGATAAAGCAAATGTATTGCAAAAAGTCTTGTAATAGTGCAAGGAAGGTTTCCTGAAAGTTTCAAGAGTTTTCAATTTTTGGCCAAAATCGGCAAAAAACCCTGTGCTATAGCCTTAGTATTTTGTCAAAATTCCAAGATTTTTCAACCATCTCAGAATCGCATGAAACTTTCAGGAATCGTTCCTGGGACTATGCCGACGGTTTTTGCATAGTTTTTGTAAACTTTTAGCCCGCGCGTCGTGAGAAATTTGAGCAAATCATGCCCTAATTTAAACATCACAATTTTCGCGCAAAGGATCCAACTTTAAGCTCCTATATCTCGCCAACGGATGAAGATAGATAAAGCAAATGTATTGCAAAAAGTCTTGTAATAGTGCAAGGAAGGTTTCCTGAAAGTTTAAAGAGTTTTCAATTTTTGGCCAAAATCGGCAAAAAACCCTGTGCTATAGCCTTAGTATTTTGTCAAAATTCCAAGATTTTTCAACCATCTCAGAATCGCATGAAACTTTCAGGAAACGTTCCTGGGGCTATGCCGACGGTTTTTGCATAGTTTTTGTAAACTTTTAGCCGGCGCGTCGTGAGAAATTCAAGTTAATTCGAGCAAATTATGCCCTAATTCAAAACATCACAGCTATCGCGCAAAGGAGCCAACTTTAAGCCGCTATATCCCGCCAACGGATGAAGATAGATAAAGCAAATGTATTGCAAAAAGTCTTGTAATAGTGCAAGGAACGTTTCCTGAAAGTTTCAAGAGTTTTCAATTTTTGGCCAAAATCGGCAAAAAAACCCTGTGCTATAGCCTTAGTATTTTGTCAAAATTCCAAGATTTTTCAACCATCTCAGAATCGCATGAAACTTTCAGGAAACGTTCCTGGGACTATGCCGACGGCTTTTGCATAATTTTTGTAAACTTTTATCCCGCGCGTCGTGAGAAATTCGAGCAAATCATGCCCTAATTTAAACATCACACCTTTCGCGCGAAGGAGCCAACTTTAAGCTGCTATATCTCGCCAACGGATGAAGATAGATAAAGCAAATGTATTGCAAAAAGTCTTGTAATAGTGCAAGGAAGGTTTCCTGAAAGTTTCAAGAGTTTTCAATTTTTGGCCAAAATCGGCAAAAAACCCTGTGTAATAGCCTTAGTATTTTGTCAAAATTCCAAGATTTTTCAACCATCTCAGAATCGCATGAAACTTTCAGAAAACGTTCCTGGGACTATGCCGACGGTTTTTGCATAATTTTTGTAAACTTTTAGCCCGCGCGTCGTGAGAAATTCGAGCAAATCATGCCCTAATTTAAACATCACACCTTTCGCGCAAAGGGGCCAACTTTAAGCTGCTATATCTCGCCAACGGATGAAGATAGATAAAGCAAATGTATTGCAGAAAGTCTTGTAATAGTGCAAGGAACGTTTCCTGAAAGTTTAAAGAGTTTTCAATTTTTGGCCAAAATCGGCAAAAAACCCTGTGCTATAGCCTTAGTATTTTGTCAAAATTCCAAGATTTTTCAACCATCTCAGAATCGCATGAAACTTTCAGGAAACGTTCCTGGGACTATGCCGACGGTTTTTGCATAGTTTTTGTAAACTTTTATCCCGCGCGTCGTGAGAAATTCGAGCAAATGATGCCCTAATTTAAACATCACACCTTTCGCGCGAAGGAGCCAACTTTAAGCTGCTATATCTCCCCAACGGATGAAGATAGATGAAGGAAATGTATTGCAAAAAGTCTTGTAATAGTGCAAGGAAGGTTTCCTGAAAGTTTTAAGAGTTTTCAATTTTTGGCCAAAATCGGCAAAAAACCCTGTGCTATAGCCTTAGTATTTTGTCAAAATTCCAAGATTTTTCAACCATCTCAGAATCGCATGAAACTTTCAGGAAACGTTCCTGGGACTATGCCGACGGTTTTTGCATAGTTTTTGTAATTTTTTATCCCGCGCGTCGTGAGAAATTCGAGCAAATCATGCCCTAATTTAAACATCACACCTTTCGCGCGAAGGAGCCAACTTTAAGCTGCTATATCTCGCCAACGGATGAAGATAGATAAAGCAAATGTATTGCAAAAAGTCTTGTAAGAGAGCAAGGAAGGTTTCCTGAAAGTTTCAAGAGTTTTCAATTTTTGGCCAAAATCGACAAAAAACCCTGTGCTATAGCCTTAGTATTTTGTCAAAATTCCAAGATTTTTCAACCATCTGAGAATCGCATGAAACTTTCAGGAAACGTTCCTGGGACTATGCCGACGGTTTTTGCATAGTTTTTGTAAACTTTTAGCCCGCGCGTCGTGAGAAATTCGAGTAAATTCGAGCAAATCATGCCCTAATTAAAACATCACACCTTTCGCGCAAAGGAGCCAACTTTAAGCTGCTATATCTCGCCAACGGATGAAGATAGATAAAGCAAATGTATTGCAAAAAGTCTTGTAATAGTGCAAGGAAGGTTTCCTGAAAGTTTCAAGAGTTTTCAATTTTTGGCCAAAATCGGCAAAAAACCCTGTGCTATAGCCTTAGTATTTTGTCAAAATTCCAAGATTTTTCAACCATCTCAGAATCGCATGAAACTTTCAGGAATTGTTCCTGGGACTATGCCGACGGTTTTTGCATAGTTTTTGTAAACTCTTAGCCCGCGCGTCGTGTGAAATTCAAGCAAATCATGCCCTAATTTAAACATCACACTTTTGGCGCAAAGGAGCCAACTTTAAGCTCCTATATCTCGCCAACGGATGAAGATAGATAAAGCAAATGTATTGCAAAAAGTCTTGTAATAGTGCAAGGAAGGTTTCTTGAAAGTTTCAAGAGTTTTCAATTTTTGGCCCAAATCGGCAAACAACCCTGTGCTATAGCCTTAGTATTTTGTCAAAATTCCAAGATTTTTCAACCATCTCAGAATCGCATGAAACTTTCAGGAAACGTTCCTAGGGCTATGCCGACGGTTTTAGCATAGTTATTGTAAACTTTTAGCCCGCGCGTCGTGAGAAATTCAAGTTAATTCGAGCAAATTATGCCCTAATTAAAACATCACAGCTATCGCGCAAAGGAGCCAACTTTAAGCCGCTATATCTCGCCAACGGATGAAGATAGATAAAGCAAATGTATTGCAGAAAGTCTTGTAATAGTGCAAGGAAGGTTTCCTGAAAGTTTCAAGAGTTTTCAATTTTTGGCCAAAATCGGCAAAAAACCCTGTGCTATAGCCTTAGTATTTTGTCAAAATTCCAAGATTTTTCAACCATCTCATAATCGCATGAAACTTTCAGGAAACGTTCCTGGGACTATGCCGACGGTTTTTGCATAGTGTTTGTAAACTTTTATCCCGCGCGTCGTGAGAAATTCGAGCAAATGATGCCCTAATTTAAACATCACACCTTTCGCGCGAAGGAGCCAACTTCAAGCTGCTATATCTCGCCAACGGATGAAGATAGATAAAGCAAATGTATTGCAAAAAGTCTTGTAATAGTGCAAGGAAGGTTTCCTGAAAGTTTCAAGAGTTTTCAATTTTTGGCCAAAATCGGCAAAAAACCCTGTGCTATAGCCTTAGTATTTTGTCAAAATTCCAAGATTTTTCAACCATCTCAAAATCGCATGAAACTTTCAGGAAACGTTCCTGGGACTATGCCGACGGTTTTTGCATAGTTTTTGTAAACTTTTATCCCGCGCGTCGTGAGAAATTAGAGGAAACTCGAGCAAATCATGCCCTAATTAAAACATCACACTTTTCGCGCAAAGGAGCCAACTTTAAGCTGCTATATCTCGCCAACGGATGAAGATAGATAAAGCAAATGTATTGCAAAAAGTCTTGTAATAGTGCAAGGAACGTTTCCTGAAAGTTTCAAGAGTTTTCAATTTTTGGCCAAAATCGGCAAAAAACCCTGTGCTATAGCCTTAGTATTTTGTCAAAATTCCAAGATTTTTCAACCATCTCAGAATCGCATGAAACTTTCAGGAAACGTTCCTGGGACTATGCCGACGGTTTTTGCATAGTTTTTGTAAACTTTTAGCCCGCGCGTCGTGAGAAATTCGAGTAAATTCGAGCAAATCATGCCCTAATTAAAACATCACACCTTTCGCGCAAAGGAGCCAACTTTAAGCTGCTATATCTCGCCAACGGATGAAGATAGATAAAGCAAATGTATTGCAAAAAGTCTTGTAATAGTGCAAGGAAGGTTTCCTGAAAGTTTCAAGAGTTTTCAATTTTTGGCCAAAATCGGCAAAAAACCCTGTGCTATAGCCTTAGTATTTTGTCAAAATTCCAAGATTTTTCAACCATCTCAGAATCGCATGAAACTTTCAGGAATTGTTCCTGGGACTATGCCGACGGTTTTTGCATAGTTTTTGTAAACTCTTAGCCCGCGCGTCGTGTGAAATTCAAGCAAATCATGCCCTAATTTAAACATCACACTTTTGGCGCAAAGGAGCCAACTTTAAGCTCCTATATCTCGCCAACGGATGAAGATAGATAAAGCAAATGTATTGCAAAAAGTCTTGTAATAGTGCAAGGAAGGTTTCTTGAAAGTTTCAAGAGTTTTCAATTTTTGGCCCAAATCGGCAAACAACCCTGTGCTATAGCCTTAGTATTTTGTCAAAATTCCAAGATTTTTCAACCATCTCAGAATCGCATGAAACTTTCAGGAAACGTTCCTGGGGCTATGCCGACGGTTTTAGCATAGTTTTTGTAAACTTTTAGCCCGCGCGTCGTGAGAAATTCAAGTTAATTCGAGCAAATCATGCCCTAATTAAAACATCACACCTTTCGCGCAAAGGAGTCAGCTTTAAGCTACTATATCTCGCCAACGGATGAAGATAGATAAAGCAAATATATTGCAAAAAGTCTTGTAATAGTGCAAGGAAGGTTTCCTGAAAGTTTCAAGAGTTTTCAATTTTTGGCCAAAATCGGCAAAAAACCCTGTGCTATAGCCTTAGTATTTTGTCAAAATTCCAAGATTTTTCAACCATCTCATAATCGCATGAAACTTTCAGGAAACGTTCCTGGGACTATGCCGACGGTTTTTGCATAGTGTTTGTAAACTTTTATCCCGCGCGTCGTGAGAAATTCGAGCAAATGATGCCCTAATTTAAACATCACACCTTTCGCGCGAAGGAGCCAACTTCAAGCTGCTATATCTCGCCAACGGATGAAGATAGATAAAGCAAATGTATTGCAGAAAGTCTTGTAATAATGCAAGGAAGGTTTCCTGAAAGTTTCAAGAGTTTTCAATTTTTGGCCAAAATCGGCAAAAAACCCTGTGCTATAGCCTTAGTATTTTGTCAAAATTCCAAGATTTTTCAACCATCTCAAAATCGCATGAAACTTTCAGGAAACGTTCCTGGGACTATGCCGACGGTTTTTGCATAGTTTTTGTAAACTTTTATCCCGCGCGTCGTGAGAAATTAGAGGAAACTCGAGCAAATCATGCCCTAATTAAAACATCACACTTTTCGCGCAAAGGAGCCAACTTTAAGCTGCTATATCTCGCCAACGGATGAAGATAGATAAAGCAAATGTATTGCAAAAAGTCTTGTAATAGTGCAAGGAAGGTTTCCTGAAAGTTTCAAGAGTTTTCAATTTTTGGCCAAAATCGGCAAAAAACCCTGTGCTATAGCCTTAGTATTTTGTCAAAATTCCAAGATTTTTCAACCATCTCAGAATCACATGAAACTTTCAGGAAACGTTCCTGGGACTATGCCGACGGTTTTTGCATAGTTTTTGTAAACTTTTAGCCCGCGCGTCGTGAGAAATTTGAGTAAATTCGAACAAATCATGCCCTAATTAAAACATCACACCTTTCGCGCAAAGGAGTCAGCTTTAAGCTACTATATCTCGCCAACGGATGAAGATAGATAAAGCAAATATATTGCAAAAAGTCTTGTAATAGTGCAAGGAAGGTTTCCTGAAAGTTTCAAGAGTTTTCAATTTTTGGCCAAAATCGGCAAAAAACCCTGTGCTATAGCCTTAGTATTTTGTCAAAATTCCAAGATTTTTCAACCATCTCATAATCGCATGAAACTTTCAGGAAACGTTCCTGGGACTATGCCGACGGTTTTTGCATAGTGTTTGTAAACTTTTATCCCGCGCGTCGTGAGAAATTCGAGCAAATGATGCCCTAATTTAAACATCACACCTTTCGCGCGAAGGAGCCAACTTCAAGCTGCTATATCTCGCCAACGGATGAAGATAGATAAAGCAAATGTATTGCAGAAAGTCTTGTAATAATGCAAGGAAGGTTTCCTGAAAGTTTCAAGAGTTTTCAATTTTTGGCCAAAATCGGCAAAAAACCCTGTGCTATAGCCTTAGTATTTTGTCAAAATTCCAAGATTTTTCAACCATCTCAAAATCGCATGAAACTTTCAGGAAACGTTCCTGGGACTATGCCGACGGTTTTTGCATAGTTTTTGTAAACTTTTATCCCGCGCGTCGTGAGAAATTAGAGGAAACTCGAGCAAATCATGCCCTAATTAAAACATCACACTTTTCGCGCAAAGGAGCCAACTTTAAGCTGCTATATCTCGCCAACGGATGAAGATAGATAAAGCAAATGTATTGCAAAAAGTCTTGTAATAGTGCAAGGAAGGTTTCCTGAAAGTTTCAAGAGTTTTCAATTTTTGGCCAAAATCGGCAAAAAACCCTGTGCTATAGCCTTAGTATTTTGTCAAAATTCCAAGATTTTTCAACCATCTCAGAATCACATGAAACTTTCAGGAAACGTTCCTGGGACTATGCCGACGGTTTTTGCATAGTGTTTGTAAATTTTTAGCCCGCGCGTCGTGAGAAATTTGAGTAAATTCGAACAAATCATGCCCTAATTAAAACATCACACCTTTCGCGCAAAGGAGTCAGCTTTAAGCTACTATATCTCGCCAACGGATGAAGATAGATAAAGCAAATATATTGCAAAAAGTCTTGTAATAGTGCAAGGAAGGTTTCCTGAAAGTTTCAAGAGTTTTCAATTTTTGGCCAAAATCGGCAAAAAACCCTGTGCTATAGCCTTAGTATTTTGTCAAAATTCCAAGATTTTTCAACCATCTCAGAATCGCATGAAACTTTCAAGAAACGTTCCTGGGACTATGCCGACGGTTTTAGCATAGTTTTTGTAAACTTTTAGCCCGCGCGTCGTGAGAAATTCGAGCAAATCATGCCCTAATTTAAACATCACACCTTTCGCGCAAAGGAGCCAACTTTTAGCTGCTATATCTCGCCAACGGATGAAGATAGATATAGCAAATGTATTGCAAAAAGTCTTGTAATAGTGCAAGGAAGGTTTCCTGAAAGTTTCAAGAGTTTTCAATTTTTGGCCACAATCGGCAAAAAACCCTGTGCTATAGCCTTAGTATTTTGTCAAAATTCCAAGATTTTTCAACCATCTCAGAATCGCATGAAACTTTCAGGAAACGTTCCTGGGACTATGCCGACGGTATTTGCATAGTTTTTGTAAACTTTTAGCCCGCGCGTCGTGAGGAATTCGAGGAAATTATGCCCTAATTAAAACATCACACCTTTTGCGCAAAGGAGCCAACTTCAAGCTGCTATATCTCGCCAACGGATGAAGATAGTTAAAGAAAATATATTGCAAAAAGTCTTGTAATAGTCCAAGGAACGTTTCCTGAAAGTTTCAAGAGTTTTCAATTTTTGGCCAAAATCGGCAAAAAACCCTGTGCTATAGCCTTAGTATTTTGTCAAAATTCCAAGATTTTTCAACCATCTCAGAATCGCATGAAACTTTCAGGAAACGTTCCTGGGGCTATGCCGCCGGTTTTTGTATAGTTTTTGTAAACTTTTATCCCGCGCGTCGTGAGAAATTCGAGTAAATTCGAGCAAATTATGCCCTAATTTAAACATCACACCTTTCGCGCGAAGGAGCCAACTTTAAGCCGCTATATCTCGCCAACGGATGAAGATAGATAACGCAAATGTATTGCAGAAAGTCTTGTAATAGTGCAAGGAAGGTTTCCTGAAAGTTTCAAGAGTTTTCAATTTTTGGCCAAAATCGGCAAAAAACCCTGTGCTATAGCCTTAGTATTTTGTCAAAATTCCAAGATTTTTCAACCATCTCAGAATCGCATGAAACTTTCAGGAAACGTTCCTGGGACTATGCCGACGGTTTTTGCATAGTTTTTGTAAACTTTTATCCCGCGCGTCGTGAGAAATTCGAGCAAATCATGCCCTAATTTAAACATCACACCTTTCGCGCGAAGGAGCCAACTTTAAGCTGCTATATCTTGCCAACGGATGAAGATAGATAAAGCAAATGTATTGCAAAAAGTCTTGTAATAGTGCAAGGAAGGTTTCCTGAAAGTTTCAAGAGTTTTCAATTTTTGGCCAAAATCGGCAAAAAACCCTGTGCTATAGCCTTAGTATTTTGTCAAAATTCCAAGATTTTTCAACCATCTCAGAATCGTATGAAACTTTCAGGAAACGTTCCTGGGGCTATGCCGACGGTTTTTGCATATTTTTTGAAAACTTTTAGCCCGCGCGTCGTGAGAAATTCGAGCAAATCATGCCCTAATTAAAACATCACACTTTTCGCGCAAAGGAGCCAACTTTAAGCTGCTATATCTCGCCAACGGATGAAGATAGATAAAGCAAATGTATTGCAAAAAGTCTTGTAATAGTGCAAGGAAGGTTTCCTGAAAGTTTCAAGAGTTTTCAATTTTTGGCCAAAATCGGCAAAAAACCCTGTGCTATAGCCTTAGTATTTTGTCAAAATTCCAAGATTTTTCAACCATCTCAGAATCGCATGAAACTTTCAGGAAACGTTCCTGGGACTATGCCGACGGTTTTTGCATAGTTTTTGTAAACTTTTATCCCGCGCGTCGTGAGAAATTCGAGCAAATCATGCCCTAATTTAAACATCACACCTTTCGCGCGAAGGAGCCAACTTTAAGCTGCTATATCTCGCCAACGGATGAAGATAGATAAAGCAAATGTATTGCAAAAAGTCTTGTAATAGTGCAAGGAAGGTTTCCTGAAAGTTTCAAGAGTTTTCAATTTTTGGCCAAAATCGGCAAAAAACCCTGTGCTATAGCCTTAGTATTTTGTCAAAATTCCAAGATTTTTCAACCATCTCAGAATCGCATGAAACTTTCAGGAAACGTTCCTGGGACTATGCCGACGGTTTTTGCATAGTTTTTGTAAACTTTTATCCCGCGCGTCGTGAGAAACTCGAGCAAATCATGCCCTAATTTAAACATCACACCTTTCGCGCGAAGGAGCCAACTTTAAGCTGCTATATCTTGCCAACGGATGAAGATAGATAAAGCAAATGTATTGCAAAAAGTCTTGTAATAGTGCAAGGAAGGTTTCCTGAAAGTTTCAAGAGTTTTCAATTTTTGGCCAAAATCGGCAAAAAACCCTGTGCTATAGCCTTAGTATTTTGTCAAAATTCCAAGATTTTTCAACCATCTCAGAATCGTATGAAACTTTCAGGAAACGTTCCTGGGGCTATGCCGACGGTTTTTGCATATTTTTTGTAAACTTTTAGCCCGCGCGTCGTGAGAAATTCGAGCAAATCATGCCCTAATTAAAACATCACACTTTTCGCGCAAAGGAGCCAACTTTAAGCTGCTATATCTCGCCAACGGATGAAGATAGATAAAGCAAATGTATTGCAAAAAGTCTTGTAATAGTGCAAGGAAGGTTTCCTGAAAGTTTCAAGAGTTTTCAATTTTTGGCCAAAATCGGCAAAAAACCCTGTGCTATAGCCTTAGTATTTTGTCAAAATTCCAAGATTTTTCAACCATCTCAGAATCGCATGAAACTTTCAGGAAACGTTCCTGGGACTATGCCGACGGTTTTTGCATAGTTTTTGTAAACTTTTATCCCGCGCATCGTGAGAAATTTGAGCAAATCATGCCCTAATTTAAACATCACACCTTTCGCGCGAAGGAGCCAACTTTAAGCTGCTATATCTCGCCAACGGATGAAGATAGATAAAGCAAATGTATTGCAAAAAGTCTTGTAATAGTGCAAGGAAGGTTTCCTGAAAGTTTCAAGAGTTTTCAATTTTTGGCCAAAATCGGCAAAAAACCCTGTGCTATAGCCTTAGTATTTTGTCAAAATTCCAAGATTTTTCAACCATCTCAGAATCGCATGAAACTTTCAGGAAACGTTCCTGGGACTATGCCGACGGTTTTTGCATAGTTTTTGTAAACTTTTATCCCGCGCGTCGTGAGAAATTCGAGCAAATCATGCCCTAATTTAAACATCACACCTTTCGCGCGAAGGAGCCAACTTTAAGCTGCTATATCTTGCCAACGGATGAAGATAGATAAAGCAAATGTATTGCAAAAAGTCTTAGAATAGTGCAAGGAAGGTTTCCTGAAAGTTTCAAGAGTTTTCAATTTTTGGCCAAAATCGGCAAAAAACCCTGTGCTATAGCCTTAGTATTTTGTCAAAATTCCAAGATTTTTCAACCATCTCAGAATCGTATCAAACTTTCAGGAAACGTTCCTGGGGCTATGCCGACGGTTTTTGCATATTTTTTGAAAACTTTTAGCCCGCGCGTCGTGAGAAATTCGAGCAAATCATGCCCTAATTAAAACATCACACTTTTCGCGCAAAGGAGCCAACTTTAAGCTGCTATATCTCGCCAACGGATGAAGATAGATAAAGCAAATGTATTGCAAAAAGTCTTGTAATAGTGCAAGGAAGGTTTCCTGAAAGTTTCAAGAGTTTTCAATTTTTGGCCAAAATCGGCAAAAAACCCTGTGCTATAGCCTTAGTATTTTGTCAAAATTCCAAGATTTTTCAACCATCTCAGAATCGCATGAAACTTTCAGGAAACGTTCCTGGGACTATGCCGACGGTTTTTGCATAGTTTTTGTAAACCTTTATCCCGCGCGTCGTGAGAAATTCGAGCAAATCATGCCCTAATTTAAACATCACACCTTTCGCGCGAAGGAGCCAACTTTAAGCTGCTATATCTCGCCAACGGATGAAGATAGATAAAGCAAATGTATTGCAAAAAGTCTTGTAATAGTGCAAGGAAGGTTTCCTGAAAGTTTCAAGAGTTTTCAATTTTTGGCCAAAATCGGCAAAAAACCCTGTGCTATAGCCTTAGTATTTTGTCAAAATTCCAAGATTTTTCAACCATCTCAGAATCGCATGAAACTTTCAGGAAACGTTCCTGGGACTATGCCGACGGTTTTTGCATAGTTTTTGTAAACTTTTAGCCGGCGCGTCGTGAGAAATTCGAGCAAATCATGCCCTAATTAAAACATCACACCTTTCGCGCAAAGGAGCCAACTTTAAGCTGCTATATCTCGCCAACGGATGAAGATAGATAAAGCAAATGTATTGCAAAAAGTCTTGTAATAGTGCAAGGAAGGTTTCCTGAAAGTTTCAAGAGTTTTCAATTTTTGGCCAAAATCGGCAAAAAACCCTGTGCTATAGCCTTAGTATTTTGTCAAAATTCCAAGAATTTTCAACCATCTCAGAATCGCATGAAACTTTCAGGAAACGTTCCTGGGACTATGCTGACGGTTTTTGCATAGTTTTTGTAAACTTTTGTCCCGCGCGTCGTGAGAAATGCGAGTAAATTTGAGCAAATTATGCCCTAATTAAAACATCAAACCTTTCGCGCAAAGGAGCAACCTTTAAGCTGCTATATCTCGCCAACGGATGAAGATAGATAAAGCAAATGTATTGCAAAAAGTCTTGTAATAGTGCAAGGAAGGTTTCCTGAAAGTTTCAAGAGTTTTCAATTTTTGGCCAAAATCGGCAAAAAACCCTGTGCTATAGCCTTAGTATTTTGTCAAAATTCCAAGATTTTTCAACCATCTCAGAATCGCATAAAACTTTCAGGAAACGTTCCTGGGACAATGCCGACGGTTTTTGCATAGTTTTTGTAAACTTTTAGCCCGCGCGTCGTGAGAAATTCGAGCAAATTATGCCCTAATTAAAACATCACACCTTTCGCGCAAAGGAGCCAACTTTAAGCTGCTATATCTCGCCAACGGATGAAGATAGTTAAAGCAAATATGTTGCAAAAAGTCTTGTAATAGTCGAAGGAACGTTTCCTGAAAGTTTCAAGAGTTTTCAATTTTTGGCCAAAATCGGCAAAAAACCCTGTGCTATAGCCTTAGTATTTTGTCAAAATTCCAAGATTTTTCAACCATCTCAGAATCGCATGAAACTTTCAGGAAACGTTCCTGGGGCTATGCCGACGGTTTTTGGATAGTATTTGTAAACTTTTAGCCCGCGCGTCGTGAGAAATTCGAGTAAATTCGAGCAAATTATGCCCTAATTAAAACATCACAGCTATCGCGCAAAGGAGCCAACTTTAAGCCGCTATATCTCGCGAACGGATGAAGATAGACAAAGCAAATGTATTGCAAAAAGTCTTGTAATAGTGCAAGGAAGGTTTCCTGAAAGTTTCAAGAGTTTTCAATTTTTGGCCAAATTCGGCAAAAAACCCTGTGCTATAGCCTTAGTATTTTGTCAAAATTCCAAGATTTTTCAACCATCTCAGAATCGCATGAAACTTTCAGGAAACGTTCCTGGGACTATGCCGACGGTTTTTGCATAGTTTTTGTAAACTTTTAACCCGCGCGTCGTGAGAAATTCGAGCAAATTATGCCCTAATTAAAACATCACACCTTTCGCGCAAAGGAGCCAACTTTAAGCTGCTATATCTCGCCAACGGATGAAGATAGATAAAGCAAATGTATTGCAAAAAGTCTTGTAATAGTGCAAGGAAGGTTTCCTGAAAGTTTCAAGAGTTTTCAATTTTTGGCCAAAATCGGCAAAAAACCCTGTGCTATAGCCTTAGTATTTTGTCAAAATTCCAAGAATTTTCAACCATCTCAGAATCGCATGAAACTTTCAGGAAACGTTCCTGGGACTATGCCGACGGTTTTTGCATAGTTTTTGTAAACTTTTATCCCGCGCGTCGTGAGAAATGCGAGTAAATTCGAGCAAATTATGCCCTAATTAAAACATCAAACCTTTCGCGCAAAGGAGCAACCTTTAAGCTGCTATATCTCGCCAACGGATGAAGATAGATAAAGCAAATGTATTGCAAAAAGTCTTGTAATAGTGCAAGGAAGGTTTCCTGAAAGTTTCAAGAGTTTTCAATTTTTGGCGAAAATCGGCAAAAAACCCTGTGCTATAGCCTTAGTATTTTGTCAAAATTCCAAGATTTTTCAACCATCTCAGAATCGCATGAAACTTTCAGGAAACGTTCCTGGGACTATGCCGACGGTTTTTGCATAGTTTTTGTAAACTTTTAGCCCGCGCGTCGTGAGAAATTCGAGCAAATTATGCCCTAATTAAAACATCACACCTTTCGCGCAAAGGAGCCAACTTTAAGCTGCTATATCTCGCCAACGGATAAAGATAGATAAAGTAAATGTATTACAAAAAGTCTTGTAATAGTCGAAGGAACGTTTCCTGAAAGTTTCAAGAGTTTTCAATTTTTGGCCAAAATCGGCAAAAAACCCTGTGCTATAGCCTTAGTATTTTGTCAAAATTCCAAGATTTTTCAACCATCTCAGAATCGCATGAAACTTTCAGGAAACGTTCCTGGGGCTATGCCGACGGTTTTTGCATACTATTTGTAAACTTTTAGCCCGCGCGTCGTGAGAAATTCGAGTAAATTCGAGCAAATTATGCCCTAATTAAAACATCACAGCTATCGCGCAAAGGAGCCAACTTTAAGCCGCTATATCTCGCGAACGGATGAAGATAGACAAAGCAAATGTATTGCAAAAAGTCTTGTAATAGTGCAAGGAAGGTTTCCTGAAAGTTTCAAGAGTTTTCAATTTTTGGCCAAATTCGGCAAAAAACCCTGTGCTATAGCCTTAGTATTTTGTCAAAATTCCAAGATTTTTCAACCATCCCAGAATCGCATGAAACTTTCAGGAAACGTTCCTGGGACTATGCCGACGGTTTTTGCATAATTTTGGTAAACTTTTAACTCGCGCGTCGTGAGAAATTCGAGCAAATTATGCCCTAATTAAAACATCACACCTTTCGCGCAAAGGATCCAACTTTAAGCTGCTATATCTCGCCAACGGATGAAGATAGTTAAAGCAAATATGTTGCAAAAAGTCTTGTAATAGTCCAAGGAACGTTTTCTGAAGGTTTCAAGAGTTTTCAATTTTTGGCCAAAATCGGCAAAAAACCCTGTGCTATAGCCTTAGTATTTTGTCAAAATTCCAAGATTTTTCAACCATCTCAGAATCGCATGAAACTTTCAGGAAACGTTTCTGGGGCTATGCCGACGGTTTTTGCATAGTTTTTGTAAACTTTTAGCCCGCGCGTCGTGAGAAATTCGAGTAAATTCGAGCAATTTATGCCCTAATTAAAACATCACAGCTATCGCGCAAAGGAGCCAACTTTAAGCCGCTATATCTCGCCAACGGATGAAGATAGATAAAGCAAATGTATTGCAAAAAGTCTTGTAATAGTGTAAGGAAGGTTTCCTGAAAGTTTCAAGAGTTTTCAATTTTTGGCCAAAATCGGCAAAAAACCCTGTGCTATAGCCTTAGTATTTTGTCAAAATTCCAAGATTTTTCAACCATCTCAGAATCGCATAAAACTTTCAGGAAACGTTCCTTGGACTATGCCGACGGTTTTTGCATAGTTTTTGTAATCTTTTAGCCCGCGCGTCGTGAGAAATTCGAGTAAATTCGAGCAAATCATGCCCTAATTAAAACATCACAGCTATCGCGCAAAGGAGCCAACTTTAATCTGCTATATCTCGCCAACGGATGAAGATAGTTAAAGCAAATATATTGCAAAAAGTCTTGTAATAGTCCAAGGAACGTTTACTGAAAGTTTCAAGAGTTTTCAATTTTTGGCCAAAATCGGCAAAAAACCCTGTGCCTTAGTATTTTGTCAAAATTCCAAGATTTTTCAACCATCTCAGAATTGCATGAAACTTTCAGGAAACGTTCCTGGGACTATGCCGACGGTTTTTGCATAGTTTTTGTAAACTTTTAGCCCGCGCGTCGTGAGAAATTCGAGCAATTTATGCCCTAATTAAAACATCACAGCTATCGCGCAAAGGAGCCAACTTTAAGCCGCTATATCTCGCCAACGGATGAAGATAGATAAAGCAAATGTATTGCAAAAAGTCTTGTAATAGTGTAAGGAAGGTTTCCTGAAAGTTTCAAGAGTTTTCAATTTTTGGCCAAAATCGGCAAAAAACCCTGTGCTATAGCCTTAGTATTTTGTCAAAATTCCAAGATTTTTCAACCATCTCAGAATCGCATGAAACTTTCAAGAAACATTCCTGGGACTATGCCGACGGTTTTTGAATAGTTTTTGTAAACTTTTAGCCCGCGCGTCGTGAGAAATTCGAGCAAATTATGCCCTAATTAAAACATCACATTTTTCGCGCAAAGGAGCCAACTTTAAGCTGCTATATCTCGCCAACGGATGAAGATAGATAAAGCAAATGTATTGCAAAAAGTCTTGTAATAGTGCAAGGAAGGTTTCCTGAAATTTTCAAAAGGTTTCAATTTTTTTGGCCAAAATCGGCAAAAAACCCTGTGCTATAGCCTTAGTATTTTGTCAGAATTCCAAGATTTTTCAACCATCTCAGAATCGCATGAAACTTTCAGGAAACGTTCCTGGGACTATTCCGACAGTTTTTGCATAGTTTTTGTAAACTTTTAGCCCGCGCGTCGTGAGAAATTCGAGTAAATTCGAGCAAATCATGCCCTAATTAAAACATCACACCTTTCGCGCAAAGGAGCCAACTTTAAGCTGCTATATCTCGCCAACGGATGAAGATAGATAAAGCAAATGTATTGCAAAAAGTCTTGTAATAGTGCAAGGAAGGTTTCCTGAAAGTTTCAAGAGTTTTCAATTTTTGGCCAAAATCGGCAAAAAAATCCTGTGCTATAGCCTTAGTATTTTGTCAAAATTCCAAGATTTTTCAACCATCTCAGAATCGCATGAAACTTTCAGGAAACGTTCCTGGGACCTTGCCGACGGTTTTTGCATAGTTTTTGTAAACTTTTAGCCCGCGCGTCGTGAGAAATTCGAGCAAATCATGCCCTAATTAAAACATCACACCTTTCGCGCAAAGGAGCCAACTTTAAGCTGCTATATCTCGCCAACGGATGAAGATAGATAAAGCAAATGTATTGCAAAAAGTCTTGTAATAGTGCAAGGAAGGTTTCCTGAAAGTTTCAAGAGTTTTCAATTTTTGGCCAAAATCGGCAAAAAACCCTGTGCTATAGCCTTAGTATTTTGTCAGAATTCCAAGATTTTTCAACCATCTCAGAATCGCATGAAACTTTCAGGAAACGTTCCTGGGACTATTCCGACAGTTTTTGCATAGTTTTTGTAAACTTTTAGCCCGCGCGTCGTGAGAAATTCGAGTAAATTCGAGCAAATCATGCCCTAATTAAAACATCACACCTTTCGCGCAAAGGAGCCAACTTTAAGCTGCTATATCTCGCCAACGGATGAAGATAGATAAAGCAAATGTATTGCAAAAAGTCTTGTAATAGTGCAAGGAAGGTTTCCTGAAAGTTTCAAGAGTTTTCAATTTTTGGCCAAAATCGGCAAAAAAACCCTGTGCTATAGCCTTAGTATTTTGTCAAAATTCCAAGATTTTTCAACCATCTCAGAATCGCATGAAACTTTCAGGAAACGTTCCTGGGACCTTGCCGACGGTTTTTGCATAGTTTTTGTAAACTTTTAGCCCGCGCGTCGTGAGAAATTCGAGCAAATCATGCCCTAATTAAAACATCACACCTTTCGCGCAAAGGAGCCAACTTTAAGCTGCTATATCTCGCCAACGGATGAAGATAGATAAAGCAAATGCATTGCAAAAAGTCTTGTAATAGTGCAAGGAAGGTTTCCTGAAAGTTTCAAGAGTTTTCAATTTTTGGCCAAAATAGGCAAAAAACCCTGTGCTATAGCCTTAGTATTTTGTCAAAATTCCAAGATTTTTCAACCATCTCAGAATCGCATGAAACTTTCAGGAAACGTTCCTGAGACTATGCCGAGAGTTTTAGCATAGTTTTTGTAAACTTTTAGCCCGCGCGTCGTGAGAAATTCGAGTAATTTCGAGCAAATTATGCCCTAATTAAAACATCACACCTTTCGCGCAAAGGAGCCAACTTTAAGCTGCTATATCTCGCCAACGGATGAAGATAGATAAAGCAAATGTATTGCAAAAAGTCTTGTAATAGTGCAAGGAAGGTTTCCTGAAAGTTTCAAGAGTATTCAATTTTTGGCCAAAATCGGCAAAAAACCCTGTGCTATAGCCTTAGTATTTTGTCAAAATTCCAAGATTTTTCAACCATCTCAGAATCGCATGAAACTTTCAGGAAACGTTCCTGGGACTATGCCGACGGTTTTTGCATAGTTTTTGTAAACTTTTAGCCCGCGCGTCGTGAGAAATTCGAGCAAATCATGCCCTAATTAAAACATCACACCTTTCGCGGAAAGGAGCCAACTTTAAGCTGCTATATCTCGCCAACGGATGAAGATAGATAAAGCAAATGTATTGCAAAAAGTCTTGTAATAGGGCAAGGAAGGTTCCCTGAAAGTTTCAAGAGTTTTCAATTTTTGGCCAAAATCGGCAAAAAACCCTGTGCTATAGCCTTAGTATTTTGTCAAAATTCCAAGATTTGTCAGCCATCTCAGATTCGCATGAAACTTTCAGGAAACGTTCCTGGGACTATGCCGACGGTTTTTGCATAGTTTTTGTAAACTTTTAGCCCGCGCGTCGTGAGAAATTCGAGTAAATTCGAGCAAATTATGCCCTAATTAAAACATCACACCTTTCGCGCAAAGGAACCAACTTTAAGCTGCTATATGTCGCCAAAGGATGAAGATAGATAAAGCAAATGTATTGCAGAAAGTCTTCTGATAGTCCCAGGAAGGTGTCCTAAAAGTTTCAAGAGTTTTCAATTTTTGGCCAAAATCGGCAAAAAACCCTGGGCTATAGCCTTAGTATTTTGTCAAAGTCCGGTCATTCTTCGACCATCTGAGAATCGCATGAAACTTTCATAAAATGTTCCTGGGACTATGTCGACGGGTTTTGCATAGTTTTTGTAACTTTAAGACCGCGCGTCGTGAGAAATTAAAGCTAATCATCGACTAGTTAAAAACATCACACCTTTCGAAGTTTTAAGCGGTTTTGCTGATATATCTCGCCAACGGATGAAGATACATAAAGCAAATGTATTGCAGAAAGTCTTTTGATAGTCCCAGGAAGGTTTCCTAAAATTTTCAAGAGTTTTCAATTTTTGGCCAAAATCGGAAAAAACCCTCGGCTATAGCCTTTTTATTATATGGTACTGATACTACGCACGCTACGATTGGTTAATTTACCGGTCCATACTTTCCTGTACGGACCGCAAATTGATTTTACGCACGTTCTGATTGGTCAATTTTACCGGTCCATAACTTACTGTACGGACCGCAAAATCAGTTTGCACATGTGGATCGCAAATGATTACTCGAAAAGTTGCTAAACGTTTGTCATAAAAGGCCCAGAAGTGCAATGGGAAGTTTAAACGTTCCGGATACTCACTGTTAAGTTATGATGATCGGGGAAAGCTTACAATCTTGGAAAATGACCGTTACGAAGAAGGAAAACATCCGAGGAAAAAATTGCTTGCGACCTCAGCCGTCATTGACAACAAGCGCTGTAGAGTATGGAGGGATGTTTCACCTCTGTGTTCAAATTTGCACACTTGCCAGGAAGAAAGTGGAAAGCGAACAATCACCGTGAACAGTTATGACTAAAACCGTGCAAGAATCAAGTTTTGCAGACATGTCACCTCGTCATGGCACACTGTGAAGACTGTAAATAAATTTTTCACAATGCACGAGAACTCTGTATTTCGAAATCACTGACTGGGACAAAAACGCCGTGGTGATTTGAGGACGTTTATTTTGCTGGAAGAAACCTAAACGCTCCACGAGGAGGCAGGAAAATTAAGCGGTGAGTTTTGAATATAACTTTCAACGATGTGTTGGTCGCAGTTTGTGATGAAATGATTTTCTTTTAGTGCCATTTTGCCTTCTACATTATTGTACGTGTAAGAAATTTATTCAAAAGAATAAAAAATACTCTGAGTTACAAAGCAGTTTCTTCTGGAAAGAGATAAGACTGCAGTTTTTTTAAATCTTTAGTGAGCGAGCAAGGGCGAGTTCGAGTCGTTCACCGAATAAAGTTCACTGCAGTGTCGTTGTTTGATTTCATTCAGCTCAGAACAAATTAGTATTTATCTAGGCAGTTGGTTCGACAGACGCTTATTTTCTTTCAAGATTTTCAAATCGGTAGAATTGTAAGCTGTTAACTGAATTTGTTGTGAAAACAAACGTGCGTAATTCATGCCTGATCGCGATTGATGTTGTTGAATGAACGAGACGAGCACTCGTTGGGGCCTTGTTTTGTGTTTGCCGAAAGATCTAAAGCCATATAATAAATATCTTATTAACCTCGTTTGCTTGGTCCGTACCGTAAGTTATGGATCCTCGTTTTTTTCGTCGCCTTATGGCCCTCGCGCGAAGCGCGCTCGGGCCATAAGGCGACGAAAAAAACTCGGTCCATAACTTACTGTACGGACCGCGCGCTCGGTTAATAAGATCTATATATTTTGTCAAAATCCGGTCATTTTTCGACCATCTCAAAATCGCATGAAACTTTCATAAAGTGTTCCTGGGACTGTGCCGACGGGTTTTGCATAGTTTTTGTAAACTTTAAGACCGCAGGTCGTGAGAAATTAAAGCTAATCATCGACTAATTAAAAACATCACACCTTTCAAAGTTTTAAGCGGTTTTGCTGATATATCTCGCCAACGGATGAAGATACATAAAGCAAATGTATTGCAGAAAGTCTTCTTATAGTCCCAGGAAGGTTTCCTAAAAGTTTCAAGAGTTTTCAATTTTTGGCCAAAATCGGCAAAAACCTTTGGGCTATAGCCTTAGTATTTTGTCGAAATCCGGTCATTTTTTGACCATTTTAGAATCGCATGAAATTTTCAGGAAACGTTCCTGGGACTATGCCGATGGTTGTTGTTGTATATTTTTCTAAACTTTTTGCCCGCGCGTCATGAGAAATTACACCAAATTAGAGCAAATTATCGACTAATTAAAACATCACACCTTTCGCGCAAAGGAGCCAAATTTAAACTGCTATATCTCGCCAACGGATGAAGATAGATAAATCAAATGTATTGCAAAAAAGTCTTGTTATAGTGAAAGGAAGGTTTTTTGAAAGTTTCAAGAGTTTTTAATTTTTGACAAAAAACCCTGTGCTATAGCCTTTGTTAGTATTTTGTCAAAATACGGTCATTTTTCGACCATCTCACAATCGCATGAAACGTTCAAGAAGCGTTCCTGGGACTATGCGAACGGTTGTTATATATATATATTTTTGTAAAGTTTTAGACCGCGCGGCGGAATTATTAGGTGAAGTTTAAAGTCTTATTACTCGTGGATCGTTTTAGACATATAGATTGCATATCAGCACAGTTGTGAAACATGCAGAATCATTCCCTTAAAGTTTCATGCGATTCGAAGGATTGGCCTAGACTATACATCGTTTTAATTCTTTGTGAGTCTGTCTCGTGTCTTTACTACACTTCTCTATCCAAATATCTACATTTCCAGTCATCTGCATTTTGTTATAAAGGCAAATTGATGACGAAAACGAGAGCATAGCGGACTTTTCGTCCTTACATAAAGGTGAACGCCCGGTAAACTTTCAGAAGCGAAATGGTGTTGCGGTTGAACTTACTCTGACAGGGTTCTGGGACAACTTTTGGCATACTGTTTTTCACATATGCAACATACACAGTAATTTTCTTCTGTCCCTCTTTGTACCTGAAACAAAATGTACCCTTAGTCGTGGAAGACTTACTGCAGAAACGACATCCGCGATATCTTAGACTTTAGCCGTTCACTTCCGTTTTGTTTCGGGAGTAGGAATGGGGCGAGTTAGGATATGAGTTTATTTATAGTTCTGACGCACGTGCAAATCCACCCGAGGTTGGGCAACTGCTCCGTTTGTTTGGTTTTCCGATCCATCGATCGAAGTTCGACAAAGGTTCTGATCAACGCGCTTCTGATGGTATTATAATTGATTGCAGTGATTCCCGCTCTCCAACAGGTGAGAGACTCCATGAAACAGAAAGCAGCGCTTACACACTCTGAACCCAGGCACAACTCACATGAGGACATCGTCTACACTTGTAGTTTTGGCTGTAGCTTCTTTCACTTCTCCGACTTTTGTTCGGGGACGGCGAAAACGAAGATCATTGTAATCCCTGACTGTTTGCCGGCCGCCTTCTGCTAAATGAGCTGCCCCGACACGCGAACGAGTACATGCATTCTTGTGGATACGGGTTTAGAACTAAAAAATGTATAGTCGTGGGGTAACCGTCTCGTTCGGAATTCATCACATATATCAGTTTTATAGTGCAGTTTGAATCGAGCTCTAGTAAGCCTCAACAGTTGTAGGCAAACTCTTGTTGCGCTCTTCAAACAGTCAGGATCGCGTGATTAGAAAATCCGATATGTTTCCGCGTCTAAGGCATCTCCATAAACCATTTTGCCTGTGCATAAAAAGCAGAGTTGGCTTTCTTTGAGTGTACAGCCTGGCTTCAATATGATCGCCTAATTTACACGTATTGCTGAAATGGCCGTGATCTTTGTGAAGCGTTTCTGTTTGATCGCCATAATTCATCACAAGGCATTTCTGGGATAATATTACTACTTTTGGCGGATTCAGTTGTAGTTTAATCCCGGGGGGTGCACTCATTATAATTTAGCAATGAACTTGTTTCACGGCATCAAAACCTTACTAATGCTGCGAGAGAAACTTTTAAGATTGTTAAGATTTCTCTTAGCGGTAAAGGTATATGAAACTACTTTGTCTTGACGTAGCGTGTCATTTTGCTTTCCTCTTTAGATTAAACAAACAACCGACAGACGCCAGATGTGTCAAGTATTTGGCTGTGCGCAGATTCCTTTGAAGCCAGCGGTGCTTCTGGAAGTTGTTACTTTGGTTTGCACATTCATATAGTAAAGGTAAAAAGACCGTTTGATTTCTAATATCATAAATGAAAGGTCGCGCGGAAAAGTGTTGAGAGTTTTTAGTTTCCACTGATCGAGACACTGAACCAAAACCGTCTGTCAATATAAATGGCAAGACTGTATGATTTTTACTGAAAGCGGATGAGCTAATGACCGCATATTATAATTTATGTTACTGCAATAATATTATGTTGTGGAGCTTACTAATTTCCATCCCATCTACTACAAGTCGATCTTGTTTGTCGGTGTGATTGATATTCATGTTGGCAGGCCCTCAGGCACCGACGCTTGTGTTCCGTTCTTTTACGGTTTCTTTGTAAACATGATGAAGTTTCATAGAGAGCATAGCTATTGTGTGTTTCTTTAGCCTCCTCGTTCTGTATCACTGCATGGTTAGGATATTTCCTGACGATGTTTTGCAGAGGGTTTTTTCGTTGTTTGAATATAATCCACTGCGTACCAACTATCCGGCCTTACTGGTTTTTAGCTGGCGTTCATACAGCTCTGGTAGCTGCGACACAACTTAGACCCTCTTAACTTGCCATGCAAGATTTTTCAATTATAGAGGCCATAAAACTGAGCAGAAATAAAAACCTCTTTTCACTCAAAAATACAAATTTTGTGAGTAATAACTGAACATACCATGGCGTGAACTCCACTCGATACGTGCTGAAATTTTCAACACCTCGAACTTTTCCGCTCTCCTGGTAACAAACTGATTTTAGTTTGCACTCGAGAGAGAAAATCAAGTGTTCTCGTTCTAAGAAACCAAACCAAAAATGCTGTTTTACTGAAAGAACTTAGCCAGTGTTATAATATTATGAGTTCTGTGTATACTAATGAATATTGTTTTGTAGTGTTTACTCTTTCACTGTTTTATTTATGACTTATTAGGCAATGACGCGAGCATTCCCGTTATTTCACAGTTTCTTTTATGACATTGTGACCACACTTTTTGTTTGTTTCGACTCTTCACCCTGTATTAGTGGCTTGGATTTGTCACTGACGATATTTTCCAGGCGTTTTTTCGCAACTTATAGCACCTCATGCTTTAACTTGGAGCAACTTAACTTGTCAGAACTTTTTCGATTTCCATTCATACACTGAAACTAACCAGACTGATATTCGGAAGTTATGAATGAAGTTCGCGCGTGACCTCAAATTCCGCGTTTAAAGGATTGAAGGCTTTAGACGTGAAATGTTTGCTTCAAGGTAGGACATAGGCAATCAACAGCGTCCCAAACCATGAAAGTTAAACTTTCTACGGTTTTGTTTTATCTTTCGCTTGCGTTCTGTCATCAGTGTAATAACACGGACATACCTGTGCAGTTTTGAAACAAATCTGTGTACATTTCATGTGACTGTACAGACATCGCGTGCCAACTTCAAAATTGCACGAGTAACCGTTATACCTATACAGTCGTCAGATGGAGTGTATTTTACTAACAGCAACTTGTTCTTTATTTACAGATTCCAAAGGAGTTCTCAAGAAAAAAAAAAAGGAGACTGTGCTCATTGAGTTCGACAGAAATTGAACGGCGCAAGTGATTGCTACATCCACTGAATGAACACCAAAAGAGTTAAACACGAACTAGAAGTCATTTAGACATCATTTTCTATCATAGACTTCTGCGTTGTGGCAACAAGGGGTGAACACTCAAACACATTGAGCCTACATCCGTGAAGCTGAGGATCAGTCAACGTGTGGACATTTCTCCGTCCGTCCGTGGCGTACAGTGAACAGTTTTGACAGAAAGAAGACCGCTCTCGTATTGCGCGCCAAGAAAAAACGCCTCCAGTTGGCCATATCTCAAGGTACGCAGTTTAATTTAATGACATAAACTCGTACGCATTTTTAACTAGGCGTTCGATGGCATAATCAGTTTTATATTTCTATTCTCTAGTTTATGACATACGGGAGACGGTGAAATCGAAGATCGTTGTGAGCTCTGACAGTTTGCCGGCCGCCTTCGAATGAGCTGCATTGACACGCGAACGAGAACGCGTACATTCATTTCTTGTGGATACGAATCGACAAACTAAACTAAACCGAACTAAACTAAACTGAAAGCGGTGGGATACCCGTCTTGCCCGTTATTTAGCACGTATATACAATTTAAATCGAGTCCCTATAGTAAATCAACAGTTGCAAGCAAACTCTTGTTGCGGTTTTCTGAACTAAGAGTCAGGATCGCATGACTAAATAATTCAATATATTTTCCATGTCTGAGGCAGCTGCATAAACCTTTTTTTTTTCTATGCCCCGCAAGAACAGCAGTTTTATGATCTTTTCTAGCTTATGCAGCCTAAATTTGATCGCATGTTTTGTACAAAGTATTGCACCAGCTGGAATAATACTTGTGATCGTTTCTGTTTGACCGCCAAAATTCATCACAAGGCAATTCTGGGATTTATAATACCCATTTTAATGCTACAACTTTATATGAATGCATGTTTCCGTTCCAACTGCGGTCAGTATAAAACGCAGACTGGGTTAAAAAAAATGCAGACTACAAATACAACAATCAAATTTTGGTGGAAAAGCGTAACCACACAAAACGTGTTATAACACTTAAAGTTGTCTCAACTATACCTAAATTTGAGAACAGTCGACCCTTCACCTCGCCAAACGTCTGTCTGTTAATTCCTCATTTGTGAGAGAGTACAGGGGTATAAGAAAAACTATTTGTGAACAATTTATTTCAACAATGCCTTTTGGGAGGTATGGAGTGGCACAAAGACAAAGAAACACGCTAATTTGATGAGTCCATAAGTTCAAGCCTTGAACGAATGGCATGTTGTTCCTGTTTACGATATTACAAGTACTCTGTTTATTAGTCTGTACCTCGTGGAAACTTGCAGTTAAAACAGAAAGGAGACGCTAATTTTAAGTAACCACACGATTCGTCTGTCTTCTGGTGCATAAATCAACAGTACATGCAGCCAGTTGAAAAATTGTTCATTTCAGCGTTTAAACGGGTTTAGTGAGAATGAATTTTGAATGTCATTTAATCCTTGTGCTGAAATTAGAAGTTACCAGCTCACACGATTGGCATGTTCTTCCTGTCTACAGATTCCTTCAAGAAAGCAACTGTTGTGTGATCTCCCACCAAGTGCAACGTAGTTACCAACATTTAAAGGTGAGTACGGAATAATCTATTTGCTAAAACTGGCTTCTTGTCACGCGTGCATGGTATGAATACAGACATTGTTTCGCGTGACTTTTATTTTTCTGCCACTGGTTGTATAATCGATAAGAGTTTGCCGGATAATTTAGATCTGGAACAGCTAGACACAGTTCGAGAGAAATTGGAAAATCTGTCGCTTTGGTATGAGATACAGCCGCTTCTCAAACCTTATTTGCTGACATTTCGATAACAGCATTACATGTGAGTATGACAGTTACATTTTGCTGTCGGAGTCTTTATTCGCACAATTATGATCTCAAAATTTTTCTCAAAGTTTCTCAAAAATTACATCCCGACAACAAAAGCAGTTAGAATGTCAATAATCTATTTCATAAACTGATGATGATAACTTTATCAGTTTAACTCGGGTTGTTGGGGCTGATTAGGTTGCTAGCAAAAGATAAACAAAATTTAAATTTGCTTAAGGTTTCACTTCTAATGTTCTCGTTACCGGGTCTCGTTATAAGTAACTGATGAACCAACAAGGCTGTTTTACTGAAACAACTTACAATAGTCAGTGCTATAGCATCATGAATTATGTATAAACTACTGGATATACTTTTGCAGTGTTTACTTTTTACCTTGTTATATTCATGACTCAGTTAGACCCCTCAGGTAACGATGCGAACATTTCCGTTCTTTCAGTTTCTTTTGTGAAATTGTGACCGCACTTTTTATGTTTGTTTTGCCTTTTTATCATGTATTAGTGGCTAGGATTTGTCACTGACAATATTTTTCGGACGTTTTCTCGTAACTTTTAGCAACTCGTGCGTTAACTTGGAGTAACTAAACTTATCAGGAATGTGAGATTTCCCTTCATACACTGAAACTAACCAGACTTATATTCGGAAATTATGAATGAAGTTTACCTCCAATTCCGCGTTCAAAGGAGTGAGGGCTATACAATCACGTGAAATGTTTGCTTCAAGGAAATAGGCAATCAAGAGCGCCCCAAACCATGATACTTGAACTTTTTACGGTTTTGTTTTATCTTTCATTTTTGTGTTCTATCATAAGTTTAAGACATGCCTGTGCAGTTTTGAAACAAATATTTTCGATGCGAAGAAGTGCAGTAACCTTGTACATTTTGTGTACAGACATCGCGTGCTAACTTCAATCGTTATACCTACAGTCGTCAGATGGAGCGTATTTTACTAACAGCCATTTTTTCTCTATTTACAGATTCCTCTAAAGCCTGCTGTGCTTCTGGAGTTGTTAGTTTGATGATACTATTTTTTGAAGGTAAGACAGTATTTACGAAATTGATAAGTCACGAGCCGTGGATAATTAACTTATACAAGTTTCTAGGTTGCACTCTTGACAGGAAAGGTGATGTATTTAAGGATTACAGACATTAAACTATGTTTCAGTTTAATGATTTAAAAAGATAGTTTTCCGATGCCGATCGTGCAAACCAACAGTCGTTGTTGCGCAATGCAACGGGTTTCAATTTTCACATCACGCGCTCGCCACATGACACATACATACAGGGGCTAAAATTTTCAGAATATCAGTGAACTACGCCCAAAGATATTTGTGACGACAAGTTCTCATCAGTTTAAGTTTTCGAACAGGGACTGCGATCATTGAGTTTGACTGCAACTTGCACTATTATCTGTGCACCATTAGAATTTATAAACGGCGCAAGTGATGGATACAATCAATGTATGAAGTACCCTTTAAACGCGAACAAAATCAATCACAGACATCATTCTTTATCATAGATTTCTACGTTGCAACAAGGGGTGAACAAGCAAAAACATTGCCCCTACATCCGTGAAGCTGAGGATCAGTCAGCGTGTGGACATTTGCCCGTCCGTCCGTGGCGTACAGTGAACACTTTTGACAAAGAAGACCGCTCCCAGATTGCGCCAAGAAACGCCTCCAGTTGGCCAAATCTCAAGGTACGCAGTTACATTTGGCTGCACTGACATAAACTTGTACGAATTTTTAGCTCAGCAGGCGTTCGATCATAGTCAGTTCTATATTTTTATTCTCAAGTTTATGACTGACGCGGGACGGCGAAATCGAAGCTTGCTGTAGGTGAGCTCTGACTGTTTCCCGACCGCTTGTTCGAATGAGCTGCTCCGACACGCAAACGAGAACGCGTACATGCATTTTTTGTGGATACGGGTCGACAAATTAAAAATCTATAGCGGTGCGGTAATCGTCTCGTTTGCAATTCATCACGTATATACAGTTTGGATCAAATCCTCCTAGTAGATTTGACAGTTACAGGCAAATCCTTGTTACGCTCCTTAAAGAATCAGGATCCATGATTGGGAAATCTATTATGCTTTACGAGTCTGAAAATAAAATAGTCAATTTCGGAGGAAAAGTAGCGTTACCACAAAAATCGTGTTCCAAGAATGCTCTCTTTATTCTTGAATGACCACCTAAATTTGAGAACAGTCGACCATTCACTTTGCCAGACTTCTGTCTGGTAACTTCTCATTTGTGAGAGAGTACAGAGGTATAAGAAAAACAATGTGTAAACGATTTATTTCAGGAACGCCTTTTGGGAGGTATTGATTGACAAAGACATGTCGAAACATGCTTTTTTGTTGTGCCAGTAAGTTCCAGTCTTGAACGAATGGCATGTTGTTCCTGTTTACATATTCTTACAATATTGCTCTGTTTATTTCTGTAGCCTGTGGGAACTTGCAGGGGCAAGTTAAATCAGAAAGGAGAAGCTAATTTTAAATAAACACTCGATTATCTGTCTTTTGGTGCATAATTCAACAGGACATGCAGCCAGTTGAAAATTTTTCATTTCAGCATTTAAATGAGTTTAGTGAGAATGAATTCCAAAGGTCATTTAATCCTTGTGCTGAAAATAGAAGTTGACAGCTCACACGATTGACATGTTCTAACTGTCTACAGGTTCCGTCAAGAAAGCAACTGTTGTGTGTTCTTCCAGCAAGTGCAACGTAGTTACCAACATTTAAAGGTGAGTACGGAATAATTTATTTGCTAAAACAGGCTTCTTGTTGCACGCATGGCATTCAAAAAGACATTGTTTTGTGCGAGTTATTTTTCTGTCCCTGGTTTATAATCGATCAGAGTTTGTCGGATATTTTAGATCTTGAACAGCTAGACACAGTTCGCGAAATTGGAAAATTTGTCCCTTCGGTATGAGATACAGCCGCTTATCAAACCTTATTCGCTGACATGTCGATAAGAGCATTGCATCTGAGTATGGTAGTTGAATTTTGCTTTTGGAGTCTTTACTTGCGCAAGTATATCATCTCCGTCAATTATGTAACTCGGGCTGTTGGGGCTGATTAGGTCCTTAGAAAAAGTTTGGTTATATGCAACCAAACCAACAAGGCTGTTTTACTGAAAGAACTTACAATATACCAGTGTTATAATATCATAATTTCTGTGTATACTACTGAATATGGTTTTACAGTGTTTACTCTTTCATCTTGTATTATATGACTGGTTAAGCCCCTCAGGCAACGACGAGTTGCTTTTATGAAATTGTGACCGCACTTTTATGTCTGTTTTGCCTTTTTTTATCCTGTAATAGTGGCTAGGATTTGTCACTGACTTTTTCGGACGTTTTCTCGTAACTTTTAACAACTCGTGTGTTAACTTGGAGTAACTAAACTTGTAAGAAATGCAAGATCTCCATTCATATACTGAAATTAACCAGAATATTATTCGGAAATTATGAATGAAGTTCGCGCGTGACCTCCAATTCCGCGTTCAAAGGAGTGAGGCTATACACATAAAATGTTTGCTTCAAGGAAATAGGCAATCAAGAGCACCCCGAACCATGATACTTGAACTTTTTACGGTTTTGTTTTATCTTTCATTTTTGTGTTCTGTCATAAGTGTAAGACATGCCTGTGTAGTTTTAAAACAAATATTTCCGATGCAAAGAAGTGCAGTAACCTCGTACATTTTGTGTATAAACATCGCGTGCTAACTTCAATCGTTGTACCTACAGTCGTCAGATGGAGTGTATTTTACTAACAGCCATTTTTTTTCTATATTTACAGATTCCTCTAAAGCCCGCTGTTCTTCTGGAGTTGTTAGTTTGCTGATATTAATTTTTGAAGGTAAGAATTGATAAGTCACGAGCCATGGATAATTAAATTATACAAGTTTTTAGTTTGCACTTGAGACAGAAAAGGTGATGTATTTTCAACAGAATTATGAATTAGAGACATCAAACTATGCTTCAGTTCAATGATTTAAGAAGATGATTTTCCAACACCTGATCGTGCAAACCAACAGTCGTTGTCGGGCAATGCAACGGAGTTCAAATTTCACATCACGCGCTCGCCACATGACACATACAGGGGCTAACATTTTCAGAATATAAATGAACTACGCCCAAAGGTAGTTGCGACGAGAAGTTCTCATCAGTTTAAGTTGTCGACTGCAGGGACTGCGATCATTGAGTCCGACTGCAACTTGTACTATTGTCTGTGCACCATTAGAATTTCCCCGACGCAAGCGAGCAGAATCGATCGAGACATCATTCTTTTATATCTTAGACTTCTGCTTTGCAACGAGGGGGGGAGCACGCAAAACCATTGCGCCTACATCCGTCAGTTAGCATGTGAAAATTTTTCCGTCCGTCCGTGGCGTACAGTGAACAGTTTTGATAAAGAAGGCCGCCGCTTTCAGATTGCGCCAAGAAACGCCTCCAGTTGGCCATATGTCAAGGTATGCAGTTACATTTGGCTGCACTGACCTAAACTCGTACCCATTTTTAGCTAGAGCTGTAGGCGTTCGATTATAGTCAGCTTTATATTTCTATTCTCTAGTTTATGACTGATGGGGAACGGCGAAATCGAAGATCGGACGTTGTATGTGAGCTCTGACTGTTTGCGGCCGCCTTTGAATGAACTGCTCTGACACCCAAACAAGAACGCGTACGTGTTTTCTTTTTTTTTTTTTTTTTTTTTTTTTTTTTGTGGATACGAGTCGAAAAGCTAAACTTAACTAAACTGATAGCGATGGGATAACCGTCTTGCTCGCGATTCATTACCAAATTAAAGTTTGCATGGATCGAGTACTATAATAATCATTTTAATGTTACACAGCTCTATAAATATGAATGCATCTTTCCGTTCCAACTGCGTTCAGTATGAAACGTAGACTTGGACTGAAAATAAGACGATGAATTTTGGAGGAAAGCTGCCCAAAGGTCTTTCGACTTTAAAGTCACCACCTAAATTTGAGAACAATGAACCCTTCAACTCGCCACACAACAGAGAACAGCTTAATGAAATCCTTCTGTATGTTAATTTGTCATTTGTGAGAGAGTATCAAGGTTTGTAAGCGGTATATTTTAGTAAGACGTTTTTCCGGAGGTATGAAGACATGCCGAAACACGTCAGTTTGTTGCGTCCATAAGTTCCAGCTTTGAACGTATGACATGTTGTTCCTGTTTACATATTCTTACAAGTGCTTTGTTCTGTTCTGTATCTGGTGAGGTCTCGTTGAACACAGAAAGGATAAGCTAATTTTAAATAACCAATGTAATCTCCATTTCTGCGTGTGACCTCACTTTTCTGGTGTGTTTGTGAAAGAAAACTGAATGATCACTCACACCCGCACGCAACCAGATTATTAGTTTCACTGATTGAGACAGCAAACTAAATGTTTTTCACGTTTTATATTCTGATCCTACTAAACTAAAACTAAAAGTCTATTTAAATGGCAAGACTGTATGATTTTTACTGAAAATGGATAAGCCAATGATCGCATGTTACAAGTTATGTGATTGCAATAACATTATGTTGTAGACCTTATCAATTTCCATCCCATCTGCTATGAGTCGGTTCTTGTTTATCGACGTGAATGGTATTCATGTTGGCAGGCAGTGACGTTTGTGTTCTGTTCTTTTTTTGGTTTTTAATTTTTTGTTTCTTTTGTTTTTTAAACATAATGCGGTTTCATACAGAGAATACATTTTGTGTGTTTGTTTAGACTCCTCGTTCTGTTCACTGCCGCACTGTTAGGGTGTTTTCTGACAATATTTTGCAGATGGTTTTCTTATTGTTTGAATTTATTCCACTGCGTATCAAATATCCGGCTTTACTGGCTTCAGTTGGCATTCACACACAGCTATGTCAGCTGCGATTACTTAGACCCTCTAAACTTTTCATGCAATATGTTTGATTTGTAAAGCCATAAAATTAGGCAGAAACACAAACCTCTTGTCACTCAAAAATATAAACTGCGTGAGTAATGACTAAACTCCCCTACCATGGCGTAACCTCCACGCAATACGTGATGGAATTTAGTAAAGCAGCTTGAACATTTCCGCTCACACACAGTTACAAACTATAGTGAAATGGTCACTCGAGGAAAGAAACAGTTTTACGGAACCTTATTTTTTGTTCTTGCATCAATATTGCAAAACCTGGACGGATCAAACAAGTCCTTGAGTCACGATGTCCGTTCATAAATGGCGATGCGTCTGTCTTCTGGTGCATAACTCGACAGGACAAATTGCAGCCAAATTGAAAACTGTTTAATTCGGCATTAAGCGGGCTTAGTGAGAACGAATTCCAAAGGTCATGTTCATGGTACCCAAAATAGAAGTTGTCAAAACTTATTCGTTGACATGTCAATAAGACTGCATTGTTAGTATGACAGTTACATTTTTGCTGTCTGTGTCATCATTCGCGCAATTATTACTCGTATTTTTTTATCGATATGCACTTTACAATTGTGCAGTTATTTGTTTTCTTTTCTCTAAACATAGTATTTTCCCTTGTTATGCACGAGACACACCTTCCTGATAATCATCAAAAGAAAACAGAGAAAAGAAAAGGGAAAGATCTTAAACATTTGTGCTTACGACTGGCAAACCACGCTTGCTCAGATCGGATCAGAAGTTCAAGATCTGCCATGTTTGCTAACTGACATTGAAATCAGCCGAGGTCACGCGAAGGCCTAATTTAACTCAAAATTATTACTAAGTTTCTCAAAAATTGCTTCCCGACAACAAAAGCTGTTAGAGTGTATTTCATAAACTGATAATGATAACTTTATCACTTTAACTCGGGTTGTTGGGGCTGATTAGGTCCTTAGCAAAAGATATACTACAGTCGTCAGCCACTACAGTCGTCAGGTGAAGTGTATTCTACTGACAGCAACTTGTTCTCTATTTACAGATTCCTCTAAAACCCGCTGTGCTTCTGGAGTTGTTAGTTTGCTCAAATTACTAATTTGAAGGTAAGACAGTATTTTTATGAAATTTATAAGTCGTAGATAGATTACACAAGTTTTTAGTTTGCACTTGAGACAGAAAAGATTGTTTGTTTCAACTTATCTATCGATTCGAGACATCAAGTTATGTTTGAGTTCAATGATTTAGGAGATAATTTTCGGATGCCCGATCGTGCAAACCACCCATAGAATTTAACCGTCGTTGCTGTGCAACGCAAATGGTGTCACAGCATGTGGGGTGCTCGACAGTGAGTTCGACTGCAACTTGTGCCAAACTGTGCACCATTAGAAATTGAACGGCGCAAGTGATGGCTACAACCACTGCATAAAACCAGAAGAGTTAAACACGAACTAGATCCCATTGAGACATCATTCTCCATTAGACGTTTGCGTTGCAACAAGGGGTGAACACGCAAACACACTGCGCCTACATCCGTGAAGATGAGGATCAGTCAGCGTGTAAGCATTTCTCCTTCCGTCCGTGGCGTACAGTGAACAGTTTTGAAACAGAAGGCCGCTCTCAGATTGCGCCAAGAAAAAACGCCTCCAGTTGGCCATATCTTAAGGTTTAATTTGGCTGCACTGACATAAACTCGTACGCATATTCTACTAGGCTTTCGATGGCATAGTTCAGTTTTATATTTCTGTTCTCTAGTTTATGACTTACGGGGAACAGTGAAATTGAAGATCGTTGCATGTGAGCTCTGACTGTTTGCCGGCCGCCTTCGAATGAGCTGTCCCGACATGCGAACGAGAACGCGTACATGCATTTCTTGTGGATACGAGATTGATAGCGGTGGGACACCCGTCTCGCACCCGATTCATCACGTAACTATATACAATTTGGATTGACTTCTATAGTAAGTTCAACAATCGCAAGCGAACTCTTGTTGCACTCTTTCAAAGAGTCAGGATCGCGTGATTGGATAATTCAATATATTTTCCTAGTTTGAGGCAGCTGCGTAAATCATTTTTGTCCTGTGCCCTGCAAGAAAAGCAGTGTTGCAGTTATTTTCTTGAATATACAGCCTGAAATTGATTGCTTATTTTGCACAAAGTGTTGCTGGAGTTAATACCTGTGATTGTTTCTGTTTGATCGCCAGAATTCGTCACAAGGCAATTCTGGGATTTATAAAACCTATTTTAATGCTACAACTTTATAAATATGACTGTGTGTTTCCGTTCCAACTGCGGTCAGTGTAAAACGCACACTGAGTAAAAAATGCAGACTGAAAATACAGCAATCAAGTTTGGAGGAAAAGCGGCGTTATCATACAAAACGTGTTCCAACAAAGTTCTCTCAACTCTTGAGTGACCACCTAAATTTGAGAACAGTCGGCCCTTTAACCCGCCAGACTTCTGTCTGCTAACTTCTCGTGGGAGAGCACAAGGGTATGAAAACAACCGTTTGTAAAAGGTTGATTTCAGCAACGCCTTTCTGTATGGGGTTACAACGACATCGTGCGACACTATAGATGTACCATGGCATGACCTCCACTCTGTACATGGCGGAATTTTAAGGCAACTTGAACTTTTCCAATCTCATACAGCTTGTGAAAATCTAGTGAAGTGGTCACTCGAGAAATATCACAGTAAACGGCCACACTGTTCTACGGTATAGTGTTTTTCTTGCATCGTTGCAAAACCCAGATCAGTAGTGCAATTGCCTATTTTCTGGTATATAATTCAACAGGAAATGCAACCAAAGCTGTTCATTTCAGCATTTAAACAGGGGTTTAGTGATAATGAAATCGAAAGGCCCAAAATAGAAGTTGCCAACTCACAAAATTGACTGTTGACCTGTCCATAGATTCCGTCAAGAACTGCAAGTGGTGCTGGAAACACAATCAACAGCTAAGCGTCAGTGAACCACGAGGGTCGAAGTTTTAGGGTTTGTTTTATCTTTTACTTTTGTCTTCTGTCATCAGCGCAAAACTCCGACATCAAACAAGTGTTTTTAGTCTCACGGTAGTGTGGTAATGTTCCTCATTGAATGCCCGTTCGTCTGCAGATTCCGTCAAGCAAGCAAGTCCTGTGTATTTCTACAGCTATTGCGATGTAGTTAAACCAAACTTTATTAGTAAGTATTGGATAATTTACTTCATAAAACTGCTGCGCTTTTCAGCTATGATAATTTTAATGACCATGCACGGGCGGGGCATGAAGTAGACACATAGGGCCGGTCGCACTATGGAGGTTTAGTCGATATTGATAACTCAGCATCAAGAGCAATACGATGGTTTCTTCACTGTTTGGTAGCAACTTGCTGGCATATATTTCTGGTGACAAGCGCTGTTTGCACTTCAATTGATGCAAATGTCGATATTTATTTGGCAAAAGTTACGAATGCGACCAGAACCTTAGCTTCACCGGCAGCATAGTGTTTCGGTCATGCTTCGATCATACTTAGTCATCTTGAAGAATTTGGCGCAGAATAGAAATTGGAACTGATCTGTTGCTCAGCTAAAGAGAAATAGCGTGGAAAGTTTAGCAGTGTAACTTAAGATGTCGGGAAGGATCGGTATGAGATCTTAGGGACCATTGACATATTCACAACCACCCCCACCCCTCCCCTTAACATCAAAATTTTGTTGTTCCATATTATTGGAAACATATGGATATATGGGGATCTTATTCGATCGTGAATTTGATTGAGATTTTAAAGCTAGACTTACAAGTACTTTGGTTTCAGTCTGTGTGTATTTCCTTGGCCGCTGTTGCAAGTTTTGCTCGATCCGCTCGCCCTTTTATTAGTGCACCTGCACTTTTAAAAGTCCAAAATTTGGACCCCCCCATCCCCTCTCCCCGACGTCGAGAGGTAAACTGGTGAATGTGTTGAAGCCCTTTATTTGATGCCATTTCAAAAACGGCAGTTTGGAATTTGTTTTAAAATTGTACGCAAATTTACTAACAGCGATAGTGACGTCGGATGTCGAAACAGAAGCTGAATCGTCGTAGTAAGTACAAGCATTTACACATCATTTATACACTTTTTTTGTGCAGTAATGTTAGAAAATAGGTGAAATGGCGGACGCCAGCCAGACATCCACCGAGGAAGATTCTGATTCATGGGAAACAGCATCTGGATCAACTTCAGAAACATGGGAAACAGCATCAGAAGAAGCTGCCACCTCCGATGACGAGGATGCGACCCAAGAACACGTGAAACGTACGTATATCTACAATTTAGTAAGGTGCTATTCTGTCCAGGTTTTCGGACCAAGAAATGCCCTTTAATTTAGCACTCTGGAGTCTAAATTGAGACCACTTTAAATGCCCCTGAGAATATCACAGGTTGCGGCCAGTTTAGGTCCAGTAAAACGCGGCCAAAAGCTGTGATGATAACTCGTGCTTGGCTGCTATTACAATCAAAGCTATTGTTTTGCAATAAATGTATAGTTAGTGAGAATCTTTTATCCGTGACATTCTAATGATCCAAACGTTCTGTACAGGTGAACCATCTGTTAGAGAGCTAAACAAGTTTGCTCAGAAACTCGCTGGGTGTTGGTATTCTCTTGCAATTCAACTCGGGTTGGACAAAGACGCAGTTGATAACATTGATCTCAACAATGCATACCCGACCCCAGTTAGAAAAGCGTCCCATGCACTGGTGAAATGGCATAACGAATTCTCACACGATGCAACATATGAGAGACTCGCTGAAGCTTTAAGACGAGTAGGCCGTGGCGATCTAGCACAGAGGTTCTGCTCTTATCAGGTGAACTCAAAGGTAAATCTGTGTTTTGGAACAGAAAAATAGTGAATTATGACAACAGTCACGCGAGAGTGTATTTATTAGACCGTTTACAGCCCTCAATTCTCTCCCAAGATCGTGTAAGGCCCGTTCAAACGTCGCGCCGCTGCTGTGCCGAATTCAATGCAAATAAGCAATATCTATTGTTTGAGCTGAGGAAGTGAAAAATGAACGCGATTGAAGCGAGTGGAGGTGCCACGGCATTTATCACTTACTCATACAACCTTGAAGAGCAAAGGACGGCCTGTAAAGAGTATAGTCTGTATTAAATATTTTACAACAAAACTTTATCTAACTCTTGGTTCGTCAAGCGTGCAACTGACGTTTGATTGAAAAAGGTTTACGGATTACGGAATAGGTAATTTCTTGATTTGAGACTTTTCTGTCTTGAATTACCACCAGGAAGTTCATGAAATTACAAAACCAATCGCGAGATTTAGATTGTTGATCTTTTCACGGTAATCACATCACATCAGGTTGTTCTTTTATATTTTCTCGTAGAACGAGGATACAAATGGACAGCATGAAAAGAAACAATGTAAGTTTTTTTTCTTTCCTCCGATAATCCGGCTGTTTTCGCCGGCTATGTAGAAAGGGACTGGAAACGAGACATTTGTGCTTGTTTATACCGCAGTATATATCACTCAGCTCACTTTTCAGCTTGAGAAAACAGACGTCTTTCATTGCGCGCTCGATTCTGTTTTCTCACTCACTTTTACATTTGATTTTTGCCAATATTGTTTGCTTAACTCAGACTGTTCTGCATGGGGGAGAACCGCCTTTTGCAACTGCTTTGAGTTATTTTTGTTTATCATGAAGATATGCTGTGTTGATTTATCCTGCTATTCCACCCTCTCATCAATGCGTCGATGCAGGCAGATTAAATGTAAAAGTTATAACATTGACAATAAAGTAAGAGTTTTCATAGCCTGCACAACAGACGCTTTTCTTTACGGACAGCGCGCGGGAATGGAAAGGAGAGCCCAGAAAAACTTTTCGTCTTTTATGAATCAACAGCACCACCTGCCACATCAACTGCAGATTCTCGGTCACACGAGGAACAGGAAACAAGGACAGTAGAGTTTCCTTTAGGTACAGTACTGTGCTAGGAGATTTCTTTAATGTTAGAGACAAATAAAGATCATAATTTAAATGGAGCAATCTACCCACAGGAGCTGGTTCTGGTAAAAAGAGCGCGTTCTTCGTCATCAGCTCTCATGCACCGGAGCCGCAGAGAACCGAAAAAAAATCCTAACAACTTGTTTGTATTGGACAACAGAATCAATTTATCTGAATACACCATTATTCCTATAAAACATTCTTTAGGTGTTGTATCTTGCTTAGACAATGTTTATTCAAAAGACTGTAAATAGGGTTCAGACTTCCCTTCATTTCTTTTAACAGCAAATAAGATTTTTACCACAACACACTAGTTTCTCGCTCTCTGATTGGTCAATTTACCGTAGTAAATAAGAGTCCAGACAACGATGCTGACGCCAGTTGACGCCAGCATGTTACGCTTTGCAGCGAAATACAACAAAAGTTTCCTGTGTATTTCTAAATATTGTGGTAGAAAAACAAATGTGAGGCGAAGCGCCTCGTGAGTCCACAACATTTTGACTATGTGATGACGTAAATCGTGGTAAATAAGAGTCCACACCACGGCAAACCAGTAGATATTTATTAAGTTGAACTATTGGAGTTTTTCCTTTTGGTAAAACAGCTTACCCGGTTCCGGTTTTCTGATCGTTTGATAAGCCGTACAATAAGCCACTTTCGAGGAAAATTCATAGCCTTTTTCACAGGTTCTTATCCAGTAGAGTGTTGCCTCTGTTTCAAACGAGGTATAGTGCGAAACCATTCCTATGAAAATTACTTCTCATTTTTATGCAAATCAAACTCATTTTCATAAGAAAGGTTGCGCTATAGACCTCGGTTTGATAAAGAGGCAACAGACATCTCGGAGATGGTCTATCAATATTTAAGCACTTGTTTACATCCTTATTCCAGTAATATTGATTCTGTGGCTGTGGTAAATAGGCTATTTGAAGGGTTAAGGACTCGTTTTGCTGCTGATGCAGGGAGAATTGAAAGCGTATGGATCGGCGGCCAGGAAAATTAACCCTTGGCTGTTGTAAGTTGGGATCAGTGGAGCTTCGATTGTAGGTGTCTGTAATAACAGTCTAGTTCAGTCGTCTTTGAATTTTACACTTTTGCTGACTCTGTTAGAACCCAGCTCCCCACCTCAGAATGTCACAGCTCGTAGCAATGGTCCAACAAGTATTCTGGTGCAGTGGGACGAAGTGCCGCTGGATGACCGAAATGGATTTATTGAAAGATATGTCGTGGTTTTTAAAGAAGTAAAGACTAGCAGAGAGGAAAGGAGGTCAGTGAATGCTCCAACTCAGCATTTGGAACTGAGTTCACTAGAGAAATTCAGCAAGTATGACATCCGTGTGCTGGCTGTTACGGCCGCTGGACCTGGACCAGCAAGTTCTGTCCTGACAGTGATGACCGATGAAAAAGGTAAAGCTATAATCCTGTTCTCTATACATTACAGGATTTTCCAGTTCTACAGCAACTGCGCCGTATATATTTTGTTTCCTTAACCTGAAGATGTGTCTCCTCAGAGCATTTTTGTAACCCCCTTCCCTAAATAGAAATCAAAAGGCTTTCTTCTGAATAATGGTGTCGAACAAAAGGCCATTTGGTGACGACAATAGGCCCCAGCATGGCTTTAGATAGTGTATGTGGCCACCAAGCTTTAATCTTCACACACACACGTAACTGTCCTAATCTCTCTTCTGACTAATCTTTGCCATTACCGATCCAATCGAAACGTTAGCTTATCAATGCATGCATTCATTTTCAGTGTAGGTACATAGAAACCAAGAAGCATCTTCTATAGAACGTTAACTCGAGTTAGTTTGCGAATAGTTATAGTTTGTTGAAACTTTCTTTGCAGGTGTTCCATCTGAACTTGAGCTTGACAATTTGTCTAAAAAAATTACGCTGTGCTGGAAGTCAGTTGGCATCCAACTTGGCTTGGGCCAAGAAGTGATAGACAACATCACTGCTAACAATGTTCAAAACCCTCGACCTGAGCAGAAGGCCTATAGCATGCTTATAGCATGGCGAAACCAAGGAAGCACTTCAACATGCGATAAACTTTCAAAAGCGCTGAGATGTGAAGAGAAATATGATCTGGCCCAAATGTTCTGGACTGTACAGGTAATGATGCAGTGAATGGTTTTTAACCAGGGCAAGAAGAGTTCTTTAAGAGAGTGTGATCGTCATTTTGTGCAATAAGTCCCTCAGTGTAGCTGAACTTTGTATTTTCTCTTTCGAGTGGCTTGCAAGTAGTTTTATTCCCGTGTATGTTTTTTCCTGCTATTTTGTACAAAAGTATTTTTTTATCTTTATTTTTTATTTTTATTCTTTTTTTTTTGTAGAGTGCTGATGGACATCAAGTGGCATTTGGAAGTGTTGCAGGTACTGATGATTTTGTTTCCTGGGCTATCATTATAGATCATCAGAATAATCATTTCGTAAATTGAAGCATTGAAAGTAACGTTCGCTTTTCAATATATTTTAGCTCTTTCACATGTTTCATTAAATACTGACCGCCACATGTAAATGTTTAAAAACTTTGGTTCGTGCGATTTTTGTCACATACACTTAACACTTATATTTGAAATTTTATCATGCAGTTCCATGCAGCTACGTCATCCATTTTTATGCCTGCTAACCGTTTAGCTCAATCTCTTAGTGAAAAATTAGTCGTTTTAGGTCCGATGTAAGCCATGGGGCGTAACCTTTTCGAATTTTTCGTCTCCTTCCGAGATGTTTGTCTGACATCTCCAAAAACAATTTCTTCCAGAAATCCCAGGCTTGTTGGGATCGTCATGCATTATAATGTCCTCGTGGGTCTTCACTAAAAGCCTTAGAATCAAACTTTTAAATTGTTCGCTTTCTAAACTGATTGGTCCATTTTTAAGTACATAGAGCTTTCTTAGGCTGTATATCAGACTGTGGTCGCTGATGCCCAGGTGTGCTGCGTTAAATGATGAATTGTTTACTTTTGTATCGAGACGACTTCGTAGCGCCAAACCTTGCTGAAACCGAGAACTCTCATGAGCCCGAGTCACCCTTGTTAAACGCTCCCGAACTAAACACACCTTTGCTCCAACAAAATAACGTTCAGCTATCGTTTTACTTAGGCAGTGTTTATGCAACGTAAATAAACATTTTAGTTTTTACTTCCTTTCATTTTCTTTTTTGTCAACAAATAAGATCTTTGAAGCCCTTTTGGTAAAATGTCCGCTCTCTTAAACAGTTCTCCTAGTGGTTTTCCTAGTGACATATTCCTTAGTATGTTTCCCATAAAAAAACATAGGTCCGCAAAGCGTACGTGAAGCTATTTGCTAGTTGATGATAGTCTATGATAGGTAGTTCGTGTTACAACGGGGCACGAACTATCATCGAATATTATCACCGTTTGATCGGGGTTTTACACTATGTTCTACTATGCCAGCTACGTACTATGCATGACCAAACACAAATGCACAAACATGACAGTTTATTATATGATTATTTTGAGATGATCGACATAAAAGGAGGAAAGTATAGCTTGCCAAAATATTTCAAGTCGTTCTGTAAATTTCTGCGAGGTAAGCCAGACTTTGACTCGTTCTAGTAGTTTCGTATTAACGTAACACACTCCAGCCAAACAAACCTGTTTCTCGTGCTCTTCGAACGGTGGTGAAATAGATTCACAGTAAAATTTCCTGTCGACTTTTCAGTCGATTTTTCATTAGCGACAAAAGCCGCTAGAGACAATTTTTGTAAACAAACAACTCAGACAAACCACAGTCGATCTGGTCATGAAATCATGTGTCAACAAACATATCATGCGAGGTAAACCAGATTTTGACTCGTTATAATAGTTTCGTAACGGAACACACTCCAGCCGAACAAACCTGTTTCTCGTGCTATTCGAACGCTGGTGAAAAGGATTCACAGTAAAATTTCCTGTCAATTTTTCATTAGTGACAGAATCCGCTCGAGACAATTTTATAAACAAACAACTCAGACATACCACAGTCGATCTGCATTTGCAATTATGGCATGAAATCATGCGTCAACAAACATATCAGCGAACGCAAAAAAACTCGGAATAAGCTTTTACCTTTGCCAAAACATATGTCATGGTCACACCATACAGCTGTGTTCCTTCTTTTGTGAGCGGAGCGTATATTCGCAAATGTGTCCAGAAATGTCGCTCTAAATGTGAATCTGTGTCGCCTGTTTGCCAGATACTACGGATATGTCAGCCGGGGCCTGAAGGAGGAGCAGATTTCCACATGCAACCAAAGAATCGGCAACGCTCACAGCCGCCATTAAATAATGACTTCCACGTGCGAGAAAGCCAATTATATTTAGAAAACCCCTCCCCGGAGAGGTAATTTAGCTTCTGACATTCTGTCGCAAAGTTATAACATTAGCACGGAAACCCTTCACTGGAAATCTCTCTGTGCATTCTTTGTGTTAAGTAGATAATAAAAGACAAACTTTCTCACAGGACCTGTACCACGGCGGCTTTTATATGGATAACACTTCATGCTCCTCCCCACTCAGTAGTTTTTGCCCCCTAGAGGGGGAGCATTTTAATGACCTAATGAGATGGGCCGAACGGCGATTCAACTATCGCCCAAACGCCGACATAGAAGCTATTTGCATATTGCAAATAGCTTCAAAAATTAAATCACGACTATGGGGGACTACGATTTTAATATGCCTGATAAATTACCACAAATTACACATGAAAGAAACAGAGAATAAACGTTATTGCTCATCAGTGGCAATCTCGTTAGTACTGGTTTCCTCGGCTCGATTTACGAACAGTGGAAAATTGTAACTTTCCATATTTGTTTTATTAGAAGTTACATTTCAGATCGCCAAAATCTCTAAAAATCGAATAAATCGCTAAATCAAATCGTTGCTTAGTAAACGTAATGTACACAGGACACACTTCGGGTAAATTAGGCCACATAGTTTTAATATCATTTCAGAAATCAAAGCAAAGTATTGTTTCAAAGCATCTCTTATATCAGAAACTTCACACAGTAAGAAACTCAAAAAACCTTCGCCAGGTATTGTACTGAAGACTAAAATATCATCGGAACACATGTCGCCAGAACTATATAACAAAAATAAGCCTCATGAAAATCCAAAAGGAGAAAACAAATGCATATGGCAACATAGCAGGTTCAGTTTGAATGACAAACTTTTATAATGATAAGCGTCATGACTAACAGATGTGCCGAGCAATACTTTAAAGACTCTTATCACTGCAAGCTACCCCCAATATTTCTTCAGACTATAATTTGCAATGGAAAAAAACCATAACTTAAGAGAGAAAAGTTCAGGTATAAAAACAATTTTTTGTTTCAAAAGTGCTTCGAAAACTTCGATATGGCTATTTTTTCACGTTTAAACCTAGCAAAAAAAGACTATTTGCGGCGGAAATTTTGGATCATGACCGAGAAAATAATCCCTAGGTAAAGCTATCTTCTCATATCATGCAAATAATCTCTGACCCATGCGTACTTGATGATGATGATGATGATGCGTAGCCAATCTCAAGATCTGATTTGGGAGCCAACATTATGACATCATGACAAAAGATAGAGATAAACAAAAACAAACAAACAAAAACAAAGAGAAGCTGATCAACAACTTCCTGACATGACGTCATGTAAGTACTAGTTCTCAAGCGGACGCTCGGACGTAACTTCTTGCATGCATTTTTGTCGGCTTGTTAAATTGTCAAGGTGTAGCTCAAGCTAATCATTATGTTTTACTTGATCAAGGACTATGCAAAGATTTAAAAAAATGTAGTTTTGGGCTGATGATACTCAGTTCTCCTAACAATACTTTGCTATGGACAAAAAGTACCTAAAAAGGACCTTGGCGTAATATTAGACACAATTTTATCCTTCAATGATCATGTCACTACCTTAGTATCAGATCTCATGGGAAAGCTACGTATGATAAGCAGAATTAAGCACCTCCTAGACCAATCGACATTATTTACTGTAGTTAATTCACTAGTTTTTAACAAGTTAATCTACTGTTTCTCAGTATGGTCTGGCACCAGCAAATATAACGTCGCAAAACTGCAACTTGTGCAAAATTTTCCAGCTCATTTACTTTCAGGCAATATCTTATCATATTTAAACAGCAAATATAACATCGCAAAACTGCAACTTGTACAAAATTTGGCAGCTCGATTACTCTCAGGCAATATTTGATAATATTTCATCTACACTTAAGCAGTATCCAATATCTGACCTCCTTTACATTAAAGACGCCGTACAAATGTTCAAATACACGAATGGCCTGGTTCCCAGTTATATCAAAAATTTGTTCATTAATTACATATCCCACGTGCACAGTTATAAGACTAGGAATGGTGACTGTCTACAATTCCATTCGTGTCAGGCTGCACTAGCTCAGAAATCGTTTGTGTATCGTGGCGCTCGTACCCGGAATCCTATATCCAAAAGGATAAGAAGTTTTAATTCCGCAAGTTTTTTTAAGAGTAAACTTAAAGCAAAGCTAATAAACATTTGGCTCAACGTTTGTCCATAGCTACAGTAGTTTGTAGATTTAGCTTTTTTTAACCCTTGGCCATTTATATACATTACATATATTTCATTGATCCTATCTTTTGCTTGTAAATTAGATATGAAGAACCCTGGGGGGAACCTAATAAACCATATTGTATTGTATTGTACACAGGTTGTGAGAATTAGATTAATTCTTGGTTTGCAATCAATCCTCAGAGACTCAGAATACAAAGATATCACGGCCATGTTGGTTCCGAGTACAGTAGAAGCTAATGAGCAATCTTTTAAAAAGTTCATCCACTTTCCTCACCCCCCCCCCTCCCCCCCCCCCCCTCCTCGGTAATTATTGTCTATGCTCACATTCCAGTCAATGTACTGTAGTATTATAATTTCTTTTCTGCTCTTTTAGGACCCAGCTTCCCACCTCAGAATGTCACAGCTTGTAGCAATGGCCCAACAAGTATTCTGGTGCAGTGGGACGAAGTGCCACAGGATGATGGGAATGGAATAATCAAAGGATATGATGTGCTTTTCACAGACTTAAGGAGTGGCAAAAAGGACATCAAGAGAGTGAATGCTCCAGCTACACGTTTGGAACTGAGTTCACTAGAGAAATTCAGAAAATATGACATCAGTGTTCTGGCTTTTACTGCGGCTGGAACTGGACCAGCAAGTTCTGTCCTGACAGTGATGACTGGTGAAAAAGGTATAATTAACCTACAATCTTGGTCATCCTTGATTATACATGGTGAATATCGCCCTGGGAACACTGGCCAAATTGACTAAAATTTTCCCCTGCCCCCTCCCCTTACTCCTAATGAGGGCACAAAGCACAAATTCAACATTTAAAGGGGGGGAGGGGGGGGGGGGGGATCAGGAAGTTTCCTGTTTTAAAACATAACCAATCAACTGGCAATTAATGAGTGGGATGATAACAATCAATTCCCAAAACTATTTTCGTTTCCACTTCAGCAATCTCTTGGAATTTGATCATCCCAAATTATCATTGACACAGCAGGGCTGACTGGCCAGGTCTTGTCTGCAAGAAGTTCTCGTTTCACAGAGTTGAAAAACCACAGCAGATTTAGACTTGAGCTTCTGCTGACCCAGTGAAAAGTATATCTTATCTACAGTAGGTTTGCCCAGTTGTCATGAACACTTTAATCTCACTTGTTTTGGTCTAAACTCACTTTCTTATGGACTACAGTATATGCTACAGCTGTCATATTTTGTTTCAACTGCACATAAAAACAAAACTTATGTTTTGTAATTTGAGCCCATGTTATTACAATGAAACAGATATTATTTCCTGATGATAGAGGCAACCATGTTATGTCATAAGTATAACGTAGGGGCAGGCACCTGGAAAATTCAAATAAGTTTTGTAGACCAGAAAATAAGTCACTTCGGTACATGGTATCTATTGCATAAGTCAAAACTAAAATTTAGCAATACATGTAAATTTAAGAATCAACAGGGAGCATTTAAGAGAGAAGGTTGTTTTCCAGTCAATTTTCCACGTCACTGTCCCAATAATCTGATAGTCAGAGTGACCTATTAAAGACTGCTACAGGTATTTACTTCATTTTAATTAAGTTACAGCAATTAATATGAGCTGCTTCTTAGATGCATACTGTATAATAACTTTCGACTTGTTACATTCCAGAGCTTGACCAACTTAGATGCCAACTGGCTGAGTTCTATGAGGAAAACATGTGCAGAATTCAGGTGGCACCTTGGGACCCAGATGACACAGTGCATATTGATGAAGTTTACACACGACTTTCATGGAGCAGAGAAAACAAGCAGCTCAATGTCACAGAAGAGCAAGAGCTGAATGACTATACTGACATTTTTCTTTGTTCAAAAGGCAGTGCTAATCCTAAAAGGATTGTTGTTTATGGACAAGGAGGAATTGGCAAGTCAACATTCACTCAAAAAATGGCAGTCGATTGGGCTAGAGGAGAGGTAGAGGCACTAAAGAAGTTTGATCTGTTGTTAGTCATCAAGTTGAGGGATGTCTGTGGTGAAGTTAGAGATCTCAAAGAAATGATTGTGCAATCAGGACTCTTACCTTGTGAAGAGCCTGCTCAAGTGGACTGTTTGTTGAAATACATATCTGAAAATCAAGACAGAGTTTTAATCCTCTTTGAAGGCTTTGATGAGTATGATAAAACAAGAGATGCTCAATCAGATGTGTATAAGATTATAACAGGAAAGATGTACAGAGGTTGTCATGTAGTGGTGACCACCAGGCCAGTCAAGTTAGATGAATTGAAGAAGTTCATGCAAGCTCAGTGCAAAATCAAGGGATTCACCTATGAGGACATCAGAAAGTTTGCTTCCAAGTATGTTGGAGAAGACCAGTGTGAGACCTTCATGAAGTACTTGAGGAGTCAAGGCCTTATGGACATGGCATCAATTCCACTGATGTTACTCTTTTTGTGCCTGCTTTGGAAAGAACATAGTGATCAACCTCTCCCCAGCACAAGAACCCAGCTTTTTCAAAAAGTAACACAGTGTATCATTGATCACTGCCATGCCAAACAGTCTCCTGATAATCTGAAACCCATAGAAGAATGCAGTGAGACATTGTGTAAAATTGGCAAAGTAGCATTTCAAGCACTGCTTCAGGATTCTTTGGTGTTTAACACAGCCCTGCTATCCAAGGAAGTACTAAGTGATGATATTGTACGACTTGGTTTTTTGTCAATGTCCAAAGTCCAGCACCAGCGTTCCAAGTTAATGGCTTCATTTTTTCACAAGTCTGTTCAAGAATTTCTTGCTGCCTGGTACATTGCAAAACAGCCTATTTCACAGAGGATAAGTGCCTTAGAATCCCTACAAGACTTTAGTACTGTTAAGAACTTTCAAGCATTTCTTGAATTTGTTTGTGGCTTGTCAGCTAATGGTGCTAATGCTGTCTTCTTGCACCTTAAGAAGGTCAGAGAGAAAGAGAGTCTGGTACCAAACTGTGACGTCGCAAGATGGTACTTGGACTTTGACAGTAATCAAATAGAGTTTCAAAAATTGTGCCTCAGAATGTTTTGGAATTTGGACTGTAAAGAAGCCTCTGTGGGAGCATATTTTGACTGTGTGGGCGGAGTGGTGCAGCTTTATAGTACGAATACGGATATGTTCGAGAAAACAGTTTGGATCAAAGACTCGGGGGTCGAAATGCTTACGTTGCTGCTTCGCCACGACAGATTGGTTCAGCTTCAATTCGTCTTTGGTAAGAGCGATCCGGACAAAATGAAAGTCATGGAAGTGTTTGATCAAGAGGATGTCAGGACGGTAACATGGGCATCAGGTGGTCAATCGTTCGTGAAAGGTTCAGAGTTATTTGAGAACACAACAGAGCCACAACAATGGCTCCTAGCAAAACAAGGAAATCGGTTCTTAGTATTAAGGAAGGAAACTGTGCTATACCTTTGTTATGATGCATCCAGTGATGTTTCTTTCACACCTGAGCTCGTTCGCCTTTTTCAGCCTGCAGCTTCAGACCAGAGTCGTTCAGAAGGCGAAGCGTCCGAGCCTGAAAACAGTCAGGAATTTGACATACATCAACAATCCAGTGCTATAGAAAATGAGCTGCCTGTACACGCGTTGTCATTTATCACTAAAGCTCGTTTTGAGTGCGTTCCGGAAGATACAGTTTTGGGTGAAATACTGAAGAATGCTCCATACTTAACTTCGCTGCATTTATCAAACAATCCCTTTGGAGCTGGAGTGAGTGTTCTCGCCAGTCAACTGGAAAATCTTCCAGAGCTGCAGGGGTTGGACCTGGTCAAGACAGAGATGAGTGAAAGAGAAGCCGCTGACCTGTCAAGAGCGCTGGTTCATATTCCACACCTGACGTATCTTTTGTTGGGTTCCAATCCCCTTGGAGCTGGAGTGAGTGTTCTCGCCAGTCAACTGGAAAATCTCCCAGAGATGAAGGTGTTGAACCTGGAGAACACAGAGATGAGTGAAAGAGAAGCCGCTGACCTGTCAAGAGCGCTGGTTCATATTCCACACCTGACGAGTCTTCGGTTGGGTTCCAATCCCCTTGGAGCTGGAGTGAGTGTTCTCGCCAGTCAACTGGAAAATCTTCCAAAGCTGAAGAAGTTGTACCTGATGAACACAGAGATGAGTGAAAGAGAAGCCGCTGACCTGTCAAGAGCGCTGGTTCATATTCCACACCTGACGGATCTTGATTTGGATGACAATCCCCTTGTTGGTCGTGGCGTCATTTGTTTGGCTGAGCAGATAGTGACCCATGTGCCTGAGCTTGAGCAGCTGTGGCTTGACAACACAGGAATGGATGACGAGTGCAAAGCTGCTCTAGGGAGAGCCAAGCAAGACAGGAAAAAAGCGGGAGGCAAGGATATGACCGTGAGTATACTGACATGTTACATATGACTTTTATTGACCCTTCAATGCCCAAATATCCAAATCCTAAATACCTTAACCTGACACAAAAAAAAAGTCAACCAGGAGGGAAAGATTTCAGAGTGCTTGTGAATACAACAGTTGTGATAAAATACATGGCTTTTGAATCAGTTGATATTGTCGTTTTAGTTGTTTGAATAGTTTTCAAATATTCCTTGAATTTGAGAAGACAAGAACAGCAAAATGTGGATCAAAGACGAGTGAGGAGGCTTGCAAAAGTTTGTTGTACATTCAGTCAAGGTTATCGTAATAATACCTTTGCGAGTGTCTGCCGCTATAAAGCATTTTGAAAGGCTGTAGCATGGAAACCTTTACACTGTAGAAAGTATGGTTTCAAACAAACTTGCTTTCATAAAGAAAGACATTTTATAGCTTAGTTTTTAGCAGTGGAATTCAAGCGACGGTATGAAAATGATAATACTAAAAGTTTACAGGCGTTCATATTTTCAATAATTTCGGTGCTGGGTTTTGCCCTGTATTGAAATACTACATACAATTTGTGAATCTCTTTGTATAAACTAATAAATCTCGTGGAGACCCACGTACAGTATTTATACGATTTATACGATGGCCGTTGTACGTACTGGTGATGCTGATCCGAACCGTTTGTATCAATCAGAGCTGCGAATTTAGTAAATTTTATTAGACTGAGATAAAAGCTAGAGTTGGTAATTTTAATCAAAGAATGACACATTCATTTCCTTTGAAGCAACGTTGATTTGACTTCTTCCTAGTTTAGCCAATGAGGTAATGAGAATGTTGCTTCTTTTTATATCACACTGTCAAAATATTGCTTTTTATAATTTTTCTGTGTGTGGTTCATTGACTAACATACATGTATGTGGACAATATTGTCTCTCATAACAGATTACTGTTGACGGTGTAAATGGAGAGCGGAAATATTTGTGAACCCAGACCACAGATCCTGCAAAAAGAAGAAATGCTGGATATTGCTGGGCAAGCCCAATCTGTTGCAACTGCTACAGCTAACCAACCAGACAAGACAACTTCATGCCTTCAGTATCAATCAATTTCCAGCTGTATACAGCAGTCCCAGTATCTTAAGCAGCCACGTTGTGGGTTCTGTGTCCTGGTCATGAACTTTGCAGTGCAAAGTAAGTGTCATGTTCTGAGAAGTACAGAGTTAGAAATGGATCCTTTCTAACATTTGCATCATTACATCATGCAGCCATTTTCACACTTCATGCACAGTTCGCGAAGTGCAGATGTTCTGGTAGGCCACTTGTTATACAGTAAAACTTGGCGAGCAAAGTGGAAAACTACTTCTTTGGTCATAATGCAATCAAAGCCCGCTATTTTGAAGTCTCACAGGGCATGAAAAGAAGTTCGAAATAGTGGGGTTTCAAAATAACCAGGCTATAGTCAAGCTAATCCAAGGAGATTTGGCTTGACTTCAAGTTCAACATGTAGAAACAAAACCAAGCTCAGCAGAGATATTTACTTTACATAGACTCTTTTATGTTAGGAGTAAAAAGTGCTGACACAAAGTAATACAAAGATAATTTTACAGAGAAATTATTTTGCAGCTTTTTGCAGCTACAGTATATGTTATATAGGTAGTGTTGTTCTAAGTTGACCTCTGCAATATTATCAACAGAACAAGAATTATTGGCAATTTTGTGCCCCACTACCCACTGCGGCCACTTGCAAATTGAGAAGAAATTGACTTTTTAGCAGTTGGATACTGTAGCCTGGTATTGAGTGAGTTGACTCTGGTCAGTTCACAGTTAGTACAGGACGTGAAACTTGTATTGAGCAGATCCCCTATTAACGGGCACCTTCTATTAAGCAGACACCAGCTCAGGTCCCAAAGTTTTCTTTGCATGTTTACTGTAAAACAAACCTGTTTTCAATGGACACCTCTATTTTAGCAGACACGGACACCAAAATTGAGCAATTATTTTGTTACGCGAAACCTATATTAGGGGACATTTCGAGTATTTTTAGAGTGTATTTTTATTAGATTGTGAGATTACTATCCAACTTGCCTCTTGCAAAAGATTGGTGATAAATTATGTCAAACAGCAATCAACGATCAAGGGGCACCTCACTCGTTTCTCTGGCTATCATGACACAATTTGTCAGAACCTGTATTAAACAGATGCTAGCTAGGGTCCCAAGGGTGTTCGCTTAATACAAGTTCACTTTGATATAATGTAATCATGTAGATTTTTGATGGGAACATTTGAGCTGAACTTATTTTAAAGTTTTATAACAGGAGTAAGAGGTATCCTCTACTTCACTACAGAAGCATATAATCAACATTTTGTATCACAGAAGGCAAAATGTAAGATTGACTTTGTTGATCAGGAATCATTAGCTGCATTACTGTTCATATGCACATGCTGTGATACTGTTTCATTGTTGTTTCTTGCATGACAGTGAACTAGAATGGATTGTTGGACAGTGTTAATACAGCAAAACCCAGCTATCTCAAACTCTCAAATAGTTTGAGATAGTGGGGATCGAAATAGTGGGGTTTTACCAAAGGGAAATTTCTACCAACCTCTTTACCGAGGGAAATAGCTAATTCTAAATTGGTGCAAAATTGTTGTTGTTGGAAATCAGATTCTGCTTGAGATAGCGGTGAGTTTGAGATAACCAAGTTGGAGATAGTGATGTTCTACTGTATATTTCTCTTGAAGTCATAAATAAACAACAAAGATTTTAGTAATCTGTCTGCTGTCTGTGTGTTGTGAGAATAAAAAAATTGAAAAAGTGACAAAGGGATTTTTTTAGTTAAATAGTGCTGACCCTCAAAGAGCAGGAGGGGGAGGCACTTCTTATGATTGGCCACGGTATGTGGAGGCTCCACCAAAAAGGGAGGGAGGGGTGGGGGGGCTTTTCAAGCCTCGAGCATAAAATAGATATAAAAAAAAACGAAACTTTTTGGTGTTTTAAAGGGTCGGTAAGATCATTAGTGGCCCGTTTGAAAACATTGCTCCAATGCATCCAACATCTCCCCTCCCCTCCCCTCCCCCTCCCCCCCCCCCCCCCCCCCCTCCTGGGGACGCCGGCGCGCATATCACTTGACGCCCCTTTTTAGGATGTGAATTGTTCGAATAAATGCCACACGTGCTCATTTTGTATTCATAAACAGCTCTGTTCGCCAGCTTCGCCTGAGCTGAGATGTTGAGTGGCTTATAATTTTATTTTTATAAGTTTATAATTCTCTAATTCAAAGCCATGCACAGCCGCAAAAATTGACACAAAAAAATTAAAGTGGCTTGAAATACATGTGGAAGGAGTTTGACACAAAACTGTGAGATATATTTCGAAAAATGTTGGAAAACGGAGCATTGGAGATTTAAGCACGTCTTCGAGCACTTTATCATATTTACAGGACAAGTGAATACTTTTAAACGGTCCGCACGATGAGAAAGTATTGAAAAGACTTCACTATGAAATTTGAGTTTGTGGCTTGTTTTGTCAAAGAGCATCAGGTACAGTAAATTTAAATAAAACTTCATGGCAAAATTTAGATGGCCTTATTACCTCCGCTCTTCTGCTCCGACGAATTTGCTTAAACTCGGCCTTGAGATATGTATTAAGTCAGTATAAGCTGATTCCAGAAATTTAACAAAATTATACCAGCAAATTTTTTCACTAGGTACGATTTTGTTCAAATATAGAGTGCACCCGAAATTTCAACGGAGCCAGGGTTCTACCAAATGTGTTAACTCTTACACTCTCAAGTGAACAACCTCAATTTTCTCCTTCAGTTTCTCACTAGACATATATCATATAGAAAGGAGAACTTGGCTTTTGATGGCTTGCTCAGATGAAAGATGATTGAAATAATAATTCTCGCTACTTAACTTTATACAGTAAAAGTTGGGAGAATCTGCATTTTGAGCTTGAGAGTGAAAAGATTAATTTGTCCGCGTTAAACTTATTTGGCTTCAGTGTCAGCTGAAGTTGTCTTCTTCATCAAACGGCGATTCCTCTGTAACATAACCGATGAGGGATCGTGAGGCTTTGATTGTCGTCTATCTCTTGCGCAAATGATAGTTATACTGAGTGTGGCGTCATGCGCCCCATAAACATAGAAATAGGATTAAAACGGCCACATGTTTACACATTTTTCCGTCCATTTCATCCACTCCAGTGCTGAATTGTTTGTTCATTTGCTGCACTTTGTGAGTCTGTCTCGTGTCCTATAACTATTTTTTTCTATTTTATTGTCCATTTCTGCACCTTGTGACTCTGTCTCGCGTCTTTACTGTTTCTCTATCATCAGCATTTTTAGCAATCTGCATAAATTTCCACGCCCTCGTATGTAGTCATACGCCCCCCGAAAGAAAGCTAGAAGTTGAAAGTCTTGGCCCGTCAAGCTTGGATGCGCGCGCAACCTTGAGATTGAATATGAACTAGTGCGGGGCATCCCACCTGAACAATGTTTAGAAAACCTATCGGTGCAACTGAACCACAAGTGGCTAGCTAATTTCACTGCGTTTTTTTAAAAAGGTCCAGTATTAATGTGCAGTTATACAATAGTTCAGTCAAAAGAGTTCCAACTTTTGGCGGCACGATAAAATAATTCCCCCAGTTGCGCTTGGGAGATTCGTCACCTTATAAGGTCATTGTTATTTACTCTGTGTATAGTCAAGCGACCGTGGGTACGGTATCACGGCTTGACAACTCTTACTACTTATAAATAGTTCAGTGTTAAACCATTCAAACATTTTTGCATCAAAGTAAAGGTCATGGTGCAAAAGGAGGTCAACCATGCTCGTGAGGATCAGATGCCCTGGGTACCAGAGGTTTCTCGCTCTCGGAAGCTCCGGCCTCGCCTCCGCAGCCCTCCTCCGCCTGTGGTTTCGCCCCCAGCCCTACGCGGCCGCGCAGCTCGGAGCTTCCGAGAACGAAAAACTCGGTTATCTCGAACTCCTCGCAATAAACTTGGTATAAAATTACCTTTAGTGAGAACCCCGCTATCTCACTTCCCCACTGTCTCGAACTATTTCTCGCTTCCCTTGAGAGTTCGAGATACCGGGGTTCTACTGTTATTATAATTTGCAAATATTCTGCATGGCAGTACCAGATTAATAAAAAAGTTGAACAATAAAAAGTAAATATACTAGCGAAAAATAGGATAAATTTATCAAACAGGTGGAATGGCGCACTCGGTTTGTCTGGTATAAGGTAGACACTATGAAGCACATAGTTCATAGTTCATAGTTCATAGTTCATAGTTCATTTTATTTCCACCTTAAAGTACCATTTACAATTACAGTTAAACCATTTCTGTGGTGGCTTACCAGCAAAAAACCTATCAAAGTTAAGAAGCGCTGGCAAGCCAATCCTTACAAGGAACAAATCTATTTACGTTGAATACTGTAGAATATGTGGAACTAAATAGTAATGTACATCATCATAAATTGGACTAGATTAATAATATTGATGAGACAACTTATTCATCAATTATCTATCGATTGATCCTATAATGTGCGGACATTATTGTATGGAGAGGATAATTTTTTTTTTTTTTACGGAATATTGATATAGAAGGAGATTGTTTAATTTCTAGAGGCAAGGAATTCCAAACTTTACTGGCAGAAAACCTGACACTAAACATGTGCAAGAAGGGATTGAATGAAGAAGCTCATATCAGACCTATCGAACCTTAAGAACAAATTTGGATTCGTTTCTTGCTGTACAATCGGTGGTTTCCAGTTCCGAATTTGTTATTGAAAAATATGTATGCTTTATATATTTTACACGATGGTGTTTGTTTGTTTGTTTGTTTTGTTGTTTAGTTCTGCATTACAAATTGTTAAAAAGGATTGCCTTTTTTTCTTTAGGAGTAGATAATTTAGGATGAACTTCTTTTAACTGAAAATGCACGAAAAAAATAGACCTGATTAAATATCGACCTCACTTTGGGACATATCGACAGTCTATTTAGCACAACGTTTCTTCTTACATGAAGTTCTTTATGATGAAGCGTAAGGTTAAACGTTTTCGTCCTCACTAGTGATGCACTCATGAGGAGCTTTGAGCACTTTGAAAATTCGCTGCATGATGCCACCAAGGTGTTATAAAATGTCAACTACGACTCAAAAAGTCACTGCGGGATGCTACTAACGCGTTAATTCATGATGAATCAGCTGTCAATAAAGACCACAAATAGACCAAATATAGTTTATATTAACTTTACTTTACCAAATACCGCGTCCAGAGCATTTGTTGTCACAAGAGTTCCTGCATGAGAGTGTGCAGTGATGGGTGATTTCGAAAGAGTATTTTCGGTTTTTGCTGTATCCCAGTAAGAACTGGTTTCCTTTGACCATTAGTGTAGTGGACGAAAATGTCGGCCACTGACTTAGCCAGGACTAAGAGTTTCAGTCACCGATAGCGCGAAACCAATGCGCTCCAAATCAAAGACGGAAAATCTTGTTGTTGGAACGTCACTTGGAATGCTCCAAAAACAAAATTTGGAGGGTGGGTGAGTGATGCCTTTGATCAGAAGCCGTTCGAGCAGTCGATTTTGTCACTTGGCGGCAAAAGATGGAAAATGGCGCCAACGTGAACCGACCGCCGTTAAGGAGAAATTTCGGAAAAGCGCGCAGAGGTAATCAGCAGTTTGCAAACTCCTTGGAAGAACTCATCAATAAACGTGTGCTCAAGCAAATACTACGAGAGTTCTCTGCTAAAATTTGGACAATAAGATCTGTACAAGTCACCAGATGGCGTCAAATCAAGGTCTCACTGCGCCAGCTCCTTTCAGAGTAAAATTGGTTTGTCGTTGAAATCTCCGCTTAAACATATGGCATGCCGACGTACAGATATCCGGCCCTTTGACTTATTTACAACGTTGATAATTTTTCTGCTTCGACTTTCATCATTCCGATGATCGTAAAATAAAATACGAGTACCCCCTTGGTGCTTTCTCAGGTGCTCCGCCCGAAAGCAGCAGAAGTTACCAGGTGATTCGCCCGTAAATCTGCGGGGGAAAGTATTTTATTTTCGGACAGTTGAAGTTATTCATTAGCGATATCTGTCGACAATATTTTAAACTCACCCGTGAAATAAAATTCAAGTACCCCCTTGGTGCTTTCTCAGGCGCTTCGCCCGAAAGCAGCAGAAGTTATCAGGTGATTCTCCCGTAAATCTGCGGGGTAAAGTATTTTATTTTCGAACAACCGAATTTATTCATTGGCAATATCTTTCCGACATTATTTTAAACTCAACCGTGAAATAAAATTCAAGTACCCCCTTGGTGCTTTCTCAGGTGCTTCGCCCGAAAGCAGCAGAAGTTACCAGGTGACTCGCTCGTAAATCTGCGGGGGAAAGTATTTTATTCTCGAACCATCAAAGTTATTCAGTCAATATATCTCCAATAGGGTTTTAACTAAATCGTCCCAGCTATGACCATGAAACAATCAGGTACGTCCACACGCCGCGGCGGAGCCCCTCCTTGAGCGGTCATTGCGTAAGAAATCCCCATAATCAGGGCAGTACAAATGTACACACAGAGATAAACAAAATTGCATTTTTCAGTTGGTTGAAGCTCGTCGTGTTTGGCTCTTACAAATGACTTCAATATTCTGGGAATGGCAATATACGATTGTTTTTCTGTGCCGCCTTTTATCAAGTACGAGTTAACGCGCTCTTCTGCACGTATGCTGAGATGGACGACCGATGTGGGAAAAGTCTCTTTGGATTATTCTTAGCACCTTGAAGATGACAAATGTGCATTTTTTTAGTTGGCCTAAGCTCCTCATGTTCCTATTAAAAAGGTTCACCCGCTGGGTTTAGCTTTAATTGTGTAAAACATCTCCTTGGACAAAATCTCCGGCTCATGCTGAGACGGGGGCCGATGTGAGAAAAACCCCTTGGGACTATTTCTATCAACTTGAAGGTGATAGAAATGCATTTTTTAGTTGGTCTAAGCTCCTCATGGATTGGTTGGTTCAATTGCGTCATGTTGATTTCTGCTTGATTCTTCTTGGTTTTACAACAGAAAACAAGGGAAGACATTGCCCTTCTAAAATCCGCTATGATGGAGTGGAAGGACAGAAACGAGAGTAGGACGCGCCGAAAAAGTACGAATGTCATCACAGGAAGTATGTTGCAACCCAGAGAAGTAATAAGCTCTTTAAGTAGGTCTTGGTAGTGATTTGATGCAGTTGGAACGGTCGGAATATAGCGTAAAGTCTCTCCAGAGAAATTATAGTGAGCGTGAAGATCGAAGCAAGGCCAAGTGTCATGTCCACGATGACGAATGGATAACTGGACACCAGCAAAGCAAGGCGCAGTAAGTACATGGGGATTGCTAACAATCCAACCAACAGATCAGTGACAGCCAAATTAATCAGAAAGATGTGGGCGCGCGCACGTTTAGCGACGGGAAGCCTCCTGAAGGAAGCGGTTGTCAGCGAGTTTGCTGTTACTATGGCAATGGCTGTCAATAGACCGCTGTCCATGACGTTTTTAGTAAGGTCTGGAGACTTGGTCGCACTGTGGACGAAAAGTTGTTCATCTTAGGAGCAGGATCAACTATTTTACAAAAAAGGATAGATTTTGGTGAATAAAATAGAATGGCGATTTGTCTGATCAACAGAATTGACTTGGAGTTTAAAAAATACATCCAAAAGTTTGCTGGACCAGGAAAGTCAGTGCATCGAATCCCATACTAGACTGTTGCGAGTTAAGTGAAACAATTGGCTGCAGGCAGATGATAATCGAGATTTACAAGTTAAATATATTTGCTGTTTTTTAGAAGACGCTTCCGTGCATGAAAACTGCAAAAATACGGTCAGTTGGTCAGCGTTCGTCGCCATATTACATCTTGTGCAAGCCTCGTTCTTCTTGTGCATAACTTATGTTATAGAAAATGCATTGAACTAGTTTATAGCTGAGTATCGAGTCCTTTAACCCTTTCACTCCCATGTTCAAAATGCAGATTCTCCCAGGCTTTGAAGAAGAAAATGTATGAGTGATGTAGTGAGAATTGATAGTTTAATCAACTATCAACTGAGCAAGGTATCAAAAGCCAAGTTCTCCTTACTGTATGATATATTTGTGCTGCCAAAACTGAAGGAGAAAATTGAACTTGATCACTCTTGGGAGTGAAAGGGTTAATATTAAATTATACAAGCATCCCTTGTAACCACACAAAAGTCTCTTAATTTTCTAATTTTTAAAATCTCTCTACTTATTTCCGACTCTAGGACCAATTCCCCCATGAAACCTGAAAGAATTATTATATTTTAGGTGTGCTCTTTTTTTTTTTTTGCAACAAGGTTATCTTTTCTTAATTTGCAGAATAATTTTGCACAAAATCGATATGGCTGAATAAACCACGAATTTTAAATATATACCACAAATCACAATCGCCTAAATAGAACTACATGTAACTATGCCTTGGAGTTGAGAAAAAAAAAAGAAAAAAAAAAACACAACAACTTCTTTTTAAAATACACACAACAGTAAACATTATCAAACCGATTGGCCGCATTGTATGGAAATCAAAATTATATTCAATTCACGTCAAGGCTTCTGCGCGAAAACGGTCCAACTGCACTCCAAACAAATAATTATCTAAGATAATATACAACAGTCGGATTGAAAAACCGTCAAGGGAACTCGCTGAAGAAATACAGAACGTGCGTTAGCGACAGCCAACGAAGGGCACTCTTTGTCGACGACCATGTATCGAATGAAAATAACCATATACCGAAAAGACGAGAGTGAAACTCAAATATTCTTTAAGAAAAAACACTTTACCATCCATCCTGCCGCGCTGTCCTGAAGTCGACCAAGTTGTGTTGAGAGTTTTCCCCAGGCCCTAGTTTACCTGCACTTATATTTACCACTATCCCCCCCCCCCCCCCCCCCCCCCCCCCATTCCCCCCATATTGTACTCATTCTGATAATTTGATGCACTCATAGTTAACCGTTATGAAATTCGAGTTTCCGACGCGAGGACTCGAAAAAATGGATCCGTATTGTACTCGGAGTTTCCGACACGATAACTCGGAGAATTGAGTCCGTCCATCCACGCGAGGACTCGTAGAAGTGGACGCACTTGGAGTTTCCGACGCGAGGACTCGTAGAAGTTCGTTATTTAACTATAAATACTTATAGTAGGGCCTGGAATCTGGCCAGCTTGACGTCATCACCTCGCCGAACTTGGCGTGTTTGTGCACCGGGAAAAACTGACTCGTGTAACTAGAGTGATGAGTCAAACTGATCAGAGAGAAAAGCTCTTATATTTACCTCACTCGTGGATAAATGCGGGCGGTTGATCGACGTGTCTTTCTGCTTTGGCTTTTTTGTGACGTTGCCGGGATGGAGGGCTTGCACGGACGGACGACTGGGCTGGTATTTTGGTCTCGTGTTGTCACTACATTCCATGTCATCTTCATTAGAATCCTGCGGATAGAAACCGGACACAAGAAAAACTATATTTAATATATACACGTTAATTGTTGAAAACAATAACAACAAAACACAAGAACGTAAACAAGAGTAAGAGGAGCAGGAGGCCCACAAGAAGAAAAAAATACGATTGAAAATTAGTGCCAAAAATATTTCTACCACGTCACGCTCACCTTGTACATAAACCACACAAACATAAAAGTTTGTTGAGTGGATAAAATCATTTTCTTTCCCCACTGGCAGCTGAAACTGAGAAAGAAAACGCAAGTGTTTTAAAACACAGTGTAACCGAAAAATGCGGCACAAAACCGCAAACTAAGTATTAAAAATGCTCCAATGTCATGTGAGCTAAACATTTCTTTTTGCAGCATTAAAGGACTATGCTCGTGTTGCGTTAATCATGTTATCATCGATTTCTCAATAGAAACATAACTTGTTCGAAACATTATAGCCAGACTCTCCCCATAAATATTAGCTTTTGGTCGAACCAGTGTTTGTCAGCCAAAGTACGTTTTGAGTCAGCAAACATTCTTGCACAAAGAGAACTCTGGCATACAAAAATGACGACCAGACTTCGGCAGGGAACAATGGCGCGGTTTCTCGGCAGCAAAATTCAGAGCTTGTGGAGAAGCCAGCTTCACAGATAATGCAATTTGAAAAGTTGATATTTTGGACAGAATAACGTTAACAGTGTCAAAGTAAAACTAGGGAAACTCACCTTAATGTCGGGCGTCCCGCTGTTCACTCGGTGGCAAAGTTTGAATCGCCCGCGCTGCTCAGAAACATCTGCATCTTGTCGCTTGACTGAAGCGAAGGCAAGATAAAAAAATGTTGCCTTTCTTTGCTGGTGTGGCTTTGATTGGAGCTTCGTTAAAGCAGCTGTTCTGCTGGTGGCTTGAAGCTTCGTTCTTCGGCCATTGCGAAGTTGTTGACTTTCGACCTCATGGAATTAATGTGCAGAATATGCGAAACATTTGATTGGCAGTTTAACGCGAAGTGGCACGTGCAGCACGTGCGCTAGAAACTACAAAATGTGATGCTAACTTAATCCAATTTCTTTGTTGTTTCTGTGCATGTGCTGTACATGGAGACTGGAGGCACTTGAAGAATGTTTATACGGGGAGACTCCTCCCAGGCTTTGAACCCCCGCGACCCTTTGAAATACCAATCTGGCCTCGAATTAGTAACCGTTTTATAAACCTCTTCTAAAAAATTCCCCCTCATATTCCTTAAAACCGCATGCAGCTTGCTCGGGAACGCAGCGGCTTTTGCAAACTTCTTAATCGCTGGTTTCTTCACTTATATATCTGTTCCAGAGTCTGTTCTCGCTTTGTACATGGCGGCAATTGCAGCTGGTCCCCTGTTTGTATCGGATTTGTGTCGCTCGTCTTTTCTCAAGACGGTTTTGCCGTTGTTTACTTGTCTCGTTTTGTCCTTGATCTCTCCCTTCGCTTTTTAAGACGAGTTTTCTCGCTAGACTGTTACGTTCTGTGTTACCAGTTTTCAAATTTGTTTGTTTGCCAGCGCTGTACAATAGAATGTTTAAACCTTTTTCCTGGAGTCTATCAAATGTGTTAAACCCTTACACTCCAAAGTTAGCAGCCTCAATTTCTCCTTTAGTTTCTCACAAGAAATATATCATACTTAAGGGAGAACCTGCCTCTTGATAACTTACTTAGATGGAAGCTGATTGAAACTTCAATTCTTTCTACATCCCTCATACACTTCTTTGTAAAAGATTGGGAGAATATACATTTTGGGCTTGGGAGTGAAAAGGTTAATTTGTCTGTGTAAAACTGATTTGGCTTCAGTGTTTCATATCATTGTTGTTGCAGGTTAGTTGAAATCGTCTTCTTTATCAAACGGCTCTCCAAGAAATCTCAAAAATACTATTTTAGGCCTAAATAGCCGATAATGGATCGTGACGATTTGATTGTCACCTTTTTTTTTTTTTCTTTTTTTTTGGCGCAAAATGATACTTATATTCTGAGTGAGGTCGCCCTATGAACAAAGCAATTGGATTAAAACGGCTGCTTATGTTTACACTTTATTTTTGTTCATTTCCGTCCACTCCAATGCTGAAATATTTGCTCATTTCTATATTTTGTGAGTCTATCTTATGTCTTTACTATTTCTCTATCCGAATATCTGCATTTCTAGTCATCTGTATTTTGTAATAAAGGCAAATTGATGACGATAACGAGAGCATAGCGGACTTTTCGTCAGTCCTTACATAAAGGTGAACGTCCGGTAAACATTCAGAAACGATATGGTCTCGCGAATGAACTACTCTGACAGGGTTTGGGGACAACTTGTGCCATACTTTTTAACATATGCAAGATACACAGTAATTTTGTGAACAGAACGATAATAAATAAGCTAAAATGGATAGATTAACTTAACTAGAATACATAAGTTGTAATTGTTTTTGTTAATATTGCAGTCAAAAATTGTTTCAGTTTGTCGTGGTTTGACAGGACTGTTTAATTGTTGTAATCATAAGCCATGGACCGACTTGTATTCACAGTTGAAAATATTGGAAAACAAAAACAAAAAAAGACAAATGGCATCAGAAACGTGAGTACGAACAGAAGCTGAGCGAACAAAAGAACATCGAGAGCAGCATGATGATGATGAATGAAATGAAATAAAAGAGAGACGCCATGATAAAAATACGTGAAAAAGACCGTGAACGGAATGAACGAACCAGAATCATAAATCGGGAAGAATTTGAAAAACAGCCGAAGAATGAACGTGAATTGTTTTGAACCCAGTTGAATCAAGAAAGCAAGGCAAACGACAGTCGATTTAATAAATTAGAAAATGAAATTAGCGTGGGGTAAACAAGGAGCTGCTCAAGGGACAAAAAGAACAGTTGAGAGATTGTATGACAGAACCCTTGGGGATCGCTCGTGGAACAAAAAGGTTTAGAAAATTGAAGCACGTCTTAAAAGCCGTCTTTTTACAATGCAACATAACTAGAGGCCAGAAGTTTCTAAATGTATCTTTTATGTATGTATCAATGTAACATGAATCTAAATTATTAGTTTTGTGAGAATACGGAAGAACTAGTAGAATTGATAAGAACAAAAAAAAAAAAAAAAAAAAAAAGTCACAAGTTTTCAAAAACTAGGAATATGGAACCGTTCAAAGGACTTGAATGGTACACGTTGTTGGGGGACGCTTGTATGAATTTTTAAGTGCTTGATGATCTGACCAGCAGTATTAATCCAAAAACATGGTATGCGGCTTATTTGTAAAGAATCGTAGACTGGCGTGGATATATCATTTAGGAGTTACTAAGGTGCCTGCCAAAACAAAATAATGTCAGAACCTCTGGGCTGCGAGCTTTAATGACGAGCCCCAGCCACCACATTCCTGTTTTGCGCGGCTGCTAAGTCACCACAGGACACGTAATTTTGGCCAAAAAGTTTGATGAAATATTCAAGGTATGCAAAATTCTCACAGTGGGTGAGCACCAGGACAGTTCCCATACCCGCTGGCGATCGCCAGACTGAAATGGGAAATTTCAGCTTGTAAGCAAAAACGAAAAGTGATTCGGGCCACACTTGTGATCAAGGAAAAAGGAGAGGGCACTTGAAAGTGCTCCACTGTAGTAAGAAAGTGTTCACTCAAAAACTACAATGTCATGTGAATGAAATTGTTTCGTACGAATACAAGCTGTTTGGTTTTTGAAGTTCCTGGTCCACGTCCGCTCATTTTATACTATTAAACTCCGTGACGTAGCAATGAGACAGCTTTCTATTTACAAACTCAGAAACTAGTTTCATGTTTTAAACCTCACCTCGCCGTTCACAATTCTACACTTGCACCGAAGCACGAAAATGATTGCTGATAAGTTTTGTTTGAAGAGTTCTGGAGAACTGGTTTCCTGTGGTAAACAAGCGCAGGAGCATCCGGTTCTGATTGCAAACGAGCCGCACCAGTTTAGAAAACTGGTATTCTGTTCTTATAACCGTGCAGTTTTCCTGTTCACAATTGTTTTTTTCTTTCTTCCGGCCCAACATTTGCACTTTTAAGACAGTAGATGCGACGCGCCTGGATGTCGTTCGGTAAATATGACCCCCTCCCGTTTCCGGTTGTTTTCCCAAACTCGCTTGTCGCTGTGTCACAGTTAACTTTTGTTTTTAAGACAGGTAACACCCAATAATATTATTTTCTGCTTCATACATGCCACCCGAAGGAAAACGATTTTGCTGTCAGCAATGCAAGATTATTGATGTATAGTATATTTTACCCACGGAATCTCAGGCGTGCCGCCCAAAACAGTAGGAAAAAACATAACTTAGCTTTTCTGTTAGAATTTAGAGATTTCGGCGCAGAGTAAAAGGTTTTTATCCACAGAATCTCAGGCGTGTCACCCAATAATTCGTTTCTGCTCCAGGCGTGCCACCCAAAACACGAGGGAAAACCATAACTCAGGTTTGCTGTTAGAATTTATAAATTATAGGCGCAGAGTATGCTTTTAGCCACAGAATCTCAGGCGTGTCACCCAATAATTCTTTTCTGTTTCAGGCGTGCAGCCCAAAACAGGAGGGAAAACCATACCTACTTAATATTAATTTTGCTGTTAGAATTGAAAACTTATAGGCGCACAATTTTTTGCTGCAGGCGTGCCGCACTATGACGGCGAAATGGCGGGCTTCCGACCCGGTTTTGGCGAGTTATTCAACTTTTGACTGGTTTTTGGTTTTTGGTGAGGCAGTTCGGTCATAAACATTGAATAACATGTTCAGAACACTTATCTTAATTTCTAACCTACAATTCGGCTTTCTATTAGGCTCGTTACCTGCATTAGTTGTGTGTCGACTCGCTGACGTGATGACTCATGTTTCTAAAGTGGCATATTAGTTTGTATTACCTTCGCTTTGAACCCCTTTTCGTCTACCAGTGTATCAACAATTCGCCGATTGGTGAGGCTGATCGTCGATTGTTACGAAGTTGTTACCTGTCGACCACTCTCTTTAGACATAAAATATGGCGAAGAACAAATCCATTGCCAGCTCTCGGAACCAAACCTTTCTTCCATCATTTGCGCACACAGATATCGCGACAAAAGAACTGCATTCAGCGCGCACCAGTGATTATTTTGAGCCAATTCCACCTTGAAAAGCAAGCTGCCATGTCGTAAAGAAACGCGCGCCCGCCGAATGAACTCACTACTTGCTTTTCTCTATTTGGCTTCCACGACGTCAAAACAATAACGCTGTTGACAGGCATTTCGCGGGACCAAAAAATGCCATTACTATTGAGTGCAATCTAATTAACACTTTGGAGGCCACAACCCAACGCCTAAAAGGAACACTGTTGTGACAAGAATGCAGGCTCTGGGGCTCCTCATAAGCCAAATTTAATCTGCTATATCTCGCCAACGGATGAAGATAGATAAAGCAAATGTATTGCAAAAAGTCTTGTTATAGTCCAAGGAAGGTTTGCCTGAAAGTTTCAAGAGTTTTCAATGTTTGACAAAAACCCTGTGCTATAGCCTTAGTATCTTGTCAAAATACGGTCATTTTTCGACCATCTCAGAATCGCATCAAACTTTCAGGAAACGTTCCTGGGACTAAGCAGACGGTTTTTATTTATTTATTTTTTTGTAGACTTTTAGCCCGCGCGTCGTGAGAAATTACACCAAACTAGAGCCAATCATCGACTAATTAAAACATCACACCTTTCGCCCAAAGAAGTCAAATTTAATCTGCTATATCTCGCCAATAGATGAAGATAGATCAAGCAAATGTATTGCAAAAAGTCTTGTTATAGTCCAAGGAAGGTTTCCTGAAAGTTTCAAGAGTTTTCCATATTTCACAAAAAACTCTGTGCTATTGCCTTAGTATTTTGTCAAAATACGGTCATTTTTCGACCATCTCAGAATCGCATGAAACTTTCAGGAAATGTTCCTGGGACTATGCCGACGGTTTATATATATTTTTTGTAAATTTCTAGCACCCGCGTCGGGAGAAATTACACCAAATTAGAGCAAATAATCGACTAATTAAAACATCACAACTTTCGCGCAAAGGAGACAAATTTAAGCTTCTATATCTCGCCAACGGATGAAGATAGATAAAGCAAATGTATTGGAAAAGTCTTGTTATTGTCCAAGGAAGGTTTCCTGAAAGTTTCAAAGGTTTTCAATTTTTCAGAAAAAACCCTGTGCTATAACCTTAGTATTTTGTCAAAATACGGTCATTTTTCGACCATTTCAGAATCGCATGAAACATTCAGGAAACGTTCCTCGGATTATGCCGACGGTTGTTATAAATTTTTTGTAAACTTTTAGCCCACGCGTCGTGAGAAATTACACCAAATTAGAGCAAATCATCGACTAATTAAAACATCTTCGCGCAAAGGAGCCAAATTTAATGTGCTATATCTCGCCAACGGATGAAGATAGATAAAGCAAATGTATTGCAAAAAGTCTTATTATATTCCAAGGAAGGTTTCCTGAGTTTTAAGAGTTTTCAATTTTTGACAAAGAACCCTCTCCTATAAACTTAGTATTTTGTCAAAATACGGTCATTTTTCGCCACCATCTGAGAATAACATGAAACTTTCAGGAAACGTTCCTGGGACTATGCTGGCGCTTGTTATATATTTTTTGTAAACTTTTAGCACGCGCGTCGTGAGAAATTACACCAAACTAGAGCAAATCATCGACTAATTAAAACTTTACACCTTTCGCGCAAAGGAGCCAAATTTAAGCTGCTATATCTTGCCAACGGATGAAGATAGATAAAGCAAATGTATTCCAAAAAGTCTTCTTATAGTCCAAGGAAGGTTTTCTGAAAGTTTTTAAGTGTTTTCAATTTTTGACAAAAAAAACCCTGGACCCGGTTTTTCAAAGCACGATTAGGCTAATCCTGGATTAGGTCTAAACTTTCTTATCATTTTTTAGCCTGAAAACGTGAAAGTTTCGTCCACAACGACTTTCTTGATAACGTTTTAAATTGGAACAAGCTTTCTAATCCATCTTCGAACAAAAAGCCAGCAGTTTATTGGCAGAGAGGTCGAGAGAAAGAATTTCGTTAATCCTAGATTAGCTTAATCGACTTTCGAAAAACCGGGCCCAGTGCTATAACCTTAGCATTTTGTCAATAACGGTCATTTTTCGACCATCTCAGAATCGCATGAAACTTTCAGGAAACGTTCCTGGGACTATGCCGACGGTTGTTATATATTTTTTGTAAATTTGTAGCCCGCCCGTCGTGAGAAATTACACTAAATTAGAAGAAATCATATCTGTGACTCAAAATGGCGAATTATTAGGGGAAGTTTAAAGTCTTATTACTCGTGGATCGTTTTAGGTATATAAGTTACAGATCAGAACAGCTGTGAAACATGCAGAAACATTCCCTGAAAGTTTCATGCGATTTGAATGATTGGCCTAGACTATACATCGTTTTTATTCTTTGTGAGTCTGTCTCGTGTCTTTACTTCACTTCTCTATCCGAATATCTACATTTCGTGTCATCTGCATTTTGCTATAAAGGCAAATTGATGACGAAAACGAGAGCATAGTGGACTTTTCGTCTGAGTCCTTACATAAAGGTGAACGGGCCCGGTAAACTTTCAGAAGCGATATGTTGTTGCGGTTGAACTACTCTGACAGGGTTCTGGGACAACTTTTGGCATACTGTTTTTAACATATGCAACATACACAGTAATTTTCTTCTGTCCCTCTTTGTACCTGAAACAAAATGTACCCTTAGACGTGGAAGCCTTACTGCAAAAACGACATCTGCGATATCTTAGACTTTAGCCGTTCACTTCCGTTTTGTTTCGGGAGTAGGAATGGGGCGAGTTAGGATATGAGTTTATTTATAGTTCTGACGCACGCGCAAATCCACACGAGGCTGGGCAACTGCTCCGTTTGTTTGGTTTTCTGATCGTTCGATCGAAGTTCGACAAAGGTTCTGATCAACGCGCTTCTGATGGTATTATAATTGATTGCAGTGATTCCGGCTCTCCAACAGGTGAGAGACTCCATGAAACAGAAAGCAGCGCTTACACACTCTGAAACCAGGCACAACTCACATGAGGACATCGTCTACACTTGTAGTTTTGGCTGTAGCTTCTTTCACTTCTCCGACTTTTGTTCGGGGACGGCGAAAACGAAGATCATTGTAAGCCCTGACTGTTTGCCGGCCGCCTTCTGCTAAATGAGGTGCCCCGACACGCGAACGAGTACATGCATTTCTTGTGGATACGGGTTTAGAACTAAAAATGTATAGCCGTGAGGTAACCGTCTCGTTCGGAATTCATCACATATATCAGTTTTATAGTGTAGTTTGGATCGAGCTCTAGTAAGTTCAACAGTTGTAGGCAAACTCTTGTTGCACTCTTCAAACAGTCAGGATCGCGTGATTAGAAAATCCGATATGTTTCCGCGTCTAAGGCATCTCCATAAACCATTTTGCCTGTGCATAAAAAGCAGAGTTGGCTTTCTTTGAGTGTACAGCCTGGCTTCAATATGATCGCCTAATTTACACGTATCGCTGAAATCGCCGTGATCTTTGTGTTTCTGTTTGATCGCCATAATTCATCACAAGGCATTTCTGGGGGGGGGGGGGGGGGGGGGGGGGGGGGGGGGGGTGTTTTAAGATTTTGAGTTCTGTGTATACTACTGAATATTCTCTTATAATCTTGTTTTATTCATGACTGGTTAGGCCCCTCAGGCAACGACGCGAACATTCTCGGTTTATTCAAAGTTTCTTTAATTTATGAAATTGTGATCGCACCCATTATGTTTGTTTTGCCTTTTCGTCCTGTATCAGTGGCTAGGATTTGTCACTGACGATATTTTCCAGACGTTTTCTTGCAATTTTTAGCACCTCATGAATTAACTTGGAGTAACTAAACTTGTCAGAATAATTGTAAGCTTCCATTCATACACTGAAACTAAACAGAATAATATTCGGAAATTATCAATGAAGTTCGCGTGACCTCAAATTCCGCGTTCAAAGGAGTGAGGGCTATAGAGGTGAAATGGTTGCTCCAAAGAAGTACACAATCAACAGCGCCCCAAACCAGGAGAGTTGAACTTTTGACGGTTTTGTTTTATCTATTTTATACTTTTGAAAAGTAGAACTTCACCTGAACAAAGTATTACAATTCGATCACGTTCATCTATCGGTAATACTTTAGTTCGCGCTGCACTAGCTTCATTGCTCGTTGGGGCTACGCCCCGACGAGCTTAGGATTGGAGACCGTGTCTTCATCTTGTCTCAGAAGAAAAAGCGATAACTACGGTGAATATAACGATTTTATCTTCAACACTGATGCACGCCGGGCCAGGAGAGCGCCTGAAGGGGCAATTAGGGAAAAACAATTGTGTCTTTTATCCGGTGGAGTAGTGAAACTTTGCAGCATGACAGATTGTTTAATTTCAACCAATCGTATGATTTTTGTTTTTCGATTTTAGCGTTTTCTTTTTTGGCGGGAGAATGACGTCACAAAGTTATTTTCACGTGTTGGCACAAATGATGATTGATTTGGAAAGAACACTGATGTTTAGGCAAATTTAAAGACGAAAAAATATTGAACCGCATCTCAAAATCCTCTTGATCACGTCTGAAAAATGCGGTTTCCTCTGCATAAGTGCTACCTCTGCAAGAGGCACAGGAAGTGTGGGGCAATCAAAACATGATTTCTGGTTAATGTCCCAGCGAAAACTGAGCACAAATTTAAGGTTAAACCCTGAACAGGGTTCTGTCGTTCCCAGGCCTCAGGAATCTGGAACAGATCAGTAGTGAATATTTTTATTGCTTACTGAGTGTTGGCAAAGAAATTGAAAGGCTCGGTATGGAGCATTGAATTATTTGCTATCACGAAAAAGAAAGCTGTCATTGCCACACCGATAATATGGTATTCATATACACATGTATGTAGCCCAAGATGAAGGAAATGATTTTGACATGTTCAAGTACTATTTTACAGTACCTTTTTTTTTAGGGTGTAGTGAAATGTACAGAATGGTATGTGTCTAAACTTCAGTCGAGTAATCCCCCTTCCCCACCACAACATAACTTTAGTCTATATGCTGCTGCTCTGAGTATTGACCCTTTCAGTTAGTGTCACGTGACCTGAAATGGGACAACATGCCAAAATAACATTCTGAAATAACAACAAAATGTTACTTGCCAGACGTTTGCTCGCTCATTTGGATATTCCTGGGCGAATTATCTGATTGAGAGTGAAAAGTCCGGTAACACTGTGATATTTTACTGGTACTTAGAGACGCATGTTGTCCCATTTCAGGTCATGTGACACACTAACTGAAGGGTCAGTTAACTATGTGTGATGACCTGCTATGTTTACATATCCTTGCTTGTTGATATGCCTGTACAATTCTTGGACTGGACTGTTTGATAGGTGTACATGTAGTTGATCACTAAATAATTTGTTGATAAAAATGTGTTTCATATAAAAACAAGCATTCAGTGTTCAGTACTGCACCCTGTTTGTGTACAACCAAAAAATTATTTGAGCAAAGTACAGTATATTTATTACATAATAATGTATACAATAGTCTACTTGTGCTGATCTGATGGTATTTTCTTTCTCAAGCTGAGGACATCATTCTTCCAGCAATGGCTTTTTTCAGGGAAGCCCAAGCTTATAGCCGGCCAGAAAAAAAAGATAAAAAAGGTAGTTCCCTGTATGCTATCAGAGAAGATACACATACCCCTGGACAAGATGTTAACAGATTAGGAACAGCATGTGCAGTGAAGAAGAAGACAGGAAAGACAAAGGAATATTACCTGATGACATGGAACAAAGTTAGACAAAACGCCACTCAAGGGTTGACAGCGGAGCGGTGTTTGTTTCAGGAGCGCAAAGCAAAGCATGAGAGCATGAAGATTGACAACCCTTTGGAAGAAAATGGCATTTCTTACTTTGAAGTGAAAAAACCGAAGTGTTATTTGAACTTAATTGATCACAAGTTGTCCAAAGAGGAGTTGAAAGATTTTCAAGAACGCTTTTCAGCTTATACTTTCATAGACAAAGTGGTAATACAACTTGAGTTTAAGCTGCACCATGGAGAGTATGAACTGATTAAAATCACACCACAAGAGCAGCATAGATTTGACAGGAATTGTGCCATTGGAGCACCCATCATTGTCGAGTTGGGCAGAAAAGACACAGTCGTTGGTGTCCTGGGCAAGTCACCTGGCGGCAAACTTGTGCCTGTTTTCCATGAACATGTTGGCATGGGTATGTAAAAATTAATGTAGATATCCCTTCCCAAATAATTGCATTTACTTGTGAGCTAATGATCTTAATTTACTAAGCAAATTAGCAACATGGAATTTCAAACAGTGTTGTACTGTACAGTAGATTAGTACACAATTTCTATCCCCGAGTTGGGATGGGACTTTTCTAATTTTAAAATCTGCTTTTCTTTACATTCTACAGTTATCACTCTTATTGGCATTCCCTTGATTTAGTGAGAACTAGAGTGTGTGATGGAAAGAGAACGGGATAGGGAAGGAGTGTCAGAGAGAGCAAGGACAGCTACAAATACAACTCTGATTGTCCATCAATAACAACTGTATAGTCATTTCAGTGCTTGATATTAACATTTGTTTGGTTGGGCAGGTAAATTTAAGGTCGGGCAACCAGATATTATGAAACATTCTATTGCTTAAAGTCAATCTACAGTCCAAAGTACAACCAATCTAAAACCTTAATGTCAAGCATTGCATTTCTTTTATTACACAGCATACCCATTAGAACCACCTCAGAATGTGAGATTTCCTCACAAAGATTCAACAAGTATTCTGGTGCAGTGGGATGAAGTACCACAGGGTGATCAGAATAGAGTCATCAAGGGATACAAGGTCATGTGTACAGCATCACAGAGTGGAGTACAAAAGACGAAAACAGTGTCTGCTCCAACTAATTCTCTACGCCTGAGAGAGCTGGACAAATTCACAGAGTATGACATCAGTGTCCTGGCATACACTGCTGCTGGAGATGGACCAGCAAGTTCTGCCATGAGAGTGAAGACAGCTGAAGACAGTAAGTTATCTTAATATTGTTTCTTGTGATATTAAAGTATGAGGCTGAGGCTGAGCAGAAGAGGCTCTGCAAGTAACATTTTACTCGTTCCTGCCCATAACGAATTATCAAATGGCGCTAGCAAATATTACTTCTTGTTCACCTTGTGAGTCTATGTCAATAAGGCTACAGTATTGTATTGTTTTAGTTAATTTAGACGGTAGTTTAGTTAAGTCTAGGTACTGAAAGCTATATGGCCATGTTTTATACAGGTAGAATAACTCTGGTTATTAGGGACAGGGCATATACAGATCAGGGGAGGACGATGGCAATGTTGGTGAAACAAAACTAATCACAGAAGACAAAAGGAGCACACGAATATTTGAAATTAACGCGATCTCTGGGTCATTGTGCTCTCGCTTGAGACTCCAAAATAATGCTTCTTTTTTAGGTTGTCAGGATGTGGACGGCAGTTTGAGAAATATGACAGTCATTCTTACTAGTAAGAAATGATAATAAAAGCAATGAACCTTGGCAAAAATGGAAGAAATTGAGAATCGAATGCCTTTTATGTGAGGTTTTTATTCCATGAGAGGTCCGGGACTTTCTAAATCAACTTCAGTGATTCCTTCTGTTGGCCAACCAGCCACGACCATGACTGACCATTCACAATCGACCTAATGCAGTATGCTCCTCTCAGACGGGAAAGAATTTGAGAAATGAATTTATTTTCCTGTTGACCTATTAGGACCCAGCTCCCCTCCTCAGAATGTCACAGCTCGCAACAATGGCCCAACAAGTATTCTGGTGCAGTGGGACGAAGTGCCGCAAGACGATCAGAATGGAGTCATTACAGAATATGCAGTTCTGTTCAAAGATTTAAAGAGTGGAATAGAGGACAGGAAAACAGTGAATGCTCCAACTAAGATTCTTGAACTGAGTTCACTGAAGAAATCAAGCAACTACAACATTAGTGTGCAGGCTTCTACAGCAGCTGGAGCTGGACCAAGAAGTGACGTCAAGACAGTAGCAACACCTGAAGGAGGTAAGTATCCATGTTGTGTTCAATATAGAAAAAAAGCTTTCCCGTTTTGGATGCCACAAAGCAGTTGAGCTTACAGGGTTTTCTTTTTGGTAATAAAAACTCGTCATGACGTCATGACAGATCAAGATGTAGAGATACTGGGGCTGATGATATAGTTTTCCAAATTGAGTAAGATGAGACTGAGTGAAAAGAAAAACAAGAAGAGAAGAAAACTATGGATCACGAGTCAAGACAGTCTTCTGAGTTGAGAAGATCCCCTTTTCTGACAAACCAACTATTCTGTGCATGCTGTACGTGGATTTATTATATAGACACGAGTGTTTTACTGGAAAATATACCGTGCGTAAAATCCATACGAAACTACATCCGGGACCTAAGTGGCGTATTTTCCATATCCTCACTAGTGAGGATATCGTTGGCATCATTTCTCGCTTTTGCACGGTTGTTTGTGCAATTTCTCGTAAAACACTCGTGTCTAATATGATAAAAAGAAAATTACATGGTGGATTGAAGATATGGATTTTACTTTCGAGTGGTAAAAACAACATTTTACTCACTCGCGAAGCGCTCGTTCGTAAAATATTGTTTTTACCACTCGAAAATAAAATTCATATCTTCACGCCGCCGTGTAATATCCTCTATGTATATTCATATCATTGAAATGACTAGATAAATTAATGTTATCAAAAATTGTTCGTTTTTATATCTAACAATAACATAAACACATACATTAAAAAAAAAACAGATGGAGTGGATAAACAGCCACAGGTAGAGAAATATATACTCAGCTAGGGTTGCCATTGTGTTGGAAAAGTCAGGCAAAAGTTCATTTTTTCAAAATCATGGAAAAGTCAGCGAATTTTGCATCAAGTCAAGGAAAAGTCTGGACTCTCGTCAAAGTCATTGGAGAAGCTTCGATAATGATTATGCACAAGACAATGTCATTTCAAAAACATTTTTATGAAGATGAAGAAAAACAGTGTGATAACCTTCAAAAGAAACTCAAGCGAATGCAAAGTTAAGGGAAATCATGTTCATCGGTTAAATGTACATCATACATGGTCATTAATTTTTTTTTCTAGTCAGTAAAATCAGGTAATATTTATTATCTCAATGAGTGGTAACACTGGTATTATTTGAGGATACAAATATAGCGGCAAGAGGGAAGAAAGGATAATAGCTGTTTATTAATAATTCTGGAGTTCTGCTACATGTATGTGAATAGCGATAAGCAGTAAAAATACAGTTAAGATGGTTTTGTAGCGCCAAACCTTGCTGAAACCAAGAACTCTCATGAGATGGAGCTGCAGAGAACAAAAAAGGATTTTGACTAGTTGTTGGTGCACAGGAATTGCACTGAAGACTGAAAGAAATATCCCCAGAAACACATGTTGCCAGAACGTTATAGGAAAAAAAAAGCCTCTTGAAAATCCAACACGAGAAAGCAAATACATATGGCAATATAGCAGGTTCCTTTTGAATGACAAGCTTTTATAAAACATAAGAGTCATGACTAACAAATGTGAGCAATACTATAAAGAGTTCCATCAATGCATGCTACTGCGAGGTTCTTTCAGACATTAATAATTATGCTATGGAAAAAAAAAACGATAACTTCAGACAGAAAAGTTAAGGTATTTTTGGTTTTTGTTCTGATATATCTTGGTTTTACTCTAACTAAAACAACTTAGTTGGTTAAAGGACTGTTCCAGGGTAACTACTGTCTAACGAAGGTTTGGGAGGATGTTTAGTGGACTATTGATAACTCGATTATTTGCCTGGATTTGTTTCTTTCGTCTTCAATTCACTCTTTCTATTACTGACGTCAGACTATGTTGTTTGTAAAAGTAATCAGCCGGCATTCCAGGGTTGAATTGGCAACAACACAGTAACCTTTCTCGTTTTCCTACTCGAAACTACGATAACCTTTAGAAGAACGAATCCTTCGCTGTTTTGCCTGTGTAAAATCAATCAGGATCAAACTCGACCAGACATAACCAGATCATTTGGATTAAGTTGATTAAGGTTGGAATTTCGTCATAATAGAAACCGCCAAAAGTTTAAAAATTTACATGGGTTAAAGCCCGAGAAAACGAATGCACCATGCTGGAACGGTAAGAGCAGCAATTGAGATGCATTTTTGAGTTTTCTATCGTCTATTTTAATCGGGTTCATAATCGGACCCAACACCAATATACGGTTTCGCGCAGAGTTTTTGGGTAACACTGTTGTGCGATGTTGTGCCAACATGTTGCATTCGTTTTCTGGAGCCTTTACTTTATAATTTTGAAACGTTACAACAAGTTGCTGTCCTGCTATGGGTTTCTACCAGAAGGCGGCGAGAAAAAAAAAAAAAAAAAAAAAACTGCGTTTGATGAAAATTATCTGTGCTTACGAAGTTCAGCTGCTTTAATTTGTCATTGTCGATATTTTCAATTGCCAGCAATAAAAGTTTATTCAGAAGATTTCAAACTATTCTTTTTTTTTGGTAAAGTGCATATAATCTCTAGAACGATAACATCTACGAAAACTCGTCTATGAATTTGTAACAATTTTTTGGTTTCAAAACGGATTAGAAAATTTCAAAATTCAATATGGCCATTTCTTTCACGTTTAAACCTAGCGAAAAAGACTTTTGGCGGCAATTTCGAATCATGACCCTAGAAAATAATCCCTGGGTAAAGCTGTCTTCTAATATCATACAATAACCTCTGACCCATGCGTACTTCATCTGATGCGTAGCCAATCTCAGAATCTGATTTGGGAGTCAACGTTATAAAATCATGACAAAAGATAGAGACAAAAAGCAAAGAAACAAACAAAAACCAAAGTGAAGCTAAAGAACAACTTCCTAACATGACGTCAAGTAAGTACTAGTTCTCACGTGGACGCTTGGACGTAACTTCTTGCATGCATTTTTGTCGGCGTGAAAAATGTCAAGGTGAAGCTCAAGCTAATCATTATGTTTTACTTGATCAAAGACTATGCAAAGATTTAAAAAAATGTAGTTTTAGGCTGATGATACTCAGTTCTCCTAACAATACTTTGCTATGGACAAAAAGTACCTAAAAAGGAGCTTGGCGTAATATTAGACACAATTTTATCCTTCAATGATCATGTCACTACCTTAGTATCAGATCTCATGGGAAAGCTATGTGTGATAGGCAGAAATAAGCACCTCCAAGACCAATCGACATTATTTACTGTGTAGTTAATTCACTAGTTTTTACCAAGTTGTTCTACTGCTCTTCAGTATGGTCTGGCACCAGCAAATATAACGTCGCAAAACTGCAACTTGTACAAATTTTGCAGCTCGATTACTCCTGACCTCCTTTACATTAAAGACGCCGTACAAATGTTCAAATGCACGATTGGCCTGGTTCCCAGTTATATCAAAAACTTGTTAATTAACATATCCCACGTGCACAGTTATAAGACTAGGAATGGTGACTGTCTACAATTCCCTTCATGTCAGGCTGCACTAGCTCAGAAACCATTTATGTATAGTGGCGCTCGTACTCGGAATTCTATATCCAGTGAGATGCGAAGTTGCAATTCCGCTAGTTTTTTAAGAGTAAACTTAAAGCAAAGCTAATAAACATTTGGCTCAACGCTTGTCCATAGCTACAGCAGTTTGTAGATTAAGTTTTTTTTAACCCTTGGCCACTTATTTACATTACATATATTTCATTGATACTATCTTTTGCTTGTAAATTAGATATGAAGAACCCTGGCGGGAACCTAATAAACCATATTGTATTGTATTGTACACATGGACACTGGTTGTGAGAATTAGATTAATTCTTGGTTTGCAATCAATCCTCAGAGACTCAGATAACAAAGATATCACGGCCATGTTGCTTCCGAGTACAGTAGAAGCTAATGAGCAATCTTTTAAAAGGTTCATCCACTTTCCTCACCCACCCCCACCGCCACCCCCCCAACCCCCCTCCTCGGTAATTGTCTATGATCACATTCCAGTCAATGTACTGTAGTATTCTAATTTCTTTTCTGCTCTTTTAGGACCCAGCTTCCCACCTCAGAATGTCACATCTTGTAGCAATGGCCCAACAAGTATTCTGGTGCAGTGGGACGAAATGTCACAAGATGATGGGAATGGAATAATCAAAGGATATGATGTGCTTTTCACAGACTTAAGGAGTGGCAAAAAGGACATCAAGAGAGTGAATGCTCCAGCTACACGTTTGGAACTGAGTTCACTAGAGAAATTCAGAAAATATGACATCAGTGTTCTGGCTTTCACTGCTGCTGGAACTGGACCAGCAAGTTCTGTCCTGACAGTGATGACTGGTGAAAAAGGTATAATTAACCTACAATCCTGGTCATCCTTGATTATATTGCCACATGGTGAATATTGCCCTGGGAACACTGGCCAAATTGACTGTTAATTACACATTTTTGCACTGTTTGGGATAAATTGACGTGCACTCAGCCAATCAGAATGCAGCAATTATTGTATGCATGTTATTAACACTGTAATCTCACTTGTTTTGGTCTAAACTCACTTTCTTATGGACTACAGTTTATGCTACAGCTGTCATATTTTGTTTCAACTGCATATAAAAACAAAATTTATGTTTTGTAATTTGAGCCCATGTTATTACAATAAAACAGATATTATTTCCTGATAATAGAGGCAACCATGTTATGTCATAAGTATAACGTAGGGGCAGCACCTGGAAAATTCAAATAAGTTTTGTAGACCAGAAAATAAGTCACTTCGGTACATGGTATCTATTGCATGTAAGTCAAAACTAAAATTTAGCAATACATGTAAATTTAAGAATCAACAGGGAGCATTTAAGAGAGCAGGTTGTTTTTCAGTCAATTTTCCACATCATTGTCCCAATATTTTGATAGTCAGAGTGACCCATTAAAGACTGCTACACGTATTTACTTCATTCTAATTAAGTTACACAGCAATTAATATGAGTTGCTTCTTAGATGTATACTGTATAATAACTTTCGATTTCTTACATTCCAGAGCTTGACCAACTTAGATGCCAACTGGCTGAGTTCTATGAGGAAAATATGTGCAGAATTCAGGTGGCACCTTGGGACCCAGATGACACAGTGCATATTGATGAAGTTTACACACGACTTTCATGGAGCAGAGAAAACAAGCAGCTCAGTGGCACAGAAGAGCAAGAGCTGAATGACTATACTGACATTTTTCTTTGTTCAAAAGGCAGTGCTAATCCTAAAAGGATTGTTATTTATGGACAAGGAGGAATTGGCAAGTCAACATTCACTCAAAAGTTGTCAGTCGATTGGGCTAGTAGAGAGGTAGAGGCACTAAAGAAGTTTGACCTGTTGTTAGTCATCAAGTTGAGGGATGTCTGTGGTGAAGTTAGAGATCTAAAAGAAATGATTGTGCAATCAGGACTCTTACCTTGTGATGAGCCTGCTCAAGTGGAATGTTTGTTGAAATACATATCTGAAAATCAAGATAGAGTTTTAATCCTCTTTGATGGCTTTGATGAGTATGACAAAACAAGAGATACTCAGTCAGATGTGTATAAGATTATAACAGGAAAGATGTACAGAGGTTGTCATGTAGTGGTGACCACCAGGCCAGTAAAGTTAGATGAATTGAAGAAGTTCATGCAAGCTCAGTGCAAGATCAATGGATTCACCTATGAGGACATCACAAAGTTTGCTTCTAAGTATGTTGGAAAAGACCAGTGTGAGACCTTCATGAAGTACTTGAGAAAGCAAGGTCTTCTGAACATGGCATCAATTCCACTGATGTTACTCTTTTTGTGCCTGCTGTGGAAAGAACATAGTGATCAACCTCTCCCCAGCACAAGAACCCAGCTTTTTCAGAAAGTAACACAGTGTATCATTGATCACTGCCATGCCAAACAGTCTCCTGATAATCTGAAACCCATAGACGAATACAGTGAGACATTGTGTAAGATTGGCAAAGTAGCATTTGAAGCACTGCTTCAGGATTCTTTAGTGTTTGACACAGCCCTGCTATCCAAGGAAGTACTAAGTGATGATATTGTACGACTTGGTTTTTTGTCAATGTCCAAAGTCCAGCACCAGCGTTCCAAATTAATGGCTTCATTTTTTCACAAGTCCATTCAAGAATTTCTTGCTGCCTGGTACATCACAAAGGAAGCCATTTCCCAAGGAAACTGTGACTGGGTATCACGCTTACAGAATTTTACCATTCTTAAGAACTTCCAAGCATTTCTTGAATTTGTTTGTGGCTTGTCAGCTGATGGTGCTAATGCTGTCTTCCTGCGCCTTCAGAAAATCAGAGAGAAAGAGAGTCTGGTACCAAAATGTGACATTGCAAGATGGTACTTGGACTTTGACATTAATCAGAAAGCGTTTCAAGATTTATGCCGCACAATGTTTCTGGCATTGGACTGTAAAGAAGCCTTTGTGGGAGCATATCTTGACTGTGTGGGCGGAGTGGTGCAGTTTTATGAAGATCCCCGTTTTGGGAACACCACTGGGATCAAAGACTCGGGGGGACAATTGCTTACATTGCTGCTTCGCCACGACAGCTTGGTTCAGCTTCAATTCGTCTTTGATGCGAGCGACCCAGACAAAATGAAAGTCATGAAGGTGTTTGATCAAGAGGATGTCAGGACGCTAATATGGGCATCAGGTGGTCAATCGAAAGGTTCAAAGTTACTTGAGGCCACAACAAAGGAACAACAGTTTTTAGTATTAAGAAAGAAAACTGTGCCCTACCTTTACTATGATGTATCCGGTGTTTCTTTCACACCTGAGCTCGTTCGCCTTTTTCAGCCTCCAGCTTCACACCAGAGTCGTTCAGAAGGCGAAGCGTCCGAGCCTGAAAACGGTCAGGAATTTGACATACATCAACAATCCAGTGCTACAGAAAATGAGCTGCCTGTACACGCGTTGTCATTTATCGCTGAAGCTCGTTTTGAGTACGTTCCGGAAGATACAGTTTTGGGTGAAATACTGAAGAATGCTCCATACTTAACTTTGCTGGATTTATCAAACAATCCCCTTGGAGCTGGAGTGAGTGTTTTCGCCAGTCAACTGGAAAATCTTCCAAAGCTGAAGGAGTTGCACCTGAACAACACAGAGATGAGTGGAAGAGAAGCCGGTGACCTGTCAAGAGCGCTGGTTCATATTCCACACCTGACGCATCTTTTGTTGGGTTCCAATCCCCTCGGAGCTGGAGTGAGTGTTCTCGCCAGTCAACTGGAAAATCTTCCAAAGCTGGAGTGGTTGTACCTGGAGAACACAGAGATGAGTGAAAGAGAAGCCGCTGACCTGTCAAGAGCGCTGGTTCATATTCCACACCTGACGTATCTTACGTTGGGTTCCAATCCCCTTGGAGCTGGAGTGAGTGTTTTCGCCAGTCAACTGAAAAATCTTCCAAAGCTGGAGTGGTTGGACCTGAAGAACACAGAGATGAGTGAAAGAGAAGCCGCTGACCTGTCAATAGCGCTGGTTCATATTCCACACCTGACGCGTCTTTATTTGGATGACAATCCCCTTGTTGGTCGTGGCGTCATTTGTTTGGCTGAGCAGATAGTGACCCATGTGCCTGAGCTTCGGTGGCTGGAACTTTACAACACAGGAATGGATGACGGGTGTAAAGCTGCTCTGGTGAAAGCCAAGCAAGACAGGATAAAAGCGGGAGGCAAGGATTTGTATGTGAGTATACTGACATGTGACATATGACTTTTATTGACCTTTCAATGCCCAAATATCCAAATCCTAAATACCTTAACCTGACACAAAAAAAAGTCAACCAGGAGAGAAAGATTTCAGAGTGCTTGTGAATACAACAGTTGTGATAAAATACATGGCTTTTGAATCAGTTGATATTGTCGCTTTAGTTGTTTGAATAGTTTTCAAGTATTCCTTGAATTTGAGAAGACAAGAACAGCAAAATGTGGATCAAAGACGAGTGAGGAGGCTCGCAAAAGTTTGTTGTACATTCAGTCAAGGTTATCGTAATAATACCTTTGCGAGTGTCTGCCGCTATAAAGCATTTTGAAAGGCTGTAGCATGGAAACCTTTACACTGTAGAAAGTATGGTTTCAAACAAACTTTCTTTCATAAAGAAAGACATTTTATAGCTTAGTTTTTAGCAGTGGAATTCAAGCGACAGTATAAAAATGATAATACTAAAAGTTTACAGGCGTTCGTATTTTCGATAATTTCGGTGCTGGGTTTTGCCCTGTATTGAAATACTGCATACAATTTGTGAAATCTCTTTCTATAAACTAATAAATCTCGTGGAGACCCACGTACGGTATTTATACGATTGATACGATGGCCGTTGTACGTACTGGTGATGCTGATCCGAACCGTTTGTATCGAAGTCAGAGCTGCGAATTTAGTAAATTTTATTAGAGTGAGATAAAAGCTAGAGTTGGTAAATTAATTAATCAAAGAACGACACACTCATTTCCTTTGAAGCAACGTTGATTTGACTTCTTCCTAGTTTAGCCAGTGAGGTAATGAGAATGTTGCTTCTTTTTATATCACACTGTCAAAATATTGCTTTCCATAATTTTTCTGTGTGTGCTTCATTGACTAACATACATGTATGCATGTGGACAATATTGTCTCTCATAACAGATTGTTGTTGATCGTGTATATGGAGAGTTCATATATTTATGAACCCAGACCACAGATCCTGCAAAAGGAAGAAATGCTGGAAATTGCTGTGCAAACCCAACCTGTTGCAGCTTTTACAGCTAACCAACCAGACAAGACAACTTCATGCCTTAAGTTTCAATCAACTTCCAGCTGTATACAGCAGTCCCAGTATCTTAAGCAGCCACGTTGTGGGTTCTTCAAAGTAAGTGTCATGTTCTGAGAAGTACAGAGTTAGAAATGGATCCTTTCTAACATTTGCATCATTACATTATGCAGCCATTTTCACACTTCATGCACAGTTTGAAAAGTGCAGATGTTCTGGTAGGCCACTTGTTATACAATAAAACTTGGCGAGCAAAGTGGAAAACTACTTCTTTGGTCATAATCTAATGCAATCAAAGCCCGCTATTTTGAAGTCTCACAGGGCATGAAAAGAAGTTCGAAATAGTGGGGTTTCAAAATAACCAGGCTATAGTCAAGCTAATCCAAGGAGATTTGGCTTGACTTCAAGTTCAACATGTAGAAACAAAACCAAGCTCAGCAGAGATATTTACTTTGCATGGACTCTTTTACGTTAGGAGTAAAAAGTGCTGACACAAAGTAATACAGAGATAATTGTACAGAGAAATTATTTTGCAGCTTTTTGCAGCTACAGTATATGTTATATAGGTAGTGTTGTTCTAAGTTGACCTCTGCAATATTATCAACAGAACAAGAATTGGCAATTTTGTGCCCCACTACCCACTGCGGCCACTTGCAAATTGAGAAGAAATTGACTTTTTAGCAGTTGGATAATGTAGCCTGGTATTTAGTGAGTTGACTCTGGTCAGTTCACAGTTAGTACAGGACATGAAACTTGTATTGAGCAGATCCCCTATTAACAGACACCTTCTATTAAGCAGACACCAGCTCAGGTCCCAAAGTTTTCTTTGCATGTTTACTGTAAAACAAACCTGTTTTCAATGGACACCTCTATTTTAGCAGACACGGACACCAAAATTGAGCAATTATTTTGTTACGCGAAACCTATATTAGGAGACATTTTGAGTATTTTTAGAGTGTATTTTTATTAGATTGTGAGATTACTGTCCAACTTGCCTCTTGCAAAAGATTGGTGATAAATTATGTCAAACAGCAATCAACGATCAAGGGGCACCTCACTCGTTTCTCTGGCTGTCATGATACAATTTGTCAGAACCTGTATTAAACAGACACTAGCTAGGGTCCCAAGGGTGTTCGCTTAATACAAGTTCACTTTGATATAATGTAGTCATTTAGATTTTTGATGGGAACATTTGAGCTGAACTTATTTTAAAGTTTTATAACAGGAGTAAGAGGTATCCTCTACTTCACTACAGAAGCATATAATCAACATTTTGTATCACAGAAGGCAAAATGTAAGATTGACTTTGTTGATCAGGAATCATTAGCTGCATTACTGTTCATATGCACATGCTGTGATACTGTTTCGTTGTTGTTTCTTGCATGACAGTGAACTAGAATGGATTAGTGTGGGTGGGGATCGAAATAGCGGGGTTTTACCAAGGGGAAATTTCTACCAACCTCATTACTGAGGGAAATAGCTAATTCTAAATTGGTGCAAAATTGTTGTTGTTGGAAATCAGATTCTGCTTGAGATAGCGGTGAGTTTGAGATAATGGAGTTGGAGATAGTGATGTTCTACTGTATATTTCTCTTGAAGTCATAAATAAACAACAAAGATTTTAGTAATCTGTCTGCTGTCTGTGTGTTGTGAGAATAAAAAAAGTGAAAAAGTGACAAAGGGATTTTTTTTTAGTTAGATAGCGCTGACCCTCAAAGAGCAAGAGGGGGAGGCACTTCTTATGATTGACCACGGTATGTGGAGGCTCCACCCAAAAACGGAGGGGGGAGGGGGGGCTTTTCAAGCCTCGAGCATAAAATAGATATACAAAAACGAATCTTTTTGGTGTTTTAAAAGGTCGGTAAGAACATCAGTGGCCCGTTTGAAAACATTGCTCCAATGCATCCAACATCTCCCCTCTCCCCCCCCCCCCCCCCCCCACCCCCCACCCCCCACCCTCCCCCTTTTTAGGATGTGAATTGTTCGAATAAATGCCACACGTGCTCATTTTGTATTCATAAACAGCTCTGTTCGCCAGCTTCGCCTGAGCTGAGATGTTGAGTGGCTTATAATTTTAACAACGTTTTCTCTAATTCAAAGCCATGCACAGCCGCAAAAATCGACACAAAAAAATTAAAGTGGCTTGAAATACATGTGGAAGGAGTTTGACACAAAACTGTGAGATACATTTCAAAAATTGTTGGAAAACGGAGCATTGGAGATTTAAAGCACGTCTTCGAGCACTTTATCATATTTACAGGACGAGTGAATACTTTTAAACGGTCCGCACGATGAGAAAGTATTGAAAAGACTTCACCCTGAAATTAGTTGAGTTTGTGGCTTGTTTTGTCAAAGAGCATCAGGTACAGTAAATTTAAATAAAACTTCATGGCAAAATTTAGATGGCCCTGTTACCTCCGCTCTTCTGCTCCGACGAATTTGCTTAAACTCGGCCTTGAGGTATGTATTAAGTCAGTATAAGCTGATTCCAGAAATTTAACAAAATTATACCATCAAATTTTATCACTGGGTACGATTTTGTTCAAATATAGTATTGTCCACTTAAGCTATGATATCACTAAAAATATTTTTCCCAGTTAAATCGAATTCCATCAAACCATTGCTGATTGACAGCTGCAGCTTTTCTCGAAGTTTTATATATAGGAGTCGCATTAAAGCCAAAAAAAGTTATGATCCAAAGTTTGTGAAGGACGAGTGCACCCGAAATTTCAACGGAGCCAGGGTTCTACCAAATGTGTTAACTCTTACACTCTCAAGTGATCAACCTCAATTTTCTCCTTCAGTTTCTCACTAGACATATATCATATAGAAAGGAGAACTTGGCTTTTGATGGCTTGCACAGATGAAAGATGATTGAAATAATAATTCTCGGTACTTAACTTATACAGTAAAAGTTGGGAGAATCTGCATTTTGAGCTTGAGAGTGAAAAGATTAATTTGTCCGCATTAAACTGATTTGGCTTCAGTGTTTCAGGTCAGCTGAAGTTGTCTTCTTCATCAAACGGCGATTCCTCTGTAACATAACCGATGAGGGATCGTGAGGTTTTGATTGTCGTCTATCTCTTGCGCAAATGATACTTATACTGAGTGTGGCGTCATGCACCCCATAAACATAGAAACAGGATTAAAACGGCCATTTGTTTACACATTTTCCCGTCCATTTCATCCACTCCAGTGCTGAATTGTTTATTCATTTGCTGCACTTTGTGAGTCTATCTCGTGTACTTTAATTGTTTTCAATTTTCTTGTCCATTTCTGCATCTTGTGACTCTGTCTCGTGTCTTTACTGTTTCTCTATCATCAGCATTTTTAGCAATCTGCATTAATTTCCACGCCCTCGTATGTAGTCATACGCCCCCCGAAAGAAAGCTAGAAGTTGAAAGTCTTGGCCCGTCAAGCTTGGATGCGCGCGCAACCTTGAGATTGAATATGAACTAGTGCGGGGCATCCCACCTGAACAATGTTTGGAAAACCTATCGGTGCAACTGAACTACAAGTGGCTAGCTAATTTCACTGCGTTTTTTTAAAAAGGTCCAGTATTAATGTGCAGTTTCTAATACAATAGTTCAGTCAAAAGAGTTCCAACTTTTGGCGGCACGATAAAAGAATTCCCCCAGTTGCGCTTGGGAGATTTGTCACCTTATAAGGTCATTGTTATTTACTCTGTGTATAGTCAAGCGACCGTGGGTACGGTATCGCGGCTTGACAACTCTTACTACTTATAAATAGTTCGGTGTTAAACCATTCAAACAATTTTGCATCATAGTAAAGGTCATGGTGCAAAAGGAGGTCAACCATGCTCGTGAGGATCAGATACCCTGGGTGCCAGAGGTTTCTCGCTCTCGGAACCTCCGGCCTCGCCTCCGCAGCCCTCCTCCGCCCGTGGTTTCGCCCCCAGCCCTACGCGGCCGCGCAGCTCGGAGCTTCCGAGAACAAAAAACTCGGTTATCTCGAACTCCTCGCAATAAACTTGGTATAAAATTACCTTTAGTGAGAACCCCGCTATCTCAATTCCCCACTGTCTCGAACTATTTCTCGCTTCCCTTGAGAGTTCGAGATACCGGGTTTCTACTGAAATTGTAATTTGCAAATATTCTGCATGGCAGTACCAGATTAATAAAAAAAGTTGAACAATAAAAAGTAAATACTAGTGAGAAATAGGATAAATTTATCAAACAGGTGGAATGGCGTACTCGGTTTGTCTGGTATAAGGCAGACACTATGAAGCACATATGGAAGAAGGGCATGAATGAAGAAGCTCATATTAGACCTATCGGACCTTAAGAACAAATTTGGATTCGTTTCTTGCAGTACAATCGGTGGTTTCCAGTTTCGATTTGGTATTGGAAAATATGTATGCTTTATATATTTTACACGATGGTGCTTTTTGTTTGTTTATTTGTTTGTTTGTTTGTTTGTTTTGTTTTGTTTTGTTTTGTTGTTTAGTTCTGCATTACAAATTGTTAAAAAGGATTGCTTTTTTTTCTTCAGGTGTAGATAATTTAGGATGAACTTCTTTTAACTGAAAGTGCACGAAAAAAATAGATTAAATATAAATTAAAATGTGGACTGGGTGAGTCTATTTAGCACAACGTTTCTTCTTACATGAAGTTCTTCTTAATGAAGCGTTAGGTTAAACGCTTTCGTCCTCACTAGTGATGCACTGATTGGCTGGTTCAATTGCGTCATGTTGATTTCTGCTTGATTCTTCTTGGTTTTAGAACAGAAAACAAGGGAAGACATTGCTCTTCTAAAATCTGGAATCCGGAAGCAATAGATGATGGGATTCATGAAAGAGTTGCTGTACTGAAGCAGTTTAACGCCTTCATCTGGAAACACTCGTAAAATAATATTTGTCAAACTAGGTTGGTAATAACTTGAAAAATAAAGGACGCTCTATGGAAGCCACGCTACAAGAAAAATGATCGTTGTGATCAGCAGTGTAGTGGCAAGTCGCCGGTCTTGCTTTGCGTGTGCGCTTTTTGTGTGTGTGTGTGTGTTTCTTGTGCACAACTTGTGTTATAGAAAATGCATTGAACTAGTTTATAGCTGAGTATCGAGTCCTTTAATACTAAATGTGAACAAGCATCCCTTGTAACCATACAAGTCTCTTAATTTTCTGATTTTTAAAATCTCTCCACTTAGTTTCCGACTCTGGGACCAATTCACCCATGAAACCTGGAAGAATTATTATATTTTAGGTGTGCTCTTTTTTTTTTTTTTTTTTTTTTTTTTGCAACAAGGTTATCGTTTATTAATTTGCAGAATAATTTTCCACAAAATCGACATATGGCTGAATAAACCACGAATTTTAAATATATACCACAAATCACAATCATAGAACTACATGTAACTATGCCTTGGAGTTTCCGACGCGAGGACATGTAGAAGTGGACACACTCGGGGATGCCGACGCGAGGACTCGTAGAAGTTCGTTATTTATCTATAACTACTTACAGTGGGGCCTGGAATCTGGCCAGTTTGACATCAGCACAAGAAAAGAAAATATTTACCTCGCCAAACTTCGCGTGTATTACCGGGAAAAATTAGCTCGCGTAAATTTAGGTGTATTTACCTCACTCTTGCATAAATGCGGGCGGTTGATCGACGTGTCTTTCTGCTGTTGCTTTCTTGTGACGTTTCCGGGATTGAGGGCTTGCACGGACGGACGACTGGGATGGTATTTTGGTCTCGTGTTGTCACTACATTCCATGCTATCTTCATTTTAGAATCAAGAAACAAGACACAAGAAAAACTATATTTAATATAAGCAATTTCCACGTTAGCTATGAATTGTTGAAAATAATAACAACAAAAAACACAAGAACGTAAACAAGAGTAAGAGGAGCAAGGGGCCCATGAGAAGAAAAAATACGATTGAAAAAGTGACAAAAATATTTCTACCACGTCACTCTCACCTTGTACACAAACCGAACACAAAGCTTGTTGGGCGGATAAAGTCATTTCCTTTCCCCATTGGCAGTTGAAACTAAATGACAAAGCACAAGTGTTTTAAAACACAGCCGTAACCCAAAAAATATGCAAAACTCCAAGCTGAGTAAATGCTCCAATGTCATGTGTACGAAACATTTCTTTTTGCAGCAATGAAGGGCTTTGTTCGTGCTGCGTTAATCAAGCTATCATCAATTTCTCAATTTAAACATAATTTGTTCGAAATATTGTAGCCAGACTCTCCCCATAATTATTAGCTTTTAGTCGAACTGTTTGTCAGCCAAAGTACGTTTTGAGTCAGCAAACATTCTTGCACAAAGAGAAATCTGGCATACAAAAATGGCGACCGAACTTCGGCAGGCAACAGTGGCGCGGTTTCTCAAAAGTACAAATTAACCTTGGCAGCAAATTTCAGAGATTGTGGAGAAGCCAGTTTCACAGATAATGCAATTTGATATTTTTGACCGAATAACGTCAACAGTGTCAAAGTAAAACTAAAGAAACTCACCGGAATGTTGGGCGTCCCGCTGTCCACTCACGGTGGCAAAGTTTGAATCGCCCGCGCTGCTCAGAAACATCTGCATCTTGTTGCTTGACTGAAGCGAAGACACGATAAAAAATGTTGCCTTTCTTTGCTGGTGTGGCTTTGATTGGAGCTTCGTTAAAGTAGTTGTTCTGCTGGTGGCTCGAAGCTTCGTTCTTCGGCCATTGCGAAGTTGTTGTGACTTTGAAATTAAAATGTGCAGAATATGCTAACATATGATTGGCAGTTTGGCGCAAAGTGGCACGTGCAGCACGTGCGCTGGAATTAAGAAATATAAGGCTAATTTATTCCAATTTCTTGGCGTTTCTGTGCATATGTTGTGGAAACTGGAGGCACTCGAAAAATGTTTATACGGGTAGACTCCGCCAAGACTTTCAACCCTCGCGACCCTTGGGGTCGAAATGGTAACCCTTTTATAAACCTGTAGTAAAAAAAATTCCCCGCTTTTATTCTTTTGAATAGGAAAACGTCTAAAAGAAACCGCACGAAGCCCGCTCGGGAACGCGACTTTTGCAAACTTCTCAATCGCTGGTTTCTTCGCGTATATATCTGAGTCTGTGCTCGCTTTGTACATGGCGGCGATTGCTGCCGGGTCCCCTGTTTTTGTCGGATTTCTGTCGCTCGTCTTTTCTCAGACAGATTTGCCGTTGTTCACTAGTCTCGCCTCGCCCTTGATCTCTCCCTTTGTTTTTAAAGGCGACCTTTCTCTCTAGACTGTTACGTTCTGTGTTACCAGTTTTTAAACTTGTTTGTTTGCCAGCGCTGTACACTAGAATGTTTAAATCTTTTTCCTGGAGTCCACCAAATGTGTTAACCCTTACATTCACAAGTGATCAACTTCAAGTTTCTCCTTGAGTTTCTCACAAGAAATTTATCATACTGAAAGAAAAACGTGGCTCTTGATAACTTGCTCAGATGAAAGTTGATTGAAACTTCAATTCTCTCTACATCACTCATACACTTCTTTTTAAAGGGTTGGGAGAATCTGCATTCTGAGACTGGGATTGTAAGGATCAACTTGTCCGTGTAAAACTGATTTGGCTTTTAAATTAGTGTTTCATATTATTGTTGTTACCGCTTAGTTGAAATCGTCTTCTTTACCAAACGGCTCTCTCCAAGAAATCTCAAAAATACTATTTTAGGCCTACATAGCCGATAATGGATCGTTACGCTTTGATTGTCACCTTTTTCTTGCGCAAAATGATACTTATAATGATGCTTTTTTTCAATTTGTCGTGGTTTAACCGACCTTCTTAATTGCTTTTTTAATTACTAAGCAAAGGACTTGTATTCACGCTCCATGGAATTGTTCACAGTTGAAAATAGTGGAAGAGAAAGACAAAAAAGACATATTGCAGCAAAAACGTGAGTACGAACAGAAGCTGAGCGAACAGAGCAGCATGTTGATGATGACTGAAATGAAAGAGAAGAGAGACGCCGTGATGAAAATACGTTAAAAAGAACGTGAACGGAATGAGCTAACCAGAAACATAGATCGGGAAGCATTTGCAAAACAGAGGAAGAATGAGAGCGAGATGTTTTGAACCCAGATGAATCAAGAACACAAGGCAAACGACGCTCGATTTAACAGATTGAGAAAATGAAATATTGGCGCAGGGCGTAAAGCAAGCAGCTGCTCGAGAGAAAAAAATAGGAGCATAAGATTCAGAGGCAACAGTTGGGAGATTGTATGAGAGAACTCTCTGGGATCGCTTGTGGAACAAAAAGGTTTAGAAAATTAAAACACGTCTTAAAAAGCCGTCTTTTCACAGTGCAGCATAACAGTAGAGGCCAGAAGTTTCTACTAGTAGATTCTATGTATATATCAATGTAACATGAATCTAGATTATTAGTTTTGTGATAATACGGAAGAACTAGAGTAGAATCAATAAGAGTAAGAGCATATGCACTGTGCGGTATTGCAGGGAGTCTTGTGTTACCAGGCCTGAGTTTACTGCAAAAAATTTGACCCGAGATATTTTAGATTGGAGCCGTTCACTTCCACTTTGATTTAGGAGTAGGAATGGAACGAGCTACAATGTGAGTCTAATTATGGCTCTGACGCACGCGGAAATCCACGCGAGGTTGGGCAACTCCCCCGTTGGTTTCGTTTAGCACTCGGTCGAAGCTCGACAAAGGTTCAACGCGCTATTGGTGGTATTATAATATATTGCAGTAACAAGTCCCGCCCTCCAACAGGTAAGAGACTCCATGAAACAGAAAACAATGATTACACCTCTGAGCCCAGGCACAATTTGTAGTTTTGGCTTTAGCTTCTTTCATTAATCCGACACTTGTTCGAGGACGGCGAAAACGAAGATTATTGTGAGCTCTGACTGTTTGCTGGCCGCCTTCGATTGGGCGGCCTTGACACGCGAACAAAAACGCGTACATGCATTTTTCGTGGATACGGGTTGACAACTTAAAATCTATAGCGGTAGGGTAACCGTCTCGTTGGCGATTCATCACGTATATACAGTTTGGATCAAGATCTAGTAGTAAGTTCAACAGTTGCAGTCAAACTCTTGTTCCGCTTTTCAAACAGTCAGGATTGCGTGATTAAAAAATCCAATATGTTTCCGCGTCTAGGAAAAGCACTGTTGTTTTTCTTTGAGTGAACACTCTGGCTTTAATATGATCGCTTATTGTACACAAAGTATCGCTGAGATTGCCGTGACTTTTGTGAACGTTTCTGTTTGACCGCCATAATTCACCACAGGGCATTTTTGAGATAATATTTATACAACTTTGGGCAGGTTCAGTTGTGGTTTAACAGTAGGGGTGTGAACTTGTGTCACGACAGCAAACTTTACTAATGTTGTGAGAGAAACTTCTGTATTGACAAGCACAACATTTGCTCGTAACCCATTTTTAAGATTTCTCTTAGCGGTAAAAGTAAATCAAACTACTTGGTCTGGACGTAGCGTGTCATTTTGCTTTTCTCTTTAGACACGACTGGCGTTGCCAGTGAGCTCGTTGGGTGGGGTCGAAACCAGAAGAAACTAAAATGGAAAGTAGGGACAAGAGCGAGACTCCCAAAAGGGACTCTCAGTTTCTCACCAGAAAAATTCATACAGTATAGAGAACTTGACTATTGACATCTTGCTCAAATGAAACCTATTACTATAAATTGTCATTACAACACTCATACTCTTGCTTCTTAAAGGTGGAGCGACACTGCATTTTGAGCTTTGGAGTAAAAAGTTAGCCAGCTAGAAAAGAGTAATGCGTGACCTAACTTTTCGTGCTCACTCGATTTTGGCAGTTTGACTTTGAACACTTATTCCAATCACAGGGCACGATAATCTAGCCTTCGCTTCAATACTTATGTACATTTTTGTACTGAATGCGTTTCTTCAGCAGAACAGTCCCTAAAAAATCTCCCAGCAACTGATTAAAATCACCTATTTTTTTCCGGCCGGAAATAACAAAGTACTGCTTCCAGGCTTTGGAATACATATTTTTCGGCCGCACAAAGCGGCAGGTGAAAACTCTGTCCATTTTCGCAGGCTATGTAAGACTCAGTTTTGCCAGCAACCCGAAATGAGCGCAATTTTTCTCAGCCAGCAGTGAAGGAAAAACAAAACGACTGCCAGCACAGGATGCTGTATGGAACACATATTTTGCAGAACAGCTCCAATGGGTGCTCCTCTAACAGGAGGCTTGTTTACAATATTATTGAGGTTTTGTTCACAGCGTGTTTAGTCATTTGTGACTAACAAACTCAATACTCGAAACTATTTTGGTGTATTTTTAATTCTAGTATACAATTAACATATTTCTAAACAAAGGCTACACGATCGAGCGGAAGAAATATTTCAAAAAGAAGACAAATGGCATCAAAAACGTCAGTACGAACAGAAGCTGAGCGAACAAAAGAACACCGAGAGCAGCATGATGATGATGACTGAAATGAAAGAAAAGAGAGACGCCATGATGAAACACGTAAAAAAAAGGACGTGAACAGAATGAAAGAACCAGAAACATAAATCGGGAAGAATTTGAAAAAGAGCTGAAGAATGAACGTGAACTGTTTTGAACCCAGTTGAATGAAGAACGCAAGGCAAACGACGCTCTATTTAACAAATTAGAAAATGAAATTAGAGTGGGGTAAAGCAAGCAGCTGCTCAAGGGAAAAAGGAGCAGAAGAGTTAAAGGGAACAGTTGAGAGATTGTAAGACAGAACCCTTGGGGATCGCTTGTGGAACAAAAAGGTTGAGAAATTGAAGACGTCTAAGCTGTTTTCACAACGCAACACATAAATAGAGGCCAGAAGTTTCAAACTGTAGACTCTATGTATGTATTAATGTAACATGAATCTAGATTATTAGTTTGGTGAGGATACGGAAGAACTAGAGTAGAATTGATAAAAGTAAGAACATATGCACTGTACTGTATTGCAGGAAGTACCCCCTCTCCCAGCCCCACATTCTGACCAATTCGTATAAAAATGGACCGCAGATGCCTGTTAAAACAAAACAATGTTGGAAACCCTAGTCTGGGGTCTTTATGTTTGCCACCGTCTATACAATATTAAAGAAATGTACTACTTGTCAGCGTACAATGTTACTAGGGAGAAAGAACAAAAGAGAAGAACTGTGAGAAGCACGATACTGACTACTGCAAATTGAGTACCGAGTCTCCTGTTACCAGGCCTGAATTTACTGCAAGTTTAGGTTGAAGCCGTTCACGTCCACTTTGATTTTGGGGTAGGAATGGGGCGAGCTGCGATGTGAGTTTAGTTATGGCTCTGACGCACTCGGAGATCCACACGAGGTTGGGCAACTCCCCCGTTGGTTTCGTTTAGCGCTCGGTCGAAACTAAACAAAGTTCCTGATCAACGTGCTTCTGATGGTATTATAACTTATTGCAGTAATTCCCGCTCTCCAAAAGGTAAGAGACTATGAAACAGAAAACAGCAATTACACCTCTGAGCCCAGGCACAACTCATATGAGGGCATCGTCCAGACTTGTAGTTTTGGCTTTAGCTTCTTTCACTAATCCGGAATTTGTTCGGAAACGGTGAAAACAAAGATTATTGCTAGCTCTGACTGTTTGCTGGCCGCCTTCGATTTGGCGGCCTTGACACTCGAACGAGAATGCGTATATACATTTCTCGTGGATACGGGTCGACAACTAAAAATCTGTAGCGGTGCGGTAACCGTCTCGTTCGCGATTCATCACGTATATACAGTTTGGATCGAGTCCTAGTAAGTTCAACAGCTGCAAGCAAGTTGCGCTCTTCAAACAGTCAAGATCGCGTGATTAAAAAGGTCTGATAGGTTTTCCACGTCTGAGGCAGCTGTACAAACCATTTTGCCTGTGCATGAAAAGCAAGGTGTTCTTTCTTTGAGTGTACAGCTTGGCTTCTAAATGATCGCATATTTTACACAAAGTATCGCTGAATCGCCGTGATCTTTAATTGTGAACGGTCAGAATTCATCACAAGGCATTTTTGCGATTATATTACAACTTTTGGCAGATTTAGTTGTGGTTTAAGAGCAGGGGTGTAAACTTGTGTCAAGACAGTAAAATTTTACTAATGTTGTGAGAGAAACTTCTGTACTGACGTTTACTCGTACCTCATTTTTAAGATTTCTCTTAGCGGTAAAAGTAAATCAAACTATACTTGGTCTGGACGTAGCATGTCATTTTGCTTTTCTCTTTAGACACGACTGGCGTTGCCAGTGAGCCGTTGGGTAGGGTCGAGACCAGAAGAAACTAAAATGGAAAGTAGGGACAAGAGCGAGACTCCCAAAAGAGACTTTCAGTTTCTCACCAGAAAAATTTCACACAGTATAGAGAACTTTACTATTGACACCTTGCTCAAATGAAACCTATTACTATAAATTGTCATTAAAACACTCATACTCTTGCTTTTTAAAGGTTGAGCGACTCTGCATTTTGAGCTTAGGAGTAAACGTTAGCCAGCAAGAAAAGAGTAAGCTTCATTTATAGTTTCATGTTCAGTCGATTTTGTCAGTTTGACTTTGAACACTTATTTCTAATCAGAGACCACGATAATCTAGCCTTCGCTTCAATACTTATGTACAATTTCTTACTCAATGCGTTTCTATAATGAGGTTTTCGAGTATTCCCACTCCGTGACAAATATATATTGACAGCGAGGAAAGTAACAGGAGGCTTGTTTACAATATTATTGCGGTTTTGTTCACAGCGTGTTTAGTTATTTGTGACTAACGAACTCAATGCTCAGAACTATTTCAGTCTGTTTTAATTCTAGTATACAATTAACACTGCGAAACAAAGGCTACACGATCGAATGAAAGAAATATTTCAACAGGCACTGTATGATAGCCGGATCAAAGCATTTTGACAACTGTCACGCTCACATGCAGCATAAACATGTAATATTTCACAGAGCAGTGCCTGTTGAGTCTTAAACAGCGAGAATAGATATTTTCGTCACGGAAACGGTTATACTTTTGGCGAAAAAACTTTACAGAACAGCTACAGTATGTACGAGGCAGCAGATGTCAAGTACAGTGTAAAGCATATTAAAACCATCATTGTTTACAGCTAAGTTTTGCCAGCGCTGTACAGTAGAATGTTTAAACCTTTTTCCTGGAGCCTACCAAATGTGTTAACCCTTGCAATCCCAAGTGATAAACCTCAAGCTTCTCCTTCAGTTTTTCACTAAAAATTTATCGTACTGAAAGGAGAACGTGGCTCTTGATAACTTGCTTAGATGAAGGCTGATTGAAACTTCAATTCTCTCTACATCACTCATACATTTATTTTTAAAAGATTGGGAGAATCTGCATTTTGAGCTTGGAAGTGAAAAGGTTAATTTGTCTGTGTAAAACTGATTTGGCTTTAGTGCTTCATATTATTGTTGTTGCCGCTTAGTTGAAATCTTCTTCTTTACCAAACGGCTCTCCAAGAAAATTCAAAAATACTATTTTAGGCCTAAATAGCCAATAATTGATCGTGACGCTTTAGTTGTCACCTTTGTCTTGCGAAAAATGATACTTCTAATCTGAGTGAGGCCCCATGAACAAAGCAATTGGATTAAAACGGCCGCTTGTTTACACTTTATTTTTGTTCATTTCCGTCCACTCCAATGCTGAGATGTTTGCTCATTTCTATATTTTGTGAGTCTATCTTGTGTCTTTACTATTTCTCTATCCGAATATCTGCATTTCTAGTCGTCTGTATTTTGTAATAAAGGCAAATTGATGACGATAACGAGAACATAGCGGACTTTTCGTCAGTCCTTACACATAAAGGTGAACGCCCGGTAAACATTCAGAAACGGTATGGTGTCGCGGTTCAACTACTCTGACAGGTTTCGGGGACAACTTGTGCCATACTTTTTTTTTAAATATGCAAGACACACAGTAATTTTGTGAACAACAAGATACTAATTAAGCTAAATGTATAGTTAGAATAGCTTAACTAGAAAATATAAGTTGTAATTGCCTTTGAAAATATTGCGGTCAAAAGTTGTTTCAATTTGTCGTGGTTTAACAGGACTGTTTAATTGTTGTAACCGTAAGCCATTGACCGACTTTTATTCACAGTTGAAAATATTGGAAAAGAAAAAGAAAAAGAAAAAAAAAAAGACAAATGGCATCAGAAACGTGAGTTCAAATAGAAGCTGAGCGAACAAAAGAACACCGAGAGCAGCATGATGATGATGACTGAAATGAAAGAAAAGAGAGACGCCATGATAAAAATACGTAAAAAGGAACGTGAACGGAATGAACGATCCAGAATCATAAGTCGGGAAGAATTTAGAAAACAGCCGAAGAATTAACGTGAAATGTTTTGAACCCAGTTGAATCAAGAACGCAAAGCAAACCACGCTAGATTTAACAAATTAGAAAATGAAATTAGCGTGCAGCAAGAAAGCAGCTGCTCAAGAGAAATAAAAGGAGCAGAAGAGTTAGGGGCAACAGTTGAGAGATTGACAGAACCCTCGGGGATCGCTATGGAACAAAAAGGTTTGAAAAATTGAAGCACGTCTTAAAAGCCGTTTTCACAACGCAACACATAACTAGAGGCCAGAAGTTTCTAATTGTAGACCCTATGTACGTATTAATGTAACATAAATCTAGATTATTAGTTTTGTGAGGATACGGAAGAACTAGAGTAGAATCGATAAGAGTATTTTAAGAGCATATGCACTGTACTGTATTGCAGGAAGTACCCCCACTCCCCCGTTGGTTTCGTTTAGCGCTAGGTCGAAACTCAACAAAGTTCCTGATCATCGCGCTTCTGATGGTATAATAAATTATTGCAGTAATTCCCGCTCTCTAACAGGTAAGAGACTCTATGAAACAGAAAACAGCAATTACACCTCTGAGCCCAGGCACAACTCACATGAAGACATCGTCTAAACTTGTAGTTTTGGCTTTAGCTTCTTTCATTAATCCGATATTTGTTCGGGAACGGTGAAAACAAAGATTATTGTTAGCTCTGACTGTTTGCTGGCCGCCTTAGATTGGGCGGTCTTGACACTCGAACGAGAACGCGTACATGCACTCTTGTGGATACGGGTCGACAACTAAAAATCTATAGCGGTGGGGTAACCGTCTCATTCGCGATTCATCACGTATATACAGTTTGGATCTAGTCCTAGTGAGTTCAGCAGCTGCAGGCAAACTCTTGTTGCGCTCTTCAAACAGTCAAGATCGCGTGATTAAAAAAATATATATGTTTTCCACGTCTGAGGCAGCTGCACAAACCATTTTGTCTGTGCATGAAAAGCAATGTGTTCTTTCTTTGAGTGTACAGCTTGGCTTCTAAATGATCGCATATTTTACATAAAGTATCGCTGAATCGCCGTGATTTTTAATTTTGAACGGCCAGAATTCATTACAAGGCATTTCTGGGATTATATTACAACTTTTGGCAAGTTCAGGTGTGGTTTAACAACAGGGATGTGAACTTGTGTCACGGCAGCAAAACTTTACTAATGTTGTGAGAGAAACTTCTGTACTGAGAAGCTTGATGTTTGCTCGTACCTCATTTTAAAGATTTCTCTTAGCGGTAAAAGTAAATCAAACTACTTGGTCCGGACGTAGCATGTCATTTTGCTTTTCTCTTAGACACGACTGGCGTTGCCAGTGAGTTCGTTGGGTAGGGTCGAGACCAGAAGAAACTAAAATGGAAAGTAGGGACAAGAGCGAGACTCCCAAAAGAGACTTTCAGTTTCTCACCAGAAAAATATCATACAATATAGAGAACTTTACTATTCACACCTTGCTCAAATGAAACCTTTTACTATAAGCTGTCACTACAACACTCATACTCTTGTTTCTTAAAGGTTGAGCGACTCTGCATTTTGATTTCTGGAGTAAAACGTTAGCCAGCTAGAAAAGAGTAATGCGTGACTTATCTTTTCATGCTCACTCGATTTTGACAGTTTGACTTTGAACACTTATTTCTAATCAGAGGCCACGATAATCTAGCCTTCGCCTCAATACTTATGTACATTTTTTACTGAATGCGTTTCTTCTATGAGGTTTTTGAGTATTCCCGCTCCGTGACAAATATAAAATTGACAGCGAGGAAAGTAACACGAGGCTTGTTTACAATATTATTGCGGTTTTGTTCACAGTGTGTTCAGTCATTTGTGACTAACAAACTCAATGCTCAGAACTATTTCGGTGTATTTTTCAAATCTAGTATACAGCTAGACTGGCGTTGCTAGTGAGCTCGCGGCGTGAGTTGCGTCGAGACCAGAATATACTAAAATGAAAGTAGCGACAAGAGCGGAAATCACAAGAGACTTCCAGTTTCTCACCAGAGAAATATCACACAGTATAGAGAACTTGGCTTTTTACACCTTGCTCAAATGAAACCTGATTAAACTATAAATTCTCATTACAACTTGCCTCTTAAAAGTTGAGCTACTCTGCATTTTGAGCTTAGGAGTGAAGGGGTCTGCCGACAAGAAAAGCTGAGTAATGCGTGACATTATCTTTTTTATGCACAATCGATTTTTGGCAGTTTGACTTCGAACACTTATCTCTAATCAGAGGCCACGATTAATCCAGCCTTCGCTTCAATACTTATCTGTTTCTTTTATTAGCTGAATGCGTTTCTTCTATCAGGCTTTCGAGTATTCGTGTTTTGTAACAAATATAAGATTGAAAGAGAGGAATGTAACTCGATACTTGTTTACAATATTATTAGGGCCCTGTAGGGGGGTATCCATGTCCCCCATCTGAATTTCAAAACTAGGTATGTCGCAATTTCGAAACATCCCGTCGGAAATTCGACCAATGACGTCATTCACGCGAAAATCTGAAACATCCTCTACATAATTTTTAAGCCATCCAATCATTTACAGTTTGGGTGGAGCTAGCATTTTGTGAGAAAGCGTTCAAGCGCCGAAGGCGTGACACATTAGGGGAGTCCGGGGCCATGATCCCCCGGAATATTTTGAAATCTAGATTCGCTGAAACACCATTCTTGCATTTTGAGGACTCTTTTGACCAAATGTAAACGTTCAAACCAACACTTTCAAAACCGCACTTTTTGCGAAATACACTAAAATAAAATACTGTTGTCAGTTTAGGGGTAAAATCAACTGACAGCACATCTCAAGTTGTTCGCGAAGTCACCTTACGTCATCGCTTATCACGTGACAATGTGAATCAACCACCGTGTGCTGATTCGTGGCCCAGAAAGAAAATAATAATAACGATGAATACGGTGTAGAATTAAGCTCGTCGGGCTACGCCCAACGAGCAATTAGTATAGGTAATCGCATGATTTCGAGTGCAATTTGGAATAAATTAGCACGAGTAAATTTTTCAAAGACCACAAAATTGCACGAGTGCCGCGCGAGTGCAATTTGTGGTCTTTGAAAACTTTACGAGTGCTCATTTATTCCAAAATTGCACGAGGAATCATGTGATTACTTGTTAATAAGGCCGCGGTTACATTTGAGCTAAAATCACGTTTTTAGCATGCTCACAAGTGACCGAACACTTAGCGCGCTTATACATTCCTAGCGTTCTCCGGTCACACTGGTGCAGATGCTAACACGCTAAATAAACATCAAATTAACAAATTGACGTCAGTTTTTTATGTGTCTGTCCTCTTATTGATCATGAAATGCATCATAACATTGTCAAAAAGTTGTGGATCCACGAGGCGCTTCGCCGTTATGACACGTTTCATGATCAATAAGAGGACAGACACAAAAAAAACTGACGTCAATTTGTTTTTTACAATAACAAAACTCAGGCGACGATGCGGGGAAAACACACAAGAATCCGTTCATGTAGCAACGAGGACATCTCGAGCTAAGTGACCAGGCCTGATTACAATAGCTCTAATCCGATTGGACGTTGGATGTCATGGCGTCGCGCAAAATTTCCCCCACCAGGGTAGACACATCTGAATATACCCGTGGGTAGTATAGGTGGGACGGTGATATTCAAATGTGTCTACCCTGGTGGGGGAAATTTTGCGCGTCGCCATGACATCCAACGTCCAATCGGATTAGAGCTATTGTAATCAGGCCTGGTCACTGAGCTCGAGATGTCCTCGTTGCTACATGAACGGATCAACAGATAGTGAAACGTTGGTCTTCGGCGGCAGAAATGCATGCTTTTTGAAGGCAAGAGAGTGAGCTTTCGATGTGCGAGTGAAGAGGATATGCATTCCAACCTTCGGCGATTGCTATCGATGAGAAAAGAGGTGACTGAAGCAGAATTAGGGTGATTTTTTGACTTCGTAAGTTCAACGGTCGTTTCGCTTGTGTACTGCCTTGTCATTATATATACAGACTGAATCAGCACCATATGAAAATCGCTCAAAACGCGGCTTGAAACTGCCCAGAAATGATACACAAGGAATAAAAGCACACAAGGAACAACATAGGTGAAGTATTTCTTTAATTTGAAAGCTTTTTTTTTTCAACTCATACAGTAAGATTGGGGAGCCTGTGATTGTACTAAATAAAAGTAAACATAAGTGAGGACTTTCAGTACAGTAATGATATGGCGAACGGATCACTTGTTTTTATATTATTTCTCATAATTCGACGCTTGCAAAGTATCAGACGACGGAATGAAAGAATTCACAGGAGGCGACTGTTTGCTATTCTTCAGCAAGTTCGAAGACGACGCCGATGCTTGTTTTGGTCCATGCAGATGAATATTATAGACCTAAATCGGAGACAGGAGAGAGGCGGAATGGCGAGAAGGCCGTGGGTTTTACCCAGACCAACAACCGGTTGGTTCGAAGTTCACTGGAACGATGATGTACAGGCCCGATATTAGAAACAACACTTTCGAATGAGTAAAGGCAACTTTTATGATCTCGTGGCACTCGTGGCGCCACGGATGTCTCGCAGAGACACAATTTCGCCGTGCTATCCCGATTGGCTGCTTTTATTTCTTTAGTTAAAAGGTGTGTAATTAGCGCGCTGCTAGCTTGCCCACGAGGTTCTTAATAGCGCGCTGCGGTCCTTGTGAAGATCGGTGCGGTTTGGGTCATAATTATTTAAGGCACGCTAAAATTTTATGTCCTGCCGGTCACACTGCAGTTTAACGATAAGCGCGCTATGTAAACATTGTTTCGTTTAGATAGCTCGCTTTTTAGCTCGAATGTAACCGCGGCCACATGCATACAATAATTTACGTCGCAAAATATTTTTTCAATTTCGTTGCAATGACAAGTGTCTCAAAAACTTTGTTTCTCGTGAACAGGATCGGAATCGTCCTAAGGAACGATAAAAAACATGCTTTCTCTGTTGTTTGGCTTTACAAATACGCGCGCCAGCTGTCGGCAACTTTTAATTTCAAATTTCTGCACTCTTAATTTCACATTTCTGCACTGTTAATTACACATTTTTGCACTGTTTGGGATAAATTGACGCGCGCTCAGCCAATCAGAATGCAGAAATTATTGTATGCATGTTATTAATATGTTAATAGAAATGTGTTTCATATAAAAACAAGCATTCAGTGTTCAGTACTGCATCCTGCTTGTGTGCAACCAAAAGGTATTTGAACAAATGATTTATTACATAATAATAATAATAATAATAATAATAATAATAATAATAATAATAATAATAATAATAATAATAATAATAATAATAATAGTAATAATACAATAACTTTATTTAAGTGTCAATGTATTTAGCCTTTTGCAAAGTAATCAGGGACACTGTAAAATAATTTGCTGGCAAAAGTAATTGGGAATTAAATTATTAGATAGTAATATATACAACAAATACTACTTATGGACCGAGCGTGAGGTCTGTACGGAGAAATTATCGCCCGAGGTTTTGAACATACAGACCGAGCCGCTTCGGCGAGGTCTGTACGGTCAAGACCGAGGGCGATATTTTCCTCGTACAGACCGAGCAACCGAGATCAATAAGTAGTTTATTATATGGCTTCAAAGTTTTACATCAAAACAAACATCGAACAGCACTTCGTCTCCGAACAACTTACGTGCGTACGCATGCACTGACTCAGCGCGTTTAGACTAAATTAGTGACCACAGCTTCTCAATTTTGCAAACTTATACAATACTTGAGATATATAAATATTTGACACATCGGATGAATTCAGATGAGCTTGAATTTTTAAAGTACAAGCCCCAAATGTGCCGGCTTTGGTTCAGCGAAAACGTCACTCGGTATAAAACCCATCACGAGCGTGGCGAACTAAAAATAGTTTTCCTTCTTCTTTTTCTTCTTCTTCTTCTTCTGATAAGCGATTTCCAACACAAAATTAGCAGAATTTTATTTGCTCCAAGCGTTTGTATATGACATGCGATCACAACATTCAAACGCGGGATTCAAACAAAGAAACTATTAAAGAAACTACAATATTTCGTATCCCTCAACCGTCGGCACAGAAAATTGTGCGAATCAAAAGTTTATCATTTTCTCAACAGAAAGATAAGTTCCTTCACTCAAGTCTTCAAAGATGTTGAAATGAAACGGCGTTCACACTCTTAAAATGCCATACTTACAGTTTCATTAAGCTTCGCGATGCCACAAACCAAGTCAACAAATCTTCAACTCCAACCGTTTTCTCGGCTTGCAAATTAGTTTCCGTGGTGGTATTTTTTTCTCACATATTTTCGTTCTACCGCCTTGCCTTCAGCCAAACGTAGCCGACATATTCACTGAAAGCAAAGAACTGCACGACCTCGTGATTCATGTGTTCAATCTGCCGGTCCGTAATCGAGCACACGGGCGTTACAGGAAAATAATGACCGGCAAACACACCAATCAGAGCGCGCAATTTCACCGGAAGTAGCTCCAGCCATATAATAATTACCAAATATTTTACATTAGCTCTAACTGAACTGGTGGGATATAAATTAATCCGGTTAGAACTTGTGAAAAGTAACTAAAGTTATCTATGAGACAAGAGGTCCCTCTTACGTATGTTTTTCTTAAATCTATGGAAGTTAAATATATTTCTGTCCGTACTGCTGAAGATGCAATTTCCGTAACTGCTAATAATAAGTACTCTAATCATATGTATATGACGCATACAGTAGCTTACTTGTGCTGATCTGATACTATTCGTCTTTTTCCAGCTAGGGACATCATTCTTCCAGCAATGGCTTTTATCAAGAAAGCTGTAGCTTTTAGCCAGCCAGATAAAAAAGGTAGTTCCCTGTATGCTATCAGAGAAGATACCCATACCCCTGGACAAGATGGTAACAGATTAGGAACAGCATGTGCAGTAAAGAAGAAGATAGGAAAGACAAAGGAATATTGTCTGATGACATGGAACAAAGTTGGACAAAACGCCACTCAAGGATTGACAGTAGAGCGGTGTTTGTTTCAGGAACGCAAAGCAAAGCATGAGAGCATGAAGATTGACAGCCCTTCGGAAGAAAATGGCATTTCTTACTTTGAAGTGAAAAAACCAGTGTGTTATTTAAACTTGATTGATCACAAGTTGTCCAAAGAGGAGTTGAAAGTGTTTCAAGCATGCTTTTCAGCTCATACTTTTGTAGACAAAGTGGTAATACAACTTGAGTTTAAGCTGCACCATGGAGAGTATGAACTGATTAAAATCACACCACAAGAGCAGCATAGATTTGACAGGAATTGTGCCATTGGAGCACCCATCATTGTCGAGTTGGGCAGAAAAGACACAGTCATTGGTGTCCTGGGCATTAAGTCACCTGATGGCAAACTTGTGCCTGTTTTCCATGAACATGTTGGCATGGGTATGTAAAAATTAATGTAGATATTCCTTCCCAAATACTTGCATATACTTGTGAGCTAATGATCTTAATTTACTAAGCAAATTAGCAACATGGAATTTCAAACAGTGTTGTACTGTACAGTAGATCACACAATTTCTAATTCTAAGTTTGGATGGGACTTTTCTAATTTCAAAATCTGTTTTTTGTACATTCTATAGTTATCAGTCTTATTGGCATTCCCTTGATTTAGTGAGCTAAAGTGTGTGATGGAAAGAGAACGGGAAAGGGAAGGAGTGTCAGAGAGGACAGGGACAGCTACAAACACAACTCTGATTTGTCCACCAATAACAACTGTATAGTCATTTCAGTGCTTGATATTAACACTTGTTTGGTGGGGCAGGAAAATTTAAGGCCGGGCAACCAGATATTATGAAACATTCTATTGCTTGAAGTCAATCTACAGTCCAAAGGGCAACCAACCTAAAATCTTAATGTGGAGCACTGCATTTTGTTTATTACACAGTATATCCATTAGAACCACCTCAGAATGTGAGATTTCCTCACAAAGATTCAACAAGTATTCTGGTGCAGTGGGATGAAGTACCACAGGGTGATCAGAATAGAGTCATCAAGGGATACAAGGTCATGTGTACAGCATCACAGAGTGGAGTACAAAAGACAACAACAGTGTCTGCTCCAACTAATTCTCTAAACCTGACAGAGCTGGACAAATTCACAGAGTATGACATCAGTGTCCTGGCATACACTGCTGCTGGAGATGGACCAGCGAGTTCTGCCATGAGAGTGAAGACAGCTGAAGACAGTAAGTTATTATAATATTGTTTCTTGTGATAATAAATTATAAGGCTGAGCAGGAGAGGCTCTGCAAGTAACATTTTTCTCGTTCCCACCAAAGTAATATTACTAAAAGGCGCTAGCAAATATATTCTTGTTCACCTTGTGAGTCTGTCTATAAGTGCTGTATTGTTTTATAGGGGCATGTTTTATACATGTACATTACGTCTAATTATTAAGTACAGGGCAGGGACGACGGCAACATTGGCTTAACAAAAGTAATCACAGAAGACATAAATATCAAAATAAATGAATATCTGAAATTGACATGATCTTTCGGTCATTGAGCTCTCGCTTGAGGCTTCAAATGCTTCTTTTTTTAGGTTGTTGTCATGACATGGACAATATTTTGAGGAAATATATCAGTCGTTCTTCTTAGGAAGAGATGATGAAAGCAACAGAACCTCGGTAAAACGGAACAAATTGAGAATTGTACATGCAAGGATAAACAAAGTTACAAACACAACAAATAACAAATTTGGAGGCACTTCTTTCCTGGTTCCTTGCATTGCCTTTGCCATCCTAGTTTTACTTGACTCCCTTTAGCCACTTTAGAAGAACTTCTAAAGCAGTTTATTTTTGTAAGGGTCAGATGCCTTTGATGTGAGACTTTTTATTCTATCAGAGGCCGAGGCCAGCCACAACCAGACCGACCATTCACAATCGGTCCAATACATTATGTTCCTCTCAGACGAGAAAGAATTTGATAAATGAATTTATTTTCCTGTTGACCTATTAGGACCCAGCTCCCCTCCTCAGAATGTCACAGCTCGCAACAATGGCCCAACAAGTATTCTGGTGCAGTGGGACGAAGTGCCGCAAGACGATCAGAATGGAGTCATTACAGAATATGCAGTTCTGTTCAAAGATTTAAAGAGTGGAATAGAGGACAGGAAAACAGTGAATGCTCCAACTAAGATTCTTGAACTGAGTTCACTGAAGAAATCAAGCAACTACAACATTAGTGTGCAGGCTTCTACAGCAGCTGGAGCTGGACCAAGAAGTGACGTCAAGACAGTAGCAACACCTGAAGGAGGTAAGTATCAATATTGTGTTCAATATAGAAAAAAACCTTTCCCGTTTTGGACGCCACAAAGCAGTTGAGCTTACAGGGTTTTCTTTTTGGTAATAAAAACTCGTCATGACGTCATGACAGATCATGATGTAGAGATACTGGGGCTGATGATATAGTTTTCCAAATTGAGTAAGATGAGACTGAATGAAAAGAAAAACGAGAAGAGAAGAAAACTACGGATCACGAGTCAAGACAGTCTTCTGAGTTGAGAAGATCCCCTTTTCTGACAAACCAACTATTCTGTGCATGCTGTACGTGGATTTATTATATAGACACGAGTGTTTTACTGGAAAATATACCGTGCGTAAAATCCATACGAAACTACATCCAGGACCTAAGTGGCGTATTTTCCATATCCTCACTAGTGAGGATATCGTTGGCATCATTTCTCGCTTTTGCACGGTTGTTTGTGCAATTTCTCGTAAAACACTCGTGTCTAATATAATAAAAAGAAAATTACATGGTGGATTGAAGATATGGATTTTACTTTCGAGTGGTAAAAACAACATTTTACTCACTCGCGAAGCGCTTGTTCGTAAAATATTGTTTTTACCACTCGAAAATAAAATTCATATCTTCACGCCGCCGTGTAATATCCTCTATGTATATTCATATCATTGAAATGACTAGATAAATTAATGTTATCAAAAATTGTTCGTTTTTATATCTAACAATAACATAAACACATACATTAAAAAAAAAAACAGATGGAGTGGATAAACAGCCACAGGTAGAGAAATATATACTCAGCTAGGGTTGCCATTGTGTGGGAAAAGTCAGGCAAAAGTTCATTTTTTCAAAATCATGGAAAAGTCAGCGAATTTTGCATCAAGTCAAGGAAAAGTCTGGACTCTCGTCAAAGTCATTGAAGAAGCTTCGATACTGATTATGCACAAGACAATGTCATTTCAAAAACATTTTTATGAAGATGAAGAAAAACAGTGTGATAACCTTCAAAAGAAACTTAAGCGAATGCAAAGTTAAGGGAAATCATGGTCATCGGTTACATGTACATCATACATGGTCATTAATTTTTTTTCTCTAGTCAGTAAAATCAGGTAATATTTATATCTCAACGAGTGGTAACACTGGTATTATTTGAGGATACAAATATAGCGGCAAGAGCGAAGAAAGGATAATAGCTGTTTATTAATAATTCTGGAGTTCTGCTACATGTATGTGAATAGTGATAAGCAGTAAAAATACAGTTAAAATGGTTTTGTAGCGCCAAACCTTCCTGAAACCAAGAACCCTCATGAGACGGAGCTGCAGAGAAAAAAAAAAGGATTTTGACTAGTTGTTGGTGCACAGGAATTGCATTGAAGACTGAAAGAAATATCACCAGAAACACATGTTGCCAGAACGTTATAGGAAAAAAAAGCTTCTTGAAAATCCAACACGAGAAAGCAAATACATATGGCAATATAGCAGGTTCCTTTTAAATGACAAGCTTTTATAAAACATAAGAGTCACGACTAACAAATGTGAGCAATACTATAAAGAGTTCCATCAATGCATGCTACTGCGAGGTTCTTTCAGACATTAATAATTATGCTATGGAAAAAAAAAACCATAACTTCAGACAGAAAAGTTCAGGTATTTTTGGTTTCTGTTCTGATATATCTTGGTTTTACTCTAACTAAAACAACTTAGTTAGTTAAAGGACTGTTCCAGGGTAACTACTGTCTAACGAAAAGGTTTGGGAGGATGTTTAGTGGACCATTGATAACTCAATTATTTGCCTGGATTTGTTTCGTTCGTCTTCAATTCACTCTTTCTATTACCGACGTCAGACTATGTTGTTTGTAAAAGTAATCAGCCGGCATTCCAGGGTTGAATTGGCAACAACACAGTAACCTTTCTCGTTTTCCTACTCGAAACTACGATAACCTTTAGAAGAACGAATCCTTCGCCATTTTGCCTGTGTAAAATCAATCAGGATCAAACTCGAACAGACATAACCAGATCATTTGGATTAAGTTGATTAAGGTTGAAATTTTATAATAGAAACCGCCAAAAGTTTAAATAATTTACATGGGTTAAAGCCCGAGAAAACGAACGCACCATGCTGGGACGGTAAGAGCAGCAATTGCGATGCATTCTCGAGTTTTCTATCGTCTATTTTAATCGGGTTCATAATCGGACCCAACATCATTATACGGATTTGCGCAGAGTTTTTGGATAACACTGTTGTGCGATGTTGTGCCAACATGTTGCATTCGTTTTCTGGAGCCTTTACTTTATTTTGAAACGTTACAACAAGTCGCTGTCCTGCTATGGGTTTCTACCAGAAGGCGGTGGAAAAAAAAAAAAAAAAAAAAAAACTGCGTTTGATGAAAATTATCTGTGCTTACGAAGTTCAGCTGCTTTGTCATTGTTGATATTTTGCCAGCAATAAAAGTTTATTCAGAAGATTTCAAACTATTCTTTTTGTTTTTGTTAAAGTGCATATAATCTCTAGAACGATCATAACATCTACGAATACTCATCTATGAATTTGTAATTTTTTTGTTTCAAAACGGCTTAGGAAAATTCAAAATTCAATATGGCCATTTCTTTCACGTTTAAACCTAGCGAAAAAGACTTTTGGCGGCAATTTCGAATCATGACCCTAGAAAATAATCCCTGGGTAAAGTTATCTTCTAATATCATGCAATAACCTCTGACCCATGCGTACTTAGTCTGATGCGTAGCCAATCTCAGAATCTGATTTGGGAGTCAACGTTATAAAATCATGACAAAAGATAGAGACAAAAAGCAAACAAACAAACAAAAACAAAGTGAACCTAAAGAACAACTTCCTAACATGACGTCATGTAAGTACTAGTTCTCACGCGGACGCTCGGACGTAACTTCTTCCATGCATTTTTGTCGGCGTGAAAAATGTCAAGGTGAAGCTCAAGCTAATCATTATGTTTTACTTGATCAAAGACTATGCAAAGATTAAAAAAATGTAGTTTTGGGCTGATGATACTCAGTTCTCCTAGCAATACTTTGCTATGGACAAAAAGTACCTAAAAAGGACCTTGGCGTAATATTAGACACAATTTTATCCTTCAATGATCATGTCACTACCTTAGTATCAGATCTCATGGGAAAGCTATGTGTGATAGGCAGAAATAAGCACCCCCTAGACCAATCGACATTATTTACTGTGTAGTTAATTCACTAGTTTTTACCAAGTTGTTCTACTGCTCTTCAGTATGGTCTGGCACCAGCAAATATAACGTCGCAAAACTGCAACTTGTACAAATTTTGCAGCTCGATTACTCCTGACCTCCTTTACATTAAAGACGCCGTACAAATGTTCAAATGCACGATTGGCCTGGTTCCCAGTTATATCAAAAACTTGTTAATTAACATATCCCACGTGCACAGTTATAAGACTAGGAATGGTGACTGTCTACAATTCCCTTCATGTCAGGCTGCACTAGCTCAGAAACCATTTATGTATAGTGGCGCTCGTACTCGGAATTCTATATCCAGTGAGATGCGAAGTTGCAATTCCGCTAGTTTTTTAAGAGTAAACTTAAAGCAAAGCTAATAAACATTTGGCTCAACGCTTGTCCATAGCTACAGCAGTTTGTAGATTAAGTTTTTTTTAACCCTTGGCCACTTATTTACATTACATATATTTCATTGATACTATCTTTTGCTTGTAAATTAGATATGAAGAACCCTGGCGGGAACCTAATAAACCATATTGTATTGTATTGTACACATGGACACTGGTTGTGAGAATTAGATTAATTCTTGGTTTGCAATCAATCCTCAGAGACTCAGATAACAAAGATATCACGGCCATGTTGCTTCCGAGTACAGTAGAAGCTAATGAGCAATCTTTTAAAAGGTTCATCCACTTTCCTCACCCACCCCCACCGCCACCCCCCCAACCCCCCTCCTCGGTAATTGTCTATGATCACATTCCAGTCAATGTACTGTAGTATTCTAATTTCTTTTCTGCTCTTTTAGGACCCAGCTTCCCACCTCAGAATGTCACATCTTGTAGCAATGGCCCAACAAGTATTCTGGTGCAGTGGGACGAAATGTCACAAGATGATGGGAATGGAATAATCAAAGGATATGATGTGCTTTTCACAGACTTAAGGAGTGGCAAAAAGGACATCAAGAGAGTGAATGCTCCAGCTACACGTTTGGAACTGAGTTCACTAGAGAAATTCAGAAAATATGACATCAGTGTTCTGGCTTTCACTGCTGCTGGAACTGGACCAGCAAGTTCTGTCCTGACAGTGATGACTGGTGAAAAAGGTATAATTAACCTACAATCCTGGTCATCCTTGATTATATTGCCACATGGTGAATATTGCCCTGGGAACACTGGCCAAATTGACTAAAATCCCCCCCCCCCCCTGCCCCCTCCCCTTACTCCTAATGCTGGATGAGGGCACAAAGCACAAATTCAACATTTAATTGGGGGGGGGGGGGGGGGGGGGGGGGGGGGTCAGGAAGTTTCCTGTTCTAAAACATAACCAATCAACTGGCAATTAATGAGTGGTATGATAACAATCAATTCCCAAAAATATTTTCGTTTCCACTTCAGCAATCTCTTGGAATTTGATTATCCCAAATTATCATTGACACAGCAGGGCTGACTGGCCAGGTCTTGTCTGCAAGAAGCTCTTGTTTCACAGAGCTGAAAAACCACAGCAGATTTAGACTTGAGCATCTGCTGATCAGTGAAAATTGTATCTTATCTACAGTAGATTTGCTCAGTTGCCATTAGTATAGGTAATCACATGATTTTGAGTGCAATTTGAAATAAATGAGCACGAGTAAATTTTCAAAGACCACAAAATTGCACGAGTGCCACGCGAGTGACATTTGTGGTCTTTGAAAACTTTACGAGTGCTTATTTATTCAAAATTGCATGCGAAATCATGTGATTACTTGTTAATAACATGCATACAATAATTTTTGTCGAGCACTCTTTTTTCAATTTCGTTACAATTCACAAGTGTCTCAAGAACTTTGTTTTCTCAAAACAGAATCGGACTCGGCCTGAGGAATGAAAACGCTTTCTGTTTTGTTTTGTTTGGCTTTGCCATGAATATGCGCGCCAGTTATCTGCAATTTTCAATTTCAAGTTTCTGCACTGTTAATTACACATTTTTGCACTGTTTGGGATAAATTGACGTGCACTCAGCCAATCAGAATGCAGCAATTATTGTATGCATGTTATTAACACTGTAATCTCACTTGTTTTGGTCTAAACTCACTTTCTTATGGACTACAGTTTATGCTACAGCTGTCATATTTTGTTTCAACTGCATATAAAAACAAAATTTATGTTTTGTAATTTGAGCCCATGTTATTACAATAAAACAGATATTATTTCCTGATAATAGAGGCAACCATGTTATGTCATAAGTATAACGTAGGGGCAGCACCTGGAAAATTCAAATAAGTTTTGTAGACCAGAAAATAAGTCACTTCGGTACATGGTATCTATTGCATGTAAGTCAAAACTAAAATTTAGCAATACATGTAAATTTAAGAATCAACAGGGAGCATTTAAGAGAGCAGGTTGTTTTTCAGTCAATTTTCCACATCATTGTCCCAATATTTTGATAGTCAGAGTGACCCATTAAAGACTGCTACACGTATTTACTTCATTCTAATTAAGTTACACAGCAATTAATATGAGTTGCTTCTTAGATGCATACTGTATAATAACTTTCGATTTCTTACATTCCAGAGCTTGACCAACTTAGATGCCAACTGGCTGAGTTCTATGAGGAAAATATGTGCAGAATTCAGGTGGCACCTTGGGACCCAGATGACACAGTGCATATTGATGAAGTTTACACACGACTTTCATGGAGCAGAGAAAACAAGCAGCTCAGTGGCACAGAAGAGCAAGAGCTGAATGACTATACTGACATTTTTCTTTGTTCAAAAGGCAGTGCTAATCCTAAAAGGATTGTTATTTATGGACAAGGAGGAATTGGCAAGTCAACATTCACTCAAAAGTTGTCAGTCGATTGGGCTAGTAGAGAGGTAGAGGCACTAAAGAAGTTTGACCTGTTGTTAGTCATCAAGTTGAGGGATGTCTGTGGTGAAGTTAGAGATCTAAAAGAAATGATTGTGCAATCAGGACTCTTACCTTGTGATGAGCCTGCTCAAGTGGAATGTTTGTTGAAATACATATCTGAAAATCAAGATAGAGTTTTAATCCTCTTTGATGGCTTTGATGAGTATGACAAAACAAGAGATACTCAGTCAGATGTGTATAAGATTATAACAGGAAAGATGTACAGAGGTTGTCATGTAGTGGTGACCACCAGGCCAGTAAAGTTAGATGAATTGAAGAAGTTCATGCAAGCTCAGTGCAAGATCAATGGATTCACCTATGAGGACATCACAAAGTTTGCTTCTAAGTATGTTGGAAAAGACCAGTGTGAGACCTTCATGAAGTACTTGAGAAAGCAAGGTCTTCTGAACATGGCATCAATTCCACTGATGTTACTCTTTTTGTGCCTGCTGTGGAAAGAACATAGTGATCAACCTCTCCCCAGCACAAGAACCCAGCTTTTTCAGAAAGTAACACAGTGTATCATTGATCACTGCCATGCCAAACAGTCTCCTGATAATCTGAAACCCATAGACGAATACAGTGAGACATTGTGTAAGATTGGCAAAGTAGCATTTGAAGCACTGCTTCAGGATTCTTTAGTGTTTGACACAGCCCTGCTATCCAAGGAAGTACTAAGTGATGATATTGTACGACTTGGTTTTTTGTCAATGTCCAAAGTCCAGCACCAGCGTTCCAAATTAATGGCTTCATTTTTTCACAAGTCCATTCAAGAATTTCTTGCTGCCTGGTACATCACAAAGGAAGCCATTTCCCAAGGAAACTGTGACTGGGTATCACGCTTACAGAATTTTACCATTCTTAAGAACTTCCAAGCATTTCTTGAATTTGTTTGTGGCTTGTCAGCTGATGGTGCTAATGCTGTCTTCCTGCGCCTTCAGAAAATCAGAGAGAAAGAGAGTCTGGTACCAAAATGTGACATTGCAAGATGGTACTTGGACTTTGACATTAATCAGAAAGCGTTTCAAGATTTATGCCGCACAATGTTTCTGGCATTGGACTGTAAAGAAGCCTTTGTGGGAGCATATCTTGACTGTGTGGGCGGAGTGGTGCAGTTTTATGAAGATCCCCGTTTTGGGAACACCACTGGGATCAAAGACTCGGGGGGACAATTGCTTACATTGCTGCTTCGCCACGACAGCTTGGTTCAGCTTCAATTCGTCTTTGATGCGAGCGACCCAGACAAAATGAAAGTCATGAAGGTGTTTGATCAAGAGGATGTCAGGACGCTAATATGGGCAACAGGTGGTCAATCGAAAGGTTCAAAGTTACTTGAGGCCACAACAAAGGAACAACAGTTTTTAGTATTAAGAAAGAAAACTGTGCCCTACCTTTACTATGATGTATCCGGTGTTTCTTTCACACCTGAGCTCGTTCGCCTTTTTCAGCCTCCAGCTTCACACCAGAGTCGTTCAGAAGGCGAAGCGTCCGAGCCTGAAAACGGTCAGGAATTTGACATACATCAACAATCCAGTGCTACAGAAAATGAGCTGCCTGTACACGCGTTGTCATTTATCGCTGAAGCTCGTTTTGAGTACGTTCCGGAAGATACAGTTTTGGGTGAAATACTGAAGAATGCTCCATACTTAACTTTGCTGGATTTATCAAACAATCCCCTTGGAGCTGGAGTGAGTGTTTTCGCCAGTCAACTGGAAAATCTTCCAAAGCTGAAGGAGTTGCACCTGAACAACACAGAGATGAGTGGAAGAGAAGCCGGTGACCTGTCAAGAGCGCTGGTTCATATTCCACACCTGACGCATCTTTTGTTGGGTTACAATCCCCTTGGAGCTGGAGTGAGTGTTCTCGCCAGTCAACTGGAAAATCTTCCAAAGCTGGAGGGGTTGTACCTGGAGAACACAGAGATGAGTGAAAGAGAAGCCGCTGACCTGTCAAGAGCGCTGGTTCATATTCCACACCTGACGCGTCTTTGGTTGGGTTCCAATCCCCTTGGAGCTGGAGTGAGTGTTCTCGCCAGTCAACTGGAAAATCTTCCAAAGCTGGAGGAGTTGCACCTGTACAACACAGAGATGAGTGGAAGAGAAGCCGCTGACCTGTCAAGAGCGCTGGTTCATATTCCACACCTGATGGATCTTCACTTGGATCACAATCCCCTTGTTGGTCGTGGCGTCATTTGTTTGGCTGAGCAGATAGTGACCCATGTGCCTGAGCTTCAGTTTCTGTCTCTTTACAACACAGGAATGGATGACGAGTGCAAAGCTGCTCTGCTGAAAGCCAAGCAAGACAGGGAAAAAGCGGGAGGCGTGGATTTGGAGGTGAGCATACTGACATGTTACATATGACTTTTATTGACCCTTCAATGCCCAAATATCCAAATCCTAAATACCTTAACCTGACACACAAAAAAAGTCAACCAGGAGGGAAAGATTTCAGAGTGCTTGTGAATACAACAGTTGTGATAAAATACATGGCTTTTGAATCAGTTGATATTGTCGTTTTAGTTGTTTGAATAGTTTTCAAATATTCCTTGAATTTGAGAAGACAAGAACAGCAAAATGTGGATCAAAGACGAGTGAGGAGGCTCGCAAAAGTTTGTTGTACATTCAGTCAAGGTTATCGTAATAATACCTTTGCGAGTGTCTGCCGCTATAAAGCATTTTGAAAGGCTGTAGCATGGAAACCTTTACACTGTAGAAAGTATGGTTTCAAACAAACTTGCTTTCATAAAGAAAGACATTTTATGGCTTTGTTTTTAGCAGTGGAATTCAAGCGACAGTATAAAAATGATAATACTAAAAGTTTACAGGCGTTCATATTTTCGATAATTTCGGTGCTGGGTTTTGCCCGTATTGAAATACTGACATACAATATGTGAAATCTCTTTCTATAAACTAATAAATCTCGTGGAGACCCACGTACAGTATTTATACGATTTATACGATGGCAGTTGTACGTACTGGTGATGCTGATCCGAACCGTTTGTATCGAAGTGAGAGCTGCGAATTTAGTAAATTTTATTAGAGCGAGATAAAAGCTAGAGTTGGTCATTTTAATCAAAGAACGACACATTCATTTCCTTTGAAGCAACGTTGATTTGACTTCTTCCTAGTTTAGCCAGCGAGGTAATGAGAATGTTGCTTCTTTTTATATCACACTGTCAAAATATTGCTTTTTATGATTTTTCTGTGTGTGGTTCATTGACTAACATACATGTATGTGGACAATATTGTCTCTCATAACAGATTTATGTTGACGTTGTAAATGGAGAGTATATAAAGTTATGAACCCAGACCACATCCTGCAAAAAGAAGAAATGCTGGAAATTGCTGTGGAAAACCCAATCTGTTGCAGCTGCTACAGCTAACCAACCAGACAAGACAACTTCATGCCTTCAGTGTCAATCAACTTTCAGCTGTATACAGCAATCCCAGTATCTTAAGCAGCCACATTGTGGGTCCTGTGTCCTGGTCATGGACTTTGCAGTGCAAAGTAAGTGTTATGTTCTAAGAAGTACAGAGTTAGAAATGGAATCTGAAATCCTTTCTGACATTTGCATCATTACATCATGCAGCCATTTTCACACTTCATGCACAGTTCACTTAAGTGCAGATGTTCTGGTGGACCACTTGTCATACAATAAAACTTGGCGAGCGAAGTGGAAAACTACTTCTTTGGTCATAATGCAATCAAAGCCCGCTAAGTCTCACAGGGCATGAAAAGAAGTTCAAAATAGTGGGGTTTCAAAATAACCAGGCTATAGTCAAGCTAATCCAAGGAGATTTGGCTTGACTTCAAGTTCAGCATGTAGAAACAAAACTAAGCTCAGCAGAGATATTTACTTTACATAGACTCTTTTACGTTAGGAGTAAAAAGTGCTGACACAAAGTAATACAGAGATAATTTTACAGAGAAATTATTTTGCAGCTTTTTGCAGCTACAGTATATGTTATATAGGTAGTGTTGTTCTAAGTTGACCTCTGCAATATTATCAACAGAACAAGAATTGGCAATTTTGTGCCCCACTACCCACTTGCAAATTGAGAAGAAATTGACTTTTTATCAGTCGGATACTGTAGCCTGGTATTGAGTGAGTTGACTCTGGTCAGTTCACAGTTATTACAGGATGTGAAACTTGTATTGAGCAGATCCCCTATTAACGGACACCTTCTATTAATCAGACACCAGTTCGGGTCCCAAAGATTTCTTTGCATGTTTACTGTAAAACAAACCTGTTTTCACTGGACACCTCTATTTTAGAAGACACGGACACTAAAATTGAGCAATTATTTTGTTACGCGAAACCTATATTAGGAGACATTTTGAGTATTTTTAGAGTGTACTTTTATTAGATTGTGAGATTACTGTCCAACTTGCTTCTTGCAAAAGATTGGTGATAAATTATGTCAAACAGCAATCAATGATCAAGGGGCACCTCACTCGTTTCTCTGGCTATCATGACACAATTTGTCAGAACCTCTATTAAACAGACACTAGCTAGGGTCCCAAGGGTGTTCGCTTAATACAGGTTCACTTTGATATAATGTAATCATGTAGATTTTTGATGGGAACATTTGAGCTGAACTTATTTTAAAGTTTTATAACAGGAGTAAGAGGTATCCTCTACTTCACTACAGAAGCATATAATCAACATTTTGTATCACAGAAGGCAAAATGTAAGATTGACTTTGTTTATCAGGAATCATTAGCTGCATTACTGTTCAAGTGCACATGCTGTGATACTGTTTTATTGTTGTTTCTTGCATGACAGTGAACTAGAATGGATTGTTGGACAGTGTTAATACAGCAAAACCCTGCAATCTTGAACTCTCAAATAGTTTGAGATAGTGGGGATCGAAATAGCGGGGTTTTACCAAAGGGAAATTTCTACCAACCTCATTACCGAGGGAAATAGCTAATTCTAAATTGGTGCAAAATTGTTGTTGTTGGAAATCAGATTCTGCTTGAGATAGCGGTGAGTTTGAGATAACCGAGGTGGAGATAGTGATGTTCTACTGTATATTTCTCTTGAAGTCATAAATGAACAACAAAGATTTTAGTAATCTGTCTGCTGTCTGTGTGTTGTGAGAATAAAAAAAAATTGAAAAAGTGGCAAAGGGATTTTTTTAGTTGGATAGCACTGACCCTCAAGGAGGAAGAGGGGGTGTACACGTCTTATGATTGGCCGCTGTATATGGAGGCTCGGCCCAAAAGGGGGGGGGGGGGCTCTTGAAGCCTCGAGCATAAAATAGACATAAAATAAACGAAACTTTTTGGTGTTTTAAAGGGTCGGTAAGAATAGTGGCCCGTTTGAAAACATTGCTCCAATGCATCCAACATATCCCCTCCCCTCTCCCCCCCTCCCCCCCCCACCCTCCTGGGGACGTCGGCGCGCATATCACTTGACCCCCCCCCTTTTTAGGATGTGAATTGTTCGAATAAATGCCATACGTGCTCATTTTGTATTCATAAACAGCTCTGTTCGCCAGCTTCGCCTGAACTGAGATGTTGAGTGGCTTATAATTTTAACAACGTTTTCTCTAATTCAAAGCCATGCACAGCCCTAAAAATCGACACAATAAATTAAAGTGGCTTGAAATACATGTGGAAGGAGTTTGACACAAAACTGTGAGATATATTTCAAAAAATGTTGGAAAACGGAGCATTGGAGATTTAAGCACGTCTTCGAGCACTTTATCATATTTACAGGACGAAGGAATACTTTTAAACGGTCCGCACGATGAGAAAGTATTGAAAAGACTTCACCCTGAAATTTGAGTTTGTGGCTTGTTTTGCTTCAAAGAGCATCAGCATTAAATTTAAATAAAACTTCATGGCAAAATTTAGATGGCCCTATTACCTCCGCTCTTCTGCTCCGACGAATTTGCTTAAACTCGGCCTTGAGGTATGTATTAAGTCAGTATAAGCTGATTCCAGAAATTTAACAAAATTATACCAGCAAATTTTTTCACTAGGTACGATTTTGTTCAAATATAGTATTGTCCACTTAAGCTATGATATCACTAAAAATATTTTTCCCAGTTAAATCGAATTCCATCAAACCATTGCTGATTGATAGCTGCAGCTTTTCTCGAAGTTTTATAGGAATCGCATTAAAGCCAAAAAAAGTTATGATCCAAAGTTTGTGAAGGACGAGTGCACCCGAAATTTCAACGGAGCCAGGGTTCTACCAAATGTGTTAACTCTTACACTCTCAAGTGAACAACTTCAATTTTCTCCTTCAGTTTCTCACTAGACATATATCATACAGAAAGGAGAACTTGGCTTTTGATGGCTTGCACAGATGAAAGATGATTGAAATAATAATTCTCGGTACTTAACTTATACAGTAAAAGTTGGGAGAATCTGCATTTTGAGCTTGACAGTGAAAAGATTAATTTGTCCGCGTTAAACTGATTTGGCTTCAGTGTTTCAGGTCAGCTGAAGTTGTCTTCTTCATCAAACGGCGATTCCTCTGTAACATAACCGATGAGGGATCGTGAGGCTTTGATTGTCGTCTATCTCTTGCGCAAATGATACTTATATACTCAGTGTGGCGTCATGCACCCCATAAACATAGCAATAGGATTAAAACGGCCACTTGTTTACACATTTTCCCGTCCATTTTATCCACTCCAGTGCTGAATTGTTTGTTCATTTACTGCGCTTTGTGAGTCTATCTCGTGTACTATAATTTTTTTCTATTTTATTGTCCATTTCTACACCTTGTGACTCTGTCTCGTGTCTTTACTGTTTCTCTATCATCAGCAATTTTAGCAATCTGCATTAATTTCCACGCCTTCGTATGTAGTCATACGCCCCCCGAAAGAAAGCTAGAAGTTGAAAGTCTTGGCCCGTCAAGCTTGGATGCGCGCGCAACCTTGAGATTGAATATGAACTAGTGCGGGGCATCCCACCTGAACAATGTTTAGTAAGCCTATCGGTGCAACTGAACCACAAGTGGCTAGCTAATTTCACTGCGTTTTTTTAAAAAGGTCCAGTATTAATGTGCAGTTTCTAATACAATAGTTCAGTCAAAAGAGTTCCAACTTTTGGCGGCACGATAAAAGAATTCCCCCAGTTGCGCTTGGGAGATTCGGCACCTTATAAGGTCATTGTTATTTACTCTGTGTATAGTCAAGCGACCGTGGGTACGGTATCACGGCTTGACAACTCTTACTACTTATAAATAGTTCAGTGTTAAACCATTCAAACATTTGTGCATCATATTAAAGGTCATGGTGCAAAAGGAAGTCAACCATGCTCGTGAGGATCAGATACCCTGGGTGCCAGAGGTTTCTCGCTCTCGGAAGCTCCAGCCTCGCCTCCGCAGCCCTCCTCCGCCCGTGGTTTCGCCCCCAGCCCTACGCGGCCGCGCAGCTCGGAGCTTCCGAGAACGAAAAACTCGGTTATCTCGAACTCCTCGCAATAAACTTGGTATAAAATTACCTTTAGTGAGAACCCCGCTATCTCAATTCCCCACTGTCTCCAACTCTTTCTCGCTTCCCTTGAGAGTTCAAGATACCGGGGTTCTACTTTAATTGTAATTTGCAAATATTCTGCATGGCAGTGCCAGATTAATAAAAAAAAGTTAAACAATACAAAGTAAATACTAGCGAAAAATAGGATAAATGTATCAAACAGGTGGAATGTCGTACTCAGTTTGTCTGGTATAAGGTAGACACTATGAAGCACATATGGAAGAAGGGATTGAATGAAGAAACTCATATCAGAGCTATCGGACCTTAAGAAGAAATTTGGATTCGTTTCTTGCAGTACAATCGGTGGTTTCCAGTTCCATTTTGTTATGGGAAAATATGCATGCTTTATATATTTTACACGATGGTGCTTTTTTGTTTGTTTGTTTTGTTGTTTAGTTCTGCATTACAAATTGTTAAAAAGGATTGCCTTTTTCTCTTTAGATGTAGATAATTTAGGATGAACTTCTTTTAACTGAAAGTGCACGAAAAAAAAAAAGAAGATTAAATATCGACCTCACTTTGGGACATATCGACAGAATTAACGAGTTCTAAAGTGGACTGGGTTAGTCTATTTAGCACAACGTTTCTTCTTACATGAAGTTCTTCTTGATGAAGCGTTAGGTTAAACGCTTTCGTCCTCACGAGTAATGCGCTGATTGGTTGGTTCAATTGCGTCATGTTAATTTCTGCTTGATTCTTCTTGGTTTTACAACAGGAAACAAAGGAAGACATTGCCCTTCTAAAATCTGGAATCCGGAAGCAATAGATGATGGGATTCATGAATGAGTTGCTGTACTGAAAAAGTTTAACGCCTTCATCTGGAGACACTCGTAGAATAATATTTGTCAAACTGGGTTGGTAATAATTTGAAAAATAAAGGACGCTGTATGGAAGCCACGCTGCGAGGAAAATGACCGTTGTGATCAGCAGTGTAGTGGCAAGTCGCCGGTCTTGTTTTGCGTGTGCGCCCGGACACGATCGCACTTTGACTTTGATCCACAGACATGAGTAGGCAAGACACGTAACTGACAATGGCGCGAACAAGAACGCCGCTATGATGGAGTGGAAGGACAGAAACGAGAGTAGGCCGCGCCGAAAAAGTACGAATGTCATCACAGGAAGTATAGTTGCAACCCAGAGAAGTAATAAGCTCTTTAAGTAGGTCTTGGTAGTGATTTGACGCAGTTGGAACGGTCGAAATATAGCGTAAAGTCTCTCCAGGGCAATTATAGTGAGCGTGAAGATTGAAGCAAGACCAAGTGTCATGTCCACGATGACAAATGGATAACTGGACACCAGCAAAGCAAGGCGCAGTAAGTACATGGGGATTGCTAACAATCCAACCACCAGATCAGCAAAAGCCAAATTAATCAGGTAGATGTGGGCGCGCGCACGTTTAGTGACAGGAAGCCTCCTGAAGGAAGCGATTGTCAACGAGTTTGCTGTTACTATGGCAATGGCTGTGATACAACAGACTGCTGTCCATGAAGTTTTTAGTAAGGTCTGGAGACTTGTGACTCGCACTGTGGACGAGAAGTTGTTCATCTTAGGAGCAGGATCAATTATCCTACAAAAAAGGGACAGATTTTGGTGAATAAAATAGGATGGCGATTTGTCTGATCAACAGAATTGACTTGGAGTTTAAAAAATACATCCAAAAGTTTGCTGGACCAGGAAAGTCAGTGCATCAAACCCCATACTAGACTGTTGCGAGTTAAGTGAAACAATTGGTTGCAGGCAGATGATAATCGAGATTTACAAGTTAAATATATTTGCTGTTTTTTAGAAGACGCTTCCGTGCATGAAAACTGAAAAAATACGGTCAGTTGGTCAGCGTTCGTCGCCATATTACATCTTGTGCAAGCCTCGTTCTTCTTGTGCACAACTTATGTTATAGAAAATGCATTGAACTAGTTTATAGCTGAGTATCGAGTCCTTTAACCCTTTCACTCCCATGTTCAAAATGCAGATTCTCCCAGGCTTTGAAGAAGAAAATGTATGAGTGATGTAGTGAGAATTGATAGTTTAATCAACTATCAACTGAGCAAGGTATCAAAAGCCAAGTTCTCCTTACTGTATGATATATTTGTGCTGCCAAAACTGAAGGAGAAAATTGAACTTGATCACTCTTGGGAGTGAAAGGGTTAATATTAAATGTGAACAAGCATCCCTTGTAACCACACAAAAGTCTCTTAATTTTCTAATTTTTAAAATCTCTCTACTTATTTCCGACTCTAGGACCAATTCCCCCATGAAACCTGAAAGAATTATTATATTTTAGGTGTGCTCTTTTTTTGCAACAAGGTTATCTTTTCTTAATTTGCAGAATAATTTTGCACAAAATCAATATGGCTGAATAAACCACGAATTTTAAATATATACCACAAATCACAATCGCCTAAATAGAACTACATGTAACTATGCCTTGGAGTTGAGAAAAAAAAAAAAAAAAAAAACACAACAACTTCTCTTTAAAATACACACATCAGTAAACATTATCAAACCGATTGGCCGCATTGTATGGAAATCAAAAATCACTTCACGTCAAGGCTTCTGCGCGAAAACGGTTCAACTGCACTCCAAACAGATAATTATTTAAGGCAATATACAACAGTCGGATTGAAAAACCGTCGAGGGAACTCGCCGAAGAAATACAGAACGCGCGTTAGCAACAGCCAACAAAGGGCACTCTTTGTCGACGACCATGTATCGAATGAAAATAACCATATACCGAAGTAAAAGTCGAGAGTGAAACTCAAATATTCTTTAAGAAAAAACACTTTACCATCCATCCTGCCGCGCTGTCCTGAAGTCGACCAAGTTGTGTTGAGAGTTTTCCCCAGGCCCTAGTTTACCTACACTTATATTTACCACTATCCCCCCACCCCCCCCCCCCCCCCCCCCCCCCTCCACTCCCCACATATTGTACTCATCCTGATAATTTGATGCACTCATAGTTAACCGTTATGAAATTCGAGTTTCCGACGCAAAGACTCGAAAAAGTGGATCCGTATTGTACTCGGAGTTTCCGACACGATAACTCGGAGAATTGAGTCCGTCATCCACTCGGAGTTTCCGACGCGAGGACTCGTAGAAGTGGACGCACTTGGAGTTTCCGACGCGAGGACTCGTAGAAGTTCGTTATTTAACTATAACTACTTATAGTAGGACACCATCACAAGAAAAGAAAATATTCACCTCACCGAACCTCGCGTGTTTGTGCACCGGGAAAAACTGACTCGTGTAACTAGAGTGATGAGTCAAACTGATCAGAGAGAAAAGCTCTTATATTTACCCCACTCGTGGATAAATGCGGGCGGTTGATCGACGTGTCTTTCTGTTCTGGCTTTCTTGTGACGTTGCCGGGATGGAGGGCTTGCACGGACGGACGACTGGGCTGGTATTTTGGTCTCGTGTTGTCACTACATTCCATGTCATCTTTCATATTCTATCCTGCGGATAGAAACCGGACACAAGAAAAACTGTATTTAATATAAACAATTCCCACGTTAATTGTTGAAAACAATAACAACAAAACACAAGAACGTAAACAAACAATAACAACAAAACACAAGAACGTAAACAAGAGTAAGAGGAGCAGGAGGCCCACAAGAAGAAAAAAATACGATTGAAAATTAGTGACAAAAATGTTTCTACCACGTCACGCTCACCTTGTACACAAACCATACAAACATAAAAGCTTGTTGAGCGGATAAAATCGTTTTCTTTCTCCACTGGCAACTGAAACTGAAAGAGAAAACACAAATGTTTTAAAACACAGTGTAACCAAAAAATGCGCAAAACCGCAAACTAAGTAAAGGCCCCAATGTTATGTGTGAACTAAACATATATTCTTGCAGCATTAAAGGACTTTGCTCATGCTGCGTTAATCATGCTATAATCCATTTCTCAATTGAAACATAATTTGTCCGAAATATTATAGCCAGACTCTCCCCATAATTATTAGCTTTTGGTCGAACTGTTTGTCAGCCAAAGTACGTTTTGAGTCAGCAAACATTCTTGCACAAAGAAAAATCTGGCATACAAAAATGACGACCGGACTTCGGCAGGGAACAATGGCGCGGTTTCTCGGCAGTAAAATTCAGAGCTTGTGGAGAAGCCAGCTTCACAGATAATGCAATTTGAAAAGTTGATATTTTGGACAGAATAACGTCTACAGTGTCAAAGTAAAACTAGGGAAACTCACTTTAATGTCGGGCGTCCCGCTGTCCACTCGGTGGCAAAGTTTGAATCGCCCGCGCTGCTCAGAAAAATCTGCATCTTGTCGCTTGACTGAAGCGAAGACAATATAAAAAATTGTTGCCTTTCTTTGCTGGTGTGGCTTTGATTGGAGCTTCGTTAATGTAGCTGTTCTGCTGGTGGCTTGAAGCTTCGTTCTTCGGCCATTGCGAAGTTGTTGACTTTCGACCTCATGGAATTAATATGCAGAATATGCGAAACATTTGATTGGCAGTTTAACGCGAAGTGGCACGTGCAGCACGTGCGCTGGAAACTACAAAATGTGATGCTAACTTAATCCAATTTCTTTGTTGTTTCTGTGCATGTGCTGTGCATGGAAACTGGTGCCACTTGAAGACTGTTTATACGGGGAGACTCCGCCCAGGCTTTGAACCCCCGCGACCCTTTAAAATACCAATCTGGCCTCGAATTAGTAACCGCTTTATAAACTTCTTGTAAAATAATTCCCCCTCATATTCCTTAAAACCGCACGCAACTTGCTCGGGAACGCAGCGACTTTTGCAAACTTCTCAATTGCTGGTTTCTTCACTTATATATCTGTTCCAGAGTCTGTTCTCGCTTTGTACATGGCGGCAATTGCGGCTGGTCCCCTGTTTGTACGGGGTTTGTGTCGCTCGTCTTTTCTCAAGACGGTTTTGCCGTGTTGTTTACTTGTCTCGTTTTGTTCTTGATCTCTCCCTTCGCTTTTTAAGACGAGCTTTCTCGCTAGACTGTTACGTTCTGTGTTACCAGTTTTCAAATTTGTTTGTTCGCCAGCGCTGTACAATAGAATGTTTAAACCTGTTTTCCTGGAGTCTACCAAATGTGTTAGCGCCCCTTAAGCCCTGGCCAAACGAGATGCAAGTCGATGCAAGTTCGACATGACAAAAAAATTTGCATCGACTTGCAAAAGGTGGCCAAACGAGACGCAAGTTGATGCAAGCTCATGCAAGTTTTGTGAAAACTTTTTCTTTTTTAGACGGTTCTGAGTCAGAAACCGAGTAAAAAGTCTCTCTTGAGCTGGAACTTAATGAGGAGGCTTTTACTTTTGATTTTTTTGATTTAGACTTGCCTTTGCTAATGCGCTCTTCGCTGTTTTACGTGAAAAGCTTGCGTCGACTTGCATGAAAATTTGAACATGTTCAAATTCCATGCAAGTCACTGCAAGTCGATGCAAGTCCGTGCAAGTTGGTGGCCAAACGAAACGCAAGTCCACGCAAGTTTGAAAACTTGCATCGACTTGCGTTGACTTGCACCTCGTTTGGCCAGGGCTTTACGCTCCAAAGTTAGCAGCCTCAATTTCTCCTTAAGTTTCTCACAAGAAATATATCATACTTAAAGGAGAACCTGCCTCTTGATAGCTTACTTAGATGGAAGCTGATTGAAACTTCAATTCTTTCTACATCTCTCATACACTTCTTTGTAAAAGATTGGGAGAATATACATTTTGAGCTTGGGAGTGAAAAGGTTAATTTGTCTGTGTAAAACTGATTTGGCTTCAGTGTTTTATATTATTGTTGCTGCCGGTTAGTTGAAATCGTCTTCTTTATCAAACGGCTCTCCAAGAAATCTCAAAAATACTATTTTAGGCCAAAATAGCCGATAATCGATCGTGACGCTTTGATTGTCAACTTTTTTTTTTTTTTTTTTTTTTTTTTGGGCGCAAAATACTTATATTCTGAGTGAGGCCGCCCTATGAACAAAGCAATTGGGTTAAAACGACTGCTTATGTTTACACTTTATTTTTGTTCATTTCCGTCCACTCCAATGCTGAAATATTTGCTCATTTCTATATTTTGTGAGTATATCTTGTGTCTTTACTATTTCTCTATCCGAATATCTGCATTTCTAGTCATCTGTATTTTGTAATAAAGGCAAATTGATGACGATAACGAGAACATAGCGGACTTTTCGTCAGTCCTTACAAAAAGGTGAACGCCCGGTAAACATTCAGAAACGATATAGTGTCGCGATTGAACTACTCTGACAGGGTTTGGGGACAACTTGTGCCAGACTGTTTTTAACATATGCAAGATACACAGTAATTTTGGGAACAGAACGATAATAAATAAGCTAAAATGGATAGAGTAACTTAACTAGAATAATAAGTTTTATTACACGACTTCACATTTTCGAGTGCAAATACGGGCCAAAACGAGTGCAAAGATGGGAGCGTATTGCACTCGTCACTGGTTTATTAGCTTACGTGATCAGTTTTCACAAGCAAAGTTTACGAACGCGTCATTTTTTGTTCCATTTTGCGCGCGGCGAGAATGTTTGCCCTGCTTCGTTTGTCGTGTAATAAACAATTTATTACACGAAAAGTCGTGCAATACGGCTGTATTTTTACTCGTCAGTTTTATTTTTTCTCGCCGCCTGAAGCAGGCTCGAAAAATAAAACCGACTCGTAAAAATACTCCGCCGTATTGCACTCCTTCCCGTGTAATAACCTCTTTGTAAGTGAAGCAGGCTCGAAAAATAAAACCGACTCGTAAAAATACTCCGCCGTATTGCACTCCTTCCCGTGTAATAACCTCTTTGTAATTGCTTTTTTAAATATTGCAGTCAAAAAATTGTTTCAGTTTGTCGTGGTTTGACAGGACTGTTTAATATTGTTGTAACCATAAGCCATGGACCGACTTGTATTCACAGTTGAAAATATTGGAAAAGAAAAACAAAAAAAATACAAATGGCATCAGAAACGTGAGTTCAAATAGAAGCTGAGCGAACAAAATGACACGGCGAGAGCAGCATGATGATAATGAATGAAATAAAGGAGAAGAGAGACGCCATGATAAAAATACGTGAAAAAGAACGCGAACGGAATGAACGAACCAGAATCATTATAAATTGAGAAGAATTTGAAAAACAGCCGAAGAATGAACGTGAACTGTTTTGAACCCAGTTGAATCAAGAAAGCAAGGCAAACGACACTCGATTTAACAAATTAGAAAATGAAATTAGCGTGGGGTAAAGCAAGGAGCTGCTCAAGGGACAAAAAGAACAGTTGAGAGATTGTATGACAGAACCCTTGGGGATTGCTCGTGCGAAAGGTTCAGAAAATTAAAGCGTCTTAAAAGCCGTCTTTTTACAATGCAACATAACTAGAGGCCAGAAGTTTCTAAATGTATCTTTTATGTATCAATGTAACATGAATCTAAATTATTAGTTTTTTGAGGATACGGAAGAACTAGTAGAATTGATAAGAACAAAAAAAAAAAAAAAAATGTCACAAGTTTTCAAAAACTAGGAATATGCAACCGTTCAAAGGACTTGGATGGTACACGTTGTTAGGGAACGCTTGTATGAATTTTTAAGTGCTTGATGATCTGACCAGCAGTATTAATCCAAAAACATGGTATGCGGCTTATTTGTAAAGAATCGTAGACTGGCGTGGATATATCATTTAGGAGTTACTAAGGTGCCTGCCAAAACAAAATAATGTTATAACCTCTGGGCTGCGAGCTTTAATGACGAGCCCCAGCCACCACATTCTAGCAGCCGCGCAAAATCACCATAGGATACGTAATTTTGGCCAAAAAGTGTGATGAAATATTCAAGGTATGCAAAATTCTCACAGTGGGTGAGTACCAGGACAGTTCCAATACCCGCTGGTGATCGCCAGACTGAAATGGGAAATTTCAGCTTGGAAGCAAAAACGAAAAGTGATTCGGGCCACACTTGTGATCAAGGAAAAAGGAGAGGGCACTTGAAAGTGCTGCACTGTAGTAAGAAAGTGTTCACTCAAAAAATACAATGTCATGTGAATGAAATTGTTTCGTACGAATACAAGCTGTTTGGTTTTTGAAGTTCCTGGTCCACGTCCGCTCATTTTATACTATTAAACTCCGTGACGTAGCAATGAGACAGCCTTCTATTTACAAACTCAGAAACTAGTTTCATGTTTTAAACCTCACCTCGCCGTTCACAATTCTACACTTGCGCCGAAGCACGAAAATGATTGTTGATAAGTTTTGTTTGAAGAGTTCTGGAGAACTGGTTTCCTGTGGTCACAAGCGCAGGAGCACCAAATAGTCATCCGGTTCTGATTGCAAACGAGCCGCACCAGTTTAGAAAACTGGTATTCTGTTCTTATAACCGTGCAGTTTTCCTGTTCACAATTGTTTTTTCTTTCTTCCGGCCCAACATTTGCACTTTTAAGACAGTAGATGCGACGCGCCTGGATGTTTATATCACGTTCGGTAAATATGACCCCCTCCCGTTTCCGGTTTTTTTCCCAAACTCGCTTGTCGCTCTGTCACAGTTAACTTTTGTTTTTAAGACAGGTAACACCCAATAATATTATTTTCTGCTTCATACATGTCACCCGAAGGAAAACGATTTTGCTGTCAGCAATGCAAGATTATTGATGTATAGTATATTTTACCCACGGAATCTCAGGCGTGCCGCCCAAAACAGTAGGAAAAAACATAACTTAGCTTTTCTGCTAGAATTTAGAGATTTCGGCGCAGAGTAAAAGGTTTTTATCCACAGAATCTCAGGCGTGTCACCCAATAATTCGTTTCTGCTCCAGGCGTGCTGTTAGAATTTATAAATTATAGGCGCAGAGTATGCTTTTAGCCACAGAATCTCAGGCGTGTAACCCAATAATTCTTTTCTGTTTCAGGCGTGCAGCCCAAAACAGGAGGGAAAACCATACCTACTTAATATTAATTTTGCTGTTAGAATTGAAAACAATAACGCTGTTGACAGGCATTTCACGGGACCAAAAACTGCCATTACTATTGAGTGCAATCTAATTAACACTTTGGAGGCCACAACCCAACGCCTAACAGGAACACTGTTGTGACAAGAATGCAGGCTCTGGGGCTCCTCATAAGCCAAATTTAATCTGCAAAGGATGAAGATAGATAAAGCAAATGTATTGCAAAAAGTCTTGTTATAGTCCAAGGAAGGTTTGCCTGAAAGTTTCAAGAGTTTTCAATGTTTGACAAAAACCCTGTGCTATAGCCTTAGTATCTTGTCAAAATACGGTCATTTTTCGACCATCTCAGAATCGCATGAAACTTTCAGGAAACGTTCCTGGGACTATTACGACGGTTGTTAGATATCGTTTGTAAACTTTTAGCCCACGCCAGGGGCGGACTTAGGGGGGGGGGGGGGGGGATTGGGTGGCTAGCCACCCCCCTCTGAAGTGGCAAAAAAAGGGAATTTTGGGTATTTTGAAATATAAAAATAATCAATCTGGACATGTGATTAAACCAGTGATAACAATACACTCTTGATTTTCTCTTACGTGAGTCGGTCAATTCAGGAGTATGGGGAGCACGGAGGCGGAGAGATCGTTTTCTTGTGTTCGGAAGGTTCATACTTTGCTTGGACAACTGTCAGATTTGGCTGTGGCCGTCATGCATGCACATACAGTTTCCATCAACAGAAGGCAGGTTTGCGAGAAATTTATGGCACTGCACCCCAGAAGGGTGATGTCACTTTCATTTTTGGCAGATTAACATAACTAAGGCAGAGTGAGCCAACTACTTCTTTCTTGTTTTAGACCATATTGACTCAAAAGTTTTCTGATACACTAATAACATTGTTTAATCTATAAACGAGTTTATTCTGCCTAAATCCCGTTTTCCCACGCAATTATATAATCTATACTTACTACAAATCTATAATTTATATTGCAGTAAACAAATTGTGCTTTACCATGCGCAAAATAGAGTATATCACGTTTGAAAATTAGACTCTTAACTGTGCTCGAAAATGGTCTTAAAACGCAGGAAATGCCATTTCAGAGACAGAGATTTCAAAATTTCCCGGGGGGGCATGCCCCCCGACCCCCCTAGCGGCTCACGCCTCCGGCAAGACAAGACAAGATAAGACAACTTTTATTAGAGAACCATGTGACTGACTATACGTAGGTTTTTTTTTCTCTAATAGTATAGGTAGTATTACGTAACATTAGGTATGTGTATGATGATAAATTTGTTGGCTCGCGCCTCCGGCGCTCGAATACCAATACTCGGCCACCCAGCCACCCCCTCTTTCAAAATCCTAGATCCGCCCCTGCACGCGTCGTGAGAAATTACACCAAATTAGAGCAAATCATCGACTAATTAAAACATCACACCTTTCGCGCAAATGAGCCACATTTAAGCTGCTATATCTGGCCAACGGATGAAGATAGATAAAGCAAATGTATTGGAAAAGTCTTATTGTCCGAGGAAGGTTTCCTGAAAGTTTCAAAGGTTTTCAATTTTTCAGAAAAAACCCTGTGCTATAACCTTAGTATTTTGTCAAAATACGGTCATTTTTCGACCATTTCAGAATCGCATGAAACATTCAGGAAACGTTCCTGGAATTATGCCGACGGTTGTTTTATATTTTTTGTAAACTTTTAGCCCACGCGTCGTGAGAAATTACACCAAATAAGAGCAAATCATCGACTAATTAAAACATCTTCGCGCAAAGGAGCCAAATTTTAGCTTCTATATCTCGCCAACAGATGAAGATAGATAAAGCAAATGCATTGCAAAAAGTCTTATTATATTCCAAGGAAGGTTTCCTGAGTTTTAAATTTGTAGCCCGCCCGTCGTGAGAAATTACACTTATATAAGTTACAGATCAGCACAGTTGTGAAACATACAGAAAGATTCCCTGAAAGTTTCATGCGATTCGAAGGATTGGCCTGACTATACATCGTTTTAATTCTTTGTGAGTCTGTCTCGTGTCTTTACTACACTTCTCTATCCAAATATCTACATTTCCAGTCATCTGCATTTTGTTATAAAGGCAAATTGATGACGAAAACGAGAGCATAGCGGACTTTTCGTCCTTACATAAAGGAGAACGCCCGGTAAACTTTCAGAAGCGATATGGTGTTGCGGTTGAACTACTCTGACAGGGTTCTGGGACAACTTTTGGCATACTGTTTTTAACATATGCAACATACACAGTAATTTTCTTCTGTCCCTCTTTGTACCTGAAACAAAATGTACCCTTAGTCGTGGAAGACTTACTGGAGAAACGACATCCGCGATATCTTAGACTTTAGCCGTTAACTTCCGTTTTGTTTCGGGAGTAGGAATGGGGCGAGTTAGGATATGAGTTTATTTATAGTTCTGACGCAGGCGCAAATCCACACGAGGTTGGGCAACTGCTCCGTTGGTTTGGTTTTCCGATCGATCGATCGAAGTTCGACAAAGGTTCTGATCAACGCGCTTCTGATGGTATTATAATTGATTGCAGTGATTCCGGCTCTCCAACAGGTGAGAGACTCCATGAAACAGAAAGCAGCGCTTACACACTCTGAACCCAGGCACAACTCACATGAGGACATCGTCTACACTTGTAGTTTTGGCTGTAGCTTCTTTCACATCTCCGACTTTTGTTCGGGGACGGCGAAAACGAAGATCATTGTAAGCCCTGACTGTTTGCCGGCCGCCTTCTGCTAAATGAGCTGCCCCGACACGAGTAAATGCATTTCTTGTGGATACGGGTCGACAACTAAAAATGTATAGCCGTGGGGTGACCGTCTCGTTCGGAATTCATCACATATATCAGTTTTGTAGTGCAGTTTGGATCGAGCTCTAGTAAGTTCAACAGTTGTAGTCAAACTCTTGTTGCGCTCTTCAAACAGGATCGCGTGATTAGAAAATCCGATATGTGTCCGCGTCTGAGGCAGCTCCATAAACCATTTTGCCTGTGCATAAAAAGCAGAGTTGGCTTTCTTTGAATGTACAGCCTGGCTTCAATATGATAGCCTAATTTACACGTATCGCTGAAATCGCCGTGATCTTTGTGAAGCGTTTCTGTTTGATCGCCATAATTCATCACAAGGCATTTCTGGGATAATATTACAACTTTTGGCAGATTCAGTTGTGGTTTAAACCCGGGGGTGCACTCATTATAATTTAGCAGTGAACTTGGAGTTTGACTAATGGTCGGGGGTCGTGGGTCGTGGGTACAAAGTCGTGGGTGTGGGTATGAAGTCGTGGGTGTGGGTATGAAGTCGTGGGTGTAGAAATAGGTCGTGGGTACCTAAAAACTGTAAAGGTATGTTAATTGATAATACTTATTTATTAATTGGCAGCCAAAATAAGTTTAAACAAAAAAAATTCGCAAAATTAATTCTGTCTGTCTGTCTTAGAAGGCTATTTCTCTGGAATTACCCCGATATATTTTAATCAATTTCAATCAACCCCCCCCCCCCCCCCCCCCCCCCCCTCAAAATCTACAACTTCGTGCCTCACATCCACATGCCGGGGACCGGATAAGAGAAACTCCCGCACACACGCAACCGGGCCTAGTTGTGTATTTACTGGCTGGTTGTGCACGTGGATCAGTTCACACAAATTCACACATATAAAAATGTCCATTATAATGATTCAGTCAATGATAATCAAATCAACAGGGTAGATTTATTTTATTCTGGCTTGTGTTTTACAAACGAAACTACAATCTACATAACAGTGAAACGCCTTGCATTGATACCGAACATGTAAAATAACCGCGCTGGCTATATAAGAATGACGTTTAAATCGCATGAATCAACAACATGCCTCTGTTCTGCTGTCAGGGACAGGTATAGTGCAGAAGCAATGTAGACCTCGCCAGTGAACAATGGATTTTTACGGCAAATGTGGGCAGAGTTGAGATGATAATATGTGTTGCTGAAATCAGCACTATACTGAAACTGACCAGTACGCTCATCTCGCCGCATAAGTCTTCGGTCAATATGTTTAACGATAATGTCGTGTGGTGGCCGGCGGTATCTTTCCGTGAACTCGTATCCACAACGATAACATTTTCTCACATTAGAGGGCAGTATCTAAGTTATCGCAGCTGACATAGCTGTGTGTGAATGCCAACTGAAGCCAGTAAAGCCGGATATTTGATACGCAGTGGAATAAATTCAAACAATAAGAAAACCATCTGCAAAATATTGTCAGAAAACACCCTAACAATGCGGCAGTGAACAGAACGAGGAGTCTAAACGAATACACAAAAGTTATTCTCTCTATGAACACGTGCAGAAATGGAATTTAGACTGGTTATTTAAAATTAGCTTCTCCTTTCTGTTTTCAGTGCAAGTTCTCACAAGCTACATTAACGAACAGAGCACTGTTAAGAGTATGTAAACAAGAACAACATCCCATTCGTTCACGGTTGGAACTTATGGACGCAACAAACTAGCGTGTTTTGACAAGTCTTTGAAACTTCATACCTCCGGAAAAGCGTTGCCGAACGAACCGCTTACAAACTCTAGTACTCTCTCACAAACGACAAATTAACATACAGCAGGATTTCATTAAGCCGTTCTTTGGCGAGTTGAAGGGTTGAGCCGCTTTCCTCCAAAATTCATTGTCTTATTTTCAGTCCAAGTCTGCGTTTCATACTGACCGCAGTTGGAACGGAAAGATGTATTTATAATTATAGAGCTGTGTAGCATTAAAATGGCTATTATAGTACTCGATCCAAACTGTATGTAGATGACGAATCGCGAGCGAGGGGGTCATCCCACCGCTATCAATTTAGTTTAGTTTAGTTTTTCGACTCGTATTCACAAGAAATGCGTGTACGCGTTCTCGTTCGCGTGTCCGAGCAGCTAATTCCAAGGCTTGGGGCGCTGTTGATTGCCTATTTCCTTGAAGCAAGCATTTCACGTCTAAAGCCCTCACTCCTTTGAACGCGGAATTTGAGGTCACACGCGAACTTCATTCATAATTTCCGAATAATATTCTGGTATAGTTTCAGTGTATGAATGGAGATCTTACAATTCTGACAAGTTTAGTAACTCCAAGTTAATGCATGAGTTGCTAAAAATTACGAGAAAACGTCCTGAAAAATATCGTCGGTGAAGATCCTAGCCACTAATACAGGATAAAAAGGCAAAACAAACATAAAAAATGCGGTCACAATTTCACAAAAGAAACTGAAAGAACGGAAATGTTCGTATCCTTATCTGAGGGGTCTAACCAGTCATAAATATAACAAGATAAAAAAGTAAACACTGCAAAACTATATTCATTAGTAAACACAGAACTCATAATATTATAACACTGGCTAAGTTCTTTTCAGTAAAACAGCTTTTTTGGTTTGGTTTCTTAGAACGACACTTAATTTTCTCTCTCGAGTGCAACCTAAAATCAGTTTGTTACCAGGAGAGCGGAAAAGTTCGAGATGTTGAAATTCCATCACGTATCGAGTGGAGGTCACGCCATGGTATGTTTAGTTATTACTCACGAAATTTGTATTTTTGAGTGAAAAGAGGTTTGTGTTTCTGCTCAGTTTTATGTCCTCTAGAAATGAAAAATCTTGCATGGCAAGTGGTCTAAGCTGTGTCGCAGCTACCATAGCTGTATGAACGCCAGCTATAAACCAGTAAAGCCGGATATTTGGTACGCAGTGGATTATATTCAAACAACGAAAAAGCCCTCTGCAAAATATCGTCAGGAAATATCCTAACCATGCAGTGATACAGAACGAGGAGGTTAAAGAAACACGCAATAGCTAATGCTCTCTATGAAACTTCATCATGTTTACAAAGAAACCGTAAAAGAACGGAACACAAGCGTCGGTGCCTGAGGGCCTGCAACATGAATATCATTCACACCGACAAACAAGATCGACTTGTAGTAGATGGGATGGAAATTAGTAAGTTCCACAACATAATATTATTGCAGTAACATAAATTATAATATGCAGTCATTAGCTCATCCGCTTTCAGTAAAAATCATACAGTCTTGCCACCTATATTGACAGACGGTTTTGGTTCAGTGTCTCGATCAGTGGAAACTAAAAACTCTCAACACTTTTCCGCGCGACCTTTCATTTATGATATTAGAAATCAAACGGTCTTTTTACCTTTACTATATGAATGTGAAAACCAAAGTAACAACTTCCAGAAGCACCACTGGCTTCAAAGGAATCTGCGCACAGCCAAATACTTGAGAGTTTGACTAATGGTCGTGGGTCGTGGGTCGTGGGTACAAAGTCGTGGGTGTGGGTACAAAGTCGTGGGTGTGGGTATGAAGTCGTGGGTGTGGGTATGAAGTCGTGGGTGTAGAAATAGGTCGTGGGTACCTAAAAACTGTAAAATTATGTTAATTGATAATATTTATTTATTAATTGGCAGCCAAAATAAGTTTAAACAAAAAAAAATTCGCAAAATTAATTCTGTCTGTCTGTCTTAGAAGGCTATTTCTCTGGAATTACCCCGATATATTTTACCCCCCCCCCCCCCCCCCCCCCCCCCCCTCAAAATCTACAACTTCGTGCCTCACATCCACATGCCGGGGACCGGATAAGAGAAACTCCCGCACACACGCAACCGGGCCTAGTTGTGTATTTACTGGCTGGTTGTGCACGTGGATCAGTTCACACAAATTCACACATATAAAAATGTCCCACCCCGTGGTGTAAAACCCACGACTTCATACCCACACCCACGACTTTGTTAGTATGACAGTTACATTTTTGCTGTCTGTGTCATCATTCGCGCAATTATCACCTGTGTTTTTTTATCGAGATGCACTTAACAATTGTAGTTATTTGTTTTCTTTTTTCTAAACATAGTATTTTCCCTTGTTATGCACGAGACACACCTTCCTGATAATCATCAAATAAAAACAAAGAAAAGAAAAGGGAAATATTTTAAGCAGATGTGCTTACGACTGGAGAACCATGTTTTCTCAGATCGGATCAGAAGTTCAACTGCCATGTTTGCTAACTGAACTTGTTTAAAATAAAATCAGCCGAGGTCACGCAAAGGCCTGTATTTAACTGGAAATTATTACGAAGTTTCTCAAAAATTACTTCCCGACAACTAAAGCTGTTAGAGTGATTTCATAAACTGATAATGATAACTTTATCACTTTAACTCGGGTTGTTGGGGTTGATTAGGTCCTTAGCAAAAGATATACTACAGTCGTCAGATGGAGTGTATTCTTCTAATAGCAACTTGTTCCCTATTTACAGATTCCTCTAAAACCCGCTGTGCTTCTGGAGTTGTTAGTTTGCTCAAATTACTAATTTGAAGGTACGACAGTATTTATGAAGTTGATAAGTCGCGGATAAATTATACGTCTAGTTTTTAGTTTGCACTCGAGACAGAAAAGATCATGTTTTTTCAACATATCTATCGATTCGAGACATCAAGTTATGTTTGAGTTTAATGATTTAGGAGATAATTTTCCGATACCCGATCGTGCCAACCACCGATAGAATCCAACCGTCGTTGCTGCGCAATGCAAATGGTGTCACATGCCACATCACGCGCACGGCGCCACATAACTACACGCAGGGAGGTGGGGGGCGTGGGGGGAGGCTAAGATTCTCAGAATATCAGTGAATTACGCCAAAAGGAGTTCTCATCAGTTTAAGCTGTCAAAGAGATTGTGCTCAATGAGTTCGACTGCAACTTGTGCCAAACTTTGCACCATTAGAAATTGACCGGCGCAAGTGATGCCTACAACCACTGCATGAAAACCAGAACAGTTAAACACGAACTAGAATCCCATTCAGAAATCATTCTCTATCATAGACTTCTGCGTTGCAACAAGGGGTGAACAAGCAAAAACATTGCGCCTACATCCGTGAAGCTGAGGATCAGTCAACGTGCGGACATTTATCCGTCCGCCCGTGGCGTACAGTGAACCGTTTTGACAAAGAAGGCCACTCTCAGATTGCGCCAAGAAAAAATACCTCCAGTTGGCCATATCTCAAGGTATGCAGTTTAATTTGGATGCACTGACATAAACTCGCACGCATTTTAAACTAGGTGTTCGATGGCATAGTCAGTTTTATACTTCTATCCTCTAGTTTATGACTGACGGGAGACGGTAAAATGGAAGATCGTTTTGAGCTCTGACTGTTTGCCGGCCGCCTTCGAATGAGCTGCCCTGACATGCTAACGAGAACGCGTACATGCATTTCTTGTAGATACGAGTCGACAAACTAAACTAAACTAAACTGAAAGCGGTGGGATACCTGTCTTGCTCGCAATTCATCGCGTATATACAATTTGAATCGAGTCCGATAGTAAAATCTCTGAGTTACAAGCAAACTCCTGTTGTGCTCTTCTGAAAGAATCATGATCGCGTGATTGGATAATTCAATATATTTTCCTCGTCTGAAGCAGCTGCATAAACCATTTTTTTCCTGTGCCCTGCAAGAACAGCAGTGTTGCGGTCTTTTTTAGAGTATGCAGCCTAAATTGGATCGCATATTTTGCACAAATATTGCAGCTGGAAATAATACTTGTGATCGTTTCTGTTTGACCGCCAGAATTTATCAGAAGACAATTCTGGGATTTATCATACCTATTTTAATGCTACAACTTTACATGTATGAATGCATGTTTCCGTTCCAACTGCGGTCAACATAAAACGCAGACTGGGTAAAAAATGACTGAAAATACAGCTATTAATTTTGGAGAAAAAGCGTCTCGACTCTACCTAAATTTGAGAACAGTCGACCCTTCACCTCGCCAGACTTCTGTCTGGGTAAAACTTATTATTTGTGAGAGAGTAAAAGGGTATAAATACAATCATTTGTAAACGGTTTAATATCAGCGACGGTTTTCGGGAGGTATGGAGTTACAAAGACATGTCGAAACGCGCCGCATGAGTGAATGACGTGCAACCCTATGAATGTACTATAGCATAACCTCCAGTCAATACGTGACGGAACTTTAAAGCAGCCCAAACTTTTTTTAATCTCATACAGCTTGAGAAAAACTAGTAAAATGGTCAATAACACAGTAAACGGTCACAATGTTTTACGGTATCGTTTTTTCTTTTCTTGCATCATTGCGAAACCCAGATCAGTGGAGCAAACAAATCCTTAGGTCAAGAAATTTGCAGTCGTTTATGAAAGCTTAGGACCCGTTGACTATTCACAGCCACCCCCAGCCACACCCAGCCACACCCCTCCCTCCCCCCCCCCCCCTTCCTCTTAACATTCAGTCAAAATTTTGTTTCATGGTTATTGGAAATATATGGATATATTGGGGATTTTAGTCGATCGCGATACTCGAGTTTGACTGGTATTTTAAAGCTGAAACTTATAAATACTTTGATTTCAGTCTGTGTGTATTTCTATGCCGCTATTGCAAGTTTTGCTCGCTCCGCTCGCCCTTTCTCCAAAGTACCTGCACTGTTAAACGTCCAAATTTTGGACCATCCCCCACCCCCTCCCCTTCCCAAAGTTGAGCGGGGAACTGGTGAATGTGTTGAAGGCCCTTTATTCGATGCCATTTAAAGAAGAGCAGTTTGGAATTTGTTTGAAAATTGTACGCAATGTTATTGACGGCGTTCGAAAACAAACTAATTCATCGTAGTAATTACGACCATTTACACACCATTTAAAACTTTTTTTGTGCAGTTATGAGAGAAAATATTCTCAGGTAAAATGGCAACATCAGGATCAGAATCCGAATCAACATCAGAAACAGCATCAGAAGAAGCTGCCACCTCCGCTGACCAGGATACAACTCAGCATCATCCGATTGAATCAATATCGGGACCAGCATCAGAATCAACATCAGAAACAGCATCAGAAGAAGCTGCCACATCCGCTGACGAGGATGCGACCCAAGAACACGTGAAACGTACGTATCGGCTATATTTTAGCAAGGTGCTGTACTTTAAGGTAGGAGTCCAGGCTTTCGGACCCCTACTATTTAATGCACGACACTGTCACAGGTTGTGGATACAACTCAATCTTCACTGCAGGCTATGCGGCTCTAATTACTATTCCAGTTTACTGAGATCTGGTAAAACACGGCCTAAAGCTGGCTGTGATGATAACTCGTGTTTGGCTGCTGTTACAATCTAAGGTACTATTTTGCAATAAATGTATAATTAATAAGAATTTTGGTCCATGACATTCTTATGATTCAAACAACATTTACAGGTGAACCATCTGTTAGAGAGCTGTACAAGTTGGCCCAGAAACTCGCTGGGTGTTGGTATTCTCTTGCAATTCAACTCGGGTTGGACAAAGACATAGTGGACAACATTGATCTCAACAATGCATACCGGACCCCAGCTAGAAAAGCGTCCCATGCACTGGTGGAATGGTATAACGAATTTTCACACGATGCAACGTATGAGAGACTCGCTGAAGCTTTAAAACAAGTAGGCCGTGGCGATCTAGCACAGCGGTTCTGCTCTGGACAGGTGAACCCAAAGGTAAATTTGTATTTTGTATAACAGAAGAACAACTATAGCATACCAATCACACGCATGTTTTTAGTAGAGCGTTTACAGTCCCCCTTGTCTTTACAATATCGTGTAAGGCCCGTTTTAAACGTCGCACTACTGCCATGTCGAACTCAATGCGAATGAGCGAAATCCATTGTTTGGGCTTAAGCAAGTGAAACAGGAACGCTATTGAAGCGAGCGGAGACACTGCCGCAATCGCGTTCATTCTATAGCAAAAGAGGGCCTGTAAGGAATATAATGTCAGTGTATTAGATATTTTTACAACAAACTTCGTCGTCCTGGTTTTGCTCACACTACACATATATACCCCTTGTTCTCAAAGATAATTTATCAGGCGATTTATCTTAACTCTTAGTTTGTCAACGAACTGATCGACGCGTGATTAAAAACATCGACCATAGAATAATTTCTCGGTCTGGAATTTTTCTGTCGTGGTTGACCGAAAGGAATTACATGGATTCATGGAATTCCAAAAATTAATTGCAAGCTGAATCTTTTCAAATTTAGATTGTTGATCTTTTCACATTAATCACTTCACATCAGGCTCTTGTTTTCTTTTTTATTTTCTCCTAGAGCGAGGATACACGGAAAAGGAAACATTGTAAGTATTTTCTTTCGTCTTTTTATTTCACTGGTGAAATCGCAGGCAGTCCAAGCTGATTGACTTTGTTACAGCACGGTTGGGTTTTATAAGAAATTGTATGGCAGGTTTTAGTCGATCGACAACTTCAAAATAATTGCGAAAATAAAGCTTAAACTTGCTCATGCACCTGGCTTGTTGGTGTGCTGGCGTTTCTGCTGCTGTAGCGATTTCAGCGCGATCCACTCAGTTTTACCTCTCTAGCTTATAATCAAAATTCAAAGTTTCAAAACAAAACAACAACAAAAACAAGACGGAAAAAGACAATATTTTTATTATTTCTATTGGTTGCTGTTGAGGGGGCCTTTGACGTCATAAAAGTCGTTTGTCGGCTAGGTTTCGAAGACGATATTTTTTTGACTTGCAAAGTAACAGGCGAAAAAGCAGGCTATGCAGAAAGGGACTAGGAACAAGACATGTGTGCATGTTTATACCGCGCAGGATATCACTCAGCTCAATTTCAGCCTGAGAAAACAGCAGCCTCTCATCGCTCAATCCAAACCGAACTGTTCTCAGGCTGCTCACTTTTACATCTAATTTTTGCCAATATTGTAAGCTCTAAACACAGACCGCCGGGTCTGCATGCACGTTACCTGCCCTTGCAACACTGCTTTCAGTTATTTTTGTTAATCATGAAAATATGCTGTGATGGTTTATCCTACCATTTCACCTGCCATTCTCACCAATTAATCGGTGCAGGATTAAATGTGAAATAGAACATTATTTAACAAAGTAAGAGTTTCACTGCTCGGCAGCGATGCCTTGCGTTGTAACCCGAACTTGAAAATAACAGTTCTGTTACTTTAATTGTCAATCCGACCTCTGTCTTCACTAGATATAATTTTATCTTTTATGAATCAACAGCACTGTCTGCCACATCAACTGCAGATTCTCAGTCACATGAGGGACAGACTTTCAAGAAAACAAGGACAGTGGAGTCTTCTTTAGGTACGGTGCTGTGCTAGAACATGCTGGAGACGAAGTAAGATCAAAATATAATTGGAGCAATATACCCACAGGAAAGCTAGGAGAGAAACGGGTTCTGGTAAAAAGAGCGCGTTCTTCGTTATCAGCTCTCATGCACCGGAGCCGCAGAGAACCGAAAAAAATTAAAACAGCTTGTTTGTATCGGACAAGAGAGTCGCTCTATCTCAATTACACCATTGTTCCTATAAAACAATAGTTGTTTGCTCAGACAGTGTTTATCCAAAAGGCCGAAGAATTTTAAACACTGATAATTAAAAGGCAAACAGCGTCAGAATTCCCATCATAATTTCTTTGATAACAGCAAATAAGAACTTGGAAAATTAGAAACTTTTCCTTTTGGTAAAACGGCTGCTCTCTTACCGGAGCCTGTTATGACGTGTACCCATGCATATTGTTAGGACACAGTTTGAGTGAATTAAGATATTTTGATCATCCAATAATAAATAAGGTTTGACTTGAACCAAGTTTGAACCTGAGGCGACGTACGTGGTTGTGGTGTACGAACATTAGTCCAGTTTTGTCCAGTGCCTTGTGAAAGTGTACAAAGCAACAGCTGGTTGATACCTCTCCAACGGCCACCCTAGAGACAGAATTGAGTAGGGGTGTAACATGACACCACGCAACGTAAACTAAATGTGTCGAATTTCGTTAACTTTTTCTTTATGAAAGAGGCTTTTACTGACATGGATCTAGTTTTATGATCTTTTAATAGGCCATACAATAACCACGTCAGAGATGCATTGTTTCTAAACGAGGTCTAGTGTGAAACCTTTCTCATAATCAAAGGCTCCTGTGAACCAACTCGTGAATGAGAAACGCTATAGATCTATCCTCTGTATATAGCATTGAAGCCAAACAAGTACTGTTATTTTAGCCAACGCTACGGTTGAAAGGTGCTAAAAAGCTTTCGATCGATCGAACTGTAAAATCCAGGTGACGTCCGCAGTTCGGTCTTAATTTTCAAAAACATGTGCCTTGAGAATCAAAAGCATGTGCCTTGAGAACCAAAGGACTCCAAACGTGAAAGATCAGTTCATCGCTTTTGCGACTCTCAACCTCCGTTTCGAACGTCGAGTGTTCTCGATCGCAAACTGGTCGCCATTTTCTTTGCAAAGCCTGCGCCAGTGTTATGCACTGGTCAGCGGAACCCGCTTCCGTCGGAAGTTTACACCCATGGAACGAGCGAGCGAGTGAAACTTCCCACCACTCACAATAACTCATTCATTGCTTCGCATTTACGAGTTAAAACTTAGTTTTCATTTTCATGCAAATCAAACTCGTAGTTTTCATAAGGAAGATTTCGCAATAGGCCTCGGTTTTATAAAAAGGCAACAGGCATCTCGGAAATGGTCTTTTATATTTATGCATTTGTTCACATTTTAAACATATTGTTGATTCTGTAATGGAGAGGTTATATGAAGGGTTCTTTCCCCCCTCCCCCCCTGTTTTGCTTGCCGATGCATGGAGATTTGTATGCGTATGGATCGGCGGCCGGGATAATTAACCCTTGGTCGTTGCAGGTTGGGATCAGTGGTGGTTCGACTGTAGGTGTCTGTAATAACAGTCTAGTTTAGTCGTCTTTTAATTTTACACTTTTGCTGCCACTGTTAGGACCCAGCTCCCCACCTCAGAATGTCACAGCTCGCAGCAATGGTCCAACAAGTATTCTGGTGCGGTGGGACGAAGTACCGCAGGGTGACCGAAATGGATTCATTGAAAGATATGTCGTGGTTTTCAAAGAAGTAAAAAACAGCAGAGAGGAAAGGAGGTCAGTAAATGCTCCAACTCAGCATTTGGAACTGAGTTCACTAGAGAAATTCAGCAAGTATGACGTTCGTGTGCTGGCTGTTACGGCAGCTGGACCTGGACCAGCAAGTTCTGTCCTGACAGTGATGACCGGTGAAAAAGGTAAGGCTATAGTCCTGTTCTTATTGTTCTGCTATTTTTGGCTTAATAAATTACGGGATTTTACAGTTTTTACAGCAACTGCGCCGTTCATATTTTGTTTCTCTCACTTAAAATCATTTCTCAGAGCATTTCCTAACCCCCTCCCCTAAATATAAATCGAAAGGCTTTCTTCTGATTAATGTTGCCGAACAAAAGGCCATTTGGTGGCGACGAAAGGCCCCAACATGGCTTTAGATGGTGTATGTGGCCAATAACTAGGGATCTTCACACACACACACGTAACTGTCCTAATCTCCCTTCTGACTATAATCTAATTTGGTTCTTAGCTGATTACCGATTCAATGGAAAAGTTAGCGTATCAAGGCATGCGTGTATCTTTGTCAGACTGAAATTGAGACATAATGCCATATTGTTTTAGGATCAGTGTAGGTACGTGGAAGCCAAGAAGCAAATTACTTCCTTGACCCTTAAACTCTAGTTAGTTTTCGAATAGTTATAGTTTGTTGAAACTTGCTTTGCAGGTGTTCCATCTGAAATTGAGCTTGACAATTTGTCTAAAGAAATTACGTTGTGCTGGAAGTCAGTTGGCATCCAGCTTGGGATGCGCCAAGCAGCGATAGACAAGATCACTGCTGACAACGTTCAAAACCCTCGACCTGAGCAGAAGGCCTATAGCATGCTTATAGAGTGGCGAGACCAAGGAAGCACTTCAACATGCGATAAACTCTCAAAAGCGCTGATATGTGAAAAGAAATATGATCTGGCCCAAACGTTCTGGACTGTACAGGTAATGATGCAGTGAATGGTTTTTAACCAGGGCGAGAAGAATTCTTTAAGAGAGTGTAATCTGTGTATCTGATTTTCGTGTTTATTCTTTTCGAGTGTTTTGCAAACAGTTTTATTCCCGTGTATGTATTTTTTTTTTCTTCTATTTTGTACAACAGTCTTTCTTTTCTCTCTCTCTTTTTTTGTTTTTGTAGAGTGCTGATGTGTTTTTTTTGTTTTTTTTTATTGTTTATCTTTATTTTTTTGTAGAGTGCTGATGGACATCAAGTGGCATTTGGAAGTGTTGCAGGTACTAATGATTTAGTTTTCTGAGCTGTCATTATAGATCACATAATAATCATTTCGGAAATCGAAGCAATGGAAAGTAACGTTTGATTTTCAATACATTTTAGCTCTTTCACAAGTTTTCATGAAATACTCACCGCCACATGTAAATGTTTGAAAACTTCGGTTCGTGCAATTTTTGTCACATCTGCTTAATACATTTATTTAAAATTTTATCACATGCAGTTCCATGCAACTGCGTCATCCATTTTTATGTCTGCTATCCGTTTAGCTCGATCTCTTAGTCAAACAGTAGTCGTTTTAGGTCCGGTGTAAGCCATGGGGCGTAACCTTTTCGAATTTTTCGTCTCCTTTTGAGAGCATGTTTGTCTGACATCTCCAAAAAAAACTTCTTGCAGAAATCCAAGGCTTGAAGGTCTTAGTGGGTCTTCTCTAAAAGCTTAGAATCAAACTGTCTTTTAAATTGTTCGCTTTCTACACTGACTGGTCTACTTTTAAGTACATAGAGCTTTCTTAGGCTGTATATCAGACTGTGGGTGCTGATGCCCAGGTGTACTGTGTTAAATATCTTGTCTGAGGTAACTCGACTGCTCGTCTGAATTTCTCTCTTTTTCCTTAATTCACTCTTTCTGTTTCTGACATCAAACTATGTCTTATCTTGATAGTTCGACTACTCGTCTGGATTTCTCTCTTTTTCCTTAATTCACTCTTTCTGTTTCTGACATTAAACTATGTCTTATCTTGATAGTTCGACTACTCGTCTGAATTTCTCTCTTTTTCCTTAATTCACTCTTTCTGTTTCTGACATTAAACTATGTCTTATCTTGATAGTTCGACTACTCGTCTGGATTTTTCTTTTTTCTTCACTTACTCTTTCTATTGCTGACGTCAGACTATGTTGTTGGTAAAAGTAAATAGCCGGAATTCCAGGGTTGAGTTGGCAACGACACAAAGTAACCTTTGTCTTTTTCCGACTCGAAACGTACGATAACCTTTGACAGCTGGCATCCTTCCAACCTCGTGATGAAAGAGCCTGGGAACGAGGTTGGCATCCTTCGTCTAGTCAATCAGAAACAAACTTGACCGGACATAACCAGGTCATGTTAAGGTTGTAATTTCGTCACATTGGACAGCCAAAAGTTTAAAAATTCACATGAGTTAAGGTATCACCCCCCCCCCCCAAACGACCACTTTCCAGCAGAATTTTATTTAAATGGCATCAATTGACTAAACATAGGCATGCTATATATCAAACTGTTTTTTATTAAATTGTCTAGCTGCTTCTAATAATATCTGTCCTTAATACCAAATATGGCAAACGTTATTTCGCAATCATTGACGTCACAGGTTTTTCATATTTTTGAGTTAATCTCCCTCAGTTTTTAACTGATCGGAACGAAATTAACGGCATTTGAAAGGGCTCGTGGAGATCTAAAAAAGTGTCTCAGTTTTTTTATTTCGATTCAAAACTTTTTTATGATTTTTTAAATTTTAACGAAGTGAGAAATTTTCAGTTTACATTAAAAAGTTCATAAAAAAGTTTGAAGCAAAATTTCAAAATTCTGAGACACTTTTGTAGACCCCCATTAGCTCTTTCATATGCTGTTAGTTTCGTTCTGACTAATTAAAAATTGAGGGAGATTAACTAAAAAATATATAAAATACATGACGTCACTGATTGCGCAATAGGTTCCCCCTAAGCTCAATATCCATGGCAACCACCACAGTGAATCAATGTGCTGATTTGCAACAAACATTTTGGTATATCGCATGCAACTGTTTTATGTTTTTTTGTCAAGTAAAAGATATAAAATCCGTATGGCATTTGGGGGGGGGGGGGGGGGGGTGATACCTTAAGGCCCAAGAAAACGAACGCACCATGTTGGTCAACATCGCCCAACATTGTGCACTGAATGCTTCTTGAGACGCATTCTGCGATGCATTTTAGCGTTTTCTATCTTCTATAATTGCGGACCCAACAATACTATACTATACGGTTTTCCAAAGAGTTTTCTGTAAGACTGTCGGACGATGTTGTGCCAACATGTTCCGTTCGTTTGCTCGGACTTCACTTTGAAACGTTACGTTCCGTTCGTTTGCTCGGACCTTTACTTTATTTTGGCAATTACCTGTGCTTACGAAGTTCAGCTGCTCTGTCGTTGTCGATATTTTCTTTTTGCCAGCAAATATGATTTTATTCAGAAGGTTGCAAACTATTCTTTTTTTTTTTTGTTAAAGTGCATATAATCTCTAGAACGATAACATCTAAGATTATTCGTCTATGAATTTGAAAGAATTTTTTGTTCGACACCGACATTCTTTTCACGTTTAATCTTGGCGAAAAGGACTATTATTTTTTTGCGGCAATTTTGAATTATGACCGAGAAAATAATCCCTGGGTAAAGCTATCTTCTGATATCATGCAAATAACCTCTGACCCATGCGTGCTTCATCTGAGGCGTAGCCAATCTCAAAATCTGATTTGGAAGCCAACATTAAAAAGTCACGACAAAAGATAGAGACAAACAAAAACAAAGAGAAGCTGAAGAACAACTTCCTGACATGACGTCATGCAAGTACTAGTTCTCAAGCAGATGCTCGGACGTAACTTCTTGCATGCATTTTTGTCGGCGTGTAAAATGTCAAGGTGAAGCTCAAGCTAATCATAATGTTTTACTTGATCAAGGACTATACAAAGATTTAAAAGAAAAATGTAGTTTTTGGCTAATAATACTTAGTTCTCCTACAAATACTTTCCTATGGACAAAATGTACCTAATCAAAGCAGCGTTGCCGCTCAAAGCTCGCCCATTCTTGTTGGTCGATAGGGTTCACATGGTTTTTGTTTAAAATTTTATTTTGCTTTTATAGTTAGTGAGACATTATTCATATAACAGAATCTGCTAAAAAATTGTGCAGAAAGCACTCTTTAGTTGAACCCAGAAACTTCCAAAGAAGAATCTTTTTGTACATTGGACACCTAGATTAGGTTCACTATGTTTCAACTGTTCCATTGGTGACAAATAATTGTGTTCAAAGTCAGGATTGCAGTCATGATGCTGTAAATAGTGCAGTACAAAATAATATAAATCAAAATGATAATACTGTTTGTGCAGTTAGTTGTTCAAACAAGAAAGATTGTGATTCTTCAGCTGTTGAGGAATGAAAAACTTATTTGAGAGATTATAAGAGAAAGCAATGAATGGATCAACAATATCTTGCTAAAGATAAGCTAATGAGAATGCACATGAAACAGAAAAAGTAATCCCAAAGTAAAACAAAAAGAAGATAAAGCTAAGAAAATATACAGAGAAGCAAACCCAGATTATGTAAAAGAAAAAGAGAGACAGGCCAAAAAAAGAAAAAGGGAAAAGGACCCAGATTTTGTTAAAGAAAAAGAGACAAGCCAAAAAAATACAAAGGCAAAAAAATCCACAATTAGTGAGACTAAAAGAAAAACAGACGAAGCAAAAACAAAGAGTAAACAAATTAAAAACCATTGAGGGTCTTATTAAGCAACTTCATGAAAATATTAAATGTGGACCTGAGTTATGTGTACTTGCTGTGATCAACTTTGGTACAAAGCTGGTGTGATTAGATGTCATGAACATTCATTCAATTCAGATCTTAATGCATCAGTCAAACTTTGTATCACTGGGGAAGAAAGTGTGAACAATTCTGAATGGATTTGTAGAACTTGTCATCAGAACATCAAAGCTGGTAAGATGCCAAGTTGTGCAAAGGCCAATAAAATGACATTCCCACATAAGCCACATAAAGCCTTAATTTTTATGTTTCGTATTTGGCCGCTGCTTACACAGATAAACATATTTGCGAACCTTAATCTTGCTCTTATTTACAAGCTTTACGTGCCTCGTTAGACAGTGATTGGCACGGGTTTCATACTTTTTACAGCATTCGGCAAGAGCAGACGACTTGGGAACAAATTTACTTATGTAGCGACGTACCTTACGCCGCACGTGTTTGCTCTTTCGCAAAAGCCTTCGAACTTTGCGTAATGGAATACGCGACGGTTCTCTCGCTCGCTTCCGATTAGTTTTACCCTTCCACGTAAAATGTTAACGCGACCGTCCGTCAAGCATTTCACGTTCAGATGTTTCTACCGCAACACAATCCTTGCCATTCGATCTGGCGACGTGATAGCTTGTGTCAATCACAGCTGTAGAAGCACCCTCATTAACGCCTGGTCTTTGTTTACAAAACATCACAATGTCTGCGTTTCATGATCACAGCATTTCATTAATTTCAGTGTCGCTCAATCGCGGTATATTTTCGTAATCACAGCACAATCCCTACATTCGTAGAAACACCCAGGCCTAATGGCCAAACAAACTTCGAATGCTTGACAACCATGACAAACAAGAAATTCCACATGAAGCTTCGACGTCTTCTGTTTGAACGAACTGCGTAACACGACCATGCCCAAATTTGGAAACTGACAAGTTCCTTCTTTGGAAATACCTTATTTGGAAGTCCATTGTTGACACAGAAGCCTGGAAGGACACCGTGACAACTTCAAGCTCGCCTTCACTTCGTGAGGCGAGCTTAAAAAGGACCTTGGCATAATATTAGACAGAATTCTATCCTTCAATGATCATGTCACTACCTTCATATCAGATCTCATGAGAAAGCTATGTGTGATAGGCAGAAATAAGCACCCCCTAGACCAATCGACGCTATTTACTGTAAGTTCAGTTTTTACCAAGTTATTCTACTGTACTTCAGTATGGTCTGGCGCCAGCAAATCTGACATCGCAAAACTGCAACTTGTACAAAATTTTGCAGCTCAATTACTCTCAGGCAATATTTGATCATATTTCATCTACACTTAAGCAGCTTACACTCCTTCCAATATCTGACCTCCTCTACATTAAAAACGCTGTATAAATGTACAAATGCATGAAGGGCCATCATTAATATATCCTACAGTACGTGCACAGTTATAAAACTAGGAAAGTTGACTGTCTACAATTCCCTTCATGTCAGGCTGCACTAGCTCAGAAATCGTTTGTGGATTGTAGCACTCGTACCTGTACCTGGAATTCTATATACAATGAGATGCGAAGTTGCAATTCTGCTAGTTTTTTTTTAAGAGTAAACTTAAAGCAAAGCTAATGTACATTTGGCTCAATGCTTGTCCATAGCTACAGTAGTTTGTAGTTTGTAGATTTAGTTTAGTTTAGTTTTTTTTTTTTTTTTTTTTTCCCCAACCCTAGCCCAATTATTGTAAATATTTTCGAACATTTCATTGACATTATCTTTTGCTTGTAAATTAAGTATGAAGATCCCTGGTGGGAACCTAATAAAACCATATTGTATTTTATTGTATGGACACAGGTTGTGAGAATTAGATCAATTCTTGGTTTGCAATCAATTCCTAGAGACTCAGAATACAAAGATATCACCTCCATGTTGGTTCCGGGTACAGTGGAGGCTAATGAGCAATCTTTTGTTAAAGTTCATCCATTTCCCTCACCCCCCACCCTTCAGTAATTGTCTATAATCACATTCCAGTCAATTTCTTTTCTGCTCTTTTAGGACCCACCTTTCCACCTCAGAATGTCACAGCTCGTAGCAATGGCCCAACAAGTATTCTGGTGCAGTGGGATGAAGTGCCACAGGATGATGGGAATGGAAACATCAAAGGATATGACGTGGTTTTCACAGACTCAGGGAGTGGCAGAGAGGACATCAAGAGAGTGAATGCTCCAGCTACACGTTTGGAACTGAGTTCACTAGAGAAATTCAGAAAATATGACATCAGTGTTCTGGCTTTCACTGTGGCTGGATCTGGACCAGCAAGTTCTGTCCTGACAGTGATGACTGGTGAAAAAGGTATAATTAACCTACAATCCTGGTCATCCTTGATTATATTGCTACATGGTGAATATCACCCTGAGAACACTGGCGAAATTGACTAATCATCTCCCCCTCCTAATACTGGATCAGGGCACAAAGCACAAATTCAACATTGAAAGGGGGGACCCTCAGGAAGCTTCCTGTTGTAAAATAATAATAATAATAACCTTTATTTAAGTGTCTGAAGTATTTAGTTTTAGCAAACTAATTGGGGACACTATACTATCTACCTAACCTAGTCTTCGGTAGCAAATAAAAGTGAAATTTTAAAATTCTAAAGTACTAAAATGCTAGATTAAAATATACGACGCAATGTTAATGGAATAATATAAAATGGATAGGTGTTCATTTATGCTCTGCATAAATCACAGCAATTACAGTTTTCCAACAAGTTATTTATATCTACTTTTTGTATTGCACTCTTGAATGCGTTGAGGCTGGATGAGTTCCCAATGTCAGTTTTCAGCCTTGACCATATCACTGGTCCAAGATAGCGTAGTGAGTGCTTACCATAATTTATAGTGTTGAATCTAGGTATGTTAAAATCACTATTTCTTAATGAATAACACGATTGTTTAAAACTGAATGTTTCTGCCACGCTTCTGGGTGCAAGTTCATTTTTTACTTTGTACATGTAGATTGCAATGTCCTGTAGTCTTCTGTTTAGCAGTGATGGCAGCTGAGCTCGATGAAGGAATGTTTCATACGAGTCTTCCTTAGTTCTATAAACTGCTCTCAATGCACATTCCTGGACACGCTCGATCTTTCTGTTATCGAAAGCCTTGCAAAAATGCCAGACTACATGGCAGTAAGTTAGAAATGGTAGAATGGATGATTTGTAAATCATTAATTTGGCCGAGCATGGGATCATGTTGCGCAGGCGCAGTGAGAGGCACTCCCACTTTCCAACTGGCCTTCTTGCATACATCGCCAATGTGAGTGCTAAAGTTGATATTCTCATCGATGTATACGCTGAGCAGTTTAATGTGATCAGTGTTTATAATAACTTGGCCGTATATGAGTATGTTTGTTTGTTTCCACATTCCTGGGGTTGATGATCAGTGCCTGAAACTTGTACCTGTTCGCTAACAGGTAGTTGTCCCTATACCATGACGCAGCTTTTTGACCCTCCTCTAGACTGTTTCTCACAGCGCTGAAATCTGTCCCCGATGTGTACATCTGATGATCATCAGCATACATTGACAGGTTTGCATCATTGCTCATATGATAGGCCGTGTCATTCTGGAAGAGGTTCCACAATAACGGACTGAAGGATGACCCCTGGGGGCATCCTCTTGTCATCTCCTTCCACTCACTTTTTGTATCGCCCAGCTTAACTCTATTCATACAATTCTCAAAATATGACCTCATGAGGTTCAAGGAGGCTGGAGCAAATCCATATGCTTTGAGCTTTTTAAGAGTTAATGAGTGACTGTTAGGCCCTGTTTACATAACCGATTAACTGGCAATTAATGAGTGGAATGATAATAATCAATTCCCAAAAATATTTTCGTCTCCACTTCAGCCATCTCTTGGAATTTTCTGATCCCAAACTATCATTGACACAGCAGGACAGACTGGGCATGTCTTGCCTGCAAGAAGCTCTCGTTTCACAGAGCTCAAAACCACAGCAGATTTAGATTTGAGCTTCCGCTGATTCAGTGAAAAGTATATCTACAGTAGGTTTGCCCAGTTCCATTAACACTGTAATCTCACTTGTGTTGGTCTAAGCCAGCTTTCTTATGTGAACTATGTGCTACAGCTGCCATACTTTGTTTCGAACGCAAATAAAAACAACTTATGTTTTGTAACTTGAGCCCATGTTGTTACAAATAAAACAGATATTATTTTCTGAAATTAGAGGCCACCATGTGATGTCATAAGTATAATGTAGAGGCAGGCACCTGGACAATTCAAAAAAGTCTTGTAGACCAGAAAATCAATCAATACAGTACATGGCACCTAATGCATAAGTCAAAACTAACAGAGCAATACATGTAAATGTAGGAATCAACATGTACTTGAAGGGGCCCTATCAACCACAATCCTTCAGAGACTGAAATTCTTGGTTCCGCCATTTTAAGGGCCCCTGAAAGTCGAAAAATGAATAGCAATCCATTTCCATCTGACTCATTTAAGGAGAAGATTAGTTTCTTTTGATCTAAAAATGCCACTAACCTATTTTATTTTGATTAATCACAATCTTTCATTTTGGGAACCAAATTCAGCCTTGGATTTCCAGATGTAAACAAAAACATAGAGGCTGGGCCCCTTACAAAGGCTCTTGAGAGAGCAGGTTGTTTCTCAGTCAATCTTCCACGTCACACTTTCCCAATAATCTTAAAGTTAGAGTGACCCATTAAAGACTGCTACAGGTAATAGATATTATTTTATTCTAATTAAGTTACAGTAATTTATATGACTTGCTTCTTACAATAGGTGCATAGTGTATAATAACTTTTGATTTTCTTACATTCAACAGAGTTTGAGCAACTTAGATGTCAACTGGCTCAGTTCTATGAGGAAAGCATGTGCGAAATTCAGGTGGCACCTTGGGACCCAGATGACACAGTGCATATTGATGAAGTTTACACAAGACTTTCATGGAGCAGAGAAAACAAGCAGCTCAGTGGAACAAAAGAAGAAAAACTGAATGACTATACTGACATTTTTCTTTGTTCAAAAGGCAGTGCTAATCCTAAAAGGATTGTTGTCTATGGGCAAGGTGGAATTGGCAAGTCAACATTCACTCAAAAAATGTCAGTTGATTGGGCAAGAGGTGAGAAGGAGGCATTGAACAATTTCGATCTGCTGGTAGTCATCAAGTTGAGGGATGTCTGTGGTGAAGTTAGAGATCTCAAAGAAATGATTGTGCAATCAGGACTCTTACCTTGTGACAAGCCTGCTCAAGTGGACTGTCTGCACAAATACATATCTGAAAATCAAGACAGAGTTTTAATTCTATTTGATGGTTATGATGAGTATGACAAAACAAGAGATACTCAGTCAGATGTGTATAAGATTGTAACAAGAAAGATGCTTACAGATTGTCATCTAGTGGTGACCACCAGGCCAGTAAAGTTAGATGAATTGAAGAAGTTCATGCAAGCTCAGTGCAAGATCAATGGATTCACCTATGAGGACATCACAAAGTTTGCTTCCAAGTATGTTGGAGAAGACCAGTGTGAGACCTTCATTGAGTACTTGAGGAGTCAACATCTTATGAACATGGCATCAATTCCACTGATGTTACTCTTTTTGTGCCTGCTGTGGAAAGAACATAGTGATCAACCTCTCCCCAGCACAAGAACCCAGCTTTTTCAAAAAGTAACACAGTGTATCATTGATCACTGCCAAGTTAAACAGTCTCCTGATAATCTGAAACCCATAGAGGAATGCAGTGAGACATTGTGTAAAATTGGCAAAGTAGCATTTCAAGCACTGCTTCAGGATTCTTTGGTGTTTGACACAGCCCTGCTAACCAAGGAAGTACTAAGTGATGATATTGTACGACTTGGTTTTCTGTCAATGTCCAAAGTCCAGCACCAGCGTTCCAAGTTAATGGCTTCATTTTTTCACAAGTCTGTTCAAGAATTTCTTGCTGCCTGGTATATTGCAAAACAGCCTATTTCACAGGGGATAAGCACCTTAGAATCCCTACAAGACTTTAGTACTGTTAAGAACTTTCAAGCATGTCTTGAATTTGTTTGTGGCTTGTCAGCTGATAGTGCTAATGCTGTCTTCCTGTACCTTAACAAGATCAGAGAGAAAGAGAGTCTGGTACCAAACTGTGACGTCGCAAGATGGTACTTGGACTTTGACAGTAATCAAATAGAGTTTCAAAACTTCTGCCGCACAATGTTTTTGAAATTGGACTGTAAAGAAGCTTTTGTGGGAGCATATCTTGACTGTGTGGGCGGAGTGGTGCAGTTTTATGACACGAGTTTTTCGTGGAAAACAGCTGGGATCAAAGACTCGGGGGGGCAATTGCTTACATTGCTGCTTCGCCACGACAGCTTGGTTCAGCTTCAATTTGTCTTTGATGCGAGCAACCCAGACAAAATGAAAGTCATGAAGGTGTTTGATCAAGAGGATGTCAGGACGGTAACATGGGCATCAGGTGGTCAATCGAAAGGTTCAAAGTTACTTGAGACCACAACAGAGGAACAACAGTTTTTAGTATTAAGAAAGAAAACTGTGCCCTACCTTTACTATGATGTATCCGGTAAAGTTTCTTTCACACCTGAGCTCGTTCGCCTTTTTCAGCCTCCAGCTTCACACCAGAGTCGTTCAGAAGGCGAAGCGTCCGAGCCTGAAAACGGTCAGGAATTTGACATACATCAACAATCCAGTGCTATAGAAAATGAGCTGCCTGTACACGCGTTGTCATTTATCACTAAAGCTAGTTTTGAGTGCGTTCCGGAAGATACAGTTGTGGGTGAAATACTGAAGAATGCTCCATACTTAACTTCGCTGGATTTATCATACAATCCCTTTGGAGCTGGAGTGAGTGTTCTCGCCAGTCAACTGGAAAATCTTCCAAAGCTGAAGAAGTTGAACCTGAGGGAGAGAGAGATGAGTGAAAGAGAAGCCGCTGACCTGTCAAGAGCGCTGGTTCATATTCCACACCTGACGTGGCTTTTGTTGGGTTCCAATCCCCTTGGAGCTGGAGTGAGTGTTCTCGCCAGTCAACTGGAAAATCTTCCAAAGCTGAAGAAGTTGTACCTGAAGAACACAGAGATGAGTGAAAGAGAAGCCGCTGACCTGTCAAGAGCGCTGGTTCATATTCCACACCTGAGGTGTCTTTGGTTGGATGACAATCCCCTTGTTGGTCGTGGCGTCATTTGTTTGGCTGAGCAGATAGTGACCCATGTGCCTGAGCTTCAGTTTCTGTATCTTTACAACACAGGAATGGATGACGAGTGCAAAGCTGCTCTGGTGAAAGCCAAGCAAAACAGGAACAAACTGGGACGCGAGCTTTTGACCGTGAGTATACTGACAGGTTACATATGACTTTTATTGACCCTTCAATGCCCAAATATCCAAATCCTAAATACCTTAACCTGACACAAAAAAAGTCAACCAGGAGGGAAAGATTTCAGAGTGCTTGTGAATACAACAGTTGTGATAAAATACATGGCTTTTGAATCAGTTGATATTGTCGTTTTAGTTGTTTGAATAGTTTTCAAATATTCCTTGAATTTGAGAAGACAAGAACAGCAAAATGTGGATCAAAGACGAGTGAGGAGGCTCGCAAAAGTTTGTTGTACATTCAGTCAAGGTTATCGTAATAATACCTTTGCGAGTGTCTGCCGCTATAAAGCATTTTGAAAGGCTGTAGCATGGAAACCTTTACACTGTAGAAAGTATGGTTTCAAACAAACTTGCTTTCATAAAGAAAGACATTTTATAGCTTTGTTTTTAGCAGTGGAATTCAAGCGACAGTATAAAAATGATAATACTAAAAGTTTACAGGCATTCATATTTTCGATAATTTCGGTGCTGGGTTTTGCCCTGTATTGAAATACTACATACAATTTGTGAAATCTCTTTCTATAAACTAATAAATCTTGTGGAGACCCACGTACAGTATTTATACGATTTATACGATGGCCGTTGTACGTACTGGTGATGCTGATCCGAACCGTTTGTATCGAAGTCAGAGCTGCGAATTTAGTAAATTTTATTAGAGTGAGATAAAAGCTAGAGTTGGTAATTTTAATCAAAGAACGACACATTCATTTCCTTTGAAGCAACCTTGATTTGACTTCTTCCTAGTTTAGCCAGTGAGGTAATGAAAATGTTGCTTCTTTTTATATCACACTGTCAAAATATTGCTTTCCATAATTTTTCTGTGTGTGGTTCATTGACTAACATACATGTATGTGCACAATATTGTCTCTCCTAACAGATTTATGTTGACGGTTAAAAATGGAATGTTATGAACCAGACCACAGATCCTGTAAAAGGAAGAAATGCTGGAAATTGCAGTGCAAACCCAATCTGTTGCAACTTTTACAGCTAAACCAACCAGACAAGACAACTTCATGCCTTCAGTATCAATCAACTTCCAGCTGTATACAGCAGTCCCAGTATCTTAAGCAGCCATGTTGTGGGTCCTGTGTCCTGGTCATGGACTTTGCAGTGCAAAGTAAGTGTCATGTTCTGAGAAGTACAGAGTTAGAAATGGATCCTTTCTAACATTTGCATCATTACATCATGCAGCCATTTTCACACTTCATGCACAGTTTGCGAAGTGCAGATGTTCTGGTAGGCCACTTGTTATACTATAAAACTTGGCAAGCAAAGTGGAAAACTACTTCTTTGGTCATAATGCAATCAAAGCCCACTATTTCGAAGTCTCACAGGGCATGAAAAGAAGTTCGAAATAGCAGGGTTTCAAAATAACCAGGCTATAGTCAAGCTAATCCAAGGAGATTTGGCTTGACTTCAAGTTCAACATGTAGAAACAAAACCAAGCTCAGCAGAGATATTTACTTTACATAGACTCTTTTACGTTAGGAGTAAAAAGTGCTGACACAAAGTAATACAGAGATAATTTTACACAGAAATTATTTTGCAGCTTTTTGCAGCTACAGTATATGTTATAGATAGTGTTGTTTTAAGTTGACCTCTGCAATATTATCAACAGAACAAGAATTGGCAATTTTGTGCCCCAGTACCCACTGCGGCCACTTGCAAATTGAGAAGAAATTGACTTTTTAGCAGTCAGATACTGTAGCCTTGTATTGAGTGAGTTGACTCTGGTCAGTTCACAGTTAGTACAGGACGTGAAGCTTGTATTGAGCTGATCCCCTATTAACGGACACCTTCTCTTAAGCAGACACCAGCTCAGGTCCCAAAGTTTTCTTTGCATGTTTACTGTAAAACAAACCTGTTTTCAATGGACACCTCTATTTTAGTAGACACGGACACCAAAATTGAGCAATTATTTTGTTACGCAAAACCTATATTAGGCGACATTTCGAGAATTTTTAGAGTATTTTTATTAGATTGTGAGATTACTGTCCAACTTGCCTCTTGCAAAAGATTGGTGATAAATTATGTCAAACAGCAATCAACGATCAAGGGGCACCTCACTCGTTTCTCTGGCTATCATGACACAATTTGTCAGAACCTGTATTAAACAGACACTAGCTAGGGTCCCAAGGGTGTTTGCTTAATACAAGTTCACTTTGATATAATGTAATCATGTAGATTTTTGATGGGAACATTTGAGCTGAACTTATTTTAAAGTTTTATAACAGGAGTAAGAGGTATCCTCTACTTCACTACAGAAGCATATAATCAACATTTTGTATCACAGAAGGCAAAATGTAAGATTAACTTTGTTGATCAGGAATCATTAGCTGCATTACTGTTCATATGCACATGCTGTGATACTGTTTCATTGTTGTTTCTTGCATGACAGTGAACTAGAATGACATTGTTGGACAGTGTTAATACAACAAAACCCTGCAATCTTGAACTCTCAAATAGTTTGAGATAGTAGGGGATCGAAATAGCGGGGTTTTACCAAAGGGAAATTTCTACCAACCTCATTACCGAGGGAAATAGCTAATTCTAAATTGGTGCAAAATTGTTGTTGTTGGAAATCAGATTCTGCTTGAGATAGCGGTGAGTTTGAGATAACCGAGTTGGAGATAGTGATGTTCTACTGTATATTTCTCCTGAAGTCATAAATAAACAACAAAGATTTTAATAATCTGTCTGCTGTCTGTGTGTTGTGAGAATAAAAAAAAAATTGAAAAAATGGCAAAGGGATTTTTTTAGTTGGATAGCGCTGACCCTCAAGGAGGAAGAGGGGGTGGGCACTTCTTATGATTGGCCACTATATATGGAGGCTTGGCCCAAAAGGGGGGAAGGGGGGGGGGGGGGGGGGGTGGGGGCTCTTGAAGCCTCGAGCATAAAATAGATATAAAAAAACAAAACTTTTTGGTGTTTTAAAGGGTCGGTAAGAATAGTGGCCCGTTTGAAAGCATTGCTCCAATACATCCAACATCTCCCCCCCCCCCTCTCCCCCCTCCCCCCCCCCACCCTCCTGGGGACGCCGGCGCGCATATCACTTGACCCCCCTTTTTAGGATGTGAATTGTTCGAATAAATGCCACACGTGCTCATTTTGTATTCATAAACAGCTCTGTTCGCCAGCTTCGCCTGAGCTGAGATGTTGAGTGGCTTATGATTTTAACAACGTTTTCTCTAATTCAAAGCCATGCACAGCCCTAAAAATCGACACAATAAATTAAAGTGGCTTGAAATACATGTGGAAGGAGTTTGACACAAAACTGTGAGATATATTTCAAAAAATGTTGGAAAACGGAGCATTGGAGATTTAAACCACGTCTTCGAGCACTTTATCATATTTACAGGACGAGTGAATACTTTTAAACGGTCCGCACGATGAGAAAGTATTGAAAAGACTTCACCCTGAAATTTGAGTTTGTGGCTTGTTTTGTCAAAGAGCATCAGGTACAGTGAATTTAAATAAAACTTCATGGCAAAATTTAGATGGCCCTATTACCTCCGCTCTTCTGCTCCGACGAATTTGCTTAAACTCGGCCTTGAGGTATGTATTAAGTCAGTATAAGCTGATTCCAGAAATTTAACAAAATTATACCAGCAAATTTTTTCACTAGGTACGATTTTGTTCAAATATAATATTGTCCACTTAAGCTATGATATCACTAAAAATATTTTTCCCAGTTAAATCGAATTCCATCAAAACCATTGCTGATTGATAGCTGCAGCTTTTCTCGAAGTTTTATAGGAATCGCATTAAAGCCAAAAAAAGTTATGATCCAAAGTTTGTGAAGGACGAGTGCACCCGAAATTTCAACGGAGCCAGGGTTCTACTGTGTTAACTCTTACACTCCCAAGTGAACAACCTCAATTTTTTCCTTCAGTTTCTCACTAGACATACATCATATAGAAAGGAGAACTTGGCTTTTGATGGCTTGCACAGATGAAAGATGATTGAAATAATAATTCTCGGTACTTAACTCATACAGTAAAAGTTGGGAGAATCTGCATTTTGAGCTTGAGAGTGAAAAGATTAATTTGTCCGCGTTAAACTGATTTGGCTTCAGTATTTCAGGTCAGCTGAAGTTGTCTTCTTCATCAAACGGCGATTCCTCTGTAACATAACCGATGAGGGATCGTGAGGCTTTGATTGTCGTCTATCTCTTGCGCAAATGATACTTATTCTGAGTGTGGCGTCATGCACCCCATAAACATAGAAATAGGATTAAAACGGCCACTTGTTTACACATTTTCCCGTCCATTTCATCCACTCCAGTGCTGAATTGTTTGTTCATTTGCTGCACTTTGTGAGTCTATCTCGTGTACTATAATTTTTTTCTATTTTCTTGTCCATTTCTGCACCTTGTGACTCGGTTTCGTGTCTTTACTGTTTCTCTATCATCAGCAATTTTAGCAATATGTATTAATTTCCACGCACTCATGTCCTCATACGCCCTCTGAAAGAAAGCTAGAAGTTGAAAGTCTTGGCCAGACAAGCTTGGATGCGCGCGCAACCTTGAGACTGAATGGCCTATTCCAAACATGAACTAGTGCGGGGCATTCTTGCATCCCACCTGAACAATGTTTAGAAAACCTATCGGTGCAGCTGAACCACAAGTGGCTAGCTAATTTCACTGCGTTTTTAAGAAGGTCCAGTATAATTGTGCAGTTTCTGTTACAATGGTTCGGTCAAAAGGAGTTCCAACTATTGGCGGCACGATAAAAGAAGGAAAGTTGCACTTGGGAGGTTCGGCACCTTATAAGGTCAAAGTTATTACGGGTACGGTATCACGGCTTGACAACTCTTACCACTTATTAATAGTTCGGTGTTAAAAATTCAAACATTTGTGTATCATAGTAAGGTCATGGTGCAAAAGGAGTCCAGCCATGCTCGTTAAGGATCAGATACCCTGGGTGCCAGAGGCTTCTCGCTCTCGGAAGCTCCGGCCTCGCCCCCAGCCTTCCTCCGCCCGTGGTTTCGCCCCCAGCCCTACGCGGCCGCGCAGCTCGGAGCTTCCGAGAACGAAAAAATCGGTTATCTCGAACTCCTCGCAATAAAGTTGGTATAAAATTACTTTTAGTGAGAACCCCGCTATCTCAATTCCCCACTGTCTCCAACTATTTCTCGCTTCCCTTGAGAGTTCCAGATACCGGGGTTCTACTGTAATTATAATTTGCAAACATTCTGCATGGCAGCACCAGATTAATAAAAAGAGTTGAACAATAAAAAGTAAATACTAGTGAGAAATAGGATAAATTTATCAAACAGGTGGAATGGCGTACTCGGTTTGTCCTGGTATAAGGTAGACACTATGAAGCACATAGTTCATAGTTCATAGTTCATTTTATTTCCACCTTAAAGTACCATTTACAATTAGTACAGTTAAACCATTTCTGTGGTGGCTTACCAGCAAAAAACCTATCAAAGTTAAGAAGCGCTGGCAAGCCAATCCTTACAAGGAACAAATCTATTTACATTGAATACTGTAGAATATATGGAACTAAATAGTAATGTACATCATCATAAATTGGACTAGATTAATAATATTGATGAAACAACTTATTCATCAATTATCTATCGATTGATCCTATAATGTACGGACATTATTGTATGGAGAGGAGAATTTTTTTTTTTTTTTTTTTACGGAATATTGATATAGAAGGAGATTGTTTAATTTCTAGAGGCAAGGAATTCCAAACTTTACTGGCAGAAAACCTGACACTAAACTTACCATAATTAAGCTGACACTTAGGAAGATAAAGATTTTGCTTAGAAACAGAACGTGTGTTATTATTATGTACAGATAAATTAATCCTGAAATAATCTGAGAAAATTTCAGGAAGGTTGTTATTTTGGTGCCTGTAAACTATTTCACCAAGTTGTTACTGGTTGATTTGAAAAATATTCAAAACATGCAGTTTATCAAAAAGAGGTTTACTGGAGGCTCTGAAATGAGAAAAAGTCATTGCACGTAAAACCCTTTTTTGAAGAATATACGGGCTGCAAAATAGAGGAGTATGTATTACCCCATGTAACCGTACCATAAGATAGATAAGAGTATACCAGATTATAGTATAACTGCTTTAGAATATCCTTATCGAAGTATTCTCGGGCCTCATATATTATCCCTATAGATTTAGATATTTTAGTTGAGATATAATTCACATGATACAAGAAGGGCATGCACATATGCAAGAAGGGCATGAACGAAGACGCTCATATCAGACCTATCGGACCTTAAGAACAAATTTGGATTCGTTTCTTGCAGTACAATCGGTGGTTTTCAGTTCCAATTTGTTATGGGAAAATATGTATGCTTTATATATTTTACACGATGGTGTTTGTTTGTTTGTTTGTTTTGTTTGTTTGTTTTTTTTGTTTAGTTCTGCATTACAAATTGTTAAAAAGGATTGCCTTTTTTTCTTTAGGTGTAGATAATTTAGGATGAACTTCTTTTAACTGAAAGTGCACGAAAAATAAAGATTAAATATCGACCTCACTTTGGGACATATCGACAGCAACGAGTTCTAAAGTGGACTGGGTTAGTCTATTTAGCACAACGTCTCTTCTTACATGAAGTTCTTCTTGATGAAGCGTAAGGTTAAACGCTTTTGTCCCCACTAGTGATGCACTGATTGGTTGGTTCAATTGCGTCATGTTGATTTCTGCTTGATTCTTCTTGGTTTTAGAACAGAAAACAAGGGAAGAACATTGCCCTTCTAAAATCTGGAATCCGGAAGCAATAGATGATGGGATTCATGAAAGAGTTGCTGTACTGAAGCAGTTTAACGCCTTCATCTGGAAACACTCGTAAAATAATATTTGTCAAACTAGGTTGGTAATAATTTGAAAAATATAGGACGCTGTATGGAAGCCACGCTGCAAGGAAAATGACCGTTGTGATCAGCAGTGTAGTGGCAAGTCGCCGGTCTTCTTTTGCGTGTGCGCCCGGAAATGGTCGCAGTTTGACTTTGATCCACAGACATGAGTAGGCAAGACACGTGACTGACAATGGCGCGAACAAGAACCCCGCTATGATGGAGTGGAAGGACAGAAATGAGAGTAGGCCGCGCCGAAAAAGTACGAATGCTATCACAGGAAGTATAGTTGCAACCCAGAGAAGTAGTAAGCTCTTTAAGTAGGTCTTGGTAGTGATTTGACGCAGTTGGAACGGTCGAAACATAGCGTAAAGTCTCTCCAGGGCAATTATAGTGAGCGTGAAGATTGAAGCAAGACCAAGTGTCATGTCCACGATGACAAATGGATAACTGGACACCAGTAAAGCAAGGCGCAGTAAGTACATGGGGATTGCTAACAATCCAACCAACAGATCAGTGACAGCCAAATTAATCAGGAAGATGTGGGCGCGCACACGTTTAGCGACGGGAAACCTCCTGAAGGAAGCGATTGTCAGCGAGTTTGCTGTTACTATGGCAATGGCTGTGATACAATAGACTGCTGTCCATGAAGTTTTTAGTGAGGTCTGGAGACTTGGTCGCACTGTGGACGAGAAGTTGTTCATCTTAGGAGCAGGATCAATTATCCTACAAAAAAGGATAGATTTTGGTAAATAAAATAGGATGGTGATTTGCCTGATCAACAGAATTGACTCGGAATTTAAAAGATACATCCCAAAGTTTGCTGGACCAGGAAAGTCAGTGCATCGAATCCCATATTGGACTGTTGCAAGTTAAGTGAAACAATTGGTTGCAGGCAAATGATAATCGAGATTTACAAGTGAAATATATTTGCTGTTTTTGAAGCTATTTGCAATATGCAAATAGCTTCTATGTCGGCGTTTGGGCGATAGTTGAATCGCCGTTCGGCCCATCTCATTAGGTCATTAAAATGCTCCCCCTCTAGGTGGCAAAAACTACTGAGTGGGGAGGAGCATGAAGTGTTATCCATATAAAAGCCGCCGTGGTACAGGTCCTGTGAGAAAGTTTGTCTTTTATTATCTACTTAACACAAAGAATGCACAGAGAGATTTCCAGTGAAGGGTTTCCGTGCTAATGTTATAAATTTGCGACAGAATGTCAGAAGCTAAATTACCTCTCCGGGGAGGGGTTTTCTAAATATAATTGGCTCTCTCGCACGTGGAAATCATTATTTAATGGCGGCTGTGAGCGTTGCCGATTCTTTGGTTGCATGTGGAAATCTGCTCCCCCTTCAGGCCCCGGCTGACATATCCGTAGTATCTGGCAAACAGGCGACACAGATTCACATTTGGAGCGACATTTCTGGACACATCTGCGAATATACGCTCTGCTCACAAAAGAAGGAACACAGCTGTATGGTGTGACCATGACATATGTTTTGGCAAAGGTAAAAGCTTATTCCGAGTTTTTTTTGCGTTCGCTGATATGTTTGTTGACACATGATTTCATGCCATAATTGCAAATGCAGATCGACTGTGGTATGTCTGAGTTGTTTGTTTATAAAATTGTCTCGAGCGGATTCTGTCACTAATGAAAAATCGACAGGAAATTTTACTGTGAATCCTTTTCACCACCGTTCGAATAGCACGAGAAACAGGTTTGTTCGGCTGGAGTGTGCTACGTCAATACGAAACTACTAGAACGAGTCAAAGTCTGGCTTACCTCGCAGAAATTTACAGAACGACTTGAAATATTTTGGCAAGCTATACTTTCCTCCTTTTATGTCAATCAGCTCAAAATAATCATATAATCCCCGAACGAAGTGAGGGAAATATTTACGACGCTAATGCAACATAGTCGGCTCATCTGAAGACTCCAAGCGCGTCGCCATCTCGAAATCTAATGTTCGTGTGTTTGTGTGTTTGTCCGATGCGACCTTTTTAGGCCAGGTGCCTAAGGCAATGTCCAAATAAGGCAATGAAGTAATCATTATCGACTAGCGTCACCGCCATGTTTTTGAGAAAGATTTGAACGAAGCAACAATTGTACGTAACTGCGTTCACGAAAATGAATTTGAAAGCTAGAAAACTTGAAACAGAACGGTCTCGCGAAGCTCGTCTTCAAAAGAGAAGCGAACAGGCACTTCAAGAGCAAAAGCGGACCGAAGAGAAGACTCCGCAAAGACAACAGCGCATGAATGCCGACCAAAAGCGACATGAACAGAAGCGGGCAACACAGACAACTCCGCAAAAAGAACAGCGCTTGAAAGCGAATCGGGACCTTCAGGAGAAAAAGCGGGCCGAAGAGAAGACTCCGCAAAGACAACAGCGCATGAATGCCGACCAAAAGCGACATGAACAGAAGCGGGTAACACAGACAACTCCGCAAAGGGAACAGCGCTTGAAAGCAAATCGGGAGCTTCAGACGCCGTTTTGTGTTAAACTCAGATACTTATTTAGAAAGGACAAGCAACAAAGGTTAGTCAGTGGAAACCGAACAATCACCGTGACAAATATATTGTATCCCGTATAGCTTGTAACTTGATCACTTCAAGAATGTATTAAAATCTGTATGCTGATCATTTTCCCTCGAAGTATTGTTTTACTACGCTTCTGTCGCCAGTTTCGGCTACCGTATTCGCTCAGAGCAATTGGAACTTGGAGTCTTGAATGATTTAGTCAGATGTCTTATTTTTCTGTAATCTGACACGCGGTGATTGCAGCGAGAATCGTTCACAAGCCCTTAGAAGTATTACTGGGTCTGAAGCCCGTGTATAATTTGAAGTAAACTGTTCAAGTTTTGCTTTGATTCTGGGGAAAATCTTGCTGTTTTGAGTGGGTTCACATACAAAACAATTCGAGCCTATTAAATATGCATGTCTGAATCTGGTGCATGCAGTCCAGAGTAAAAACAAATCGCACAGGAAGCCTATTTAATTGTACTGCCTATGAATTCAAAATTGGAAAATCAGTGTTCCTTTTTTTCCCGTACTACGACGGCCGACCAACTTTAAACTTTGAGTATTAAATTTTGAGAACGTGCTTGGCAGACTGCATGAATTAATTTGACGTGCCGACCGTGGGAAATACGTACTTCGTCGCGCAATCGATTCTTTTTTCAACGCAAAAGTATAACACACACCATTCTTTTTCTCCTTCCTTTGCGTGTAGCACTTGACTTCGAAGAAAAGATCGAGTCAACATTTCGGTAAAACAAAGGCTACTCTTGTTGGGAGTTACCAAAGTAAAAGTCCCATCAATGGCAGAGTGAGGGGGTATCTGCGATTATCGTATTTCTAGTAAACTGTCATGTTTGTGCATTTGTGTTTGGTCATTCATAGTACGTAGCTAGCATAGTAGAACATAGTGTAAAACCCCGATCAAACGGTGATAATATTCGATGATAGTTCGTGCCCCGTTGTAACACGAACTACCTATCATAGACTATCATCAACTAGCAAATAGATTCACGTACGCTTTGCGGACCTATGTTTTAGAAGACGCTTCCGTGCATGAAAACTGCAAAAATACGGTCAGTTGGTCAGCGTTCGTCGCCATATTACATCTTGTGCAAGCCTCGTTTTCCTTGTGCATAACTTATGTTATAGAAAATGCATTGAACTAGTTTATAGCTGAGTATCGAGTCCTTTAACCCTTTCACTCCCAAGTTCAAAATGCAGACTCCCAGACCTTTCAAGAGGAAATTGTATGAGTGATGTAGTGAGAATTGATAGTTTAATCACCTATCAACTGAACAAGGTATCAAAAGCCAAGTTCTCCTTACTGTATGATATATTTGTGCTGCCAAAACTGAAGGAGAAAATTGAACTTAATCACTCTTGGGAGTGAAAGGGTCGATATTAAATGTGAACAAGCATCCCTTGTAACCACACAAAAGTCTCTTCATTTTCTGATTTTTTAAAATCTCTCTACTTATTTCCGACTCTAGGACCAATTCCCCTATGAAACCTGAAAGAATTATTATATTTTAGGTGTGCTCTTTTTTTTGCAACAAGGTTATGTTTTCTTAATTTGCAGAATAATTTTGCACAAAATCGATATGGCTGAATACACCACGAATTTTAAATATATACCACAAATCACAATCGCCTAAATAGAACTACATGTAACTATGCGTTGGAGTTGAGAAAAAAAAAAAAAAACAAAAAACAAAAAACACAACAACTTCTCTTCAGAATACACACATCAGTAAACATTATCAAACCGATTGGCCGCATTGTATGGAAATCAAAAATCACTTCACGTCAAGGCTTCTGCGCGAAGACGGTTCAACTGCACTCCAAACAGATAATTATCTAAGGTAATATACAACAGTCGGATTGAAAAACCGTCGAGGGAACTCGCCGAAGAAATACAGAACGCGCCGCGTTAGCGACAACCAACAAAGGGCACTCTTTGTCGACGACCATGTATCGAATGAAAATAACCATATACCGAAGTAAAAGTCGAGAGTGAAATTCAAATACTCTTTAAGAAAAAACACTTTACCATCCATCCTGCCGCGCTGTCCTGAAGTCGACCAAGTTGTGTTGAGAGTTTTCCCAGGCCCTAGTTTACCTACACTTATATTTACCACTATCCCCCCCCCCCCCCCCCCCCCACTCCCCCCATATTTTACTCATCCTGATAATTTGATGCACTCATAGTAACCGTTATGAAATTCGAGTTTCCGACGCGAGGACTCGTAGAAGTGGACGCACTTGGAGTTTCCGACGCGAGGCTCGTAGAAGTGGACGCACTTGGATTTTCCGACGCGAGGACTCGTAGAAGTTCGTTATTTAACTATAACTACTTATAGTAGGACCTGGAATCTGGCCAGCTTGACGTCATCACAAGAAAAGAAAATATTCACGTCGCCAAACTTCGCGTGTTTGCGGGAAAAACTGACTCGTGTAACTAGAGTGATGAGTCAAACTGATCAGAGAGAAAAACTCTTATATTTACCTCACTCGTGGATAAATGCGGGCGGTTCATCGACGTGTCTTTCTGCTCTGGCTTTCTTGTGACGTTGCCGGGATGGAGGGCTTGCACGGACGGACGACTGGGCTGGTATTTTGGTCTCGTGTTGTCACTGCATTCCATGTCATCTTCATTAGAATCCTGCGGATAGAAACCGGACACAAGAAAAACTGTATTTAATATAAACAATTCCAACGTTAATTGTTGACAACAATAAAAACAAAACGCAAGAACGTAAACAAACAATAACAACAAACACAAGAACGTAAACAAGAGTAAGAGGAGCAGGAGGCCCACAAGAAGAAAAAAATACGATTGAAAATTAGTGACAAAAATATTTCTACCACGTCACGCTCACCTTGTACATAAACCATACAAATATAAAAGCTTGTTGAGTGGATAAAATCATTTTCTTTCCCCACTGGCAGCTGAAACTGAAAGAGAAAACACAAATGTTTTAAAACACAGTGTAACCAAAAAATGCGCAAAACCGCAAACCAAGTAAAGGCCCCAATTGTCATGTGTGAACTAATATATATTCTTGCAGCATTAATAAAAAGGACTTTGCTCGTGCTGCGCTAATCATGTTATAATCGATTTCTCAATTGAAACATAATTTGTCCGAAATATTATAACCAGAATCTCCCCATAATTATTAGCTTTGGTCGAACTGTTTGTCAGTCAAACCTCGTTTGAGTCAGCAAACATTCTTGCACAAAGAGAACTCTGGCATACAAAAATGACCACCGGACTTCGGCAGGCAACAATGGCGCGGTTTCTCGAAAAGTCCAAAAACCTTGGCAGCAAAATTCAGAGATTGTGGAGAAGCCAATATCACATATATTGGATTTTGAAAATTTTATATTTTTGACCAAATAACGTCAACAGTGTCAAAGTAAAACTAGGGAAACTCACCGAATGTCGGACGTCCCGCTGTCCACTCGATGGCAAAGTTTGAATTGCCCGCGCGCGCTGCTCAGAAACATATGTATCTTGTCGCTTGACTGAAATAAAGTAGGATAAAAAAATGTTGCCTTTCTTTGCTGGTGTGGCTTTGATTGAAGCTTCGTTAAAGTAGCTGATGTGCTGGTGGCTTGAAGCTTCGTTCTTCGGCCATTGCGAAGTTGTTGTGACTTTCGACCTCGTGGAATTAATGTGCAGAATATGCGAAACATTTAATTGGCAGTTTGATGCAAAGTGGCACGTGCAGCACGTGCGCTGGAAATCACAAAATGTGATGCTAATTTATTCCAATTTCTTTGTTTCTGTGCATATGCTGTGGAAACTGAAGGCACTTGAAGAATGTTTATACGGGGAGACTCCGCCCAGGCTTTCAACCCTCGTGACCCTTGGGGTCGAAATGGTAACCCTTTTATAAACCTGTAGTAAAAAAATTGCGGTTCCCTTTTATTCTTTTGAATAGGAAAACGTTTAAAAGAAACCGCACGCAGCTGGCTTAGGGAACACGACTTTTGCAAACTTCTCAATCGCTGGTTTCTTCACGTATAGATTTGCAATTAAGTCTGTTCTCGCTTTGTATATGACGGCGAATGCTGCATGGTCCCTGTTTTTGTCGGGTTTCTGTCGCTCGTCAGTTCTCAAGACGGATTTGCCGTTGTTTATTTGTCTCGCCTTGCTCTTGGTTTCTCCCTGCGTTATTTTAAGACGAGTTTTCTCGCGAGACTGTTGCGTTCTTTTTTTCCAGTTTTAAAATTTGTTTTAACCAGCACTGTACAAAAGAATATTTAAACCTTTTTTCCTGGAGTCTACCAAATGTTTTAAAGTGCACATAAGCCCAAAAATGATATCTTCACAATCGATTCTACATGAAAGTAAATAGTTGACTATTAGATTATTTCTGTGTTTCAACATTGCGCCTATAAGTTATAGAGGTTTATATTTCGAATATGGTAATGACGTGACGTCAAAGGAGTAATTCAATGTTATTTCTTTCTCTTCGTGATTGGAACTGTTTCCAGATTCATACAAAGTATTTGGTAAAATCATTTACACAGAATTCAAATATGAAATGGACGTTGATAAAATGTCAATTATCTCTGCCAACAAGATTTTGTATAATAAATTGTTCCTTCTTTGACGTCACGTCATTACCATATTCAAAACATAAACCTTTATAACTCAAAGGCGCAGCGTTAAAACGCAGACTTATTCTAATAGTCAACATATTTCCGTCATGTAGATTCGATTGTAAAGATATCATTTTTGGGCTTATGTGCACTTTAACCCCTTACACTCCCAAGTGATCAACCTCAGGTTTCTCCTTTAGTTTTTCATTAGAAATATGTCATACTGGAATGAGAACTTGGCTCTTGATAACTTGCTCAGATGAAAGCTGATTAAAACTTCAATTCTTTCTACATCACTCATACATTTTCCTCTTAAAGGGTTGGGAGAATCTGCATTTTGAGTTTAGGAGTGAAAGGTTTAATTTGTCCGTGTAACTGACTGATTTGTCCAGCTTCAGTGTTTCACATTATTGTCGTTGCCTGTTAGTTGAAATCGTCTTATTTATCATAAAAATACTTTTTTAGGCCTACATAGCCGATAATGGATCGTGACGCTTTGATTGTCACCTTTCTCTTGCGCAAAATGATATTTATAACCTGAGTGAGGCCCATAAACAAATCAGTAGGATAAAGACGGCCGCTTGTTTACAATCTCTTTTCGTTTATTTCTGTCCACTCCAATAGTGAAATATTTGCTCATTTCTGTACTTTGTGAGTCTCTCGCGTGTCTTTACTGCTTCTCTATCGGAATATCTGCATTTCCAGTTATCTCCATTTTGTAATAATCAGTCTTTACATAAAGGTAAACGGCCAATAAACATTCAGAAACGAGATTGGTGTCGCGGTTGAACTACTCTGACAGGATTCGGAGACAATTTGTGGAACAAAAAGGTTTAGAAAATGAAAGCACGTCTTAAAAGCCGTTTTCACAAGGCAACACATAACTAGAGCCCAGACGTTTCGAACTGAAGACTCTGTGTATGTATGCAATATAAAACATGAATCTATATAATAATACTCTAACTCACTTCCGTCCGTCCGTAACGCTCTTTCCCAGGCCTCCTCATAAAAAGTCCAAATGGCCGTCACATCGAGTGAAAATAAGTATACAAATTGGACTCGTGTGCCGACCACAGTTCTTTTAGAAATCGGAAATGAGTTTAAAAAGAGAATTTGTGCTGTCAGGTGACTGGATATTGGGCTGATGCTGCCGCATGTTCGTAAAACGGGGAGATTTTCGTATCAATCGATCCGCAACTCGTTTAGTGAAACAGTCGAGTAATACGCGCACTACAGAGAAATTTGTACATTGAAACTGTAAAATGCATTCGAGATACTCGAAATGGACTTCAAAAAGGAAAAAAAAAGGAAGAAAGAATGAAAAAAATGTATAGAAAAAAAATTCCGATCACCGTATTTTACGGGTCCCGCTAGTCTAGATTATTAGTTTTGTGAGGATACCAAAGAAGTAGAGTAGGATCAATAAGAATAATAGATTTTGAGTCACAAGTGTTCACATTTTACTGTGGAGCATGATTATATAACTAAAAATTTTAAACCGTTCGAAAGACTTGAACGTTGTTATGGAACGTTTGTATAAATATGTAGGTGATTGGGGATCTGAGCAGCAGTACCCAATAAACATGGTATAAACATGCGTTTTAATTGTAAAGAATCGGACATTGACGTAGATATATCATTAGGAGTTCATAGTCTTTAACTGTATCAATCTTCCCGATAATGAACCGCTGACAAAGAGACTCAGGTTGTGCAATACCAATCGCGGGCTCGCGTCTTGCAAAGGCAGTCATAAAACGTCAAATATTATCATTGTTCTGTCCCTTTTTGTACCTGAAACCCCAACCCCATGCATATGTATTGTACATTATCGCAGGAAGTCCCCCCTCCCCCTCCCCCCGCATTTTCACCACTACTTAATAATGGACTTGAGCAGATGCCTGCCAAAACAAAATAATGTTGGAACCCCTGGTCTGGGGGCTTAATGTTTTCCACTGTCTGCGCAATATTAAAGGAATATATCACTTGCCTGCGTACTATGTTGAGTTATATAAGCACGCGGGAATTTGAAAGAACAAGAGAAAAGTGTGAGAAGCACGATGCTGACTACCGCAATTTGAGCGCCGAGTTTATTTTGGAGGTAAAATATTCTGCATGGAGTCTCGTGTATTGGACCTGAATTTACTGCAAAAATCTTAACCGAGTTATTTGAGATTGGAGCCGTTCACTTCCGCTTTGATTCTGGAGTAGGAAAGGGGCGAGTTAGGAATGAAAGTCTATTTATGGTTCTGACGCAGGTGCAAATCCACACAAGGTTGGGCAACTGCCACATTGGTTTGATTTTCCGATTGATCGAAGTTTGACAAAGTTCAACGCTCTTCTGGTGGTATATTATAATTTATTGCAGTAATTCCCGCTCTCTCCAACAGGTAAGAGACTCCAGTAAACAAAAAACAGAGCTCACACACTCTGAGCCCAGGCACAACTCATTTGAGGACATCGTCTAGACTTGTCGTTTTGGCTGTAGCTTCTTTCACTACTCGGACTTTTGTTCGGGGACAGCGAAAACGAAGATTATTATAAGCCCTGACTGTTTGCCGATCGCCTTCGAATGAGCTGCCCCGACACGCGATCGAGCACATGGAATTCTTGTGGATACGAGTCGACAACTAAATATATATAACCGTGGGGTAACCGTCTCGTTCGCAACTCATCACATACTGTATATACAGTTTGGATCGAACTCCAGTAACAGTTGCTGGGAAACTCTTGTTGCGCTTGTCAAACAATCAGGATCGCGTGATTAGAAAATCCGATATGTTTTCCGCGGTCTAGGCAGCTACATAAACCATTTTGCCTGTGCATTGCATAAAAAGCAAAGTTGGCTTTCTTTGAGTGTACAGCCTGGCTTCAATATGATCGCCTATTTTACACAAAGTATCGCTGAAATCCCTGTGATAGGGTTTCTGTTTGAATTGCCAGAATTAATCACAAGGATCATATTACAACTTTTGGCGGATTCTTGTTGTGGTTTAATAGCAGGGGTGTGAACTTGCTTCGAGGCATCAGAACTCTACTAATGTTGTGAGAGAAACTTCTGTACTGACAAGCATAACGTTTGCTCGTACTCCATTTTTAAGGTTTCTCGTAGCGGTGAAAGCGCATGAAACTACTTGGTCTTGATGCAGGTGTCAGTTTGCTTTTCTCGACAGACGCCAGATGGTGTAGAGTATTTGGCTACACAGATTCCTTTGAAACTTGCTGTGTTTCTGGAAGTTGTTACGTCGGTTTACTAACATACATATATTGAGGTAAGATCGTTTGATTTCTAAAATTATGAATATGAAAGGTCGCGCGTCGCGGATAATGTTGCAAGTTTTTAGCTTCCACTCGAGACGGCAAGCTAAATAAGGTTTTCAGTATATATTGCAGGACTGTATGGTTTTTACTGAAAGCGGCTAATCCAATATTCGAATTCAATAGGTTCGGTGACTGTAATAATAATGTCTTGTAGACATATAACTAGTTTCTATCCCATCTACTACAAGTTGTTCTTGTTTGTTGGTGTGAATGATATTCATGTTGTCAGGCCCCTCAGGCAGTGACGCTTGTGTTCCGTTCTTTTGCGGTTTCTTCTTTGACATCATGCTGTTTCATTTCAATTCATAGAGAGCACCTATTGTGTGTTCGTTTAGCCTCTTCGGCTGTATCAATGCATTATTAGGATTTTTCCTGATGGTATTTTGGAGAGGGTTTTTTTCGTTGTTTGAATATAATCCACTGCGTATCAACTTGCTTTAGTTAGAGTACACACACAGCTGTGGAAGCAGCGATGACTTATTATACGCACTCAAGTGTTTCGCTCAAAAGTTTTCATTTATAGAATCCATTAGACTAAGCAGAAACACAAACCGTTTTTCACGTAAAAGTACAAATCGCATGTGCGTAATCTGACGTGCAACTCTATGGCCTGGATGTACCATGGCGTGACTTCACTCGATACGTGATAGAATTTTAAAGCAGCTCGAACTTTTACAATCTCATACAGCTGGTAAGAAACTCAGTAGTGAAATGGTCAATCGAAGAATGACACAGTGAGCGTTCACAATGTTTTACGGTTTGTTTGTTTGTTTGTTTGTTTTTTGTTTCATTAAATCTGTTCTTGCACCATTGCGAAACCCAGATCAGCAGCCTGCATATACAGCCGTCTCTTGTTTCTTGGAGAGCATTTTGTGGAACGTGTCTCAAAATGAAGTTTTGCCGCTGGATCAGTGAATATTTGGACAATGCAGGCCACATTAAAAATTCCTTGTATGACAACATTTTGTGATGCAGTCTACTATTCTGTTTTCGTTCTGTTAGATGCATGAATATTCTGGAAATGGAAACTCAGTTCAACACAGAATAAGGCTTCATTAAATGGACTGTAAACATTGTTTTAAGCTGTAGCTTTTACTAGCGGCTCATAGTTAGATATTATAGAGACTCATTCAGTGTCTCGCAAGTCACAGGAAAACCAATTGTCGCGTGGGTACATTTGCTCCTCTGTATTTGAGTGATCTTTTCGCAGCTGACAGCCTGAATCTGTAATGCACCAAATCTCTGCCTGCGGATGTTTTTGTGAAAAATATTGCCTTTGTTGCTTTGATTAACAGGTATTTGTCTCAGGGTGCCTCAAATGAATGGTATGTTGCTGCTGAAAGATAAATTATTTAAAAGTGTTGTGCGCAAGTGAAAAGTGACACATTTTTCAGCCAATGTTCACCATTATTAAGAATCTATTCCAGCGCGTGAAACCAAAGCGTATTTTATGTATTACGGACTAAAGCGAGAACCTTTCATAATTTCACCATACAAAGGACATGCTTCAACAGTCTTTTTAGATGAAATTACAAAGACATTCCGACTGGTAAACACTGAGACAGCCCATTGTGTTCAAAATAGCCCCAGCTAGAATAAAAATCTGCACATTGAGCGTGTTGTTCCTCTTTCCAGATATTTCCTGTGAGAATGGAAGTCCTGTGCTTACGCCCTGCACTTCATTTCCGTATTTTATGTTCGCGTAAATCGCGTGACTTGATTTAAATGGCATAATTGTATTACGTCACGGTTTTGTAAACTTTACTCGGCAAAATCAGATTGAACCATTGTGTGAGCTTACAGATAGATTAATAACAGACTGAGCCGAACCCAAATCCATTCTTTGAGCTAATTTGCATTATTTATTGATCAATTCTAGCAGTTTGAATCCCCCATGCCATGGCTCACAGCTGGAATTGACCGATGCCTTGTAGGCACATGAAAAGCGAGACGTTTAAAAGTTCACACACATATTCCAAAACCGGAAGGTATTCTGTAGTTACTTCACTCAGTAAACTTCTCGTCCATATACAAAATCAAAACTGTGCATAAAATCAATCGGCTTTTCATGTCAAAATTAGAAATGAAGTGCATAAATTGAAAGGACTTGACCTCTTTACACTCGATACGTGCTGGAATTTCTAAAGCAGTTCGTAGCATGCTTCCGCTCTGAGACAACTGACAAACGGGTAAAACGGTGCCTCGGGGAAAGAGACAATCGAAAGCGACTCGAACGCCGAGAATTTGAAGCCTTTACGGTAATCATTTTATCTTTCACTTTGTGTGGGTTTGTGTGCGGTTATCAAGTCTGCAAAACCAGTTCAACCGATTCCTCAAGTCTCGATAGCTTTTAGTCTAGAAAGTTCATAAATGTCGATTCGCCTGCCTCCTGAAAAAAATATTATGCCCAAGATAGAAATAGCTAGCTAACAAGAATGGCTTCTCTTGTTCTTCAGCAGATTCTATCCGTCAGTTGCTCAGCTTTGTTTCGGTGCGGTGCAGTTTCTTTCGACACAAAAAAATTAAAGTGGTTTGAAATACATGTGGAAGGAGTTTGACACAACTGTGAGCTATATTTCGAAAAATGTTGGAAAACGGAGCATTGGAGATTTAAGCACGTCTTCGAGCACTTTATCATATTTACAGGACGAGTGAATACTTTTAGACGGTCCGCACGATGAGAAAGTATTGAAAAGACTTCACCCTGAAATTTGAGTTTGTGGCTTGTTTTGTCAAAGAGCATCAGATGGCCCTATTACCTCCGCTCTTCTGCTCCGACGAATTTGCTTAAACTCGGCCTTGAGGTATGTATTAAGTCAGTATTTGATTCCAGAAATTTAACAAAATTATACCAGCAAATTTTTTCACTAGGTACGATTTTGTTCAAATATAGTATTGTCCACTTAAGCTATGATATCACTAAAAATATTTTTCCCAGTTAAATCGAATTCCATCAAACCATTGCTGATTGATAGCTGCAGCTTTTCTCGAAGTTTTATAGGAATCGCATTAAAGCCAAAAAAAGTTATGATCCAAAGTTTGTGAAGGACGAGTGCACCCGATATTTCAACGGAGCCAGGGTTCTACCAAATGTGTTAACTCTTACACTCTCAAGTGAACAACCTCAATTTTCTCCCTCAGTTTCTCACTAGACATATATCATATAGAAAGGAGAACTTGGCTTTTGATGGCTTGCACAGATGAAAGATGATTGAAATAATAATTCTCGGTACTTAACTTATACAGTAAAAGTTGGGAGAATCTGCATTTTGAGCTTGAGAGTGAAAAGATTAATTTTTCCGCGTTAAACTGATTTGGCTTCAGTATTTCAGGTCAGCTGAAGTTGTCTTCTTCATCAAACGGCGATTCCTCTGTAACATAACCGATGAGGGATCGTGAGGTTTTGATTGTCGTCTATCTCTTGCGCAAATGATACTTATACTGAGTGTGGCGTCATGCACCCCATAAACATAGCAATAGAATTAAAACGGCCACTTGTTTACACATTTTCCCGTCCATTTCATCCACTCCAGTGCTGAATTGTTTGTTCATTTGCTGCACTTTATGAGCCTTCTCGTGTACTTTAATTGTTTTCAATTTTCTTGTCCATTTCTGCACCTTGTGACTCTGTTTCGTGTCTTTACTGTTTCTCTATCATCAACATTTTCAGCAATCTGCATTAATTTCCACGCCCTCGTACAAGTAGTCATTAACGCCCCCCGAAAGAAAGCTAGAAGTTGAAAGTCTTGGCCCGTCAAGCTTGGATGCGCGCGCAACCTTGAGATTGAATATGAACTAGTGCGCGGCATCCCACCTGAACAATGTTTAGAAAACCTATCGGTGCAACTGAACCACAAGTGGCTAGCTAATTTCAATATATAACATGAATCTATATAATAATACGCTAACACGCTTCCGTCCGTCCGTCCGTCCGTAACGCTCTTTCCCAAGCGTCAACATAAAAAGTCTAAGATGGCCGCCACACCGAGTGAAACTAAGTATAAATATTTGGCTCGTGTGCCAACCACAGTTCTTTTAGAAATCGGAAATGAGTTTAAAAAGAGAATTTGTGCTGTCAGGTTACTGGATGTTTGGATGGCGCAATATTAAAGGAATATATCAATTGTCAGCGTGCTATGTTGAGTTATATAAGCACGCGGGAATTTGAAAGAACAAGAGAGAAGTGTGAAAAGCACGATGCTGACTACTGCAATTTGAGCACCGAGTTTATTTCGGAGGTAAAATATTCTGCATGGAGTCTCGTGTATTGGACCTGAATTTACTGCAAAAATCTTAGCCGAGTTATTTGAGATTGAAGTTTTGATTCTGGAGTAGGAATGGGGCGAGTTAGGGATGAAAGTCTATTTATGGTTCTGACGCAGGTGCAAATTCACACGAGGTTGGGCAACTGCCCTGTTGGTTTGATTTTGCGATCGATCGAAGTTCGACAAAAGTTCAACGCGCTTCTGGTGGTATATTATTATTTATTGCAGTAATTCCCGCTCTCTGCAATAGGTAAGAGACTCCAGTAAACAAAAAAACAGCGCTTACACACTCTAAGCCCAGGCACAACTCATTTGAGGACATCGTCTAGACTTATAGTTTTGGCTGTAGCTTCTTTCACTACTCGGAATTTTGTTCGGGGACAGCGAAAACGAAGATTATTGTAAGCTCTGACTGTTTGCCGGCCGCCTTCGAATGAGCTGCCCCAACACGCGATCGAGTACATGCATTTCTTGTGGATAAGGGTCGACAACTAAATATATATAACCGTGGGATAACCGTCTCGTTCGCAACTCATCACGTATATACAGTTTGGATCGAGCTCTAGTAACAGTTGCTGGCAAACTCTTGTTGCGCTCGTCAAACACAAACAATCAGGATCGCGTGATCAGAAAATCCGATATGTTTTCCGCGGTCTAGGCAGCTACATAAACCATTTTGCCTGTGCATTGCATATAAAGCAAAGTTGGCTTTCTTTGAGTGGCTTCAATATGATCGCCTATTTTACACAAAGTATCGCTGAAATCGCTGTGATAGGGTTTCTGTTTGAATTGCCAGAATTAATCACAAGGATCATATTACAACTTTTGGCGGATTCTTGTTGTGGTTTAACAGCAGGGGTGTGAACTTGCTTCGAGGCATCAGAACTCTACTCTGTACTGACAAGCATAACGTCTGCTCGTACTCCATTTTTAATATTTCTCGTAGCGGTGAAAGCGCATGAATCTACTTGGTCTTGATGCAGGTGTCATTTTGCTTTTCTCGACAGACGCCAGATGGTGTAGAGTATTTGGCTGTACACAGATTCCTTTGAAACTTGCTGTGTTTCTGGAAGTTGTTACGTCGGTTTACTAACATTCATATATTGAGGTAAGACCGTTTGGTTTCTAAAATTATGAATATGAAAGGTCGCGCGTCGCGGATAATGTTGCAAGTTTTTAGCTTCCACTCGAGACGGCAAGCTAAATAAGGTTGTCAGTATATATTGCAAGACTGTATGGTTTTTACTGAAAGCGGCTAATCCAATATTCGACTTTTATACGGTTCTGTGACTGTAATAATATTGCCTTGTAGACATATAACTAGTTTCTATCCCATCCACTACAAGTTGTTCTTGTTTGTTGGTGAGAATGATATTCATGTTGTCAGGCCCCTCGGGCAGTGACGCTTGTGTTCCGTTCTTTTGCGGTTTCTTCTTTGACATCATGCTGTTTCATTTCAATTCATAGAGAGCATCTATTGTGTGTTCGTTTAGCTTCCTCGGCTGTATCAGTGCATGTTAGGATTTTTCCTGATGGTATTTTGCAGAGGGTTTTTTCGTTGTTTGAATATAATCCACTGCGTATCAACTTGCTTTGGTTAGAGTACACACACAGCTGTGGAAGCAGCGATGTGACTTATTATACGCACTCAAGTGTTTCGCTCAAAAGTTTTCATTTATAGAATCCATTAGACTAAGCAGAAGCACAAACCCTTTTTCACTTAAAAGTACAAATCGCATGTGCGTAATCTGACGTGCGACTCTATGGCCTGGATGTACCATGGCGTGACTTCACTCGATACGTGATAGAATTTTAAAGCAGCTCGAACTTTTACAATCTCATACGGCTGGTAAGAAACTCAGTAGTGAAATGGTCAATCGAAGAATGACACAGTGAGCGTTTACAATGTTTTACGGTATGGTTTTTTCTTTCATTAAGTCTGTTCTTGCATCATTGCGAAACCCAGATCAGTAGCCTGCGTATACAGCCGTCAGCCAGAAATGCCACTCGTCTCCTAAGGGCCGAGAAGACGACTGACATTTCAGGCTAATACAGCCTTCTCTCGTTTCGTAGAGGGCATTTTGTGGAACGTGTCTCAAAATGACGTTTTGCCGCTAGATTAGTGAATGTTTGGCAGGCCCTATCAAAAATTTCTTGTATGACAAAATTTTGTGATGCAGTCTATATTCTATTTTAGTTCTATTAGATGCATGAATATTCTGGAAATGGAAACTGTTCAACACAGAATAAGGCTTCATTAAATGGACTGTAAACATTGTTTTAAGCTGTAGCTTTTACTAGCGGCTCAAAGTTAGAGATTATAGAGACTCATTTTGTCTCGCAAGTCACAGGCAAACCAATTGTCGCGTGGGTAATATTTGTTCCTCAGTCTGTATTTGAGTGATCTTTTCGCAGCCGACAGCGTGAATCTGTAATGCACCATATCTCTGCCTGCGGATGTTTTCGTGAAAAATATTGCTTTTGTTGGCTTGATTAACAGATATTAGCCCCAGTGTGCCTCAAATAAATGGTATGTTGTTCGGCTGAAAGAGATTTAAAAATGTTGTGCGCAAGTGAAATGTGGCACATTTTCAGCCAAGGTTCACTATCATTAAGGTTCTATTCCAGCGCGTGAACCCAAGGCGTATTGTATATGTTACGGACTAAAGCGAAAACCTTTCGTAATTTCACCAGACAAGAGACATGCTTCAGCAATCTTTTTAGATGAAACTTACAAAGACATTCCGACAGGTAAACGGACAGCCCGTTGTGTTCAAAATAGCCCCAGCTAGAATGAAAATTCGTACATTAAGCATACTGTTCCTCTTTCCAGATATTTCCTGTGAGAACGGAAGTCCAGTTCATTTCGATCCGTAGTTTCAAGGTAAGACTGAAGACACTGAATGATGAATGTTTTATCTGGGAGGGAGGAAGGGGGCCCCTGGTTTTTATGTTCACGTAGAATCGCGTGACATGATTTAAGTGGCATAACTGCATCACGTCACAGTTTTGTAAACTTTACTCGCCAAAATCAGATTGAAGCATTGTGTGAGCTTACAGATAGATTAATAACAGACTGAGCTGAACTCAAATCCATTCTTTCAGCTAATTTGCATTATGCATTGATCAATTCCAGCTGTTTGAATCCCCCATGCCATGGCTACAGCTGGAATTGACCGATGCATTTAATAGGCACGTAAAAAGTAGACGTTTGAAAGTTAACACACATATTCCAAAAGTGCAAGGTATTCTGTAGTTACTCCCCTCACTAAACTCCTCGTCCATAAACAAAATCAAAACTGTGCAGAAAAACAATCGACTTTTCATGTCAAAAATAGAAATGAAAGGATGCGTGACCTCTTTACACTCGATACGTGCTGGAATTTCAAAAGCAGTTCGTAGCATGTTTCCGCTCTGAGACAACTGAGAAACGGGTAAAACGGTGCCTTGAGGAAAGAGACAATCGAAAGCGACTCGAACGCCGAGAATTTGAAGCTTTTACGGTAATCATTTTATCTTTCACTTTGTGTGGGTTTGTGTGCGGTTATCAAGTCTGCAAAACCAGTTCAACCGATTCCCCAAATCTCGATAGCTTTTAGTCTAGAAAGTTTATAAATGTCAATTCGTCCGCCTCCTGAAAAAACATTATGTCCAAAATAGAAGTAGCTAGCTGACAAGAATGGCGTGTTGTTTCTGTCTATACAGATTCTATCCGGCAGTTGCTCAGCTGTGTGTTCGTGCGGTGCAGTTTCTTTGATTAAAAGGTAAAGCTATTCTGCTAGTAAAATGACAAGTCCTAAAATCAGAATTACAGTTTTGATTTTCTTGACCGCAGCCATGGTAAAACATCACTGTGATCGTCATCAACCAGTTTTCAATGCGTTTTCACGATGGAATTGGGTTTATACTTCGAAAAGTCTGCAATTAACTCAAATTCGCTTTGGTCAATCGGCATGACTTCGGGCTCTTTTTTCAAAGTTCACTGTTTTACGGGTTTTTATTCTTTGTTTGCAGTCTGCGTTTTGACCTTCCAGCTATGTATCGTGCTTCACGGCAGGAAAACTTTACCGATTTTGTAAGAGAACAAGCATAACGCGTTTGTTGGTATCCAAAGTTTAAGAATTTCGTTCAGTGGGAGCAGTATTAAACTACTTGATCTGGACGCAGCGTGCCATTTTGCTTTTTCTTTTCAGAATACACGAACGACTGACAGACGCCAGATGATGTAGAGTATTTTACTGTACGCAGATTCCAGTTTGAAACCACTAGCTGTGCTTTAGAAAGTTGTTACGTTGGCTTGCTAAAATTTATATAGTAAAGGTAACTAAGACCGTTTGATTTATAATATTATGAGAATCGCGCTGAAAATCGCGCTCCGGTAAATGATGCAAGTTTCCAGCACTGATCGAGACACAGCAAACTATATGTTTCATGTTTGATGTTTTGATCCCACTGAACCAAAACGGTCTGTCAAAACAATATAGATGGCAACTATGATTTTTGCTGAAAACGGATAAGCCAAAAATCGCATCTTAAAAGTTATGTGACTTGTAATAATATTATGTTGTAGACCTTACTAATTTCCATCCTAGTACCAAGAGTCGATCTTGTTTGTCGGTGTGAATGATATTCATGTTGTCAGGCCCTTCAGGCACCGACGCTTGTGTTTTGTTCTTTTGCGGTTTCTTTTTAATCATGATGAAGTTTCATATATAGCATAACTATTGTGTGTTCGTTTAGCCTCCCCGTTCTGAAAATCATTGCATGGTTAGGATTTTTCCTGACGATATTTCGCAGAGGGTTTCCTTAATGTTTGAATATAATCCACTGTGTACCAAATATCCGTCTTTACTGGCTTTAGTTGGCGGGTAGGGGCGATAACTTTAGAACCCTCTAAACTTGACATGCGAGATTTTTCATTCATAATATCTTTTTATAAACTGAGCAGAAACACAAACCGCAAAACTACTAACAATTACTCAAAACTTACAAACCGCACGAGTGAATGACATGCTACACTATGGATGAACCATGGCATGACCTCCACTTGACACGTGACGGAATTTCAAAGCAGCTCGAACTTTTCTAATCTCACACAGCTAGTAAGAAACTAGTCGAATGGTCACTTGAAAAATATCGCATGACGATCACAACGTTTTACGTTACCGTGTTTTCTTTTCTTGCATCATTGCAGAACGCAGATCAGTGGAGCAAACTACGAATCCTTGAGTCCAGATATCTTTCATATATCTTAGATTCGATTTGCCTATCTGCTGGTACATAATTCACAGAAAAATGCAACCAAAACTGTCCATTTCAGCATTTAAACAGGGGTTTAGCACGAAAACAAATCGAAAGGGCCAAAATAGAAGTTACCAGTTCACAAGACTGACTGTTGTTGCCCTGTCCGTAGATTCCGTCAAGAACTGTTGCTGGAAACACAATCAACAGCGCCAGTAAACCACGAGGGTTGAAGTTTTAGGGTTTGTTTTATCTTTCATTTTAATTTGTGTTTTGTCATCAGTGTAAAACTCAAACATCAAACAAGTGTTTTTAGTCATACGATAGTCTGATAATAACCTGATTGAATGTCCGTTTGTCTGCAGATTCCGTCAAGAAAGCAAGTCCTGTGTGTTTCTACAGCTAATACGATGTAGTTAAACCAAAATTTAAAAGTAAGCACTGAGAATTGACTTCATAAAACTGTTGCGTTTTTCAGCTATGATAATTTTAATGACCATGCACAGGCGTGGCATAACGCAGACACATAGGACCCGGTCGCACTAGGAAGTTTAGTCGATAATAACTCAGCATCGAGAGCAATACGACAGCTTCTTCAATGTTTGGTAGCAACTTGCTCATATATACTTCTGGTGACAAGCGCTGTTTGCACTTCATAAATGATGCAAATGTCGATATAAATGTCGTTAAAGTTACGGGTGCCACCAGTGTCCTAACTTCCCCGCCAGCATAGTGTTTTGGTCATGCTTCGGTCATACTTTGCCATCTTGAAGAGTTTGGCGCAGGATAGAAACTGGAACTCATCTGTTGCTCAGCTAAAGAGAAATAGCGCGGAAACCATAGCAGTGTAACTTAAGATGTCAGGAAGGATTGGAATGATTTGTGAACATCTAAACGAGTCGTTTATGAAAGCTTAGGAACCCTTGACATATTCACGACCCCCCCTCACCATCAAAATTTTGTTGTTCCATAGTTATTGGAAATATATAAATATGTATAAGGATCTAAGTCGATCGCGAATTTGATTGAGATTTTAAAAGCTGGACTTTTTAGTTTCAGTCTGTGTGTATTTACTTGCCACTGTTGCAAGTTTTGCTCGATCCGCTCGCCCTTTTTCCCAAGGCACCTGCACTATTAAACGTCCAAATTTTGGACCACCCCCCTCCCCCCCTCCCTTCCCGACGTCGACAGGAAAACAGGTGAATATGTTGAAGGCCCTTTATTCGATGCCATTTCAAAAAGGGCAGTTTGGAATTTGTTTGAAAATCGTACGCAAGAAATTTACTGACAGCGATGGTAACGTTGGATGTCGAAAAACATAATCAGATTCATCGTAGTAATTACAAACATTTACACACAAATTAAAACTTTATTTTGCAGTTACGACAGAAAATATTCTCAGGTGAAATGGCGGACGCCAGACAGACGTCCAGCGAGGAAGATTCTGATTCATGGGAAACAGCATCAGGATCAACATCAGAAACATGGGAAACAACATCAGAAGAAGCTGCCACCTCCGCTGACGAGGATGCGACCCAAGAACTCGTGAAAAGTACGTATATCTACAATTTGGCAAGGGTGTCCAGGTTTTCGGATCCAGAAATGCCCTTTAATTTACCACTCAGGGCCCAGTTTTTTAAAGCACGATTAGGCTAATCCTGGATTAGGTCTAAACTTTCTTGTCATTTTTAGCCTGAAAACGTGAAAGTTTCGTCCACAACGACTTTCTTGATAAGGTTTTAAGCTGGAACAAGCTTTCTAATCCATCTTCGAACAAAACCCTGCAGTTTATTGGGAGAGAGGTCGAGAGAAAGAATTTCATTAATCCTGGATTAGCTTAATCGACTTTCAAAAAACTGGGCCCTGGGGTCTAAATATGCCCCTGAGAATATCACAGGTTGCGGCCAGTTCAGGTCCAGTAAAACGCGGCCAAAAGCTGTGATGATAACTCGTGCTTATAATGGCTGTTATTACAAAGCTACTGTTTTGCAATAAATGTACAGTTAGTGAGAACTTTGATCCATGACATTCTTATGATTCAAATATTCTGTACAGGTGAACCATCTGTCAGAGAGCTAAACAAGTTGGCTCAGAAACTCGCTGGGTGTTGGTATTCTCTTGCAATTCAACTTGGGTTGGACAAAGACTCAGTTGATAACATTGATCTCAACAATGCATACCCGACACCAGTTAGAAAAGCGTCTCATGCACTGGTGAAATGGCATAACGAATTCTCACACGATGCAACGTATGAGAGACTCGCTGAAGCTTTAAGACGAGTAGGCCGTGGCGATCTAGCACAGAGGTTCTGCTCTTATCAGGTGAACTCAAAGGTAAATCTGTGTTTTGGAACAGAAAAATATTCAATGCAAATGAGAATTCAATGCAAATGAGCAATATCTATTGTTTAAGCTGAGGAAGTGAAAGATGAACGCGATTGAAGCGAGTGGAGGCGCTACGGCATTTATCACTTACTCATACAACCTTGAAGAGCAAAGGAGGGCCTGTAAAGAGTATAATCTGTATTAAATATTTTTACAACAAACTTTATCTAACTCTTGGTTCGTCAAGCGTGCAACTGACGTGTGATTCAAAAAAAGTCGATCACGGAATAGGTAATTTCTCGATTTGAACTTTTCTGTCTTGAATTACCACCAGGAAGTTCATGAAATTACAAAACCAATCGCAAGCTTTAGATTGTTGATCTTTTCACAGTAATCACTTCACATCAGGTTTTATTTTTGTTGTTTTCTCAGAGAGAGAGTACACATGGACAACATGAAAAGAAACAATGTAAGTTGTTTTCTTTCCTCTGATAATCCGGCTGTTTTGCCGGCTATGAAGAAAGGGACTGGAAACGAGACATGGGCGCATGTTTATACCGCAGTAGATATCATTCAGCTCACTTTTTAGCCTGAGAAAACAGACGTCTCTCATTGCACGCTCTTCCTGCTTTCTCACTCACTTTACATCTGATTTATTCCAGTATTGTTAGCTTGACTCGGACCGCTCTGCATGTGAGAGAACCGCCTTTTGCAACTGTTTTGAGTCATTTTTTGTTAATCATGAAGATATGTTGTGTTGGCAGTTATAACATTGACAATAAAGTAAGAGTTTTCATAGCCTGCACAACAGGCGATTTTCTTTACGGGGAGCGCGTACGAATGGAAAGGCCAGCCAAAAAATACTTTTCGTCTTTTATGAATCAACAGCACCACCTGCCACATCAACTGCAGATTCTCAGTCACACGAGGAACAGACTGTCAAGAAAACAAGGACAGTGGAGTCTTCTTTAGGTACAGTACTGTGCTAGGAGATCCGTTTAATGTTGGGGACAAATGAAGATCATAATTTAAATGGAGCAATATACCCAAAAGGAAAGCTGAGAGCTGGTTCTGGTAAAAAAAGGGCGTTCTTCGTCATCAGATTTCATGCACCAGAACCGCAGAAAACCAAAAAGAATTAGAACAGCTTTTTTTATATCGGACAACAGAGTAACTCTATCTCAATACACCATCGCTTCTATACAACAATCTTTAGTTGTTGTAGTCTTTTACTCAGACAGTTTTTATCAAAAAGACCGTAAACAGCGTTCAGACTTCCCTTAATTTGTTTTATAACAGCAAGTAAGATCTTGAAAAATTGGATTTTTTCCCTAGTTTGGTAAAACGGCTGCTCTCTTACTAGAATTGAACCTGTTATATGCGATCTTAACAATACCCATACATTTTGTTAGGGACACAGTTTGGGTAAATTAGGTCAATTAAGATAGTTTAAGCAGTAGTTTAGTTTGAACCAAGTTGGTGTGACCTCGAGGCTACGTGTGTGGTTGTGGTGTACGAACATTAGTCCAGTTTTGTCCAGTGCCTTGTGAAAGTTTACAAAGGAACAGCTGGTTGATATCTCTCCAACGGCCACCCTAGGGACAGAATTGAGTGACCGTTATAAGGAGGTGGCCGTTGTGAGGTAGGGGTGTAACATGACAAGACGCAAAATGAACTAAACCTGTGTCGAATTTCGTAAACTTATATTTATGCAAGAGGCTTTTACTGACATGGATCAAGTTTTATGATCTTTTAATACGCCATACAATAACCACTTCCGAGATGCCTTGGTTCTGTTTCTAAACAAGGTCTAGTGCGAAAGCTTTCTCATGAAAACTAATTTTCATTTTCATGCAAATTAAACTCATAGTTTTCATAAGGAAGGTTTCGTAATAGACCTCGGTTTGATAAAAAGGCAACCGGCATCTCGGAAATGTCTATTATATTTATGCATTTGTTCACATCTTAAGCCTATTGTTGATTCTGTAATGGAGAGGTTATATGAAAGATCCCCCCCCCCCCCTTGCCCCCTGTTTTGCTGGCCGATGCAGGGAGATTTTTAAGCGAATGGATCGGCGGCTGGGACGATTAATTCTTGGCCGTTGTAGGTTGGGATCAGTGGAGGTTCTACTGTAGGTGTCTGTAATAACAGTTTAGTTTAGATTCAGTCGTCTTTCAATTTTACACTTTTGCTGTTAGGACCCAGCTCCCCACCTCAGAATGTCACAGCTCGCAGCAATGGCCCAACAAGTATTCTGGTGCAGTGGGACGAAGTGCCGCAGGATGACCGAAATGGACTCATTGAAAGATATGTCGTGGTTTTTAAAGAAGTAAAGAATAGCAGAGAGGAAAGGAGGTCAGTGAATGCTCCAACTCAGCATTTGGAACTGAGTTCACTAGAGAAATTCAGCAAGTATGACATCCGTGTGCTGGGTGTTACGGCCGCTGGAGCTGGACCAGCAAGTTCTGCCCTGACAGTGATGACCAGTGAAAAAGGTAGGGCTAGTCTTGTTCTTGTTGTTCTGCCATTTTTAGTTCATCACATTACGGGGTCTTCTAGTTTTATAGCAACTGTGCCCTCCATATTTTTTTCTCTTTCCTGGAAACATGTCCTCTCAGAGCATTTCCTAACCCCCTACCCTCAATAAACATCAAAGGGCTTTCTTCTGATTAATGTTGCCGAACAAAAGGCCATTTGGTGGCGACAAAAAGCCCCAGCATGGCTTTAGGTGGTGTATATGGCCAATAGTGATCTTCACACACACACACACACACACACACACACACACGTAACTGTCCTAATTTCCCTTCTGACTAATCTAACTTGGTTATTAGTTATTGCTCGTGGCGAAGCCGACGAGCTTAGGATTGGAAAGCGTGTCTTCATCATCGTCATATTTTTATTTTTATTATTTTTATTTTTATTTTTTTTCTGGGTTACGAATCAGCACACGGTGATTGGTTGATATTTTCACGTGATTTATGATGACGTTTTGTCATCACATGACTTGCCGGGCGAGCAGTTTCGCCATTTTGAAGGAGATATGTGGGCGATGGAATTGTGCGTTGCTTGCCTTGGTTGGCTCTGTGGATTCTTTTATGGACCGCTCATCCTACTTACAAACGAATACGCCGGCTGCGGTAGACCCACACTAAATTTCATTGAGCGGTTTTGGCTTGGGTCGGTCCGTTCAGCCTCGAAAGCTTTGAAAAGAGCCGCAAATGAAGCAATGAATATATCAGTGAACATATCAAAGAACATATTAATGTTCTTATCAATGAACTGCATAGCTATGCACAACTGTACAGAAATGTACGAAGATCCTGACGTCCAGAACGTTGAGAACTTGAAGGAACAAGCTGAACGAAGGAGTTCCAAATGCAAAGATCAGAACCCGAATGATATTAACGGCAAAGCAACTTCGATTTTTGGCCATCGCTTGATAGTGTATATGGAACTGTTTAGTATGAAGGTGAACTTAAAGGTACTTTGTATTCTTTTACTTTGTATTATTCTTGCTGATACAAGTAAAGCGTCAGAAAATCTGACTTTTCTTTGGAATCAACGTTTCACTCTGTTGTGCATTTGTGTTGTTGTTGCGACATTTTGGCTCAGTGCCATGAAGATCAAACAGGCAGCAGATAACGTGGCGTTATTATTTGAAAATTGGAACATGATTGAAGAAGAAGTGGTCGTTGGTAGATCTCGCTTTGAGCAGTTCTATTGTATTCCCAGTAATGTTTATGTGAAAGAAAATCGAACTCGTCCAAGACGAAGTCGTGAGCCAAGCCGAGTGCCTTTGAATGAACTTTCGCGCGTTCTGAACAAGGACAGGAAAAGCAGGCGACTATTACGAGAATACATTTCAAAGAATGTCCCAGAGTCGTCAAAAGTTCATGATTATACCAGAGCTTACGTACTTCACAATGCTAATGCATTCCGTGAACGTGCGCGTAAACAACATGGAAACAATAGAAAGCCACAGAAATGCAAAGAGAAAATTAGGATCAATAAACCATCGCTGCGAGAAAGCTATAAGTTCAAAAAGAAGTGGGCGAAAGCAGAAACCAAAGCTACGGTGAGCTTTAGCCGTAAAACAATGACGCTTTATGCTTTACTCTGTACATGACATCTGTTGCCTCATAAAATTCTTCTGCGTATCGTACATTGCCTGTTGAAGTGTTTCTTTCATTCGATCATGTAGCCTTTGTTTCGCAATGGTCAGTGAATACCAGAAATGAAAAATACACCGAAATAATTCTGAGGATTGAGTTTGCAGTCACAAATGGACTGAACACACTGTGAACAAAAGCGCAATAATATTGTAAACATCTCTCGTGTGACATTCCTCGCTGTCAATTTTATATTTGTTACAGAGCACGAATACTCGAAAGCCTGATAGAAAGAAACGTATTGAGTTAATAAAAGAAAACATATAAGTAGTGAAGCGAAAAAGTAAACTGCATCCCATTCAAATTCAACACCATTTGGCTCTGTGGAATAGGCACGGATAAACTGGATTTTAGGAAAAGATTTTGGCTCGCGTTCACCGCACAAGCTTTGAGAATAGCCGTAAACAAATGTTTGATGGTACTTCTGGGGTATTGCAAATATCTCTGTCGCCGATAAGTATTTAGTCGCCGACGAAACTTTCTGTGGCGACACGAAATACTTTTGGGAAGATAACAGGGCGAAAACAGAAACCAAAGCTACGGTGAGCTTTAGCCGTAAAACAATGACGCTTTATGCTTTACTCTGTACATGACATCTGTTGCCTCATAAAATTCTTCTGCGTATCGTACATTGCCTGTTGAAGTGTTTCTTTCATTCGATCATGTAGTCTTTGTTTCGCAATGTTCATTAAATACCAGAAATGAAAAATACAACGAAATAATTCTGAGGATTGAGTTTGCAGTCACAAATGGACTCGCGAACACTGTGAACAAAAGCGCAATAATATTGTAAACATCTCTCGTGTGACATTCCTCGCTTTCAATTTTATATTTGTTACAGAGCACGAATACTCGAAAGCCTGATAGAAGAAACGTATTGAGTTAATAAAAGAAAACACATAAGTAGTGAAGCGAAGGCTGGATTAATCGTGGCCTCTGATTAGAAATATGAGTCAAGGTCAAACTGTCAAAATCGATTGTGCATAAAAAGATATGTCACGCATTCTCAAGATGCAGGGTCGCTCAACCTTTAAGAAGCAAGTGTATGAGTGTTGTAATAATAATTTTTAGTTTAATCAAGGTGTCAAAAGAGCAAGGTGTCAAAAGCCAAGTTCTCTATACTGTGTGATATTTTTATGGTGAGAAATTGGAAGTCTCTCTTGGGAGTTCCGCTCTTGTCCCCTACTTCCCATTTTATATTCTGGTCTCGACCCAACTCACGCCGCGAGCTCACTGGCAAGGCCAGTCTAGTTTACAGATTTAATCGAAAAGTTTCCATATTAAGGCATGCATGTATCTTTGTCAGACTGAAGTGTGACATAATGCCATATTGTTTTAGGATCAGTGTGGGTACATAGAAGCGAAGAAGCAACTTCCCTAACCCTTCAACTCTAGTTAGTTTTCGAATAGTTACAGTTTGTTGAAACTTGCTTTACAGGTGTTCCATCGGAAATTGAGCTTGACAATTTGTCTAAAGAAATAACGCTGTGCTGGGAGTCAGTTGGCATCCAACTTGGGTTGCGCCAAGAAGTGATAGACAACATCACTGCCAACAACGTTCAAAACCCTCGACCTGAGCAGAAGGCCTATAGCATGCTTATAGCATGGCGAAACCAAGGCAGCGCTTCAACATGGGATAAACTCTCAAAAGCGCTGATATGTGAAAAGAAATATGATCTGGCCCAAATGTTCTGGCCTGTACAGGTAATGATGCAGTGAATGGTTTTTAACCAGGGCGAGAATTCTTTAAGAGAGTGTAATATGTGTATCTGAATTTCGTATATTTTTCTTTCGAGTGTTTTGCAAACAGTTTTATTCCCGTGTGTTTTTTTCCTTCTATTTTGTAGAACAGTCTTTCTTTTCTCTTTCTTTCTTTTTTTTTTTTTTTTTTTTTTGTGGAGTGTTGATGTTTTTTTCGTTTTGTTTTTTGTTTTTTGTAGAGTGCTGATGGACATCAAGTGGCATTTGGAAGTGTTGCAGGTACTAGTGAGTTTGTTTTCTGAGCTATCATTATAGATTATTATAATAATCATTTCGGAAATCGAAGAAATGGAAAGTAACGTTTGCTTTTCAATACATTTTAGCTCTTTCACAAGTTTTCATGAAATACTCACCGCCAGATGTAAATGTTTGAAAACTTCGGTTCGTACAATTTGTGTCACATATACTTAATATTTTTATTTAAAATTTTATCGCATGCAGTTCCATGCAACTGCGTCATCCATTTTTATGTCTGCTATCCGTTTAGCTCGATCTCTTAGTCAAACATTAGGCGTTTTAGGTCCGGTGTAAGCCATGGGGCGCAACCTTTTCAAATTTTTCGTCTCCTTTCGAAAGCATGTTTGTCTGACATCTCCAAAAAAAACGTCTTGCAGAAATCCAGGGCTTGAAGATCTTCTCTAAAAGCCTTAGAATCAAACTTTAAATTGTTCGCTTTCTACACTGATTGGTCTACTTTTAAGTACATAGAGCTTTCGTAGGCTGTATATCAGACTGTGGTTGCTGATGCCCAGGTGTACTGTGTTAAATATCTTGTCTGAGGTAACTCGACTACTCGTCTGAATTTCTCTCTTTTTCCTTAATTCACTCTTTCTGTTTCTGACATCAAACTATGTCTTATCTTGATAGTTCGACTACTCGTCTGGATTTCTTTCTTTTTTCTTCACTTACTCTTTCTATTGCTGACGTCAGACTATGTTGTTGGTAAAAGTAAATAGCCGGAATTCCAAGGTTGAGTTGGCAACGACACAAAGTAACCTTTGTCTTTTTCCAGCTCGAAACGTACGATAACCGTTGACAGCTGGCATCCTTCGTCTTTTTGCCTGTGTAAAAAGTCAATCAGAAACAAACTCGACCGGACATAACCAGGTCATGTTAAGGTTGTAATTTCGTCAGATTGGACAGCCAAAAGTTTAAAAATTCACATGAGTTAAGGCCCAAGAAAACGAACGCACCATGTTGGTCAACATCGCCAAACATTGTGCACTGAATGCTTCTGAGACGCATTCTGCGATGCATTTTGGCGTTTTCCATCGTCTATTTTTATCGGGCTCATAATTGCGGACCCCAACAATACTATACAGTTTTTCAAAGAGTTTTGAGTTTTGGGTTTTCCAAAGACTGTTGGACGATGTTGTGCCAACATGTTGCGTTCGTTTGCTCGGACTTGATTTTGAAACGTTACGTTCCGTTCGTTTGCTTGGACCTTTACTTTATTTTGGCAATTACCTGTGCTTACGAAGTTCAGCTGCTTTGTCGTTGTCAATATTTTCTTTTTGCCAGCAAATACGATTTTATTCAGAAGGTTGCAAACTATTATTATTTTATTTTAATTTTTTTGTTAAAGTGCGTATAATCTCTAGAACGATAACATCTAAGATTATTCGTCTACGAATTTGAAACAATTTTTTGTTTCGAAAGAGCTTAGAAAAATTCGACACGGACATTCTTTTCACGTTTAATCTTGGCGAAAAGGACTATTATTTTTTTGCGGCAATTTTGAATTATGACCGAGAAAATAAACCCTGGGTAAAGCTATGTTCTGATATCATGCAAATAACCTCTGACCCATGCGTGCTTCATCTGAGGCGGAGCCAATCTCAAAATCTGATTTGGAAGCCAACATTAAAAAGTCACGACAAAAGATAGAGACAAACAAAAACAAAGAAACAAACAAAAACAAAGAGAAGCTGAAGAACAACTTGCTGACATGACGTCATGTAAGTACTAGTTCTCACGCGGACGCTCGGACGTAACTTCTTGCATGCATTTTTGTCGGCGTGTAAAATGTCAAGGTGAAGCTCAAGCTAATCATTATGTTTTACTTGATCAAAGACTATGCAAAGAATTCAAAAGTGTAGTTTTGGGCTGATGATACTCAGTTCTCCTAACAATACTTTTGCTACGGACAAAAAGTACCTAAAAAGGACCTTGACGTAATGTTAGACAAAATGCTACCTTTCAAACCTTAGTATCAGATCTCATGGGAAAGCGTAACATTAGACAGAATTCTATCCTTCAATGATCATGTCACTACCTTCGTATCAGATCTCATGGGAAACCTACGTATGAAAAGCAGAATTAAGCACCCCCTAGACCAATCGATGCTATTTACTGCAATTAATTCACTAGTTTTTACCAAGTTATTCTGCTGTTCTTTAGTATGGTCTGGCACCAGCAGATATAACGTCGCAAAACTGCAACTTGTACAAAATTTTGCATTTCGATTACTCTCAGGCAATATTTAATCATATTTACATCTACACTTAAGCAGCTTACACTCCTCCCAATATCTGACCTCCTCTACATTAAAGACGCCCTACAAATGCATGAATGGCCTGGCTCCCAGTTATCTCAAATATTTGTTCATTAATATATCCCACGTGCACAATTATAAGACTAGAAATGGTAACAATGTCTACAATTCCCTTCATGTCAAGCTGCAGAATCAGAATCGTTTGTGGATCGTGGCGCTCGTATCCGGAATTCTATATCCAATGAGATGCGAAGTTGTTGCAATTCCGCTATTTTTTTTTTTTTTTTTTTTTTTTTTTTGAGAGTAAACTTAAAACAAAGCTAATGAACTTTTTTTTTGTTTTGTTTTGTTTCTGTTTTTTTGACCCTAGCCCACTTGGTGAAAATATTTTCATAAATTTCATTGATACTGTTTTTTGCTTGTAAACAAGACTGGTGCCAGTGAGCTCGTGGCGTGGGTGGGGACCAGAAGAAACTAAAATGGATAACAGGGACAAGAGCGAGACTCCAAAAAGAGACTTGCAGTTTCTCACCAGAAAAATATCATCCAGTATAGAAAACTTGGCTTTTGACATCTTGCTCAAATGAAACTACTATAAATTGTCATTACAACACTACACTTGCTTCCACTTGCTTCTTAAAGGTTGAGCGACTATGCATTTTGAGCTAAGGAGTAAAAGGTCAACCCAAAAAAGAGTAATGCGTGACTTATCTTTTCATGACAGTCGATTCCTCGAACACTTTTTTTTAATCAGAGGCCACGATAATCTAGCCTTCGCTTCAGTACTTATGTTCATTTTTTTACTAGAAATACGATAATCGCAGATTCTTGGTTTGCACTCACGTGGTTTTCATGGGTCACGCGACCGCAGCACCCTCCAAAATAACAGATTGTACCTTTCTGACTCCAGAACTGAAAAGAGCACACCTGAATTAGTCCAGATGCCAATTTTGGATTGTCCAGGCTTAATTTTGGCGAAGCAGCGGCAATTTGTTTTTTGGAGATTTGATAAGAGTTTGTATGCGGCGCCATGTTGGTGGACCAAGGTTGTACACCAACATGGCGGCCAATAACTCGGAACACGAAATGAAGCTGATGTACGACTCAGTTTGATTCTATGTTACTTCACATCCTTCGCAGTGCCAATTTTAAAATGTTTCGTGAAGGAAAACTTTATAATTCAGACACAAGCAACGATTTTAGTCGGCCACGAGCGTGTCACACGGTTTTGTTGTCACGGTATTCAAACGTCCATAGCTCCCGATAGATATTTTGTGTCGACCCAGAATTTTGCAGTAAGTATTAAGGCATAACAGTCTTGAACATATTAGTGTATCGGACTTGTAGGGTGCGTTACTTCTGTGATGGCCTTCTTATGACGTCACATGCAAACCAAGAATACCCCCTCACTCTGCCATTGATGGGACTTTTACTTTGGTAACTCCCAACAAGAGTAGCCTTTGTTTTACCGAAATGTTGACTCGATCTTTTCTTCGAAGTCAAGTGCTACACGCAAAGGAAGGAGAAAAAGAATGGTGTGTGTTATACTTTTGCGTTGAAAAAAGAATCGATTGCGTGACGAAGTACGTATTTCCCACGGTCGGCACGTCAAATTAATTCATGCAGTCTGCCAAGCACGTTCTCAAAATTTAATACTCAAAGTTTGAAGTTGGTCGGCCGTCGTAGTACGGGAAAAAAGGAACACTGATTTTCCAATTTTGAATTCATAGGCAGTACAATTAAATAGGCTTCCTGTGCGATTTGTTTTTACTCTGGACTGCATGCACCAGATTCAGACATGCATATTTAATAGGCTCGAATTGTTTTGTATGTGAACCCACTCAAAACAGCAAGATTTCTCCCAGAATCAAAGCAAAACTTGAACAGTTTACTTCAAATTATACACGGGCTTCAGACCCAGTAATACTTCTAAGGGCTTGTGAACGATTCTCGCTGCAATCACCGCGTGTCAGATTACAGAAAAATAAGACATCTGACTAAATCATTCAAGACTCCAAGTTCCGATTGCTCTGAGCGAATACGGTAGCCGAAACTGGCGACAGAAGCGTAGTAAAACAATACTTCGAGGGAAAATGATCAGCATACAGATTTTAATACATTCTTGAAGTGATCAAGTTACAAGCTATACGGGATACAATATATTTGTCACGGTGATTGTTCGGTTTCCACTGACTAACCTTTGTTGCTTGTCCTTTCTAAATAAGTATCTGAGTTTAACACAAAACGGCGTCTGAAGCTCCCGATTTGCTTTCAAGCGCTGTTCCCTTTGCGGAGTCTTCTCTTCGGCCCGCTTTTTCTCCTGAAGGTCCCGATTCGCTTTCAAGCGCTGTTCTTTTTGCGGAGTTGTCTGTGTTGCCCGCTTCTGTTCATGTCGCTTTTGGTCGGCATTCATGCGCTGTTGTCTTTGCGGAGTCTTCTCTTCGGTCCGCTTTTGCTCTTGAAGTGCCTGTTTGCTTCTCTTTTGAAGACGAGCTTCGCGAGACCGTTCTGTTTCAAGTTTTCTAGCTTTCAAATTCATTTTCGTGAACGCAGTTACGTACAATTGTTGCTTCGTTCAAATCTTTCTTAAAAACATGGCGGTGGCTAGTCGATAATGATTACGTCATTGCCTTATTTGGACATTGCCTTAGGCACCTGGCCTAAAAAGGTCGCATCGCACAAAACACACACACACGAACATTAGATTTCGAGATGGCGACGCGCTTGGAGTCTTCAAATGAGCCGACTATGCTGCATTAGCGTCGTAAATATTTCCCTCACTTCGTTCGGGGACTAAATGCGTTCCTTCTATGAGGCTTTCGAGTATTCCCGCTCCGTAACATGAATGGAATTGAAAACGAGAGTTTGTTTACAAATTGCGGTTTTGTTTACAGCGAGTAGTCATTTGTGACTAACAAACTTAATGCTTTGGACTATTTCGGCGTATTTACTTGGCCAAAAAGCCAAGTCTAGGAATGGGCATTTTTTTTTGTTTTTTGTTTTTTTTTTTTGTTTTGGGGTAGAGAAATGGCGCACGCTGATTGGTTGGGCGCTCTGTTTTTGAACAAGTAAATTTTGCTGACGCGTTCTGTCCTTCGGATGTTGGTACGTCTTGTCGGAGTATGTGTGATTACAGCAATGAAAGAACTCTTCAATCGAGAATTCGAAATGAAAACAATATTCATACATAGAGAAAATCGTAGTTGCATTGTTTACTGCGGCGGCATTGTGCGTCAATGTAAAAATCGTCGACTATCGCAACCAGATAGACAGATGGATAGATACTAGATGCTTTATTGACTAAGATACTTGCAGCCATAGGCTGAATTGCGATTTGACCATAAAGCCGCGAGTGAATAATAGTCTTCAAACATACAGATAAGCAAAGTACATGTAGTTGCGCTGTTTGCAGTGGCAGCTTCGTATACATTAATGTGAAAACCGTCGACTTCCATTGGCAGCATCGTGCATCAATGTCAGGACCGTCGACTTTCCTTGGCAAATAACCGCGACCATAAAGCTGCGTTGCGTGTATTAAACGTTGTAAACAGCTTAATGAACGTGTGTAATGAACGGAATTTAGTGTGGGTCTCCCGCCGCTGTTGTGTGACTTTGTAAGTGAGACGAACAGACGCATAATTCAGTTACCTACATTCGTGGATTTTAATCATTCCAATCTTGAAAACACAAGGTCCATTTAGAAGAAACGTGATCCTTTAATAAAGTAGGATACATTCTTGTCAAGAGAACCAACCAGTGTTATTGTTGGTTAGAGCATCAAACGTAAATCTGGGCGAGAGTCAGACTTTGTTTTCATGGTCAAAATCTTCAAATCAATTAATCCATGAACACTGAAGAGCCTACTCAAGCGCCCTTTACCCGAGTTGTGTTACCTTTGTTGTTTGTAACTCCTCACAGGGGTGCAGACAGACATATTTTTACAAATCATACAATGACAAGACAGATAAACCACTCTAACAGTACCCTGGCCAACGCCAGGCTTGTTTATTTCTAGTATACAGTTACCACTGCAAAACAAAGGCTACATGATCGAATGTAAGAAATATTTCGACGCTAGGCCCGTTGTTATTCCTCTTATATATAAATGACCTTCCAAATTCATCAAAGAAATTACTATTTAGAATATTTGCAGATACCAATATTTTTTACTCCTCAAAACATCTGAATGAATTAGAAAGAGCTATAAATGAGGAACTTACAAATGTTGTAGAATACTGTGCTGTAAATAAACTCTCAATTAATTTTAAGAAGACAAACTATATGCTTATTACTTCCCCTTGGAAAAAGGTAAATATATCAATAACAACATGTAACATAGAGGAAAAAACACAGATAAAATATCTAGGTGTTTTTATTGATAACCACTTACAATGGGATGCACATATAAAACATGTTAATAATAAACTTGCAAAGAATATAGGCATTTTAAATAAACTTAGATACTACATTCCTATTAGTACCCTTAAGCAATTGTATTATACTTTAATATATTATATCCATATATTAACTATGGCCTAATGAGCTGGGGCACTGCCTGCAAATCCCAACTACAAGTAATCAAAACAAAACAAAACAAATGTCTGCGCTCTATTTTTTTTGCAAAAAGAAGGGAAAGTGCTGACCCATATTATAAACTCCTAGACATACTCAATCTTGAGAATGCCTTTAAGTTTAAAATCTCTATCCTTATTTATAGAATCAAATATGATAACACAAATATTCCAGAACCCTTTATTGAACTAATTCCATCTGCTTCTGAAATCCACAACTACAACACTAGATATGCCTCAAACAGCAATCTATACAGACCAGCTTCCAGGACAAACTATGGCTTATCCAGATTCAAGTCTCTTGCCTCAAGGATATGGGAAAAAATCCCTCTTGAAATTAAAACCTCATCTAAAAGAACCTTCAAAAAAGATTATAAGTTATTCCTTCTTGACAGCCAGTAATACTTAAATGAGTATATGTATTGATTCATTGTATCATATATTACCTAATATATCCATATAGCTCGTTCCTGTAGAATATATAGAAACTAGTTCCTATTTCCTATTGTTAACACCTTTCTATTAGCATTTTTCTCATTCCCTTATCTACTTTCTGTAAAAATTCCTATTATTACTATATATGTATACAGAACCTGTAGAATATATAGGAATTAGCTCCTATTTCCTATTGTTAATACATTTCTATTAGAATTTTTCCTATTCCTTTATCTAGTTTCTGAAATGTTTTTCCTATTACCACTATTTAGATTTCCTAATTTCCCTTGACAATTTTACTTACCTATGGTAGTGGTCAACTCGAAAGCTGCATAGCTACTTTGAACACTACGCACATCCATCTCAACATATCTAATAATAGTATTTTCTCTCTTTTTTCTTCTGTAACATGTTCCTATTTAATTCTAAAAAAAAAAAAAAGAAAAAATAGTGCAAAATAAAATGAATGAATGAATGAATGAATGAATAATATATTCACAGAGCCGGCAGCGTTGCGTAGAGTCTTAAACGACGAGAAACGGCGAAAATAAATATTTCGTCATAAGAACGGTTACACTTTCGGTGAAAAAACTTTACAAAACAGCTACAGTATGTACGAGGCAACGGATGTCTTGTACAGTATAAAGCATAAATCATCATTGTTTACGGCTAAAGTTCGTCATGGCTTTGGTGTCCGTTTTTGGCCTAGTATCTTCCCAGAGGTTCTTCGTGTTCGTCGGGGCTAAATAATTAGCGGCGTTATTTGCAATCCCGTAGCGATATCCATTAAATATATAATCGAATCCATCAAACATTTGTTTACGGTTATGACGATGAACTTATGAAAGCCAGCCAAAAATCGTTCCTTGAAATCCAGTTTACCCGTGCATGTTCCACAGAGCCAAACGGTGTTGAGCTTGGATGGGATATAGCTAACAAGTTGTTCGCGAAGTGACCTTACGTACGTCATCGCATCTCACGTGATAATATGAACCAATTACCGTGTGCTGATTCTCAACCCAGAAAAGAAAACTATGGAAAAAAAAACAAAAACAAAAACAAAAAACAAAAAAAAAAAGAATTTTCATTTTTAAGCTCGCGGGGCGTGGCCCCACGAGCAATTAGGCATGAAAAGCCCTGGTGGAAACCTAATAAAACCATATTGTATTGCATTGTATTGTATGGACACAGGTTGTGAGAATTAGATCAATTCTTGGTTTGCAATCAATCCCTAGAGAATCAGAATACAAAGAAATAACACCGTAGAGGTTAATGAGCAATCTTTTGTTAAAAGTCACCCATTGTACTGGGCCCGGTTTTTCGAAAGTCGATTAAGCTAATCCAAGATTAACGAAATTCTTTCTTTCGACCTCTCTCTCAATAAACTGCAGGGTTTTGTTCGAAGATGGATTAGAAAGCTTGTTCCAGCTTAAAACATTATCAAGAAGGTTGTTGTGGACGAAACTTTCACGTTTTCAGGCTAAAAATAACAAGAAAGTTTAGACCTAATCCAGGATTAGTCGTGCTTTGAAAAACCGGGCCCTGTAGTATTCTAATTTCTTTTTGCTCTTTCAGGACTCAGCTTTCCACCTCAGAATGTCAAAGCTCGTAGCAATGGCCCAACAAGTATTCTGGTGCAGTGGGACAAAGTGCCACAGGATGATGGGAATGGAAACATCAAAGGATATGACGTGGTTTTCCAAGACTTAAAGAGTGGCAAAGAGGACATCAAGAGAGTGAATGCTCCAGCTACACGTTTGGAACTGAGTTCACTAGAGAAATTCAGAAAATATGACATCAGTGTTCTGGCTTTCACTGCTCTTGGAACTGGACCAGCAAGTCCTGTCATAAAAGTGATGACTGGTGAAAAAGGTATAGTTAAACTACAATCCTGGTCATCCTTGATTATATTGCTACATGGTGAATATAGCCCTGAGAACACTGGACAAATTGACTAAATTTTTCCCCTGCTTCCCCCCCCCCCCCCCCCCCCCCTCCCTCATACTGGATCAGGGCACAAAGCACAAATTCAACATTGAAAGGGGGGACCCTCAGGAAGTGCCCTGTTCTAAAACATGACCAATTAATTGGCTACTAATGAGTGGAATGATAATAATCAATTCCCGAAAATATTTTCGTCTCCACTTCAGCCATCTCTTGGAATTTTCTCATCCCAAACTATCATTGACACAGCAGGACCGACTGGGCATGTCTTGCCTGCAAGAAGCTCTCGTTTCACAGAGCTCAAAATCACAGCAGATTTAGATTTGAGCTTCTGCTGACTCAGTAAAAAGTATATCTACAGTAGGTTTGCCCAGTTCCATTAACAGGGTATTCTCACTTGTGCTGGTCTAAACCAACTTTCTTATGTGGACTATATGCTACAGCTACCATACTTTGTTTCAAATGCAAATAAAAACAACTTATGTTTTGTAACTTGAGCACATGTTGTTACAAAATAATAAAACAAATATTATTGTCTGATAATAGAGGCCACCATGTGATGTCATAAGTATAACATAGGGGCAGGACAATTCAAAAAAGTCTTGTAGACCAGAAAATCAATCAATACAGTATGGCACCTAATGCATAAGTCAAAACTAACAGAGCAATACATGTAAATTTAGGAATCAACATGCATTTAAAGGGCCCTATCAACTGCAGTCCTTTGCACACCAAAATTCTTGATTCCGCCATTTTAAGGGCCCCAGAAAGTCGAAAGATGAATAGCAATCCATTTCCATCTGACTCATTTAAGGAGAAGATTGCTTTCTTTTGATCTAAAGATGCCGATAACCTATTTTATTTTGATTAATCGCAATCTTTCATTTTGGGAACCAAATTCAGCCTTGGATTTCCAGATGTAAACAAAAACATAGAGGCTGGGCCCCTTTACAAAGGCTCTTGAGAGAGCAGGTTGTTTGTCAGTCAATCTTCCACACCACACTTTCCCAATAATCTTATAGTCAGAGTGACCCATTAAAGACTGCTACAGGTAATAGATATTATTTTATTCTAATTAAGTTACAGTAATTTATATGACTTGCTTCTTACAGTAGGTGCATAGCATAAATAACTTTTGATTTTCTTACATTCAACAGAGTTTGAGCAACTTAGATGTCAACTGGCTCAGTTCTATGAGGAAAGCATGTGCGAAATTCAGGTGGCACCTTGGGACCCAGACGACACAGTGCATGTTGATGAAGTTTACACGCGACTTTCATGGAGCAGAGAAAACAAGCAGCTCAGTGGAACAAAAGAAGAAGAACTGGATGACTATACTGACATTTTTCTTTGTTCAAAAGGCAGTGCTAATCCTAAAAGGATTGTTGTCTATGGGCAAGGTGGAATTGGCAAGTCAACATTCAGTCAAAAATTATCAGTCGATTGGGCTAGAGGAGAGGTAGAGGCACTAAAGAAGTTTGACCTGTTGTTAGTCATCAAGTTGAGGGATGTCTGTGGTGAAGTTAGAGATCTCAAAGAAATGATTGTGCAATCAGGACTCTTACCTTGTGATGAGCCTGCTCAAGTGGACTGTTTGTTGAAATGCATATCTGAAAATCAAGATAGAGTTTTAATCCTCTTTGATGGCTTTGATGAGTATGACAAAACAAGAGATACTCAGTCAGATGTGTATAAGATTATAACAGGAAAGATGCACAGAGGTTGTCATGTAGTGGTGACCACCAGGCCAGTAAAGTTAGATGAATTGAAGAAGTTCATGCAAGCTCAGTGCAAGATCAATGGATTCATCGAGGAGGACATCAGAAAGTTTGCTTCCAAGTATGTTGGAGAAGACCAGTGTGATACCTTCATGAATTACTTGTGGGAGCAAGATCTTCTGAACATGGCATCAATTCCACTTATGCTTCTTTTTTTGTGCCTCCTGTGGAAAGAAAAAAAAGATCAACCTCTCCCCAGCACAAGAACCCAGATTTTTCAAAAAGTAACACAGTGCATCATTGATCACTGCCAAGTCAAACAGTCTCCTGATAATCTGAAATCCACAGAAGAATACAGTGAGACATTGTGTAAGATTGGCAAAGTAGCATTTGAAGCACTGCTTCAGGATTCTTTAGTGTTTGACACAGCCCTGCTATCCAAGGAAGTACTAAGTGATGATATTGTACGACTAGGTTTTTTGTCAATGTCCAAAGTCCAGCACCAGCGTTCCAAGTTAATGGCTTCATTTTTTCACAAGTCTGTTCAAGAATTTCTTGCTGCCTGGTACATCGCAAAACAGCCGTGGATAAGCACCTTAGAACCCCTACAAGACTTTAGTACTGCTAAGAACTGTCAAGCATGTCTTGAATTTGTTTGTGGCTTGTCAGCTGATGGTGCTAATACTGTTTTCCTGCACCTTCAGAAAATCAGAGAGAAAGAGAGTCTGGTACCAAAATGTGACGTCGCAAGATCGTACTTGGACTTTGACAGTAATCAAATAGAGTTTCAAAACTTCTGCCGCACAATGTTTTTGAAATTGGACTGTAAAGAAGCTTTTGTGGGAGCATATCTTGACTGTGTGGGCGGAGTGGTGCAGTTTTATGACACGATTTTCTCGGGGAAAGCAGTTGGGATCAAAGACTCGGGGGGGCAATTGCTTTCATTGCTGCTTCGCCACGACAGCTTGGTTCAGCTTCAATTCGTCTTTCATGCGAGCGATCCAGACAAAATGAAAGTCATGAAGGTGTTTGATCAAGAGGATGTCAGGACGGTAACATGGGCATCAGGTGGTCAATCGAAAGGTTCAGAGTTACTTGAGACCACAACAAAGGAACAACAGTTTTTAGTATTAAGAAAGGAAACTGTGCTATACCTTTGTTATGATGTACCCAGTGATGTTTCTTTCACACCTGAGCTCGTTCGCCTTTTTCAGCCTCCAGCTTCAGACCAGAGTCCTTCAGAGAGCGAAGCGTCCGAGCCTGAAAACGGTCAGAAATTTGACACAAATCAACAATCGAGTGCTTTAGAAAATGAGCTGCCTGTACACGCGTTGTCATTTGTCACTAAAGCTCATTTTGAGTACGTTCCGGAAGATACAGTTTGGGTTGAAATACTGAAGAATGCTCCATACTTAACTTCGCTGAATTTATCAAACAATCCCTTTGGAGCTGGAGTGAGTGTTCTCGCCAGTCAACTGGAAAATCTTCCAAAGCTGAAGGAGTTGCACCTGGAGAACACAGGGATGAGTGAAAGAGAAGCTGCTGACCTGTCAAGAGCGCTGGTTCATATTCCACACCTGACGCGTCTTTCTTTGAGTAGCAATACCCTTAGAGCTGGAGTGAGTGTTCTCGCCAGTCAACTGGAAAATCTTCCAAAGCTGAAGGTGTTGGACCTGGAGAACACAGAGATGAGTGAAAGAGAAGCTGCTGACCTGTCAAGAGCGCTGGTTCATATTCCACACCTGACGCATCTTTGGTTGGGTTCCAATCCCCTTGGAGCTGGAGTGAGTGTTCTCGCCAGTCAACTGGAAAATCTTCCAAAGCTGGAGTGGTTGGACCTGGAGAAAACAGAGATGAGTGAAAGAGAAGCTGCTGACCTGTCAAGAGCGCTGGTTCATATTCCACACGTGGATTTTCTTTCGTTGGGTTCCAATCCCCTCGGAGTTGGAGTGAGTGATCTCGCCAGTCAACTGGAAAATCTTCCAAAGCTGGAGAAGTTGGACCTGAACAACACAGAGATGAGTGAAAGAGAAGCCGCTGACCTGTCAAGAGCGCTGGTTCATGTTCCACACCTGATGCATCTTGATTTGGAGGACAATCCCCTTGTTGGTCGTGGCGTCATTTGTTTGGCTAAGCAGATAGTGACCCATGTGCCTGAGCTTCAGTGGCTGCATCTTCACAACACAGGAATGGATGACGAGTGCAAAGCTGCTCTGGTGAAAGCCAAGCAAAACAGGAAAAAAGCGGGAGGCGAGGATTTTAACGTGAGTATACTGACATGTTTATACATATGACTTTTATTGACCCTTCAATGCCCAAATATCCAAATCCTAAATACCTTAACCTGACACAAAAAGAAAGTAAACCAGGAGGGAAAGATTTCAGAGTGCTTGTGAATACAACAGTTCTGATAAAATACATTGTTTTTGAATCAGTTGATATTGTCGTTTTAGTTGTTTGAATAGTTTTCAACTATTACTTGAATTTGAGAAGACAAGAACAGCAAAATGTGGATCAAAGACGAGTGAGGAGGCTCGCAAAAGTTTGTTGTACATTCAATCAAGGTTATCGTAATAATACCTTAGCGAGTGTCTGCCGCTATAAAGCATTTTGAAAGGCTGTAGCATGGAAACCTTTACACTGTAGAAAGTATGGTTTCAAACAAACTTTCTTTCATAAAGAAAGACATTTTAGCAGTGGAATTCAAGCTACAGTATAAAAATGATAATACTAAAAGTTTACAGGCGTTCATATTTTCGATAATTTTGGTGCTGGGTTTTGCCCTGTATTGAAATACTGCATGCAATTTGTGAAATATCTTTCTATAAAGTAACTAATAAATCTCGTGGAGACCCACGTACAGTATTTATACGATTTATACGATGGCCGTTGTACGTACTGGTGATGCTGATCCGAACCGTTTGTATCGAAGTCAGAGCTGCGAATTTAGTAAATTTTATTAGAGTGAGATAAAAGCTAGAGTTGGTAATTTTAATCAAAGAAAGACACACTCATTTCCTTTGAAGCAAAGTTGATTTGACTTCTTCCTAGTTTAGCCAGTGAGGTAATGAGAATGTTGCTTCTTTTTATATCACACTGTCAAAATATTGCTTTCCATAATTTTTCTGTGTGTGGATCATTGACTAACATACATGTATGTGGACAATATTGTCTCTCATAACAGATTGCTGTTGATGGTGTAAATGGAGAGCAGAAATATTTGTGAACCCAGACCACAGATCCTGCATAAAAAAGAAATGCTGGATATTGCTGGGCAAGCCCAATCTGTTCCAACTGCTACAGCTAATCAACAAGACAAGACAACTTCATGCCTTGTGTCAATCAATTTCCAGCTGTATACAGCAGTCCCAGCCACGTTGTGGGTTCTGTGTCCTGGTCATGGACTTTGCAGTGCAAAGTACATGTTCTGAGAAATACAGAGTTAGAAATGGATCCTTTCTAACATTTGCATCATTACATCATGCAGCCATTTTCACACTTCATGCACAGTTTGCGAAGTGCAGATGTTCTGGTAGGCCACTTGTTATACAATAAAACTTGACGAGCAAAGTGGAAAACTACTTCTTTGGTCATAATGCAATCAAAGCCCGCTATTTTGAAGTCTCACAGGGCATGAAAAGAACTTCAAAATAGTGGGGTTTCAAAATAACCAGGCTATAGTCAAGCTAATCCAAGGAGATTTGGCTTGACGTCAAGTTCAGCATGTAGAAACAAAACCAAGCTCAGCAGAGATATTAGAATCTTTTATGTAAGGAGTAAAAAGTGCTGACACAAAGTAATACAGAGATAATTTTACAGAGAAATTATTTTACAGCTTTTTGCAGCTACAGTATATGTTATATAGGTAGTGTTGTTCTAAGTTGGCCTCTGCAATATTATCAACAGAACAAGAATTGGCAATTTTGTGCTCCACTACCCACTGCGGCCACTTGCAAATTGAGAAGAAATTGACTTTTTAGCAGTCAGATACTGTAGCCTGGTATTGAGCGAGTTGACTCTGGTCAGTTCACAGTTAGTACAGTACGTGAAACTTGTATTGAGCAGATCCCCTATTAATGGACACCTTCTATTAAGCAGACACCAGCTCGGGCCCCAAAGTTTTCTTTGCATGTTTACTGTAAAACAAACCTGTTTTCAATGGACACCTCTATTTTAGCAGACACGGACACCAACATTGAGCAATTATTTTGTTACACGAAACCTATATTAGGGGACATTTCGAGTATTTTTAGAGTGTACTTTTATTAGATTGTGAGATTACTATCCAACTTGCCTGTCGCAAAAGATTGGTGATAAATATTATGTCAAACAGCAATCAACGATCAAGGGGCACCTCACTCATTTCCCTGGCTATCATGACACAATTTGTCAGAACCTGTATTAAACAGACACTAGCTAGGGTCCCAAGGGTGTCCGCTTAATACAAGTTCACTTTGATATAATGTAATCATGTAGATTTTTGATGGGAACATTTGAGCTGAACTTATTTTAAAGTTTTATAACAGGAGTAAGAGGTATCCTCTACTTCACTACAGAAGCATATAATCAACATTTTGTATCACAGAAGGCAAAATGTAAGATTGAATTTGTTGATCAGGAATCATTAGCTGCATTACTGTTCATATGCACATGCTGTGATACTGTTTCCTTGTTGTTTCTTGCATGACAGTGAACTAGAATGGATTGTTGGACAGTGTTAATACAGCAAAATCCAGCTATCTTGAACTCTCAAACAGTTTGAGATAGTGGGGATCGAAATAGCGGGGTTTTACCAAAGGGAAATTTCTACCAACCTCATTACCGAGGGAAATAGCTAATTCTAAATTGGTGCAAAATTGTTGTTGTTGGAAATCAGATTCTGCTTGAGATAGCGGTGAGTTTGAGATAACTGAGTTGGAGATAGTGATGTTCTAACTGTATATTTCTCCTAAAGTCATGAATAAACAACAAAGATTTTAGTAATCTGTCTGCTGCTATGTGTTGTCAGAATTAAAAAAATTGAAAAAGTGACAAAGGGATTTTTTTAGTTAGATAGCGCTGACCCTCAAGGAGGAGGAGGGGGAGGCACTTCTTATGATTGGCCACGGTATGTGGAGGCTCCACCCAAAAAGGGAGGGGGGGGGGGCTTTTCAAGTCTCGAGCATAAAATAGATATACAAAAACGAAACTTTTTGGTGTTTTAAAGGGTCGGTAAGAATAGTGGCCCGTTTGAAAACATTGCTCCAATGCATCCAACATCTCCCCTCCCCCTCCCCCCCCCCCCCCCCCCCCCCCCTCACACACCCTCCTGGGGATGCCGGATATCACTTGACCCCCCTTTTTAGGATGTGAATTGTTCGAATAAATGCCACACGTGCTCATTTTGTATTCATAAACAGCTCCGTTCGCCAGCTTCGCCTGAGCTGAGATGTTGAGTGGGTTATAATTTTAACAACGTTTTCTCTAATTCAAAGCCATGCACAGCCGCACAAATCGACACAAAAAATTAAAGTGGCTTGAAATACATGTGGAAGGAGTTTGACACAAAACTGTGAGATATATTTCGAAAAATGTTGGAAAACGGAGCATTGGAGATTTAAGCACGTCTTCGAGCACTTTATCATATTTACAGGACGAGTGAATACTTTTAAACTGTCCGCACGATGAGAAAGTATTGAAAAGACTTCACCCTGAAATTTGAGTTTGTGGCTTGTTTTGTCAAAGAGCATCAGCAGTAAATTTAAATAAAACTTCATGGCAAAATTTAGATGGCCCTATTACCTCCGCTCTTCTGCTCCGACGAATTTGCTTAAACTCGGCCTTGAGGTATGTATTAAGTCAGTATAAGCTGATTCCAGAAATTTAACAAAATTATACTAGGAAATTTTTTCACTGGGTACGATTTTGTTCAAATATAGTATTGTCCACTTAAGCTACGATATCACTAAAAATATTTTTCCTAGTTAAATCGAATTCCATCAAACTATTGCTGATTGATATCTGCAGCTTTTCTCAAAGTTTTATAAGAATCGCATTTAAGCCAAAAAAAGTTATGATCCAAAGTTTGTGAAGGACGAGTGCACCCGAAATTTCAACGGAGCCAGGGTTCTACCAAATGTGTTAACTCTTACACTCTCAAGTCACAACCTCAATTTTCTCCTTCAGTTTCTCACTAGACATATATCATATAGAAAGGAGAACTTGGCTTTTGATGGCTTGCACAGATGAAAGATGATTGAAATAATAATTCTCGGTACTTAACTTATACAGTAAAAGTTGGGAGAATCTGCATTTTGAGCTTGAGAGTGAAAAAATTAATTTGTCCGCGTTAAACTGATTTGGCTTCAGTGTTTCAGGTCAGCTGAAGTTGTCTTCTTCATCAAACGGCGATTCCTCTGTAACATAACCGATAAGGGATCGTGAGGTTTTGATTGTCGTCTATCTCTTGCGCAAATGATACTTATACTGAGTGTGCCGTCATGCACCCCATAAACACAGAAATAGGATTAAAACGGCCACTTGTTTACACATTTTCCCGTCCATTTCATCCACTCCAGTGCTGAATTGTTTGTTCATTTGCTGCACTTTGTGAGTCTGTCTCGTGCACTTTAATTGTTTTCAATTTTCTTGTCCATTTCTGCACCTTGTGACTCTGTTTCGTGTCTTTACTGTTTCTCTATCATCAACATTTTTAACAATCGGCATTAATTTCCACGCCCTCGTATGTAGTCATACGCCCTCCGAAATAACGCTAGAAGTTGAAAGTCTTGGCCCGTCAAGCTTGGATGCGCACCACAAGTGGCTAGCTAATTTCACTGCGTTTTTTTAAAAAGGTCCAGTATTAATGTACAGTTTCTAATACAATAGTTCACTCAAAAGAGTTCCAACTTTTGGCTGCACGATAAAATAATTCCCCCAGTTGCGCTTGGGAGATTCGTCACCTTATAAGGTCATTGTTATTTACTCTGTGTATAGTCAAGCGACCGTGGGTACGGTATCACGGCTTGACAACTCTTACTACTTATAAATAGTTCAGTGTTAAAGTGCCTATAAGCCTTTAGACGTTACGTTTTTATATGAAAGTAGGAAGTGATCTAAGCAACTTATATTCGAAGAAACTCCGTTCCGAAGCGTTCTTATACTTTTTTCACGCGGTTGAACTCAGAATTCCGAAATCTTGACCGAGCGACATGGGAGACTGGGTCTGTGACGTCAGAGAAGGCACTGGCATCGCTTTGGCGTCTCTTTACCTTAGTTGTTTTTTTCCCTTGGTTACGTTTTTCTCGACAACACATCTATGACCATAATTCTCACCTCGCCAACTGCAAAATCTGTGTGAAAGTTTTGTTTGACAAGAAACGAATCCCTCCTCTGACGTCATAACCCAGGCTCTTGATCGAAAAACTTTGCGCGGTCAGATTCAAAATGGCGGTCAAAATCGCATGTTTGCCGGGCGGAAAAATATATAAAAACGCTTCAGAGCGGAGTTTCTTTGGCCATAAGTTGTTTAGATTACTTCCTACTTTCATATAAAAACGTAACGTCTGAAGGCTTATAGGCACTTTAAACCATTCAGACATTTTTGCATCATAGTAAAGGTCATGGTGCAAAAGGAGGTCAACCATGCTCGTGAGGATCAAATACCTTGGGTGCCAGAGGTTTCTCGCTCTCGGAAGCTCCGGCCTCGCCTCCGCAGCCCTCCTCCGCCCGTGGTTTCGCCCCCAGCCTTCCTCCGCCTGTGGTTTCGCGGCCGCGCAGCTCGGAGCTTCCGAGAACGAAAAACTCGGTTATTTCGAACTCCTCGCAATAAATTTGGTATAAAATTACCTTTAGTGAGAACCCCGCTATCTCAATTCCCCACTGTCTCGAACTATTTCTCGCTTCCCTTGAGAGTTCGAGATACCGGGGTTCTACTGTAATTGTAATTTGCAAATATTCTGCATGGCAGTGCCAGATTAATAAAAAGAGTTGAACAATAAAAAGTAAATACTAGCGAAAAATAGGATAAATTTATCAAACAGGTGGAAAGGCGTACTCGGTTTGTCTGGTATAAGGTAGACACTATGAAGCACATGTGCAAGAAGGGCATGAATGAAGAAGCTCATATTAGACCTATCGGACCTTAAGAAGAAATTTGGATTCGTTTCTTGCAGTACAATCGGTGGTTTCCAGTTCCAATTTGCTATGGGAAAATATGTATGCTTTATATATTTTACACGATGGTGCTTTTTTGTTTGCTTGTTTGTTTGTTTGTTTGTTTTGTTGTTTAGTTCTGCATTACAAATTGTTAAAAAGGATTGCCTTTTTTTCTTTAGGTGTAGATAATTTAGGATGAACTTCTTTTCTGGAAGTGCACGAAAATAAGAGACCTGATTAAATATCGACCTCACTTTGGGACATATCGACAGAATTAACGAGTTTTAAAGTGGACTGGGTTAGTCTATTTAGCACAACGTTTCTTCTTACATGAAGTTCTTCTTGATGAAGCGTTAGGTTAAACGCTTTCGTCCTCACTAGTGATGCACTGATTGGTTGGTTCAATTGCGTCATGTTGATTTCTGCTTGATTCTTCTTCGTTTTACAACAGAAAACAAGGGAAGACATTGCCCTTCTAAAATCTGGAATCCGGAAGCAATAGATGATGGGATTCATGAAAGAGTTGCTGTACTGAAGGAGTTTAACGCCTTCATCTGGAAACACTCGTAAAATAATATTTGTCAAACTAGGTTGGTAATAATTTGAAAAATATAGGACGCTGTATAGAAGCCACGCTGCAAGAAAAATGATCGTTGTGATTAGCAGTGTAGTGGCAAGTCGCCGATCTTGTTTTGCGTGTGCACCCGGAAATGGTCGCAGTTTGACTTTGATCCACAGACATGAATAGGCAAGACACGTGACTGACAATGGCGCGAGCAAGAACGCCGCTATGATGGAGTGGAAGGACAGAAGTCGCTTGAAGGAGAAAATTGAAGAAGGAGAAAATTAAACTTGATCACTCTTGGGAGTGAAAGGGTTAATATTAAATGTGAACAAGCATCCCTTGTAACACACAAAAGTCTCTTAATTTTCTAATTTTTAAAATCTTTCTACTTATTTCCGACTTTAGGACCAATTCCCCCATGAAACCTGAAAGAATTATTATATTTAAGGTGTGCTCTCTTTTTTTTCTTTACAACAAGGTTATCTTTTCTTAATTTGCAGAATAATTTTGCACAAAATCGACATGGCTGAATAAACCACGAATTTTAAATATATACCACAAATCACAATCGCCTAAATAGAACTACATGTAACTATGCCTTGGAGCTGAGAAAAAACAACAACAACAACAACAACAACAACTTCTCTTTAAAATACACACATCAGTAAACATTATCAAACCGATTGGCCGCATTGTATGGAAAGCAAAATTATATTCAATTCACGTCAAGGCTTCTGCGCGAAAACGGTTCAACTGCACTCCAAACAGATAATTATCTAAGGTAATATACAACAGTCGAATTGAAAAACCGTCGAGGGAACTCGCCGAAGAAATACAGAACGCACGTTAGCGACAGCCAACAAAGGGCACTCTTTGTCGACGACCAAGTATGGAATGAAAATAACCATATACCGAAGTAAAAGTCGAGAGTGAAACTCAAATATTCTTTAAGAAAAAACACTTTACCATCCATCCTGCCGCGCTGTCCTGAAGTTGACCAAGTTGTGTTGAGAGTTTTCCCCAGGCCCTAGTTTACCTACACTTATATTTACCACTATCCCCCCACCCCCCCCCCCCCCCCCCTCCACTCCCCACATATTGTACTCATCCTGATAATTTGATGCACTCATAGTTAACCGTTATGAAATTCGAGTTTCCGACGCAAAGACTCGAAAAAGTGGATCTATATTGTACTCGATAACTCGGAGAATTGAGTCCGTCATCCACTCGGAGTTTCCGACGCGAGGACTCGTAGAAGTGGACGCACTTGGAGTTTCCGACGCGAGGACTCGTAGAAGTTCGTTATTTAACTATAACTACTTATAGTAGGACACCATCACAAGAAAAAAAAAATATTCACCTCACCGAACCTCGCGTGTTTGTGTACCGGGAAAAACTGACTCGTGTAACTAGAGTGATGTGTCAAACTGATCAGAGAGAAAAGCTCTTATATTTACCCCACTAGTGGATAAATGCGGGCGGTTGATCGACGTGTCTTTCTGTTCTGGCTTTCTTGTGACGTTGCCGGGATGGAGGGCTTGCACGGACGGACGACTGGGCTGGTATTTTGGTCTCGTGTTGTCACTACATTCCATGTCATCTTTCATATTCTATCCTGCGGATAGAAACCGGACACAAGAAAAACTGTATTTAATATAAACAATTCCCACGTTAATTGTTGAAAACAACAACAACAAAACACAAGAACGTAAACAAACAATAACAACAAAACACAAGAACGTAAACAAGAGTAAGAGGAGCAGGAGGCCCACAAGAAGAAAAAAAGACGATTGAAAATTAGTGACAAAAATATTTCTACCACGTCACGCTCACCTTGTACATAAACCATACAAACATAAAAGCTTGTTGAGTGGACAAAATCATTTTCTTTCCCCACTGGCAGCTGAAACTGAAAGAGAAAACACAAGTGTTTTAAAACACAGTGTAACCAAAAAATGCGCAAAACCGCAAACTAAGTAAGGGCCCCAATTGTCATGTGTGAACCAAACATATATTCTTGCAGCATTAAACAACTTTGCTCGTGCTACATTAATCATGTTATCATCGATTTCTCAATTGAAACATAATTTGTTCGAAATATTATAGCCAGACTCTCCCCATAATTACTAGCTTTTGGTCGAACTGTTTGTCAGCCAAAGCACGTTTTGAGTCAGCAAACATTCTTGTACAAAGAAAAATCTGGCATACAAAAATGGCGACCGCACTTCGGCAGGCAACAATGGCGCGGTTTCCTCAAAAAGTCCAAAATCTTGGCAGCAAAATTCAGAGCTTGTGGAGAAGCCAGTTTCACAGATAATGCAATTTGAAAAGTTGATATTTTAGACCGAATAACGTTAACAGTGTCAAAGTAAAACTAGGGAAACTCACCTTAATGTCGGGCGTCCCGCTGTTCACTCGGTGGCAAAGTTTGAATCGCCCGCGCTGCTTAGAAACATCTGCATCTTGTCGCTTGACTGAAGCGAAGACAAGATAAAAAACTTTTGCCTTTCTTTGCTGGTGTGGCTTTGATTGGAGCTTCGTTAAAGTAGCTGTTCTGCTGGTGGCTTGAAGCTTCGTTCTTCGGCCATTGCGAAGTTGTTGTGACTTTCGACCTCGTGGAATTAATGTGCAGAATATGCGAAACATTTGGTTGGCAGTTTAACGCGAAGTGGCACGTGCAGCACGTGCGCTGGAAACTACAAAATGTGATGCTAACTTAATCCAATTTCTTTGTTGTTTCTGTGCATGTGCTGTGCATGGAAACTGGAGGCACTTGAAGAATGTTTATACGGGGAGACTCCGCCCAGGCTTTGAACCCCCGCGACCCTTTGAAATACCAATCTGGCCTCGAATTAGTAACCGCTTTATAAACCTCTTGTAAAAAAATTTCCCCTCATATTCCTTAAAACCGCACGCAGCTTGCTCGGGAACGCAGCGGCTTTTGGAAACTTCTCAATCGCTGGTTTCTTCACTTATATATCTGTTTCAGAGTCTGTTCTCGCTTTGTACATGGCGGCAATTGCGGCTGGTCCCCTGTTTGTATCGGGTTTGTGTCGCTCGTCTTTTCTCAAGACGGTTTTGCCGTGTTGTTTACATGTCTCGTTTTGTCCTTGATCTCTCCCTTCGCTTTTAAGACGAGCTTTCTCGCTAAACTGTTACGTTCTGTGTTACCAGTTTTCAAATTTCTTTGTCAGTTGCCAGCGCTGTACAATAGAATGTTTTAACCTTTTTCCTGGAGTCAACCAAATGTATTAACGCCCCTTACACTCCAAAGTTAGCAGCCTCAATTTCTCCTTTAGTTTCTCACAAGAAATATATCATACTTAAAGGAGAACTTGGCTCTTGATAACTTACTTAGATGGAAGCTGATTGAAACTTCAATTCTTTCTACATCTCTCATACACTTCTTTGTAAAAGATTGGGAGAATATACATTTTGAGCTTGGAAGTGAAAAGGTTAATTTTTCTGTGTAAATCTGATTTGGCTTCAGTGTTTCATATTATTGTTGTTGCCGGTTAGTTGAAATCGTCTTCTTTACCAAACGGCTCTCTCCAAGAAATCTCAAAAATACTATTTTAGGCCTAAATAGCCGATAATGGATCGTGACGCTTTGATTGTCACCTTTTTTTTTTTTTTTCTTTTTTTTTTTTTTTTTTTGGCGCAAAATGATATTTATATTCTGAGTGAGGCCGCCCTATGAACAAAGCAATTGGATTAAAACGGCTGCTTATGTTTACACTTTATTTTTGTTCATTTCCGTCCACTCCAATGCTGAAATATGCTCATTTCTATATTTTGTGAGTCTATTTTGTGTCTTTACTATTTCTCTATCCGAATATCTGCATTTCTAGTCGTCTGTATTTTGTAATAAAGGCAAATTGATGACGATAACGAGAACATAGCGGACTTTTCGTCAGTCCTTACATAAAGGTGAACGCCCGGTAAACATTCAGAAACGATATAGTGTCGCGATTGAACTACTCTGACAGGGTTCGGGGACAACTTGTGCCATACTGTTTTTAACATATGCAAGACACACAGTAATTTTGTGAACAGAACGATAATAAAAAAGCTAAAATGGATAGCTAGAGTAGCTTAACTAGAATATATAAGTTGTAATTGTTTTTGTAAATATTGCAGTCAAAAATTGTTTCAGTTTGTCGTGGTTTGACAGGACTGTTTAATATTGTTGTAACCATAAGCCATGGACCGACTTGTATTCACAGTTGAAAATATTGGAAAACAAAAACAAAAAAAAGACAAATGGCATCAGAAACGTGAGTTCAAATAGAAGCTGAGCGAACAAAAGGACACCGAGAGCAGCATGATGATAATGAATGAAATAAAGGAGAAGAGAGACGCCATGATAAAAATACGTGAAAAAGAACGCGAACGGAATGAGCGAACCAGAAACATAAATCGGGAAGAATTTGAAAAACAGCCGAAGAATGAACGTGAACTGTTTTGAACCCAGTTGAATCAAGAAAGCAAGGCAAACGACACTCGATTTAACAAATTAGAAAATGAAATTAGCGTGGGGTAAAGCAAGGAGCTGCTCAAGGGACAAAAAGAACAGTTGAGAGATTGTATGACAGAACCCTTGGGGATCGCTCGTGGAAGAAAAAGGTTTAGAAAATTAAAGCACGTCTTAAAAGCCGTCTTTTTACAATGCAACATAACTAGAGGCCAGAAGTTTCTAAATGTATCTTTTATGTATGTATCAATGTAACATGAATCTAAACTATTAGTTTTGTGAGGATACTGAAGAACTAGTAGAATTGATAAGAAAAAAAAGAAAAAAAGAAAAGAAGAAAAAAAAAAGTCACAAGTTTTCAAAAACTAGGAATATGCAACCGTTCAAAGGACTTGGATGGTACACGTTGTTAGGGAACGCTTGTATGAATTTTTAAGTGCTTGATGATCTGACCAGCAGTATTAATCCAAAAACATGGTATGCGGCTTATTTGTAAAAAATCGTAGACTGGCATGGATATATCATTTAGGAGTTACTAAGGTGCCTGCCAAAACAAAATAATGTTATAACCTCTGGGCTGCGAGCTTTAATGACGAGCCCCAGCCACCACATTCTAGCAGCCGCGCAAAATCACCATAGGATACGTAATTTTGGCCAAAAAGTGTGATGAAATATTCAAGGTATGCAAAATTCTCACAGTGGGTGAGCACCAGGACAGTTCCAATACCTGCTGGTGATCGCCAGACTGAAATGGGAAATTTCAGCTTGGAAGCAAAAACGAAAAGTGATTCGGGCCACACTTGTGATCAAGGAAAAAAGAGAGGGCACTTGAAAGTGCTGCACTGTAGTAAGAAAGTGTTCACTCAAAAAATACAATGTCATGTGAATGAAATTGTTTCGTACGAATACAAGCTGTTTGGTTTTTGAAGTTCCTGGTCCACGTCCGCTCATTTTATACTATTAAACTCCGTGACGTAGCAATGAGACAGCTTTCTATTTACAAACTCAGAAACTAGTTTCATGTTTTAAACCTCACCTCGCCGTTCACAATTCTACACTTGCACCGAAGCACGAAAATGATTGCTGATAAGTTTTGTTTGAAGAGTTCTGGAGAACTGGTTTCCTGTGGTAAACAAGCGCAGGAGCACCAAATAGTCATCCGGTTCTGATTGCAAACGAGCCGCACCAGTTTAGAAAACTGGTATTCTGTTCTTATAACCGTGCAGTTTTCTTGTTCACAATTGTTTTTTCTTTCTTCCGGCCCAACATTTGCACTTTTAAGACAGTAGATGCGACGCGCCTGGATGTTTATATCACGTTCGGTAAATATGACCCCCTCCCGTTTCCGGCTGTTTTCCCAAAGTCGCTTGTCGCTGTGTCACAGTTAACTTTTGTTTTTAAGAAAGGTGTAACACCCAATAATATTATTTTCTGCTTCAAACATGTCACCCAAAGGAAAACGATTTTGCTATTAGCAATGCAAGATTATTTATGTATAGTATATTTTACCCACGGAATCTCAGGCGTGCCGCCCAAAACAGAAGGGAAAAACATAACTTAGCTTTTCTGTTAGAATTTAGAGATTTCGGCCAGAGTATAAAGTTTTTACCCACAGAATCTCAGGCGTGTCACCCAATAATTCGTTTCTGTTTCAGGCGTGCCGCCCAAAACAGGAGGGAAAACCATTCCTACTTAATATTAATTTTGCTGTTAGAATTGAAAACTTATAGGCACACATTTTTTTGCTGCAGGCGTGCCGCACTATGACGGCGAAATGGCGGGCTTCCGACCCGGTTTTGGCGAGTTATTCAACTTTTGACGGGTTTTTGGTTTTTGGCGAGGCAGTTCGGTCATAAACATTGAATAGCATGTTCAGAACACTTATCTTAATTTCTAACCTACAATTCGGCTTTCTATTAGGCTCGTTACCTGCATTAGTTGTGTGTCGACTCGCTGACGTGATGACTCATGTTTCTAAAGTGGCATATTAGTTTGTATTACCTTCGCTTTGAACCCTTTTTCGTCTACCAGTGTATCAACAATTCGCCGATTGGTGAGGCTGATCGTCGATTGTTACGAAGTTGTTACCTGTCGACCACTCTCTTTAGACATAAAATATTGCGAAGAACAAATCCATTGCCAGCTCTTGGAACCAAACCTTTCTTCCATCATTTGCGCACATAGATCTCGCGACAAAAGAACTGAATTCAGTGCGCACCAGTGATTATTTTGAGCCAATTCCACACTGAAAAGCAAGCAGCCATGTCGTAAAAAAACGCGCGCCCGCCGAATGAACTCACTACTTGCTTTTCTCTATTTGGCTTCTAAGACGTCAAAACAATAACTCTGTTGACAGGCATTTCGCGGGACCAAAAACTGCCATTACTATTGAGTGCAATCTAATTAACACTTTGGAGGCCACAACCCAACGCCTAATAGCAACACTGTTGTGACAAGAATGCAGGCTCTGGGGCTCCTCATAAGCCAAATATAATCTGCAACGGATGAAGATAGATAAAGCAAATGTATTGCAAAAAGTCTTGTTATAGTCCAAGGAAGGTTTGCCTGAAAGTTTCAAGAGTTTTCAATGTTTGACAAAAACCCTGTGCTATAGCCTTAGTATCTTGTCAAAATACGGTCATTTTTCGACCATCTCAGAATCGCATGAAACTTTCAGGAAACGTTCCTGGGACTATTACGACGGTTGTTAGATATCGTTTGCAAACTTTTAGCCCACGCCAGGGGCGGATTTAGGGGGGGGGGGGGGGGGGGGATTGGGTGGCTAGCCACCCCCCTCTGAAGTGGCAAAAAAAGGGAATTTTGGGTATTTTGAAATATAAAAATAATCAATCTGGACATGTGATTAAACCAGTGATAAAAATACACTCTTGATTTTCTCTTACGTGAGTCGGTCAATTCAGGAGTATGGGGAGCACGGAGGCGAAGAGATCGTTTTCTTGTGTTCGGAAGGTTCATACTTTGCTGGGACAACTGTCAGATTTGGCTGTGGCCGTCATGCATGCACACACAGTTTCCATCAACAGAAGGCAGGTTTGCGAGAAATTTATGGCACTGCACAAGTTTTCTGATACACTAATAACATTGTTTAATCTATAAACGAGTTTATTCTGCCTAAATCCCGTTTTCCCACGCAATTATATAATCTATACTTACTACAAATCTATAATTTATATTGCAGTAAACAAATTGTGCTTTACCATGCGCAAAATAGAGTATATCACGTTTGAAAATTAGACTCTTAACTGTGCTCGAAAATGGTCTTAAAACGCAGGAAATGCCATTTCAGAGACAGAGATTTCAAAATTTCCCGGGGGGGCATGCCCCCCGACCCCCCTAGCGGCTCACACCTCCGGCAAGACAAGACAAGATAAGACAACTTTTATTAGAGAACCATGTGACTGACTATACGTAGGTTTTTTTTTCTCTAATAGTATAGGTAGTATTACGTAACATTAGGTATGTGTATGATGATAAATTTGTTGGCTCGCGCCTCCGGCGCTCGAATACCAATACTCGGCCACCCAGCCACCCCCTCTTTCAAAATCCTAGATCCGCCCCTGCACGCGTCGTGAGAAATTACACCAAATTAGAGCAAATCATCGACTAATTAAAACATCACACCTTTCGCGCAAATGAGCCACATTTAAGCTGCTATATCTGGCCAACGGATGAAGATAGATAAAGCAAATGTATTGGAAAAGTCTTATTGTCCGAGGAAGGTTTCCTGAAAGTTTCAAAGGTTTTCAATTTTTCAGAAAAAACCCTGTGCTATAACCTTAGTATTTTGTCAAAATACGGTCATTTTTCGACCATTTCAGAATCGCATGAAACATTCAGGAAACGTTCCTGGAATTATGCCGACGGTTGTTTTATATTTTTTGTAAACTTTTAGCCCACGCGTCGTGAGAAATTACACCAAATAAGAGCAAATCATCGACTAATTAAAACATCTTCGCGCAAAGGAGCCAAATTTTAGCTTCTATATCTCGCCAACAGATGAAGATAGATAAAGCAAATGCATTGCAAAAAGTCTTATTATATTCCAAGGAAGGTTTCCTGAGTTTTAAATTTGTAGCCCGCCCGTCGTGAGAAATTACACTTATATAAGTTACAGATCAGCACAGTTGTGAAACATGCAGAAAGATTCCCTGAAAGTTTCATGCGATTCGAAGGATTGGCCTAGACTATACATCGTTTTAATTCTTTGTGAGTCTGTCTCGTGTCTTTACTACACTTCTCTATCCAAATATCTACATTTCCAGTCATCTGCATTTTGTTATAAAGGCAAATTGATGACGAAAACGAGAGCATAGCGGACTTTTCGTCCTTACATAAAGGTGAACGCCCGGTAAACTTTCAGAAGCGATATGGTGTTGCGGTTGAACTACTCTGACAGGGTTCTGGGACAACTTTTGGCATACTGTTTTTAACATATGCAACATACACAGTAATTTTCTTCTGTCCCTCTTTGTACCTGAAACAAAATGTACCCTTAGTCGTGGAAGACTTACTGGAGAAACGACATCCACGATATCTTAGACTTTAGCCGTTAACTTCCGTTTTGTTTCGGGAGTAGGAATGGGGCGAGTTAGGATATGAGTTTATTTATAGTTCTGACGCAGGCGCAAATCCACACGAGGTTGGGCAACTGCTCCGTTGGTTTGGTTTTCCGATCGATCGAAGTTCGACAAAGGTTCTGATCAACGCGCTTCTGATGGTATTATAATTGATTGCAGTGATTCCCGCTCTCCAACAGGTGAGAGACTCCATGAAACAGAAAGCAGCGCTTACACACTCTGAACCCAGGCACAACTCACATGAGGACATCGTCTACACTTGTAGTTTTGGCTGTAGCTTCTTTCACATCTCCGACTTTTGTTCGGGGACGGCGAAAACGAAGATCATTGTAAGCCCTGACTGTTTGCCGGCCGCCTTCTGCTAAATGAGCTGCCCCGACACGAGTAAATGCATTTCTTGTGGATACGGGTCGACAACTAAAAATGTATAGCCGTGGGGTGACCGTCTCGTTCGGAATTCATCACGTATATCAGTTTTGTAGTGCAGTTTGGATCGAGCTCTAGTAAGTTCAACAGTTGTAGTCAAACTCTTGTTGCGCTCTTCAAACAGGATCGCGTGATTAGAAAATCCGATATGTGTCCGCGTCTGAGGCAGCTCCATAAACCATTTTGCCTGTGCATAAAAAGCAGAGTTGGCTTTCTTTGAATGTACAGCCTGGCTTCAATATGATAGCCTAATTTACACGTATCGCTGAAATCGCCGTGATCTTTGTGAAGCGTTTCTGTTTGATCGCCATAATTCATCACAAGGCATTTCTGGGATAATATTACAACTTTTGGCAGATTCAGTTGTGGTTTAAACCCGGGGGGCGCACTCATTATAATTTAGCAGTGAACTTGGAGTTTGACTAATGGTCGGGGGTCGTGGGTCGTGGGTACAAAGTCGTGGGTGTGGGTATGAAGTCGTGGGTGTGGGTATGAAGTCGTGGGTGTAGAAATAGGTCGTGGGTACCTAAAAACTGTAAAGGTATGTTAATTGATAATACTTATTTATTAATTGGCAGCCAAAATAAGTTTAAACAAAAAAAATTCGCAAAATTAATTCTGTCTGTCTGTCTTAGAAGGCTATTTCTCTGGAATTACCCCGATATATTTTAATCAATTTCAATCAACCCCCCCCCCCCCCCCCCCCCCCCCCCCCCCCCTCAAAATCTACAACTTCGTGCCTCACATCCACATGCCGGGGACCGGATAAGAGAAACTCCCGCACACACGCAACCGGGCCTAGTTGTGTATTTACTGGCTGGTTGTGCACGTGGATCAGTTCACACAAATTCACACATATAAAAATGGCCATTATAATGATTCAGTCAATGATAATCAAATCAACAGGGTTGATTTATTTTATTCTGGCTTGTGTTTTACAAACGAAACTACAATCTACATAACAGTGAAACGCCTTGCATTGATACCGAACATGTAAAATAACCGCGCTGGCTATATAAGAATGACGTTTAAATCGCATGAATCAACAACATGCCTCTGTTCTGCTGTCAGGGACAGGTATAGTGCAGAAGCAATGTAGACCTCGCCAGTGAACAATGGATTTTTACGGCAAATGTGGGCAGAGTTGAGATGATAATATGTGTTGCTGAAATCAGCACTATACTGAAACTGACCAGTACGCTCATCTCGCCGCATAAGTCTTCGGTCAATATGTTTAACGATAATGTCGTGTGGTGGCCGGCGGTATCTTTCCGTGAACTCGTATCCACAACGATAACATTTTCTCACATTAGAGGGCAGTATCTAAGTTATCGCAGCTGACATAGCTGTGTGTGAATGCCAACTGAAGCCAGTAAAGCCGGATATTTGATACGCAGTGGAATAAATTCAAACAATAAGAAAACCATCTGCAAAATATTGTCAGAAAACACCCTAACAATGCGGCAGTGAACAGAACGAGGAGTCTAAACGAATACACAAAAGTTATTCTCTCTATGAACACGTGCAGAAATGGAATTTAGACTGGTTATTTAAAATTAGCTTCTCCTTTCTGTTTTCAGTGCAAGTTCTCACAAGCTACATTAACGAACAGAGCACTGTTAAGAGTATGTAAACAAGAACAACATCCCATTCGTTCACGGTTGGAACTTATGGACGCAACAAACTAGCGTGTTTTGACAAGTCTTTGAAACTTCATACCTCCGGAAAAGCGTTGCCGAACGAACCGCTTACAAACTCTAGTACTCTCTCACAAACGACAAATTAACATACAGCAGGATTTCATTAAGCCGTTCTTTGGCGAGTTGAAGGGTTGAGCCGCTTTCCTCCAAAATTCATTGTCTTATTTTCAGTCCAAGTCTGCGTTTCATACTGACCGCAGTTGGAACGGAAAGATGTATTTATAATTATAGAGCTGTGTAGCATTAAAATGGCTATTATAGTACTCGATCCAAACTGTATGTAGATGAGGAATCGCGAGCGAGGGGGTCATCCCACCGCCATCAATTTAGTTTAGTTTAGTTTTTCGACTCGTATTCACAAGAAATGCGTGTACGCGTTCTCGTTCGCGTGTCCGAGCAGCTAATTCCAAGGCTTGGGGCGCTGTTGATTGCCTATTTCCTTGAAGCAAGCATTTCACGTCTAAAGCCCTCACTCCTTTGAACGCGGAATTTGAGGTCACACGCGAACTTCATTCATAATTTCCGAATAATATTCTGGTAGTTTCAGTGTATGAATGGAGATCTTACAATTCTGACAAGTTTAGTAACTCCAAGTTAATGCATGAGTTGCTAAAAATTACGAGAAAACGTCCTGAAAAATATCGTCGGTGAAGATCCTAGCCACTAATACAGGATAAAAAGGCAAAACAAACATAAAAAATGCGGTCACAATTTCACAAAAGAAACTGAAAGAACGGAAATGTTCGCATCCTTATCTGAGGGGTCTAACCAGTCATGAATATAACAAGATAAAAAAGTAAACACTGCAAAACTATATTCATTAGTATACACAGAACTCATAATATTATAACACTGGCTAAGTTCTTTTCAGTAAAACAGCTTTTTTGGTTTGGTTTCTTAGAACGAGAACACTTAATTTTCTCTCTCGAGTGCAACCTAAAATCAGTTTGTTACCAGGAAAGCGGAAAAGTTCGAGATGTTGAAAATTCCATCACGTATCGAGTGGAGGTCACGCCATGGTATGTTTAGTTATTACTCACGAAATTTGTATTTTTGAGTGAAAAGAGGTTTGTGTTTCTGCTCAGTTTTATGTCCTCTAGAAATGAAAAATCTTGCATGGCAAGTGGTCTAAGCTGTGTCGCAGCTACCATAGCTGTATGAACGCCAGCTATAAACCAGTAAAGCCGGATATTTGGTACGCAGTGGATTATATTCAAACAACGAAAAAGCCCTCTGCAAAATATCGTCAGGAAATATCCTAACCATGCAGTGATACAGAACGAGGAGGTTAAAGAAACACGCAATAGCTAATGCTCTCTATGAAACTTCATCATGTTTACAAAGAAACCGTAAAAGAACGGAACACAAGCGTCGGTGCCTGAGGGCCTGCAACATGAATATCATTCACACCGACAAACAAGATCGACTTGTAGTAGATGGGATGGAAATTAGTAAGTTCCACAACATAATATTATTGCAGTAACATAAATTATAATATGCAGTCATTAGCTCATCCGCTTTCAGTAAAAATCATACAGTCTTGCCACCTATATTGACAGAAGGTTTTGGTTCAGTGTCTCGATCAGTGCCATCGCCAGAAATTCCGGACATTTTGCGTCCACGATTGCTTCCGGTCTTTCCCAGCGGCGTGCAGTATGAGCATGCGCCATTCACACATTCAACATTGTTACGTACTTTGCCTCAGTGGGGTGGGGGAGGGATGGGTTTCTCCGGTTCAAAAAGAGACTGCTACGTTTAGGAGACGTGCCGCTGAACGACCTAGTTGAAATTAGCTTTCGTTTGGTGCAATTTTCATGCGATTTGGAGCTTCCCAGCCCAAAATATCGACATCCGAAGTCAGCGTATTTCACGGGAGGTATTCGCCATGGCTGACTGTGAACTGCAAATTCAAACACAAAAAGTACACATCGAATTTGCTCCAGGGGACTGACTGAGGCTTCACAGGAGATGTTCAATCCTTCGACAATCAGGTACGGGGTAGACATTTTGCGTTGTACCCAATGTTCTTGTATTAAATGCAGCTTAAAAAGTGACAGTAGCCGGTTTTGAGCGTATTCTGCTATCAATCCCTTCTTACGTCGGCCGAAATTTTAAATTCAAAAAAGTACACATCGAATTTTACCGGAGATAAATATTTTTTGTACTGTTGTGTTTAGGAAGCTTTCCTCTTCCGAATGCTGCCCAGACATTTTTACGAACGTGCTTCAGTTAAGCGAAAAGCGCAATTTATTATCAGATCCCATACATTTCTTTGTTATTTCTTGAGCGGCTGTCAGCGTGAAACCTGATGCCTCTTCCGAGATGGTGCAACCGGATGTCTGAAATTTCTGGCGATGGGAAACTAAAAACTCTCAACACTTTTCCGCGCGACCTTTCATTTATGATATTAGAAATCAAACGGTCTTTTTACCTTTACTATATGAATGTGAAAACCAAAGTAACAACTTCCAGAAGCACCGCTGGCTTCAAAGGAATCTGCGCACAGCCAAATACTTGAGAGTTTGACTAATGGTCGTGGGTCGTGGGTCGTGGGTACAAAGTCGTGGGTGTGGGTACAAAGTCGTGGGTGTGGGTATGAAGTCGTGGGTGTGGGTATGAAGTCGTGGGTGTAGAAATAGGTCGTGGGTACCTAAAAACTGTAAAATTATGTTAATTGATAATATTTATTTATTAATTGGCAGCCAAAATAAGTTTAAACAAAAAAAAATTCGCAAAATTAATTCTGTCTGTCTGTCTTAGAAGGCTATTTCTCTGGAATTACCCCGATATATTTTACCCCCCCCTCAAAATCTACAACTTCGTGCCTCACATCCACATGCCGGGGACCGGATAAGAGAAACTCCCGCACACACGCAACCGGGCCTAGTTGTGTATTTACTGGCTGGTTGTGCACGTGGATCAGTTCACACAAATTCACACATATAAAAATGTCCCACCCCGTGGTGTAAAACCCACGACTTCATACCCACACCCACGACTTTGTTAGTATGACAGTTACATTTTTGCTGTCTGTGTCATCATTCGCGCAATTATCACCTGTGTTTTTTTATCGAGATGCACTTAACAATTGTAGTTATTTGTTTTCTTTTTTCTAAACATAGTATTTTCCCTTGTTATGCACGAGACACACCTTCCTGATAATCATCAAATAAAAACAAAGAAAAGAAAAGGGAAATATTTTAAGCAGATGTGCTTACGACTGGAGAACCATGTTTTCTCAGATCGGATCAGAAGTTCAACTGCCATGTTTGCTAACTGAACTTGTTTAAAATAAAATCAGCCGAGGTCACGCAAAGGCCTGTATTTAACTGGAAATTATTACGAAGTTTCTCAAAAATTACTTCCCGACAACTAAAGCTGTTAGAGTGATTTCATAAACTGATAATGATAACTTTATCAGTTTAACTCGGGTTGTTGGGGTTGATTAGGTCCTTAGCAAAAGATATACTACAGTCGTCAGATGGAGTGTATTCTTCTAATAGCAACTTGTTCCCTATTTACAGATTCCTCTAAAACCCGCTGTGCTTCTGGAGTTGTTAGTTTGCTCAAATTACTAATTTGAAGGTAAGACAGTATTTATGAAATTGATAAGTCGTGGATAGATTATACTAGTTTTTAGTTTGCACTCGAGACAGAAAAGATCATGTTTTTTCAACATATCTATCGATTCGAGACATCAAGTTATGTTTGAGTTCAATGATTTAGGAGATAATTTTCCGATACCCGATCGTGCCAACCACCGATAGAATCCAACCGTCCCGTTGCTGCGCAACGCAAATGGTGTCACATGCCACATCACGCGCACGGCGCCGCATAACTACACGCAGGGGAGTGGGGGGCGTGGGGGGAGGCTAAGATTCTCAGAATATCACTGAATTACGCCAAAAGGAGTTCTCATCAGTTTAAGCTGTCAAAGAGATTGTGCTCACTGAGTTCGACTGCAACTTGTGCCAAACTTTGCACCATTAGAAATTGACCGGCGCAAGTGATGGCTACAACCACTGCATGAAAACCAGAAGAGTTAAACACGAACTAGAATCCCATTCAGACATCATTCTCTATCATAGACTTCTGCGTTGCAACAAGGGGTGAACAAGCAAAAACATTGCGCCTACATCCGTGAAGCTGAGGATCAGTCAGCGTGTAAGCATTTCTCCGTCCGTCCGTGGCGTACAGTGAACAGTTTTGAAAAAGAAGGCCGCTCTCAGATTGCGCCAAGAAAAAACGCCTCCAGTTGGCCATATCTCAAGGTACGCAGTTTAATTTGGCTGTACTGACATAAACTCGTACGCATATTCTACTAGGCTTTCGATGGCATAGTCCAGTTTTACATTTCTATTCTCTAGTTTATGACTTACGGGGAACAGTGAAATCGAAGATCGTTGCATGTTAGCTCTGACTGTTTGCCGGCCGCCTTCGAATGAGCTGCCCCGACATGCGAACGAGAATGCATATATGCATTTCTTGTGGATACGAGATTGATAGCGGTGGGACACCCGTCTCGCATGCGATTCACCACGTAACTATATACAATTTGGATTGACTTCTATAGTAAGTTCAACAATCGCAAGCGAACTCTTGTTGCACTCTTTTAAAGAGTCAGGATCGCGTGATTGGATAATTCAATATATTTTCCTAGTTTGAGGCAGCTGCGTAAATCATTTTTGTCCTGTGCCCTGCAAAGCAGTGTTGCAGTTTTTTTCTTGAGTATACAGCCTGAAATTGATTGCTTATTTTGCACAAAGTGTTGTTGGAGTTAATACTTGTGATTGTTTCTGTTTGATCGCCAGAATTCATCACAAGGCAATTCTGGGATTTATAAAACTTATTTTAATGCTACAACTTTATAAATATGACTGCGTGTTTCCGTTCCAACTGCGGTCAGTGTAAAACGCAGACTGAGTAAAAATGCAGACTGAAAATACAGCAATCAAGTTTGGAGGAAAAGCGGCGTCATCATACAAAACGTGTTCCAACAAAGTTCTCTCAACTTTTGAGTGACCACCTAAATTTGAGAACAGTCGACCCTTTAACCCGCCAGACTTCTGTCTGCTAACTTCTCATTTGTGAGAGAGCACAAGGGTATGAAAACAACTATTTGTAAACGGTTTATTTTAGCAACGCCTTTCGGGAGGTATGGGGTTACAAAGACATCGTGCGACACTATAGATGTACCATGGCATAACCTCCACTCTGTGCATGGCGGAATTTTAAGGCAACTTGAACTTTTCCAATCTCATACAGCTTGTTAGAATCTAGTGAAATGGTCACTCGAGAAATATCACAGTAAACGGCCACACTGTTCTACGATATCGTGTTTTCTTCTCTTGCATTATTGCAAAACCCAGATCAGTAGTGCAATTGCCTATCTTCTGGTACATAATTCAACAGGAAATGCAATCAACCAAAGCTGTTCATTTCAGCATTTAAAGGGTTTAGTTAGAATGAAATCGAAAGGCCCAAAAAAGAAGTTGTTTGTTTGACTGTTGTTGACCTGTCCATAGATTCCGTCAAGAACTGCAAGTAGTGCTGGAAACACAATCAACAGCTGAGCGCCAGTGAACCACGAGGGTCGTTTTAGGGTTTGTTTATCTTTCACTTTTGTGTTCTGTCATCAGTGCAAAACTCAGACATCAAACAAGTGTTTTTGGTTACACGATAGTCTGATAATGGCCTGATTGAATGTCCGTTTGTCTGCAGATTCCGTCAAGAAAGCAAGTCCTGTGTGTTTCTACAGCTAATACGATGTAGTTAAAGCAAAACTTAAAAGTAAGTACTGGATAATTTACTTCATAAACTGCTGTGTTTTTCAGCTATGATAATTTTAATGACCATGCACGGGCGTGGCATGACGTAGACACATAGGGCCCGGTCGCACTATGAAGGTTTAGTCGATATTGATAACTCAGCATCAAGAGCAATACGACGGTTTCCTCAATGTTTGGTAGCAACTTGCTGACATATATTTCTGAAGACATATATTTCTGAGGCAGTTTGCATTTCAAATGATGCAAATGCCGATATTAATTTGGCAAAAGTTAGCTTCACCAGCAGTATAGTGTTTCGCTCATGCTTCGGTCATACTTTGTCGTCTTGAAAAGTTTGGCGCAGGGTAGAAACTGGAGCTGATCTGTTACTCAGCTAAATAGAAAAAGCGCGGAAAGCATAGCAGTGTAACTTAAGATGTCGGGAAGGATCGGTATGAGATCTAGAGCATCTAGAGCAGTCCTTTATGAAAGCTTAGTAACGCTTGACATGTTCACAACCATCCCCCCTCCCCCTTAACATCAAAATTTTGTTGTTCCATAGTTATTGGAAATATATGGATGTAAGGGGGATCGTAAGTCGATCGCGAATTTGATTGAGATTTTAAAACTGGACTTTTTAGTTCCAGACTGTGTGTACTTCCTTGCCGCTGTTGCAAGTTTTGCTCGATCCGCTCGCCCTTTCCCCAAGGCACCTGCACTTTTAAACTCCCAAATTTTGGACCAACCCCCCTCCCGACGTTGAGAGGGAAACTGGTGAATGTGTTGAAGGCCCTTTATTCGATGCCATTTCAAAAAGAGCAGTTTGGAATTTGTTTGAAAATCGTACGCAAGAAATTTACTGACAGCGATAGTAACGTCAGATATCGAAAAAAATATAAACTGATTCATCGTAGTAATTACAAGCATTTATACACCATTCAAAACTTTTTTTGCAGTTATGACAGAAAATATTCCCAGGTGAAATGGCGGACGCCAGACAGACGTCCAGCGAGGAAGATTCTGATTCATATGAAACAGCATCAGGATCAACTTCAGAAACATGGGAAACAGCATCAGAAGAAGCTGCCACCTCCACTGACGAGGATGCAACCCAAGAACTCGTGAAACGTACGTATATCTACAATTTGGCAAGGGTGTCCAGGTTTTCGGATCAAGAAATGCCCTTTAATTTACCACTCAGGGCCCAGTTTTTCAAAGCACGATTAGGCTAATCCTGGATTAGGTCTAAACTTTCTTGTCACTTTTAGCCTGAAAACGTGAAGGTTTCGTCCACAACGACTTTCTTGATAACGTTTTAAGCTGGAACAAGCTTTCTAATCCGTCTTTGAACAAAACCCTGCAGTTTATTGGGAGAGAGGTCGAGAGAAAGAATTTCATTAATCCTGGATTAGCTTAATCGACTTTCAAAAAACTGGGCCCTGGGGTCTAAATATGCCCCTGAGAATATCACAGGTTGCGGCCAGTTCAGGTCCAGTAAAACGCGGCCAAAAGCTGTGATGATAACTCGTGCTTATGATGGCTGTTATTACAAAGCTACTGTTTTGCAATAAATGTACAGTTAGTGAGAACTTTGATCCGTGACATTCTTATGATTCAAACATTCTGTACAGGTGAACCATCTGTTAGAGGGCTAAACAAGTTGGCTCAGAAACTCGCTGGGTGTTGGTATTCTCTTGCAATTCAACTTGGGTTGGACAAAGACTCAGTTGATAACATTGATCTCAACAATGCATACCCGACCCCAGTTAGAAAAGCGTCCCATGCACTGGTGAAATGGCATAACGAATTCTCACACGATGCAACGTATGAGAGACTCGCTGAAGCTTTAAGACGAGTAGGCCGTGGCGATCTAGCACAGAGGTTCTGCTCTGATCAGGTGAACTCGAAGGTAAATCTGTGTTTTGGAACAGAAAAATAGTGAATTATGACAACAGTCACGCGCTAACTCTTGGTTCGTCAAGCGTGCAACTGACGTGTGATTCAAAAAAAGTCGATCACGGAATAGGTAATTTCTCGATTTGAACTTTTCTATCTTGAATTACCACCAGGAAGTTCATGAAATTACAAAACCAATCGCAAGCTTTATATTGTTGATCTTTTCACAGTAATCACTTCACATCAGGTTTTATTTTTGTTGTTTTCTCATAGAGCGAGAATACACATGGACAACATGAAGAGAAACAATGTAAGTTGTTTTCTTTCCTCCGATAATCCGGCTGTTTTTGCCGGCTATGAAGAAAGGGACTGGAAACGAGACATGTGCGCATGTTTATACCGCAGTAGATATCACTCAGCTCACTTTTTAGCCTGAGAAAACAGACGTCTCTCATTGCTCGCTCTTCCTGCTTTCTCACTCACTTTACATCTGATTTATTCCAGTATTGTTAGCTTGACTCAGACCACTCTGCATGTGAGAGAACCGCCTTTTGCAACTGTTTTGAGTTATTTTTTGTTAATCCTGAAGATATGTTGTGTTGGCAGTTATAACATTGACAAAAAAGTAAGAGTTTTCATAGTCTGCACAACAGGCGCTTTTCTTTCCGGGGAGCGCGCACGAATGGAAAGGCCAGCCAAAAAATACTTTTCGTCTTTTATGAATCAACAGTACCACCTGCCACATCAACTGCAGATTCTCAGTCACACGAGGAACAGACTGTCAAGAAAACAAGGACAGTGGAGTCTTCTTTAGGTACAGTACTGTGCTAGGAGATTCGTTTAATGTTGGGGACAAATGCAGATCATAATTTAAATGGAGCAATATACCCAAAAGGAAAGCTGAGAGCTGGTTCTGGTAAAAAAAGGGCGTTCTTCGTCATCAGATTTCATGCACCAGATCTCAATACACCATCGCTTCTATACAACAATCTTTAGTTGTTGTAGTCTTTTACTCAGACAGTTTTTATCAAAAAGACCGTAAACAGCGTTCAGACTTCCCTTAATTTGTTTTATAACAGCAAGTAAGATCTTGAAAAATTGGATTTTTTCCCTAGTTTGGTAAAACGGCTGCTCTCTTACTAGAATTGAACCTGTTATATGCGATCTTAACAATACCCATACATTTTGTTAGGGACACAGTTTGGGTAAATTAGGTCAATTAAGATAATTTAAGCAGAAGTTTAGTTTGAACCAAGTTGGTCTGACCTCGAGGCTACGTGTGTGGTTGTGGTGTACGAACATTAGTCCAGTTTTGTCCAGTGCCTTGTGAAAGTTTACAAAGGAACAGCTGGTTGATATCTCTCCAACGGCCACCCTAGGGACAGAATTGAGTGACCGTTATAAGGAGGTGGCCGTTGTGAGGTAGGGGTGTAACATGACAAGACGCAAAATCAACTAAACCTGTGTCGAATTTCGTAAACTTATATTTATGCAAGAGGCTTTTACTGACACGGATCGAGTTTTATGATCTTTTAATACGCCATACAATAACCACTTCCGAGATGCCTTGGTTCTGTTTCTAAACAAGGTCTAGTGCGAAAGCTTTCTCATGAAAACTAATTTTCATTTTCATGCAAATTAAACTCACAGTTTTCATAAGGAAGGTTTAGTAATAGGCCTCGGTTTGATAAAAAGGCAACCGGCATCTCGGAAATGTCTATTATATTTATGCATTTGTTCACATCTTAAGCCTATTGTTGATTCTGTAATGGAGAGGTTATATGAAAGATCCACCCCTTCCCTTGCCCCCTGTTTTTCTGGCCGATGCAAGGAGATTTTTAAGCGAATGGATCGGCGGCTGGGACGATTAACCCTTGGTCGTTGCAGGTTGGGATGAGTGGTGGTTCTACTGTAGGTGTCTGCAATAACAGTTTAGTTTAGATTCTGTCGTCTTTTAATTTTACACTTTTGCTGTTAGGACCCAGATCCCCACCTCAGAATGTCACAGCTCGTAGCAATGGCCCAACAAGTATTCTGGTGCAGTGGGACGAAGTGCCGCAGGATGACCGAAATGGACTCATTGAAAGATATGTCGTGGTTTTTAAAGAAGTAAAAAACAGCAGAGAGGAAAGGAGGTCAGTAAATGCTCCAACTCAGCATTTGGAACTGAGTTCACTAGAGAAATTCAGCAAGTATGACGTCCGTGTGCTGGCTGTTACGGCCGCTGGACCTGGACCAGCAAGTTCTGTCCAGACAGTGATGACCGGTGAAAAAGGTAAGGCTGGTCTCGTTCTTGTTGTTCTGCCATTTTTAGTTTAATAAATTACGGGATTTTACAGTTTTACAGCAACAGCGCCGTTCTTTTTTTTTCTCTTATCTGAAAACATGTCCTCTCAGGGCATTTCCTAACCCCCTCCCCTAAATAAAAATCAAAGAGCTTTCTTCTGATTAATGTTGCCGAACAAAAGGTCATTTGGTGGCGACGAAAGGTCCCAGCATGGCTTTAGATGGTGTATGTGGCCAATAACTAGGGATCTTCACACATACGTAACTGTTCTAATTTCCCTTCTGACTAATCAAACTTGGTTCTTGGCTGATCACCGATCCAAACAAAAAGTTTGCATACCAAGGCATGCGTGTATCTTTGTCAGACTGAAGTGTGACATAATGCTATATTGTTTTAGGATCAGTGTAGGTACATGGAAGCCAAGAAACAACTTCCTTAACCCTTCAACTCAAGTTAGTTTTCGAATAGTTATAGTTTGTTGAATTTTGCTTTGCAGGTGTTCCATCTGAAATTGAGCTTGACAATTTGTCTAAAGAAATAACGCTGTGCTGGGAGTCAGTTGGCATCCAACTTGGGTTGCGCCAAGAAGTGATAGACAACATCACTGCTAACAACGTTCAAAACCCTCGACCTGAGCAGAAGGCCTATAGCATGCTTATAGCATGGCGAAACCAAGGAAGCACTTCAACATACGATAAACTCTCAAAAGCGCTGATATGTGCAAAGAAATTTGATCTGGCCCAAACGTTCTGGACTGTACAGGTAATGATAGGGCGAGAAGAATTCTGTAAGAGAGTGTGATCGTCATTTTGTGCGATAAATCTCTCGGTGTATCTGGATTTCGTATTTTTTCTTTCGAGTGTTTTGCAAACACTTTTATTCCCGTGTTTTTTTTTTTTTTCTTCTCTTTTGTACAACAGTCTTCTATTTTCATTTATTATTTATTTATTTTTATTTTTTTGTAGAGTACTGATGGACATCAAGTGGCATTTGGAAGTGTTGCAGGTACTAATGATTTAGTTTTCTGAGCTATCATTATAGATCATCATAATAATCATTTCGGAAATCAAAGCAGTGGAAAGTAACGTTTGCTTTTCAATACATTTTAGCTCTTTCACATGTTTTCATTAAATACTGACCGCTACATGTAAATGTTTGAAAACTTCGGTTCGTGTAATTTTTGTCACATATACTTAATACTTTTATTTAAAATTTTATCACATGCAGTTCCATGCAACTGCGTCATCCATTTTTATGCCTGCTGTCCGTTTAGCTCGATCTCTTAGTCAAACATTAGTCGTTTTTGGTCCGGTGTAAGCCATGGGGCGCAACCTTTTCGAATTTTTCGTCTCCTTTCGAGAGCATGTTTGTCTGACATCTCCAAAAAAACTTCTTGCAGAAATCCAAGGCTTGAAGGTCTTAGTGGGTCTTCTCTAAAAGCCTTAGAATCAAACTGTCTTTTAAATTGTTCGCTTTCTACACTGATTGGTCTACTTTTAAGTACATAGAGCTTTCTTAGGCTGTATATCAGACTGTGGGCGCTGATGCCCAGGTGTACTGTGTTAAATATCTTGTCTGAGGTAACTCGACTACTCGTCTGAATTTCTCTCTTTTTCCTTAATTCACTCTTTCTGTTTCTGACATCAAACTATGTCTTATCTTGATAGTTCGACTACTCGTCTGGATTTCTCTCTTTTTCCTTAATTCACTCTTTCTGTTTCTGACATCAAACTATGTCTTATCTTGATAGTTCGACTACTCGTCTGGATTTTTCTTTTTTCTTCACTTACTCTTTCTATTGCTGACGTCAGACTATGTTGTTGGTAAAAGTAAATAGCCGGAATTCCAGGGTTGAGTTGGCAACGACACAAAGTAACCTTTGTCTTTTTCCGGCTCGAAACGTATACGATAACCTTTGACAGCTGGCATCCTTCGTCTTTTTGCCTGTGTAAAAAGTCAATCAGAAACAAACTCGACCGGACATAACCAGGTCATGTTAAGGTTGAAATTTTGTCACATTGGGCAGCCAAAAGTTTAAAAATTCACATGAGTTAAGGCCCAAGAAAACGAACGCACCATGTTGGTCAACATCGCCCAACAATGTGCACTGAATGCTTCTTGAGACACATTCTGCGATGCATTTTGGCGTTTTCTATCGTCTATTTTTATTGGGTTTATAATTGCGGACCCCAACAGTACTATACGGTTTTGCAAAGAGTTTTGGGTAAGACTGTTGGACGATTTTGTGCCAACATGTTACGTTCGTTTGCTCGGACTTCATTTTGAAACGTTACGTTCCGTTCGTTTGCTCGGAACTTCACTTTATTTTGGCAATTACCTGTGCTTACGAAGTTCAGCTGCTTTGTCGTTGTCGATATTTTCTTTGTGCCAGCAAATATGATTTTGTTCAGAAGGTTGCAAACTATTCTTTTTTTTGTTAAAGTGCATATAATCTCTAGAACGATAACATCTAAGATTATTTGTCTATGAATTTGAAACAATTTTTTGTTTCAAAAGAGCTTAGAAAAATTCGACACGGACATTCCTTTCACGTTTAATCTTGGCGAAAAGGACTATTTTTTTTTGCGGCAATTTTGAATCATGACCGAGAAAATAATCCCGGGTAAAGCTACCTTCTAATATCATGCAAATAACCTCTGACCCATGCGTGCTTCCTCTAAGGCGTAGCCAATCTCAAAATCTGATTTGGAAGTCAACATTAAAAAGTCACGACAAAAGATATAGACAAACGAAAACAAACAAACAAAAACAAAGAGAAGCTGAAGAACAGCTTCCTGACATGACGTCATGTAAGTACTAGTTCTCACGCGGACGTTCGGACGTAACTTCTTGCATGCATTTTTGTCGGCGTGAAAAATGTCAAGGCGAAGCTCAAGCTAATCGTTATGTTTTACTTGATCAAAGGCTATGCAAAGAATTTAAAAGTGTAGTTTTGGGCTGATGATACTCAGTTCTCCTAACAATACTTTTGCTACGGACAAAAAGTACCTAAAAAGGACCTTGACGTAATGTTAGACAAAATGCTACCTTTCAAACCTTAGTATCAGATCTCATGGGAAACCTACGTATGATAAGCAGAATTAAGCACCCCAGACCAATCGATGCTATTTACTGCAATTAATTCACTAGTTTTTACCAAGTTATTCTATTGTTCTTCAGTATGGTCTGGCACCAGCAAATCTCACATCGCAAAACTGCAACTTGTACAAAATTTTACAGTTCGATTACTCTCAGGCAATATTTAATCATATTTACATCTACACTTAAGCAGCTTACACTCCTTCCAATATCTGACCTCCTCTACATTAAAAACGCTGTATAAATGTACAAATGCATGAATGGCCTTCATTAATATATCCTACGTGCACAGTTATAAAACTAGAAATGTTGACTGTCTATAATTCCCTTCATGTCAGGCTGCACTAGCTCAGAAATCGTTTGTGGATTGTAGCACTCGTACCCGGAATTCTATATCCAATGAGATGCGAAGTTGCAATTCTGCTAGTTTTTTTTTAAGAGTAAACTTAAAGCAAAGGTAATGAACATTTGGCTCAATGCTTGTCCATAGCTACAGTAGTTTGTAGATTTAGTTTAGTTTAGTTTTTTTTTTTTTTTTTTTCCCAACCCTAGCCCAATTATTGTAAGTATTTTCAAACATTTCATTGATATTATCTTTTGCTTGTAAATTAAGTATGAAGATCCCTGGTGGGAACCTAATAAAACCATATTGTATTTTATTGTATGGACACAGGTTGTGAGAATTAGATCAATTCTTGGTTTGCAATCAATTCCTAGAGACTCAGAATACAAAGATATCACCTCCATGTTGGTTCCGGGTACAGTGGAGGCTAATGAGCAATCTTTTGTTAAAGTTCATCCATTTCCCTCACCCCACCCCACCCCCCCCCCCCCCCCCCTTCAGTAATTGTCTATATATCACATTCCAGTCAATGTTTTGTAGTATTCTAATTTCTTTTCTGCTCTTTTAGGACCCACCTTTCCACCTCAGAATGTCACAGCTCGTAGCAATGGCCCAACAAGTATTCTGGTGCAGTGGGATGAAGTGCCGCAGGATGATGGGAATGGAAACATCAAAGGATATGACGTGGTTTTCACAGACTTGGCGAGTGGCAGAGAGGACATCAAGAGAGTGAATGCTCCAGCTACACGTTTGGAACTGAGTTCACTAGAGAAATTCAGAAAATATGACATCAGTGTTCTGGCTTTCACTGTGGCTGGATCTGGACCAGCAAGTTCTGTCCTGACAGTGATGACTGGTGAAAAAGGTATAATTAACCTACAATCCTGGTCATCCTTGATTATATTGCTACTTGTTGAATATCACCCTGAGAACACTGGCGAAATTGACTAAACATCTCCCCCTGCCCCCCCCCCCCCCCCCCCCCCTCCCCCTCCTAATACTGGATCAGGGCACAAAGCACAAATTCAACATTGAAAGGGGGGACCCTCAGAAAGTTTCCTGTTGTAAAATACTAATGATAATAATAATAATAATAATAATAATAATAATAATAATAATAACCTTTATTTAAGTGTCTGAAGTATTTAGTTTTAGCAAACTAATTGGGGACACTACATACTATCTACCTAACCTAGTCTTCTGTAGCAAATAAAGTGAAATTTTAAAATTCTAAAATACTAAAATGCTAGATTAAAATATACGATGCAATGTTAATGGAATAATATAAAATGGATAGGTGTTCATTTATGCTCTGCATAAATCACAGGAATTACAGTTGTTTTCCAACAAGTTATTTATATCTACTTTTCGTATTGCACTCTTGAATGCATTGAGGCTGGATGAGTTCCTAATGTCAGTTTTCAGCCTTGACCATATCACTGGTCCAAGATAGCGTAGTGAGTGCTTACCATAATTAATAGTGTTGAATCTAGGTATGTTAAAATCACTATTTCTTAATGAATAACACGATTGTTTAAAACTCAATATTTCTGCCACGCTTCTGGGTGCAAGTTCATTTTTTACTTTGTTCATGTAGATTGCAATGTCCTGTAGTCTTCTGTTTAGCAGTGATGGCAGCTGAGCTCGATGAAGGAATGTTTCATACGAGTCTTTCTTAGTTCTATAAACTGCTCTCAATGCACATTCCTGGACACGCTCAATCTTTCTGTTATCGAAAGCCTTGCAAAAATGCCAGACTACATGGCAGTAAGTTAGAAATGGTAGAATGGATGATTTGTAAATCATTAATTTGGCCGAGCATGGGATCATGTTGCGCAGGCGCAGTGAGAGGCACTCCCACTTTCCAACTGGCCTTCTTGCATGCATCGCCAATGTGAGTGCTAAAGTTGATATTCTCATCGATGTATACACTGAGCAGTTTAATGTGATCAGTGTTTATAATAACTTGGCCGTATATGAGTATGTCTGTTTGTTTCCACATTCCTGGGGTTGATGATCAGTGCCTGAAACTTGTCCCTGTTCACTAACAGGTAGTTGTACCTATACCATGACGCAGCTTTTTGACCCTCCTCTAGACTGTTTCTCACAGCGCTGAAATCTGTCCCCGATTTGTACATCTGATGATCATCAGCATACATTGACAGGTTTGCATCATTGCTCACGTGATAGGCCATGTCATTCTGGAAGAGGTTCCACAATAACGGACCAAAGGATGACCCCTAGCGGCATCCTCTTGTCATCTCCTTCCACTCACTTTTTGTATCGCCCAGCTTAACTCTATTCATACAATTCTCAAAATATGACCTCATGAGGTTCAAGGAGGCTGGAGCAAATCCATACACTTTGAGCTTTTTAAGAGTTAATGAGTGACTGTTAGGCCCTGTTTACATAACCGATTAACTGGCAATAATTAATGAGTGGAATGATAATAATCAATTCCCAAAAATATTTTCGTCTCCACTTCAGCAATCTCTTGGAATTTGATCATCCCAAACTATCATTGACACAGCAGGACTGACTGGGCAGGTCTTGCCTGCAAGAAGCTCTTGTTTCACAGAGCTCAAATCGTTACAAATAAAACAGATATTATTTTCTGATATTAGAGGCCACCATGTGATGTCATAAGTATAATGTAGGGGCAGGCACCTGGACAATTCAAAAAAGTCTTGTAGACCAATACAGTACATGGCACCTAATGCATAAGTCAAAACTAACAGAGCAATACATGTAAATGTAGGAATCAACATGCATTTAAAGGGGCCCTATCAACTGCAGTCCTTTGCTCACCGAAATTCTTGGTTCCGCTGTTTTAAGGGCCCCAGAAAGTCGAAAGATGAATAGCAATCCATTTCCATCCAACTCATTTAAGGAGAAGATTGCTTTCTTTTGATCTAAAGATGCCACTAACCTATTTTATTTTGATTAATCGCAATCTTTCATGTTGGGAACCAAATTCAGCCTTGGATTTCCAGATGTAAACAAAAACATAGAGGCCGGCCCCTTTACAAAGGCTCTTGAGAGAGCAGGTTGTTTGTCAGTCAATCTTCCACATCACACTTTCCCAATAACCTTATAGTCAGAGTGACCCATTAAAGACTTTTTTTTTATTACATATATATTTACATACAGGATTAGCAAGTAGTTTAAAAAAACTAATCTAGTGCTTCTCCTGTCATTAAAGACTGCTACAGGTAATAGATATTATTTTATTCTAATTAAGTTACAGTAATTTATATGACTTGCTTCTTACAGTAGGTGCATAGTGTAAATAACTTTTGATTTTCTTACATTCAACAGAGTTTGAGCAACTTAGATGTCAACTGGCTCAGTTCTATAAGGAAAGCATGTGCGAAATTCAGGTGGCACCTTGGGACCCAGATGACACAGTGCATATTGATGAAGTTTACACAAGACTTTCATGGAGCAGAGAAAACAAGCAGCTCAGTGGCACAGAAGAAGATAAACTGAATGACTATACTGACATTTTTCTTTGTTCAAAAGGCAGTGCTAATCCTAAAAGGATTGTTGTCTGTGGGCAAGGTGGAATTGGCAAGTCAACATTCAGTCAAAAATTGTCAGTCGATTGGGCAAGAAGAGAGAAGGAAGCATTGAACAATTTCGATCTGCTGATAGTCATCAAGTTGAGGGATGTCTGTGGTAAAGTTAGAGATTTGAAAGAAATGATTGTGCAATCAGGACTCTTACCTTGTGACAAGCCTGCTCAAGTGGACTGTCTGCACAAATACATATCTGAAAATCAAGACAGAGTTTTAATTCTATTTGATGGTTATGATGAGTATGACAAAACAAGAGATACTCAGTCAGATGTGTATAAGATTGTAACAAGAAAGATGCTTACAGATTGTCATGTAGTGGTGACCACCAGGCCAGTAAAGTTAGATGAATTGAAGAAGTTCATGCAAGCTCAGTGCAAGATCAATGGATTTACCTATGAGGACATCACAAAGTTTGCTTCTAAGTATGTTGGAGAAGACCAGTGTGAGACCTTCATTTGGTACTTGCGGGAGCAAGATCTTATGGACATGGCATCGATTCCACTTATGCTTCTTTTTTTGTGCCTCCTGTGGAAAGAAAAAAAAGATCAAACTCTCCCAAGCACAAGAACCCATCTCTTTCAAAAAGTAACACAGTGCATCATTGATCACTGCCAAGTCAAACAGTCTCCTGATAATCTGAAATCCATAGAAGAATACAGTGAAACATTGTGCAAGATTGGCAAAGTAGCATTTGAAGCACTGCTTCAGGATTCTTTAGTGTTTGACACAGCCCTGCTATCCAAGGAAGTACTAAACGATGATACTGTACGACTTGGTTTTTTGTCATTGTCCAAAGTCCTGCACCAGCGTTCCAAATTAATGGCTTCATTTTTTCACAAGTCCATTCAAGAATTTCTTGCTGCCTGGTACATCACAAAGGAAGCCATTTCCCAAGGAAACTGTGACTGGGTATCACGCTTACAGAATTTTACCATTCTTAAGAACTTCCAAGCATTTCTTGAATTTGTTTGTGGCTTGTCAGCTGATGATGCTAATGCTGTCTTCCTGCACCTTCAGAAAATCAGAGAGAAAGAGAGTCTGGTACCAAAATGTGACATTGCAAGATGGTACTTGGACTTCGACATTAATCAGAAAGCGTTTCAAGATTTATGCCGCACAATGTTTCTGGCATTGGACTGTAAAGAAGCCTTTGTGGGAGCATATCTTGACTGTGTGGGCGGAGTGGTGCAGTTTTATGACATGAATGTTTGGGGGAAAACAGTTGGGATCAAAGACTCGGGGGTCGAAATGCTTGCATTGCTGCTTCGCCACGACAGCTTGGTTCAGCTTCAATTCGTCTTTGATGCGAGCGACCCAGACAAAATGAAAGTCATGAAGGTGTTTGATCAAGAGGATGTCAGGACGGTAACATGGGCATCAGGTGGTCAATCGAAAGGTTCAAAGTTACTTGAGACCACAACAAAGCAAGAACACTTTTTAGTATTAAGAAAGAAAACTGTGCCCTACCTTTACTATGATGTATCCGGTGAAGTTTCTTTCACACCTGAGCTCGTTCGCCTTTTTCAGCCTCCAGCTTCACACCACAGTCGTTCAGAAGGCGAAGCGTCCGAGCCTGAAAACGGTCAGGAATTTGACATACATCAACAATCCAGTGCTATAGAAAATGAGCTGCCTGTACACGCGTTGTCATTTATCACTAGAGCTCGTTTTGAGTGCGTTCCGGAAGATACAGTTTTGGGTGAAATACTGAAGAATGCTCCTTACTTAACTGGGCTGAATTTATCAAACAATCCCTTTGGAGCTGGAGTGAGTGTTCTCGCCAGTCAACTGGAAAATCTTCCAAAGCTGGAGGAGTTGAACCTGATCAACACAGAGATGAGTGAAAGAGAAGCCGCTGACTTGTCAAGAGCACTGGTTCATATTCCACACCTGACGGATCTTTCGTTGGGTTCCAATCCCCTTGGAGCTGGAGTGAGTGTTCTCGCCAGTCAACTGGAAAATCTTCCAAAGCTGAAAGAGTTGAACCTGGAGAACACAGAGATGAGTGAAAGAGAAGCCGCTGACCTGTCAAGAGCGCTGGTTCATATTCCACACCTGCCGCGTCTTTGGTTGGGTTCCAATCCCCTTGGAGCTGGAGTGAGTGTTCTCGCCAGTCAACTGGAAAATCTTCCAAAGCTGGAGTTGTTGAACCTGAAGAACACAGAGATGAGTGAAAGAGAAGCCGCTGACCTGTCAAGAGCGCTGGTTCATATTCCACACCTGCCGCGTCTTTGGTTGGGTTCCAATCCCCTTGGAGCTGGAGTGAGTGTTCTCGCCAGTCAACTGGAAAATCTTCCAAAGCTGGAGTGGTTGAACCTGGAGAACACAGAGATGAGTGAAAGAGAAGCCGCTGACCTGTCAATAGCGCTGGTTCATATTCCACACCTGACGTGTCTTGGTTTGGATTCCAATCCCCTTGTTGGTCGTGGCGTCATTTGTTTGGCTGAGCAGATAGTGACCCATGTGCCTGAGCTTCAGCTTCTGTCTCTTAATAACACAGGAATGGATGACGAGTGCAAAGCTGCTCTGGTGAAAGCCAAGCAAGACAGGATAAAAGCGGGAGGCAAGGGTTTTGACGTGAGTATACTGACATGTTTATACATATGACTTTTATTGACCCTTCAATGCCCAAATATCCAAATCCTAAATACCTTAACCTGACACAAAAAAAAGGTCAACCAGGAGGGAAAGATTTCAGAGTGCTTGTGAATACAACAGTTGTGATAAAATACATGGCTTTTGAATCAGTCGATATTGTCGTTTTAGTTGTTTGAATAGTTTTCAAATATTCCTTGAATTTGAGAAGACAAGAACAGCAAAATGTGGATCAAAGACGAGTGAGGAGGCTCGCAAAAGTTTGTTGTACATTCAGTCAAGGTTATCGTAATAATACCTTTGCGAGTGTCTGCCGCTATAAAGCATTTTGAAAGGCTGTAGCATGGAAACCTTTACACTGTAGAAAGTATGGTTTCAAACAAACTTGCTTTCATAAAGAAAGACATTTTATAGCTTTGTTTTTAGCAGTGGAATTCAAACGACAGTATAAAAATGATAATACTAAAAGTTTACAGGCGTTCATATTTTCGATAATTTCGGTGCTGGGTTTTGCCCTGTATTGAAATACTACATACAATTTGTGAAATCTCTTTCTATAAACTAATAAATCTCGTGGAGACCCACGTACAGTATTTATACGATTGATACGATGGCCGTTGTACGTTCTGGTGATGCTGATCCGAACCGTTTGTATCGAAGTCAGAGCTGCGAATTTAGTAAATTTTATTCGAGTGAGATAAAAGCTAGAGTTGGTAATTTTAATCAAAGAACGACACATTCATTTCCTTTGAAGCAACGTTGATTTGACTTCTTCCTAGTTTAGCCAGTGAGGTAATGAGAATGTTGCTTCTTTTTATATCACACTGTCAAAATTTTGCTTTCCATAATTTTTCTGTGTGGTTCATTGACTAACATACATGTATGTGGACAATATTGTCTCTCATAACAGATTGATGTTGATGATGTAAATGGAGAGCCGGAAGTTTTGTGAACCCAGACCACAGATCCTGCACAAAGAAGAAATACTGGATATTGCTGGGCAAGCCCAATCTGTTGCAACTGCTACAGCTAACCAACAAGACAAGACAACTTCATTCCTTGTGTCAATCAATTTCCAGTTGTATACAGCAGTCCCAGTATCTTAAGCAGCCACGTTGTGGGTTCTGTGTCCTGGTCATGGACTTTGCAGTGCAAAGTAAGTGTCATGTTCTGAGAAGTACAGAGTTAGAAATGGATCCTTTCTAACATTTGCATCATTACATCATGCAGCCATTTTCACACTTCATTCACAGTTTGCGAAGTGCAGATGTTCTGGTAGGCCACTTGTTATACAATAAAACTTGGCGAGCAAAGTGGAAAACTACTTCTTTGGTCATAATGCAATCAAAGCCCGCTATTTTGAAGTCTCAAAGGGCATGAAAAGAAGTTCAAACTTAGTGGGGTTTCAAAATAACCAGGTTATAGTCAAGCTAATCTAAGGAGATTTGGCTTGACTTCAAGTTCAACATGTAGAAACAAAACCAAGCTCAGCAGAGATATTTACGTTACATAGACTCTTTTATGTTAGCAGTAAGTGCTGACACAAAGTAATACAGAAGATAATTTTACAGAGAAATTATTTTGCAGCTTTTTGCAGCTACAGCATATGCTATATAGTTGTTTTAAGTTGACCTCTGCAATATTATCAACAGAACAAGAATTGGCAATTTTGTGCCCCACTACCTACTGCAGCCACTTGCAAATTGAGAAAAAATTGACTTTTTAGCAGTCGGATACTGTAGCCTGGTATTGAGTGAGTTGACTCTGGTCAGTTCACAGTTAGTACAGGACGTGAAACTTGTATTGAGCAGATCCCCTATTAATGGACACCTTCTATTAAGCAAACACCAGCTCGGGTCCCAAAGTTTTCTTTGCATGTTTACTGTAAAACAAACCTGTTTTCAATGGACATCTCTATTTCAGCAGACACGGACACCAAAATTGAGCAATTATTTTGTTATGCGAAACCTATATTAGGGGACATTTTGAGTATTTTTAGAGTGTATTTTTATTAGATTGTGAGATTACTGTCCAACTTGCTTCTTGCAAAAGATTGGTGATAAATTATGTCAAACAGCAATCAACGATCAAGGGGCACCTCACTCGTTTCTCTGGCTATCATGACACAATTTGTCAGAACCTGTATTAAACAGACGCTAGCTAGGGTCCCAAGGGTGTTCACTTAATACAAGTTCACTTTGATATTATGTAATCATGTAGATTTTTGATGGGAACATTTGAGCTGAACTTATTTTAAAGTTTTATAACAGGAGTAAGAGGTATCCTCTACTTCACTACAGAAGCATATAATCTACATTTTGTATCACAGAAGGCAAAATGTAAGATTGACTTTGTTGATCAGGAATCATTAGCTGCATTACTGTTCATATGCACATGCTGTAATACTGTTTCGTTGTTGTTTCTTGTATGACAGTGAACTAGAATGGATTAGTGTGGGTGGAGATCGAAATAGCGGGGTTTTACCAAAGGGAAATTTCTACCAACCTCATTACCGAGGGAAATAGCTAATTCTAAATTGGTGCAAAATTGTTGTTGTTGGAAATCAGATTCTGCTTGAGATAGCGGTGAGTTTCAGATAACCGAGTTGGAGATGGTGATGTTCTACTGTATATTTCTCCTGAAATCATAAATAAACAACAAAGATTTTAGTAATCTGTCTCCTGTCTGTGTGTTGTGAAAATAAAAAAATTGAAAAAATGACAAAGGGATTTTTTTTAGTTAGATAGCGCTGGCCTTCAAAGAGGAGGAGGGGGAGGCACTTCTTATGATTGACCACGGTATGTGGAGGCTCCACCCAAAAAGGGGGGGGGGGGGGGGGGGCTTTCAAGCCTCGAGCATAAAATAGATATACAAAAACGAAACTTTTTGGTGTTTTAAAGGGTCGGTAAGATCATTAGTGGCCCGTTTGAAAACATTGCTCCAATGCATCCAGCACCTTCCCTCCCCTACTGGGGACGCCGGCGCGCATATCACTTGGCCACCTTTTTAGGATGTGAATTGTTCGAATAAATGCCACACGTGCTCATTTTGTATTCATAAACAGCTCTGTTCGCCAGCTTCGCCTGAGCTGAGATGTTGAGTGGCTTATAATTTTAACAACGTTTTCTCTAATTCAAACCATGCACAGCCGCAAAAATCGACACAAAAAAAATTAAAGTGGCTTGAAATACATGTGGAAGGAGTTTGACACAAAACTGTGAGATATATTTCGAAAAATGTTGGAAAACGGAGCACTGAAGATTTAAGCACGTCTTCGAACACTATCATATTTATAGGACAAGTGAGTACTTTTAAACGGTCCGCACGATGAGAAAGTATTGAAAAGACTTCACCATGAAATTTGAGTTTGTGGCTTGTTTTGTCAAAGAGCATCAGGTACAGTAAATTTAAATAAAACTTCATGGCAAAATTTAGATGTCCCTGTTACCTCCGCTCTTTTCCTCCGACGATTTTGCTTAAACTCGGCCTTGAGGTATGTATTAAGTCAGTATAAGCTGATTCCAGAAACTTAACAAAATTATACCAGCAAATTTTTTCACTGGGTACGATTTTGTTCAAATATAGTATTGTCCACTTAAGCTACGATATCACTAAAAATATTTTTCCTAGTTAAATCGAATTCCATCAAACTATTGCTGATTGATATCTGCAGCTTTTCTCAAAGTTTTATAAGAATCGCATTTAAGCCAAAAAAAGTTATGATCCAAAGTTTGTGAAGGACGAGTGCACCCGAAATTTCAACGGAGCCAGGGTTCTACCAAATGTGTTAACTCTTACACTCTCAAGTGAACAACCTCAATTTTCTCCTTCAGTTTCTCACTAGACATATATCATACAGAAAGGAGAACTTGGCTTTTGATGGCTTGCACAGATGAAAGATGATTGAAATAATAATTCTCGCTACTTAACTTATACAGTAAAAGTTGGGAGAATCTGCATTTTGAGCTTGAGAGTGAAAAGATTAATTTGTCCGTGTTAAACTGATTTGGCTTCAGTGTTTTAGGTCAGCTGAAGTTGTCTTCTTCATCAAACGGCGATTCCTCTGTAACATAACCGATGAGGGATCGTGAGGCTTTGATTGTCGTCTATCTCTTGCGCAAATGATACTTATACTGAGTGTGGCGTCATGCGCCCCATAAACATAGAAATAGAATTAAAACGGCCACTTGTTTACACATTTTCCCGTCCATTTCATCCACTCCAGTGCTGAATTGTTTGTTCATTTGCTGCACTTTGTGAGCCTTCTCATGCACTTTAATTGTTTTCAATTTTCTTGTCCATTTCTGCACCTTGTGACTCTGTTTCGTGTCTTTACTGTTTCTCTATCATCAACATTTTTAACAATCTGCATTAATTTCCACGCCCTCGTATGTAGTCATACGCCCTCCGAAATAAAGCTAGAAGCTGAAAGTCTTGGCCCGTCAAGCTTGGATGCGCGGGCAACCTTGAGATTGAATATGATTGAATATAGTGCGGGGCATCCCACCTGAACAATGTTTAGAAAACCTATCGGTGCAACTGAACCACAAGTGGCTAGCTAATTTCACTGCGTTTTTTTAAAAAGGTCCAGTATTAATGTGCAGTTTCTAATACAATAGTTCAGTCAAAAGAGTTCCAACTTTTGGCGACACGATAAAATAATTCCCCCAGTTGCGCTTGGGAGATTCGGCACCTTATAAGGTCATTGTTATTTACTCTGTGTAGTCAAGCGACCGTGGGTCCCGGGGGTGGGTACTCAAAGGACTTTTGTACGGGGAGGCTCCGCCCGGACTGTCAACCCCTTACCCTTTAAAATACCATCCTGGGGGCAAAATCGGGACCCTTTTATATACCTCCAGTACAAATGCACCCCTTTTTTATACCTTTGATGCGTCCGGCAGACGATTCCACGGCGGGGTGCTTCCCTCTTTTAACAAGGCGGAGTTTCCGGTCTTCCGCCGTTTTTTTTCCCCGGTTTTTCCTGGCGTTTTTCTTACCCCTTTAAAATACCAAAATCATTTCCTCACTCCACCCTTTTTATTGACCCTTTAAAATACCTAAAAAACGTCATTTTCCTATACCTTTTTTATACCTCGATCGTAAAAATACACCCCTTTCGGGCGGAGCCTCCCCGTATAGTTGATCATAGGGAGTACCCCCCCCCCCCCCCCCGGGCCGTGGGTACGGTATCACGGCTTGACAACTCTTACTACTTATAAATAGTTCAGTGTTAAACCATTCAAACATTTTTGTATCATAGTAAAGGTCATGGTGCAAAAGGAGGTCAACCATACTCGTGAGGATCAGATACCCTGGGTGCCAGAGGTTTCTCGCTCTCGGAAGCTCCAGCCTCGCCTCCGCAGCCCTCCTCCGCCCGTGGTTTCGCCCCCAGCCCTACGCAGCCGCGCAGCTCGGAGCTTCCGAGAACGACAAACTCGGTTATCTCGAACTCCTCGCAATAAACTTGGTATAAAATTACCTTTAGTGAGAACCCCGCTATCTCAATTCCCCACTGTCTCGAACTATTTATCGCTTCCCTTGAGAGTTCCAGATACCGGGGTTCTACTGTAATTGTAATTTGCAAATATTCTCCATGGCAGTGCCAGATTAATAAAAAAAGTTGAACAATAAAAAGTAAATATACTAGCGAAAAATAGGATAAATTTATCAAACAGGTGAAATGGCGTACTCGGTTTGTCTGGTATAAGGTAGACACTATGAAGCACATAAGGAAGAAACGTACGAATGAAGCAGCTCATATCAGACCTATCCGACCTTAAGAACAAATTTGGATTCGTTTCTTGTAGTACAATCGGTGGTTTCCAGTTCCAATTTGTTATGGGAAAATATGTATGCTTTATATATTTTACACGATGGTGTTTGTTTGTTTGTTTGTTTGTTTTGTTTCTGTTTTGTTTTGTTATTTAGTTCTGCATTACAAATTGTTAAAAAGGACTGCCTTTTTCTCTTTAGATGTAGATAATTTTGGATGAACTTCTTTTAACTGAAAGTGCACGAAAAGAAAAAGAAGATTAAATATCGACCTCACTTTGGGACATATCGACAGAATTAACGAGTTCTAAAGTGGACTGGGTTAGTCTATTTAGCAAAACGTTTCTTTTTACATGAAGTTCTTCTTGATGAAGCGTCAGGTTAAACGCTTTCGTCCTCACGAGTAATGCGCTGATTGGTTGGTTCAATTGCGTCATGTTGATTTCTGCTTGATTCTTCTTGGTTTTACAACAGGAAACAAAGGAAGACATTGCCCTTCTAAAATCTGGAATCCGGAAGCAATAGATGATGGGATTCATGAATGAGTTGCTGTACTGAAAAAGTTTAACGCCTTCATCTGGAAACACTCGTAAAATAATATTTGTCAAACTGGGTTGGTAATAATTTGAAAAATAAAGGACGCTGTATGGAAGCCACGCTGCGAGGAAAATGACCCTTGTGATCAGCAGTGTAGTGGCAAGTCGCCGGTCTTGTTTTGCGTGTGCGCCCGGACACGGTCGCACTTTGACTTTGATCCACAGACATGAGTAGGCAAGACACGTAACTGACAATGGCGCGAACAAGAACGCCGCTATGATGGAGTGGAAGGACAGAAACGAGAGTAGGCCGCGCCGAAAAAGTACGAACGTCGTCACAGGAAGTGTAGTTGCAGCCCAGAGCAGTAGTATGCTCTTTAAGTAGGTCTTGGTACTGATTTGACGCAGTTGGAACGGTCGAAATATAGCGTAAAGTCTCTCCAGGGCAATTATAGTGAGCGTGAAGATTGAAGCAAGACCAAGTGTCCACGATGACAAATGGATAACTGGACACCAGCAAAGCAAGGCGCAGTAAGTACATGGGGATTGCTAACAATCCAACCACCAGATCAGCAAAAGCCAAATTAATCAGGTAGATGTGGGCGCGCGCACGTTTAGCGACAGGAAGCCTCCTGAAGGAAGCGATTGTCAGCGAGTTTGCTGTTACTATGGCAATGGCTGTGATACAATAGACTGCTGTCCATGAAGTTTTTAGTAAGGTCTGGAGACTTGGTCGCACTGTGGACGAGAAGTTGTTTATCTTAGGAGCAGAATCAATTATCCTACAAAAAAGGGACAGATTTTGGTGAATAAAATAGGATGGCGATTTGTCTGATCAACAGAATTGACTTGGAGTTTAAAAAATACATCCAAAAGTTTGCTGGACCAGGAAAGTCAGTGCATCAAACCCCATACTAGACTGTTGCGAGTTAAGTGAAACAATTGGCTGCAGGCAGATGATAATCGAGATTTACAAGTTAAATATATTTGCTGTTTTTTAGAAGACGCTTCCGTGCATGAAAACTGCAAAAATACGGTCAGTTGGTCAGCGTTCGTCGCCATACTACATGTTGTGCAAGCCTTGTTCTTCTTGTGCACAACTTATGTTATAGAAAATGCATTGAACTAGTTTATAGCTGAGTATCGAGTCCTTTAACCCTTTCACTCCCAAGTTCAAAATGCAGATTCTCCCAGCCTTTTAAGAGGAAATTGTATGAATGATGTGGTGAGAATTGATAGTTTAATCAACTATCAACTGAGCAAGGTATCAAAAGCCAAGTTCTCCTTACTGTATGATATATTTGTGCTGCCAAAACTGGAGAAAATTGAACTTGATCACTCTTGGGAGTGAAAGGGTTAATATTAAATGTGAACAAGCATCCCTTGTAACCACAAAAGTCTCTTAATTTTCTGATTTTTAAAATCTCTTTACTTATTTCCGACTCTGGGACCAATTCACCCGTAAAACCTGAAAGAATTACTATATTTTAGGTGTGCCCTGTTTTTGCAACAAGGTTATTTTTTCTTAATTGCAGAATAATTTTGCGCAACTTCGAAATGGCTGAATAAACTTAAACGTTTTAATCATTATTCGCGTCACAGTCCTCACAATGATTACAAATAGCTGCAAATTGGCTATGAAAATGTTACGCTTTGTGTATTGGGCAAAATAGATGCGATTTTAGATAACATATTAAGTAATTAAAATTATACGGTTCACTCCCCATTCCCAGGTGCATGTAGAAGAGTACGTACTGGCAGCCTTTATCCAATTTTGCAACTTACATATTTTTTTCCATTTCAATAATTCTTGACAACCTTGTACATTGTAAGTTGGTGGTTTTACCTTCTTGTTACCATTAACGTTATATTAATTTTTCTCCGGGATCACGGGGACTACAAATGTATTTCACTAAACGGCTAGTCAAATAAAATACACGATCGACCTGTAAAAGATGAAAAAAAATGTTGTGGAGTAAATTTGTGTCCGCTTTGAGCGCAACAATGTTGCCACTTTTTTGTTACCCTGGAAACATCAAAGTACACAATGTTGCCGCAAATAACGTGTCCTCATTTTTCCGGTCCATTAGTTCAAATTTTCAGATCTAAAGGAAAGATAAAATGGTCAACTTTTTTGATGTAGACTTATAATACTATGTACAGTAATAGTTTATATACAGCCAAAAATTAAAGCTAATGAACATTAAAGTTGATATGGTTCCTGTCGAGTGCAACACGCTTTCATATTGGTACTCGTTTGCGCCTGTTATTGCATCCGAAAATATGAAGTTCTGTAATAAAGATATTTCATAGCTAAAAATGATTGATTTCAACGCTAAAAACTCGCACGTCGCAAGAGTACTCTAGAGCAGTGTTGGGTTAAAGTGCTCAGTTAGATAAAATTAATAAAAGCACCAAACTGGCTTAGTGGTACGTAATTATGAGTCAGCATTGTCTTGAGCGTAGACCTCTCTTGGAATGTGGTCCAACGACTGGTTAAAACGTACATTATTATTATAACACACGTGTACAGACAAGCAACATACACGCACACGAAGGCACGCAGACCGCTTGAGCCAGTCATTTATTAACTGTGTACTTCCAATTGCTTTTCCAAATACGGTACATATTTAACTTTCCTACTGACCCGACCCAGTTAAATATTTCACTATACCAAGCTCAAAATACAGATTCTCCCAGAACAAACGTACGAGTGGCATTGAGAGAGTTGATTGTCCAATCAGCTTCAACTGCGCAAATAGTTAAGCCAGCTTTGTAAATAGATGTATAAGTGACGTTAGTGAGTATTGATTGTCCAATCATCTTTCATCTGTGCAAATTACTCAGCCAGCTTTGTTAGAAGATATAGTGCGAGTGACGTAAGACAGTTGATTATTCAATCAGCTTTATCTGAGCAAATTGTTAAGGCAGCTTTGTGTAAAGGTATGCTTATGTGTGAGTGCAGTTTCTGTAACACATAAATCTTTGAAGTAGGGGACGACTCGCAGTCTTTTTATTTCAGGATTTGTCATTTCCATGTCTTTGTACTTATTTATAAAATGGTTTTTAACCAATCAGAGCGCGCGTAGTATCATAACTATTTTGTATAAAGGTATGCTTATGTGTGAGTGCTGTAGTGAAAGATAATTGATCAATCATCAAACTAGTGAATTGGCAATCTCTTCTTACTGTACGATGTATATTTACATGGTGAGGAGTTAAAGAAGAAAATTGAAGTTGAACGCTCTTGGCAGTAAAAGGCTTAACAATATTAACACCGGATAAAATGGCGGTCGCGCCCAAAACTGCCCCCCCCCCCCCCCCCCCGTCTTCCTCTTTATTGTTTTTGCTTTGGTTGTCCCTATCTCGCGCATCACTCGCAGATCAACATGGGCCTGGGAATCATTTGGCTTTTTCTCCCTGAAATCAACGACCAGTTTATTAAATCTTTTTGAGTGTACTAGTGACGACTTGAGTCAATATCTGAACACTTTAAAACTGACAATTGGCCAAATATTGTTGCAATGTATTGTGTATTAAACAATTAAAAGTTCTACAAACTTTGACTGGCTACTAGCAAATGTTCAATGTTTAAGGGGTCCCGACACAGAGTCGTCCGTTATTTGATACAACCTTACCAGTTATACGCACCTTTTAAGGAAGCCACTGATTTGCATAACCAATAAGAAATCAACGACCAAGTAAACATCTGGAGCTCTGAAGAAAAACAACAACAACAATAACAATCGCAAAAATGCCGGTGAAGTCTTGTAATTTGCGTAGCCCAGTGATTGTGCAACTACTACAGGGGCTTGTTCGTTTATCCAAATATTTCTACCTATAGTGCTAAGCATATTTCATTTTCATTGTTTACACGTCAGCCTGTAATAGTAAAAGTGAACTTTCAGTTATGAAGCTACTTTTAAAGTAGTTGCATAGATAGCCCGGAAAAAAAGTATTGGTTTCAGGGGGAATCGAACCCCTCGCGTTACCGTCAGCCTGTGTTTATATAACTTTAAATTACGTAATGCCTATCCCGGGCTACAAAGAAACGACGAAACAAACGCCCCATAAGTGTCACACTGCAAATAATAAGGGCGTAAAATACAGAATCTAAAACAGACAGACAAATATTTTCCCTTTCACAACTGGGCTGTTCTGTAATTTATACAAAGCAGGGCGTCTTTCTCATCTGACAAATTCAACGATATCCTCCCGGCAATGCATTTATTCTTGTTGTCTAACACGGTCCCGGCAGTCACGGGTCCATTAGTTTACTGTTCACCGCTCACGCCTTCGCTTGTTCACTGCACTGCCACATTTTGCAGGCTACCCAGTGAAGTGGCTAACTTGTTTTGAACAAAAAAACCTCAAAGGGAAAGATGAAAAGTCAAATCGTTTGTGCATTGACACTGCACTAGCATAGTAATGGTAATAAACAAAACTTGTTGTTGTTTCTCTGTTATGTGCATAAAGGATACTGAAAGGATAAGATTGCCTGTTGAAATGCGCTGTAATCATCTCGAAGACGGGTTCCACTGAAAGCTGGAGATTCTAAAACACAAAAAGAAAAATCTAACAAAAATAAAAAATAACAACAATAACAAAAACAAAAAGACAAAAAAGGGTTAGATCATTAAAACAGTGCATCAAAGCGTAAGTAAAGCATGAAAGCAAAAACAAATTGAAATAATATATACCTTAGTTCTTGTATTCATGGATCAAATGCAGAAAACTGGTGGGAAAAATCAATGAACTGAACCCCAAATGAAGCCTTGATGAAAACGGATGAATCAAAACGCTCACGAAGAAACGCTATGATGAACAAAAAGCAAGAAGAGCCGGTGACGAAGAAGACGATCAACGATCAAAAAAGGGCCATGAGAAGAGTGACGACTAAAAGACGTTTCATGCTCCAGAAAGGGCCATAAAGAAACGTTGTGATGCAAAATGTAGTAAAGACGACGAAGAAGACGATTGATGATCCAAAAAAGGGCTATGAAGAAACGCTGTGATGAATAAAAACAAGAAGAGCCGGTGACGTAAGAAGACGATTGATCATTTGAAAAGGTCCATGAAGAAACGCTGTTGTGAACAAAATGATAGAAGAGTGACGAAGAAGACGGTTGATGATCCAAAAAGGCCATGAGAAGAGCGACGACTAAAAAGACTTTTGGCGATCCAAAAAGGGCCACGAAGAAACGGTTGTGACGAAAAAGTAGCGAAGACGACTAAAAAGACGGTTCATGATCCAAATCGAAAGGGTCAAAAAGAAACGAAGCAAAGACGACGAAAAAGACAATTGGTGATTCAAAAAGGCCAAGTTAAGAAACGCAGCTGTAGTGGAAGAGGCAAGAACAGCGACAAAAAGGACAATTAACGATCCAAAAAGGGCCACAAAAAAACGATGTCATGAAAAAGAAGCAAAGATCGGACGCCTAAAAAAACAAAAAATGATTCAAAAAGCGCCATAAAGAAACGCTGGGATTAAAGAAAAAGCAAGAACATAGAAAAAGGCGTCAAGTGATGATTCAAAAAATGACGAAAAATCCCTAAGAGAAGAAAAAAGGCAACACCTCATGATGAGGTCACGCGAAACGACGGCAAAAGAATAGCGTGTAAAGGGACAAGAGTTACACATGCACATATATTCTTACTTAAACTGTCTCACTAGAATGATAAACCCGATTGCTATATAAAAAGTTGCTTAAATATTCAATATATATATTTACAATATTATTGGGCCGCTAAGGCTAGTATTCAATCGTTGCATTGCCGTAACAAATAAGAATAAATTCCACGAATTCTAAATGTATACCATAAATCACAATCGCCTAAAGAGAACTACATGTAACTATGCCTCGGAGTTGAAAAAAAAAAAAAAAACAACACAACAACTTCTCTTTAGAATACACACATCAGTAAACATTATCAAACCGATTGGTCGCATTGTATGGAAATCAAAATTATATTCACTTCACGTCAAGGCTTCTGCGCGAAAACGGTTCAACTGCACTCCAAACAGATACTTATCCAAGGTAATATACAACTGTCGGATTAAAAAGCCCTCAAGGAAACTCTCCAAAGAAGTGCAGAAGGCGCGTTATAGCGACAGCCAACAAAGGGCGCTCTTTGCCGACGACCATGTATGGAATGAAAATAACCATATACCAAAAAAAGTAAAGTTGAGAGTAAAACCCAAATGTTCTTTTAAAAAAAAGGATACTTAACCATCCATCCTGTCGGGTTGTCCTAAAAGTCGACCAAGTTGTGTTAAGAGTTTTCCCCAGGCCCTAAATTATCTACACTAATATTTACCACTACCCCTCCCCTCCCCTCCCCTCCCCCCATGTCGCACCCATCCTGATAATTTGATGCACTCATAGTTAACCATTATAAAATTGGAGTTTCCGACGAGAGGACTGGGAAAAGTGGATCCGTATTGCACTCGTCCTTTCCGACGCGATGACTCGGAGAAATGAATTCGTTATTCACTCAGATTTTCCGACGCGAGGACTCGTAAATGTGGACACAGTCGGGGATTCCGACGCGAGTTCTCGGAGCCTTTCGTTATTTAACTATAACTACTTATAGAAGGGCCTGGAATCTGGCCAGCTTGACATCAACACAAGAAAAAGAAAATATTCACCTCGTCGAACTTCGCGTGTTCTTACAACGAGAAAAACTGGTTCGCGGTAAATTATATCAGTGATGAGTCAAACTGGCCAGAGAGAAAAACTCTTATATTTACCTCACTCGTGGATCAATTGCGGGCGGTTGATCGAGGTGTCTTTCTGCTGTGGCTTTCTTGTGACGTTGCCGAGATGGAGGGCTTGCACGGATGGACGACTGGGCTGGTATTTTGGTCTCGTGATCTTCATTAGAATCATGCGGACAGAAACCGGACACAAGAAAAACTATATTTAAGGCTCCGGTTGCACTCGTAACTTTAACGACATTAATATCAACATTTGCATCATTTGCTACCAAACATTGAAGAAGCCGTCGTATTGCTCTTGATTCTGAATTATTATCGACTAAACTACCTAGTGCGACCAGGCCTTAATATAAACAATTCCCACGTTAATTGCTGAGAACAATAACGACAAAACACAAGAACGTAAGCAAGAGTAAGAGGAGCAGGAGGCCAACAAGAAGAAAAAAAATACGATTGAAAATTAGTGACAAAAATATTTCTACACGTCACGCTCACCTTGTACACAAACCATACAAACATAAAATGTTGTTGAGCGGATAAAATCATTTTCTCACCCCACTGACAGCTGAAACCAAGAGAGAAAACAAAAATACGTTAAGACACAGTGTAACCAAAAAATGCGCAAAACCGCAAACTAAGTGAATGCTCCAATGTCACGTAAGCTAAACATTTATTCTTGCAGCATTAAACGACTTTGCCCGTGCTATGTTAATCATGTTATCATCGATTTCTCAATTGAAACAACATTTGTTCGAAATATTATAGCCAGACTCTCCCCATAAATATTAGCTTTTGGTCAAACTGTTTGTCAGTAAAGGAACAGTTTGAGTCAGCGAACATTCCTGCACAAAGAAAAATCTGGCATACAAAAATGGCGACCGCACTTCGGCAGGCAACAATGGCGCGGTTTCTCAAAAATTCCAAAATCTTGGTAGCAAAATTGAGAGCTTGTGGAGAAGCCAGTTTCGCAGATAATGCAATTTGAAAAGTTGATATTTTAGACCGAATAACGTTAACAGTGTCAAAGTAAAACTAGGGAAACTCACCTTAATGTCGGGCGTCCCGCTGTTCACTCGGTGGCAAAGTTTGAATCGCCCGCGCTACTCAGAAACATCTGCATCTTGTCGCTTGACTGAAGCGAAGGCAAGATAAAAAAATGTTGCCCTTCTTTGCTGGTGTGGCTTTGATTGGAGCTTCGTTAAAGTAGCTGTTCTGCTGGTGGCTTGAAGCTTCCTTCTTCGGCCATTGCGAAGTTGTTGTGACTTTTGACCTCGTGGAATTAATGTGCATAATATGCAAAACATTTGGTTGGCAGTTTAACGCGAAGTGGCACGTGCAGCACGTGCGCTGGAAACTACAAAATGTGATGCTAACTTAATCCAATTTCTTTGTTGTTTCTGTGCATGTGCTGTGCATGGAAACTGGAGGCACTTGAAGAATGTTTATACGGGGAGACTCCGCCCAGGCTTTGAACCCCCGCGACCCTTTGAAATACCAATCTGGCCTCGAATTAGTAACCGTTTTATAAACCTCTTGTAAAAAAATTTCCCCTCATATTCCTTAAAACCGCACGCAGCTTGCTCGGGAATGCAGCGGCTTTTGCAAACTTCTCAATTGCTGGTTTCTTCACTTACATATCTGTTCCAGAGTCTGTTCTCGCTTTGTACATGGCGGCAATGGCGGCTGGTCCCCTGTTTGTATCGGGTTTGTGTCGCTCGTCTTTTCTCAAGACGGTTTTGCCGTGTTGTTTACTTGTCTCGTTTCGTCCTTGATCTCTCCCTTCGCTTTTAAGACGAGCTTTCTCGCTAGACTGTTACGTTCTGTGTTACCAGTTTTCAAATTTGTTTGTCAGTTGCCAGCGCTGTACAATAGAATGTTTGGATCATTAGGGGTATCGGGCCACAGGCAAAGTAGAGGTCGCATTCTTAACATGAGTGATTTGATCATGTAAAGTATACGACCGGGGGTCGTATTCTTAAAGTGATTGAATCGATCATTTCCAGTATACGACCTCAACCATAATTTCCAGGGGGGGAGGGGGGGGATAGGATTTTGATCATTTTAGGAACACGACCGGTCGTTTTCTTAAAATGAGCACGTTTTTCAATTTAGGTTCACGACCGGTCGTGTTCTTAACATGAAAAACGTGCTCATTTCAGGAATACGACCGGTCGTTTTCTTAAAATGAGCATTTTTTTAAATTTAGGTTTACGACCGGTCGTATTCTTAACATGAAAAACGTGCTCATTTCAGGAACACGACCGGCTGTTTTCTTAAAGTTAAAATCATGGCCAAAAGTGTTGGGACGATACAAATCCCCCCTCCTCCCCTCCCTCAAATAAATGTTGGAATATCAGTTGCACCAACTCACACCAACACTGATTCAGAGGGGTGGGGCATCATAGCTACCTCTAGTGTTGATGATTTTGTTTCAGTACAAATTACATAGCCTTGGGGTAAAGCAGTAGGTCGTAAATTCATATTCAGTCAGCATCGTCCCAACTAATTTTGGCCATTATTATAGGTTTTTCATAGGTTTACGACAGGTCGCTTTTTTTCGTAAATTACCCGCCTCCCTGGGTACGTATCTACGAACTATCACAGTGTGAAGTTTTTCCTTTAATGTAGTTGCTTAAACGCTCGACAAAAAACTAGACTCGACAAGACAGACCAAAAATCATCTGGACAAACGCGCCCCCCAAAGTTCCCGGATCCAGAAAGCCATTCAACCGCGCGCGCTATCTCCCTATTGGTTGCCTCGCAACGGGTTACAAAATGTTCTCGGTCCCAGTTTCCGACATTTTTTCCAAAAAAAGGAAAAAAACATATCGGGTAATGGTAGCGCTCTATAGTTTGTACTATTGTTCTTTACGCATGAAAGCATATGCACAAGCGTAAGCACAACAGTCATTATTTCACAGTGAAAACAGGCTCGACGCAAGCGAAAGCACAAGGAACAAAATATGCTTATATGTAAGATAAATTACATGGCCGATCTTCCACAGTATAAGCCGCTTTGTTGATTTTATAGGAAATATTTATTATCGTAGTATGTTGTAGGAAACGTGGGTAACGTATCTCCCACCCGGTGGTTATTATTTACATATAGTCTTCGTTCCTAGCTTCCTTATAACCAAAGGCTTGAAACTAAAGGAAGTGACGCAAATGAATGAAGTGTGTTGGGTGCAGGCAAGGCGTTATAAACTGATACTGAAGGTCATACTCAACGGCCTAGTTTAACCAGAAAAAATGAATTTGAGAGAACTGATGGCAATAATAATGAGCCCTCCACTGGTTTTGTTCCAATGGCTTCAAAATCAGGGACTATTAGCAGGGCACATGGAGTGCAATAATCATCCCCATCCAGTAAATATGCTTCTGAAGAGGCGGGCGGAGCGCATCGACGGATACACATGGTAAGTATTTGTGTGAACAGTTCCTAGATATGGAAGATGGATTACATCCGGCTTTGTCGACGTTGTAGGACGTGGTGATATTTAAAGTTACCGGGTGAAAATTTCTGAAAATACTAAGTATTTGCCCTAAAATTACACACTTTGACCAGTAGTTCTTTGTAGGAGATGCCCTGATTGCCACAGGAGGAGATCGGTGCGCGAGGGTTCGCTCCTTGCAGAGTTCCCCAGGCTACAGATGGGAACCTTGGTGGGGCTTATTTTTATGTGGACGGCAGAGGAAAAGCAGACTAGAATGTCAGAATATTGGAATATTGGGAAAGGAGCTGTTTCCAATGTCTTCAGAAAGTGCCGAGATATTTGTAGTCAAGAGCTCAGAAGGATGCCTGTTATTCCCTTTGGAGGACCAGCAGACCTTGTGCAGATCGACGAAAGCAAATTTAACAGAAAGCCAAAGGTGAGGCTGCAATGAGAACGTAGCACATAGCACAGTGAGAAGAAAGATATTGCAGTTTATTGCAGTCCGTCCATTTCCTTTCTGACGTGTGCTTTTTGAATCATTATATGTTTAAAAGGCCAGGTAATCCTGAAAACAATACACATTTCTATATGGTGTATATATGGGCGTCCCCCAACTCCTGTATGAATTCCCTCTCCTCCCCACCCCCTCCCCACCAATATTCTTGGCTGTTCGCTTTCCAGCATTGAAAGGAAGAGGGGGTGAGAGGGTGTTTGCCGACATTATTTTTTCTGGACCAGCAGCTGTCTCTTTTTCTTTCTGGATTCGATTAAGCATTTCGATTTGTGATTTTAGTACAATAGAGGAAGGCCTCATCGTCGTCGCAAATGGGTATTTGGGTTAGTGTCAACACTACAAACCATCCCGAGGTTACTTCCAAGTAGTCCGTCGACGAGATGCGGCCCATCTCTATCCCATAATCAGAAGAGCTCTCCTGCCGGGATCAGTAGTGCACAGTGACGACTGGGGAGCATACAGAAACATGCAAGCAAGGCTTGCTAACGTTGCCGCCCACGAGGTCGTTGTTCATCGATACCATTTTGTCGATCCAATAACAGGTGTACATACACAACATATAGAATCGTGTTGGAACAGAATGAAATCGAAAATAAAAGAAAAGAGAGGAAATAGGGATGTTGACCTACAGCCGTTTCTATGAGCAGATGTGGTGAGATTGGTACGGACTTGATGATTATTTCGGCAATTTCATCCTGGCAATACGTGCCCATTATCCAGTCTAATCATTTTGAATATATCTGTTAGAAATGGAAGGGTCATAGTTCTTTATGTGCACGTCATTTACAACTCATATTAAAGACAAAGGAAGGGCTTTCACTGTGTCTTTTTATTCCTTCTGCCCTCGTCGACACGTTATCAATTGGATCATGCAGAAAGTCGGGCAATGAGTAATATATAAAATATTCACTATTGAATGTTTCTGTAAATTAAAGAATTTGATCGTTAAAAAAAAGACCGGTCGTAAACCTAAATTGAAAAACCTAACCACTTTAAGAAAACGACCGGTCGTGTTCCTAAATTGAGCAATTTTTTCATGTTAAGAATACGACCGGTCGTAAACCTAAATTGAAAAACTTGATCATTTTAAGAAAACGACCGGTCGTGTTCCTAAATTGAGCACATTTTCATGTTAAGAATACGACCGGTCGTAAACCTAAACTGAAAAACTTGATCATTTTAAGAAAACGACCGGTCGTGTTCCTAAATTGAGCACGTTTTTCATGTTAAGAATACGACCGGTCGTAAACTTAAACTGAAAAACTTGACCATTTTAAGAAAACGACCGGTCGTGTTCCTAAAATGATCAAAATCCTATTTCCCCCCCTGGAAATTATGGTTGAGGTCGTATACTGGAAATGATCGATTCAATCACTTTAAGAATACGACACCCGGTCGTATACTTTACATGATCAAATCACTCATGTTAAGAATGCGACCTCTACTTTGCCTGTGGCCCGATACCCGTAATGATCCGAATGTTTAAACTTTTTTCCTGGAGTCTACCAAATGTATTAACGCCCCTTACACTCCAAAGTTAGCAGCCTCAATTTTTCCTTTAGTTTCTCACAAGAAATATATCATACTTAAAGGAGAACTTGGCTCTTGATAACTTACTTAGATGGAAGCTGATTGAAACTTCAATTCTTTCTACATTTCTCATACACTTCGTTGTAAAAGATTGGGAGAATATACATTTTGAGCTTGGGAGTGAAAAGGTTAATTTTTCTGTGTAAATCTGATTTGGTTTCAGTGTTTCATATTATTGTTGTTGCCGGTTAGTTGAAATCGTCTTCTTTACCAAACGGCTCTCTCCAAGAAATCTCAAAAATACTATTTTAGGCCTAAATAGCCGATAATGGATCGTGACGCTTTGATTGTCAACTTTTTTTTTTTTTTTGGCGCAAAATGATACTTATATTCTGAGTGAGGCCGCCCTTTGAACAAAGCAATTGGATTAAAACTGTTGCTTATGTTTACACTTTATTTTTGTTCATTTCCGTCCACTCCAATGCTGAAATATTTGCTCATTTCTATATTTTGTGAGTCTATCTTGTGTCTTTACTATTTCTCTATCCGAATATCTGCATTTCTAGTCATCTGTATTTTGTAATAAAGGCAAATTGATGACGATAACGAGAACATAACGGGACTTTTCGTCAGTCCTTACAAAAAGGTGAACGCCCGGTAAACATTCAGAAACGATATAGTGTCGCGATTGAACTACTCTGACAGGGTTTGGGGACAACTTGTGCCATACTTTTTAACATATGCAAGATACACAGTAATTTTGTGAACAGAACGATAATAAATAAGCTAAAATGGATAGATTAACTTAACTAGAATATATAAGTTGTAATTGTTTTTGTTAATATTGCAGTCAAAAATTGTTTCAGTTTGTCGTGGTTTGACAGGACTGTTTAATCGTTGTAACCATAAGCCATGGACCGACTTGTATTCACAGTTGAAAATATTGGAAAACAAAAACAAAAAAAGACAAATAGAAGCTGAGCGAAGAAAAGGACACGGCGAGAGCAGCATGATGTTGATGACTGAAATGAAGGAGAAGAGAGACGCCATGATAAAAATATGTGAAAAAGAACGTGAACGGAATGAACGAACCAGAATCATAAATTGGGAAGAATTTGAAAAACAGCCGAAGAATGAACGTGAATTGTTTTGAACCCAGTTGAATCAAGAAAGCAAGGCAAACGACACTCGATTTAATAAATTAGAAAATGAAATTAGCGTGGGGTAAAGCAAGGAGCTGCTCAAGGGACAAAAAGAACAGTTGAGAGATTGTATGACAGAACCCTTGGGGATCGCTCGTGGAACAAAAAGGTTTAGAAAATTAAAGCACGTCTTAAAAGCCGTCTTTTTACAATGCAACATAACTAGAGGCCAGAAGTTTCTAAATGTATCTTTTATGTATGTACTGATCAATGTAACATGAATCTAAATTATTAGTTTTGTGAGGATACTGAAGAACTAGTAGAATTGATAAGAACAAAAAAAAAAAAAAAAGAAAAAAAAGAAAAAAAAAAGTCACAGGTTTTCAAAAACTAGGAATATGCAACCGCTCAAAGGACTTGGATGGTACACGTTGTTAGGGAACGCTTGTATGAATTTTCAAGTGCTTGATGATCTGACCAGCAGTATTAATCCAAAAACATGGTATGCGGCTTATTTGTAAAGAATCGTAGACTGGCGTGGATATATCATTTAGGAGTTACTAAGGTGCCTGCCAAAACAAAATAATGTTAGAACCTCTGGGCTGCGAGCTTTAATGACGAGCCCCAGCCACCACATTCCTGTTTTGCGCGGCTGCTAAGTCACCATAGGATACGTAATTTTGGCCAAAAAGTTTGATGAAATATTCAAGGTATGCAAAATTCTCACAGTGGGTGAGCACCAGGACAGTTCCAATACCTGCTGGTGATCGCGAGACTGAAATGGGAAATTTCATCTTGTAAGCAAAAACGAAAAGTGAACTGATAACAATAACATGTTCAGAACACTTATCTTAATTTCTAACCTACAATTCGGCTTTCTATTAGGCTCGTTACCTGCATTAGTTGTGTGTCGACTCGCTGACGTGATGACTCGTGTTTCTAAAGTGGCATATTAGTTTGTATTACCTTCGCTTTGAACCCCTTTTCGTCTACCAGTGTATCAACAATTCGCCGATTGGTGAGGCTGATCGTCGATTGTTACGAAGTTGTTACCTGTCGACCACTCTCTTTAGACATAAAATATTGCGAAGAACAAATCCATTGCCAGCTCTTGGAACCAAACCTTTCTTCCATCATTTGCGCACATAGATCTCGCGACAAAAGAACTGAATTCAGTGCGCAAGAGTGATTATTTTGAGCCAATTCCACACTGAAAAGCAAGCAGCCATGTCGTAAAAAAACGCGCGCCCGCCGAATGAACTCACTACTTGCTTTTCTCTATTTGGCTTCTAAGACGTCAAAACAATAACTCTGTTGACAGGCATTTCGCGGGACCAAAAACTGCCATTACTATTGAGTGCAATCTAATTAACACTTTGGAGGCCACAACCCAACGCCTAATAGGAACACTGTTGTGACAAGAATGCAGGCTCTGGGGCTCCTCATAAGCCAAATTTAATCTGCAACGGATGAAGATAGATAAAGCAAATGTATTGCAAAAAGTCTTGTTATAGTCCAAGGAAGGTTTGCCTGAAAGTTTCAAGAGTTTTCAATGTTTGACAAAAACCCTGTGCTATAGCCTTAGTATCCTGTCAAAATACGGTCATTTTTCGACCATCTCAGGATCGCATGAAACTTTCAGGAAACGTTCCTGGGACTATTACGACGGTTGTTAGATATCGTTTGTAAACTTTTAGCCCACGCCAGGGGCGGACTTAGGGGGGAGGGGGTGGATTGGGTGGCTAGCCATCCCCCTCTGAAGTGGCAAAAAAAGGGAATTTTGGGTATTTTGAAATATAAAAATAATCAATCTGGACATGTGATTAAACCAGTGATAAAAATACACTCTTGATTTTCTCTTACGTGAGTCGGTCAATTCAGAAGTATGGGGAGCACGGAGGCGGAGAGATCGTTTTCTTGTGTTCGGAAGGTTCATACTTTGCTCGGACAACTGTCAGATTTGGCTGTGGCCGTCATGCATGCACACACAGTTTCCATCAACAGAAGGCAGGTTTGCGAGAAATTTATGGCACTGCACCCCAGAAGGATGATGTCACCTTCACTTTTGGCCGATTAACGTAACTAAGGCAGTGTGAGCCAACTACTTCTTTCTTGTTTTAGACCATATTGACTCAAAAGTTTTCTGATACACTAATAACATTGTTTAATCTATAAACGAGTTTATTCTGCCTAAATCCCGTTTTCCCACGCAATTATATAATCTATACTTACTACAAATCTATAATTTATATTGCAGTAAACAAATTGTGCTTTACCATGCGCAAAATAGAGTATATCACGTTTGAAAATTAGACTCTTAACTGTGCTCGAAAATGGTCTCAAAACGCAGGAAATGCCATTTCAGAGACAGAGATTTCAAAATTTCCCGGGGGGGGGGGGGGGGGCATGCCCCCCGACCCCCCTAGCGGCTCACGCCTCCGGCAAGACAAGACAAGATAAGACAACTTTTATTAGAGAACCATGTGACTGACTATACGTAGGTTTTTTTTTCTCTAATAGTATAGGTAGTATTACGTAACATTAGGTATGTGTATGATGATAAATTTGTCGGCTCGCGCCTCCGGCGCTCGAACACCAATACTCGGCCACCCAGCCACCCCCTCTTTCAAAATCCTAGATCCGCCCCTGCACGCGTCGTGAGAAATTACACCAAATTAGAGCAAATCATCGACTAATTAAAACATCACACCTTTCGCGCAAATGAGCCACATTTAAGCTGCTATATCTGGCCAACGGATGAAGATAGATAAAGCAAATGTATTGGAAAAGTCTTATTGTCCGAGGAAGGTTTCCTGAAAGTTTCAAAGGTTTTCAATTTTTCAGAAAAAACCCTGTGCTATAACCTTAGTATTTTGTCAAAATACGGTCATTTTTCGACCATTTCAGAATCGCATGAAACATTCAGGAAACGTTCCTGGAATTATGCCGACGGTTGTCTTATATTTTTTGTAAACTTTTAGCCCACGCGTCGTGAGAAATTACACCAAATTAGAGCAAATCATCGACTAATTAAAACATCTTCGCGCAAAGGAGCCAAATTTTAGCTTCTATATCTCGCCAACAGATGAAGATAGATAAAGCAAATGCATTGCAAAAAGTCTTATTATATTCCAAGGAAGGTTTCCTGAGTTTTAAATTTGTAGCCCGCCCGTCGTGAGAAATTACACTTATATAAGTTACAGATCAGCACAGTTGTGAAACATGCAGAAAGATTCCCTGAAAGTTTCATGCGATTCGAAGGATTGGCCTAGACTATACATCGTTTTTATTCTTTGTGAGTCTGTCTCGTGTCTTTACTACACTTCTCTATCCAAATATCTACATTTCCAGTCATCTACATTTTGTTATAAAGGCAAATTGATGACGAAAACGAGAACATAGCGGACTTTTCGTCTGAGTCTTTACATAAAGGTGAACGCCCGGTAAACTTTCAGAAGCGATATGGTGTTGCGGTTGAACTACTCTGACAGGGTTCTGGGACAACTTTTGGCATACTGTTTTTAACATATGCAACATACACAGTAATTTTCTTCTGTCCCTCTTTGTACCTGAAACATAAAATGTACCCTTAGACGTGGAAGCCTTACTGCAAAGACGACATCCGCAATATCTTAGACTTTAGCCGTTCACTTCCGTTTTGTTTCGGGAGTAGGAATGGTGCGAGTTAGGATATGAGTTTATTTATAGTTCTGACGCACGCGCAAATCGACACGAGTTGGGCAACTGCTCCGTTGGTTTGGTTTTCCGATCGATCGAAGTTCGACAAAGGTTCTGATCAACGCGCTTCTGATGGTATTATAATTGATTGCAGTGATTCCCGCTCTCCAACAGGTGAGAGACTCCATGAAACAGAAAGCAGCGCTTACACACTCTGAGCCCAGGCACAACTCACATGAGGACATCGTCTACACTTGTAGTTTTGGCTGTAGCTTCTTTCACTTCTCCGACTTTTGTTCGGGGACGGCGAAAACGAAGATCATTGTAAGCCCTGACTGTTTGCCGGCCGCCTTCTGCTAAATGAGCTGCCCCGACACGCGAACGAGTACATGCATTTCTTGTGGATACGGGTTTACAACTAAAAATGTATAGCCGTGGGGTAGCCGTCTCGTTCGGAATTCATCACATATATCAGTTTTATAGTGTAGTTTGGATCGAGCTCTAGTAAGTTCAACAGTTGTAGGCAAACTCTTGTTGCGCTCTTCAAACAGTCAGGATCGCGTGATTAGAAAATCCGATATGTTTCCGCGTCTAAGGCATCTCCATAAACCATTTTGCCTGTGCATAAAAAGCAGAGTTGGCTTTCTTTGAGTGTACAGCCGGGCTTCAATATGATCGCCTAATTTACACGTATCGCTGAAATCGCCGTGATCTTTGTGTTTCTGTTTGATCGCCATAATTCATCACAAGGCATTTCTGGTATTATATTACAACTTTTGGCGGATTCAGTTGTGGTTTAATCCCGGGAGGGGGGGGGGGGGGGGGGGGGGGGGGTGCACTCATTATAATTTAGCAGTGAACTTGTTTCACGGCATCAAAACCTTACTAATGCTGCGAGAGAAACTTTTAAGATTGTTAAGATTTCTCTTAGCGGTAAAGGTATATGAAACTACTTTGTCTTGACGTAGCGTGTCATTTTGCTTTCCTCTTTAGATTAAACAAACAACCGACAGACGCCAGATGTGTCAAGTATTTGGCTGTGCGCAGATTCCTTTGAAGCCAGCGGTGCTTCTGGAAGTTGTTACTTTGGTTTGCACATTCATATAGTAAAGGTAAAAAGACCGTTTGATTTCTAATATCATAAATGAAAGGTCGCGCGGAAAAGTGTTGAGAGTTTTTAGTTTCCACTGATCGAGACACTGAACCAAAACCGTCTGTCAATATAAGTGGCAAGACTGTATGATTTTTACTGAAAGCGGATGAGCTAATGACCGCATATTATAATTTATGTTACTGCAATAATATTATGTTGTGGAGCTTACTAATTTCCATCCCATCTACTACAAGTCGATCTTGTTTGTCGGTGTGATTGATATTCATGTTGGCAGGCCCTCAGGCACCGACGCTTGTGTTCCGTTCTTTTACGGTTTCTTTGTAAACATGATGAAGTTTCATAGAGAGCATAGCTATTGTGTGTTTCTTTAGCTTCCTCGTTCTGTATCACTGCATGGTTAGGATATTTCCTGACGATGTTTTGCAGAGGGTTTTTTCGTTGTTTGAATATAATCCACTGCGTACCAACTATCCGGCCTTACTGGTTTTTAGCTGGCGTTCATACAGCTCTGGTAGCTGCGACACAACTTAGACCCTCTTAACTTGCCATGCAAGATTTTTCAATTATAGAGGCCATAAAACTGAGCAGAAATAAAAACCTCTTTTCACTCAAAAATACAAATTTCGTGAGTAATAACTAAACATACCATGGCGTGAACTCCACTCGATACGTGATGGAATTTTCAACACCTCGAACTTTTCCGCTCTCCTGGTAACAAACTGATTTTAGTTTGCACTCGAGAGAGAAAATCAAGTGTTCTCGTTCTAAGAAACCAAACCAAAAAAGCTGTTTTACTGAAAGAACTTAGCCAGTGTTATAATATTTATGAGTTCTGTGTATACTAATGAATATTGTTTTGTAGTGTTTACTCTTTCACTGTTTTATTTATGACTTATTAGGCAATGACGCGAGCATTCCCGTTATTTCACAGTTTCTTTTATGACATTGTGACCACACTTTTTATGTTTGTTTCGACTCTTCGCCCTGTATTAGTGGCTTGGATTTGTCACTGACGATGATTTTCCAGGCGTTTTCTCGTAACTTATAGCACCTTATGCTTTAACTTGGAGCAACTAAACTTGTCAGAACTTTTTCGATTTCCATTCATACACTGAAACTAACCAGACTGATATTCGGAAGTTATGAATGAAGTTCGCGCGTGACCTCAAATTCCGCGTTTAAAGGATTGAAGGCTTTAGACGTGAAATGTTTGCTTCAAGGTAGAACATAGGCAATCAACAGCGTCCCAAACCATGAAAGTTAAACTTTATATGGTTTTGTTTTATCTTTCGCTTTTGTGTTCTGTCATCAGTGTAAAAACACGGACATGCCTGTGCAGTTTTGAGTTTGAGTTTGAGTTTTGAGTAACCGTTATACCTATATAGTCGTCAGATGGAGTGTACTAACAGCAACTTGTTCCCTATTTACAGATTCCAAAGGAGTTCTCAGGGAAAAAAAAGGAGACTGTGCTCATTGAGTTCGACAGAAATTGAACGGCGCAAGTGATTGCTACATCCACTGAATGAACACCAAAAGAGTTAAACACGAACTAGAAGTCATTTAGACATCATTTTCTATCATAGACTTCTGCGTTGTTGCAACAAGGGGTGAACACTCAAACACATTGAGCCTACATCCGTGAAGCTGAGGATCAGTCAGCGTGTGGACATTTCTCCGTCCGTCCGTGGCGTACAGTGAACAGTTTTGACAGAAAGAAGATCGCTCTCATATTGCGCGCCAAGAAAAAAACGCCTCCAGTTGGCCATATCTCAAGGTACGCAGTTTAATTTAATGACATAAACTCGTACGCATTTTTAACCAGGCGTTCGATGGCATAATCAGTTTTATATTTCTATTCTCTAGTGTATGACTGACGGGAGACGGTGAAATCGAAGATCGTTGTGAGCTCTGACAGTTTGCTGGCCGCCTTCGAATGAGCTGCCTTGACACGCGAACGAGAACGCGTACATTCATTTCTTGTGGATACGAGTCGACAAACTAAACTAAACTGAACTAAACTAAACTGAAAGCGGTGGGATACCCGTCTTGCCCGTTATTCAGCACGTATATACAATTTAAATCGAGTCCCTATAGTAAATCAACAGTTGCAAGCAAACTCTTGTTGCGCTTTTCTGAACTAAGAGTCAGGATCGCGTGACTACATAATTCAATATATTTTCCATGTCTGAGGCAGCTGCATAAACCTTTTTTTTTTTTCTATGCCCCGCAAGAACAGCAGTTTTGCGATCTTTTCTAGCGTACGCAGCCTAAATTTGATCGCATGTTTTGTACAAAGTATTGCAGCTGGAAATAATACTTGTGATCGTTTCTGTTTGACCGCCAAAATTCATCACAAGGCAATTCTGGGATTTATAATACCCATTTTAATGCTACAACTTTATATGAATGCATGTTTCCGTTCCAACTGCGGTCAGTATAAAACGCAGACTGGGTAAAAAATGCAGACTACAAATATATACAACACTCAGATTTTGGAGGAAAAGCGTAACCACACAAAACGTGTTATAACATTGAAAGCTCTCTCGACTCTACCTAAATTTGAGAACAGTCGACCCTTCACCTCGCCAAATTTCTGTCTGTTAAAGTGCACATAAGCCTTCAGAGGATACATTTTTATACGAAATTAGGAAGTAATCTAAGCAACTTATGCCCAAAAGAAAGCCTTTCCGAAGCGTTCTTATATTTTTTTCACGCGTTTGAAATCGGAAATATAAAATTCAGACCGCGCAATGTAGGAGACTGGGACCTGTGACGTCAGAGGAGTGGCGCGTTTCGGCTCGGCACCTCTTCATAGCTCTTATTTATCAGGTTTGTGTACGTTTTTCTCGCTGTTTACCTGTGTTTTTGGACTCGTACGGCAATGGCGAGCTCTAGAAGCGATGAAGAAAGCGGTATATCTGATATCTGAACTATATTACATTGATTCCGCGTGTATACTGTACGATATCCACTATGAAGTCCAACCCGTGCGCTGACAAGAGCTACTTGCTGACCAAGAATGGCATGAAGCGTAACAGAAAGGAAAGGGAGGGAAAAGAACAAGAACCATAACACTGCAAGATCGCTCGGAAGAACATTTTTGAGCCAGTAGTTGGTAAGCGTAAAATATGTCCGAGTTTTGGATTTGTTTAAGTGGTACATCTGTAATTGCTTCTCTGTGTTTTACTCATATTTTAGGTGTTCCTGTGGGAATTGCAATGTTGATGTGGTACGGCAGCATCGGCATTCACAAGCATTGAGATTCTGCGGATGTCTCACGATAACTCTCGCTCGGGATTTCGACTGAGAGCAGTTGCGTAATTCGTCACGGCAGTTGACCACGGTCAGTTATATTTGACTTCGAGAGAGCGCGGCTCTTCTGAAAACTCCTGGAATGTACAAAAACAGTCATTCTAAACTTCCCTGTACGGGTAGACAATAAAGTATTACACTTTAATTGCGGTTTGTGGCGCCCTTCTTCACCGTTTGGAGGATTTTGCTTTCGCCGCGGTGGATCAACAGGCGACTGTCAACAGTCAGAACGACTCCTTTCGGAGTTTGCCAAAAATTTCCAACTTCTGCGGCCGTCGTCTAACTTCGGCGATGTGGAAACCAAGTTGTTTGAGTAAATATGTGCCACAAATCCGGCACACGGTCGACTATAGCCCTAGAAAAATCTAGCCGAAAAACCATCTTTCGCTCGGTTTCAAACATGAATTGCAGTGTCGCAGTGTTGACCTCATTGACCATAAATCTCCGGCGAACGCGATGGTTTGCTCATTTGATATTCGATACCTACGATAGAAAAGGTAACAAACTTCCCACAGCTGAATATATTTTGGATTAAATATAATTACGTATTACTACCCGTCGACAAATTGTGGGACCCGACGATTACTCGGTCAATCTTTCCCCTTCTTATCAACTTTGTACTACAATACCGAGATTGTCCTTTACCAGGTCCAAGTCGAGATTGTGCAATTCGTTATTGTCAATTCCATGCAATGTCAAAATCATCTGGTTTGAAATAAGCTGAGCAGAACCGGAATTGATCGTCAGCTCCCATTTCACACGTTTGGCCTTGACAAACTAGACCATTTCTCTTTCGCTTCCTCGCTTCACCCCTTTGGTCATTCGGAAACTGAATCATATAAAATGCGAATCCTTGCTTATGATCTGGCTCCCAGGAGCAGCCTCCAACAACACATCTATAAGGCATTTCGGAGTAAAACCGGTGAAAACTCTGTTCGGACGAGTCGAGACGCCACTCCTCTGACGTCACAGCCCAGGCCCTTGATCAATCATCTTACGCGGACAAATCTAAACCGGAAGTCAAAATGGCACTTTTTCGCATGTTTACCGGGCGAAAAAAAAATATAAGAGCGCTTCGGAAGGGCTTTCTTTTGGGCATAAGTTGCTTAAATTACTTCCTAATTTCGTATAAAAATGTATCCTCTGAAGACTTATGTGCACTTTAATTTCTCATTTGTGATAGAGTACAGGGGTATACTTTAGATCTGGAACAGCTAGACACAGTTCTAGAGAAATTGGAAAATCTGTCGCTTCGGTATGAGATACAGCCACTTGTCAAACCTTATTCGCTGACCATGTCGATAAGAGCATTACATGTGAGTATGACAGTTACATTTTGCTGTCGGAGTATTTATTCACACAATTAGTATCTCTTTTCTTTTTTTTTTTTTAATTATTTTTAATCGAGATGCAGTTATGCAGTTACCTTTTTTCTGATATAACGTTTTCCCCTTGCAATGCACAGTATAGACTTTCCTGATATGCGTGAAGTGAAAAAAAAAAAAAGAAAACTTTTTGAGAGTTTGTGCTTACGACTGGCAAACCGCGCTTGTTGATCGAATCAGAAGTTCAAGATCTGCCTTGTTTACTAACTTAGTTTGGCTAAAATAGATTTAGCCGAGGTCACCAAAGCCGTCATTTGACAATAATTCATTATTGAGTTTCTCAAAAATTACATCCCGACACTACAAAAGCAGTTAAAGTGTCAGTAATCTATTTCATAAACTGATGATAATATCTTGTTATATTCATGACTGTTTAGACCCCTCAGGTAAGGATGCGAACATTTCCGTTCTTTCAGTTTCTTTTGTGAAATTGTGACCGCACTTTTTATGTTTGTTTTGCCTTTTCATCATGTATTAGTGCTAGTGTTTGTCACTGACAATATTTTTCAGGACGTTTTCTCGTAATTGTTAGCAACTCATGCATTAACTTGGAGTTACTAAACTTGTCAGAATTGTAGATTTCCATCCATACACTGACACTAACCAGAATAATATTCGGAAATTATGAAGTTTGCACGTGTGACCTCGAATTCCGCGTTCAAAGGAGTGAGGGCTTTAGACGTGAAATGCTTGCTTCAAGGAAATAGGCAATCAACAGCGCCCCAAACCATGATAGTTAAATTTTATACGGTGTTTTTTTTTTTTTTTTTTTTTTTCACTTTTGTGTTCTGTCGTAAGTGAAAAACCAAGACATGCCTGTGCGGTTTTGAAACAAATCTTTTTGAAGCTGTGAAGTGCAGCTGTAACCTAATGTTCATATTATGTGTATATTGCGTGCTAACTTTAAAATTGCACGAGTAACCGTTTAATACCTATAGTCGTCAGATGAAGTGTATTTTACTATTTAGTTATTTTTTTTCGGCTCCCCACTGTGCTTCTGGAGTTGTTATAGTTTGCTGCTGAAGGTAGGACAATATTTATGACATTGATGAGCCGTGGATTATTAAATTATAGAAGTTTTGTTTGCCCTCGAGACAGGAAAGGTGATGTATTTTCAACATGATTATGAATTAGAGACATAATTTTCCAATGCCTGATCGTGCAAGCAACAGTCGATGTTGCGCAGTGCAACGGATTTCACATCACGCGCTCGCCACATGACACGTGGCATACAGGGGGCTAATCTGTGGTTACACTGAGCTGTTTTCCCACGTTAAAAGGCCGTTTTCGCGCGTTGAAATGGTCGCGACGGTGTAACCGCATTTTCCCGAGCAAAATTTCACGCGTTGAATATCCATGTATACATCACAAAGAACAAAAGAAAAGCCCATGACATGTACCGAGATGAAAAGCAAGGTTTTTCAGAGCCCCAAGATGACTAGACCCATCAGAGAGTTGCGGTTTTATCGGATGATCTCAAACATGCCAAAATTAGCATTTTTAACAACTGCTGGAACCAATTCTTTGGCCTTGGAAGCATCCAAACAGTTCTTGGAGCTCGAGCTGCAACACGCCCGGTGACTTCGCGAAAGTAGCGAATAACAATTTCAGACAAGCGGATGAACGGACAAACTTGATGAAGGCCTACTTATGCGACCGCCGACAACGAGTAAAGGTTCAAGGAGAGTATTCCGACTGGAGTTTAGTAACTGCTAGAGTTCCTCAGGGATCCCTACTAGGCCCACTGTTGTTTAACTTTTTCATTAACGACCTTAATTACTTCGTCTCCAACGTCTCTCTCAGACTTTATGCTGATGACACTACCGGATACGCATCAGATGTGTCCCCTGTAGTTCTTGAATTCCTGATTAACGACAACCTGCAATCTCTATCTCCCTGGTTTGAACACAACTTTTACAAATCAACGAAACGAAAAATTAGGCTATCGTTATTGGTCCGTCCAAGTACAGATTCGACTTCCTTTTGAAAGATTTCCACATCGAACTAACAGACACTCTAAAAATCTTGAGAGTAACTGTGGATACCAAATTAACATTCAAGGAGCACATCACAGAGCAGCTCAAGAAGGCATACGCAAAGTCTGCTGCACTCCGCAGAATCCGTCGTTTTGTACCGTTAAAGACTATGGGACTATACAAGGCATTTTTTTATCCTTCCTCACCTCGAGTATTGTGGTCCTCTACTCATTGGACTCGGGAAAACTTAAGCAAAAAGGCTGAAGGACGCTAATTCTTACATTCTAAGGTTACTATTTGGCACTGCAAAGTCTGAACCCTACGATCATTTACTAGCTATGGTTAACATTAGATCTCTCGCACAACGCAGATATCACCAGTCTTTAGTTTTACTTTATAAATGTATCAAAGAACAAGGACCTCAATACATTAGTGACTTTTTCAAATCCAAAACAACACGTTACAACTTAAGGGGTACAGGATCAAAATTAGCTCAGCCACGTTTCAACTTAGAATGGAAACACAAGTCTTTTACTTATTTAACTAGTAGACTTTGGAATAATTTACCAGCAGCTGCGAGGGAATCCCCGAACGTCAAGTCTTTCCGGAGCGCTTCGATCAATGTTGACCTTGAAGCAGGGGTTACATGTAACTGTATTATATGCGGCTAAAGGTTGTCTGCCGACATAAGCCGTCTAGGTTTTTCCTTCAATACTTCTTAACACTATTTGACGGTTTACATTTACTTGGTAAAGTTTTTATAATGTGTTATATTTTTAAAAATAATATATACAGCTAAGTAGGTTGTCTGAACTTAAATTATTATTAAAACATAGATATTAAATATTGTCTAATTTATTTTAAGTGAGAGGTAGGGTTCGGGCAAGTATAAGTTTTAGATTTTATTTTCAGTTCACGTTCACGTTTGAACGAGTTTCATTGAAGCTCCTAAGTGTAACGTGGGTAAATAAAGTATTGTATTGTATTGTATTGTATTGTATTGTATTGTATTGTATTGTATTGTACTGTACTGTACTGTACTGGCGACGTCTCATTCTCATTCTCCTCCTCCTCAGTAAAAGTACTTGGCTAATCAACACATTGAACTTAACTGCGAATCAATTCCAACTGTGATCATCCCCCCTGGGCAACCCTCCGGGCATTTGAATTTTTTGGAAATCTTTGGTCAAATGCCCCGCTGGTCGGGCTCTAAAGCGTCGAATTTCCCATTCTCCAAACGAGGGATTTTTCAATATTTCAAAATAAAACGTGACAGAAGTATTGATCGCGACAGAAGGCCGCCACGTCTATATTTCAAATTCTAAGTGGCCAATATCTAAAGCCAATAAATACGCTATAACAAAAAAAAGACAAAGTATTCTTCGACACTTTTATATAGCTCTGCCAAACTGAATGGCCGTTGAACTTTTTTAGGAGTAGTGGTAAATTGCCAGTTTTGGCGCAAAAAGGAAAAAAAAGGAAAGTCCCTAAAAAAGGGAAAGTCCCTAAAAAGGGAAAGTCCCTAAAAAGGGAAATTCCCTAAAATTGATTAAAGATAAATTGAATTTTAGCCTGCCCAAAGTTGTCATAGATCCCATAAATTCTCTTCCCGGATCAACGATTAAAGTTTTTGGCCATTTTAACTTTCTTGAGTAAATTTTCTTGAAAGCGTTTGACACTTCATCACTTGACTTACTTGTCAAAGCTTCTGCATCGACATATCTTGAAGCAATATCAATAACGACTAAAGCATACTTGTAAGTTTTTCTTCCAACTTTGTCGTGTGGAAGGAGTAAAAGATCAGCTTGATGAATTTCGTTTGGTTCTGAAATAATCCAATGCGGTCTTGGGACATAATTCGGTGGTGGAAGATATGTTTGCCAAAGCGCCTGTTTTGATAGCCATTCCTTTGCTTCTTCATTAGTAACTCCAGCTTCTTAAGAAAGTTTTTTAATTGCGGATAAACCCTTCCAATATCCTTTTGACGAGTAAAAAATCTTTTCCATCTTTTTCATTTAAAGATTTGTTTTGATGTTTTTAAAATAATATATCGGTTGCAGAAATACTTAACCCAAAAAGAAGACCAAAATTGTCGAAGGCAATGAAGGCAGAGAGAACAGTTCATAGGACGACTTTCACACCATCATTTGCTAAGCCTGGGGAAACGATTCATGTTGATGTACCAAGATTAAATGAAAATATGGTGTTTGTTCCAAGGAGCATGTTTTTGCGGTTCAAATTAAAGGTAGAAAAGGGGGAAGCTGATAATCATCTTGTTCAAAATGTATCAAGAAATTTAGTAAATAACATGAAGATTACATTTGGAGGAAAAACTATTTCTGATACAGATAGATATGACATTTTTCATGGGTATCATGACATGTTGAAGTGTGAGGAAGATGTAAAAAGAGGGGTAATGAGTGAGGACAAAAGGAAAGCTATGGCGAAAGGATCTGGTGAATCTAAGATAATAAAACAAACAAGCACTACTTATGAAAAAAGGTATCATATTCCTTTATCTCACCCGGTGTTAGACAATCATGGAGCTTTTTATCAAAGAGGACTGAAGTCAAACCCGAAATTTGAGATAAAGCTATCTCCAAAGTCTGCGATAGTTGTAACTTCAGACAATACCAAAGGACATGGTTATGAGTTGACAGACATAGAATTAGAATATTCAACCATTGAAGGTGAAAATTTAGCTTTAATCGCTAGTAACGTCTATCAAAGCGGGAGAACTTTCTACTTTGAGGACGTTCATCACTTCTTGACACTTCCATCGATTAACATTAGTTCTAGATCTGTTATTAATCTTCATGTAAATACACCAAGAAGTTGCATGAAAGGAATCATGCTGTTCTTTTTGAAGACTTTTGCTTCTGGCGAAAGGGACGCTGAGGAGTTTATTAGTCCTCTTGTTAATTCTGTCAAAGTATCTATCAATGGCGTTCCACACAAGTTATTTTCAGACGGAATTTTACGAGAGGATGTTTGGCCAATGATTTTGAAAAGGTTTGATTACGTTGAAGATCACTTCAAGGAAATCGACTTTCATAATGACAAGTTCGCATTGTGGGTTGATTTGAGATCCACACCAGATAATAATCTTCATGGAGACAGAATCGTAGTAGGAAGGTCTCAGGATGGTGTGAGATTAGTCGTTGACGTGGCTGTAGTTGCTTCTACGACCGTCAATTGTCACGTGTTTGTTGTTTCCGATGCAGCAGTTTCGTTAGTGATGGAGTTGTGAAAGATGTAAGAATTCAGCCATGTTCATAAGATTTAAAAATATATGATTAGGATTTTAAAGATGGAATCTTTAAAATCTAAAGTACCGTTTCATTGCTTGATCACTGGTCCGACTAATTGTGGAAAAACACAATACTTGGTCAATCTTTTGAGGGGACCATTTAGACATGTTTTCGACTTTATTGTTTTGATTTGTCCAACTTTTGGCGCTAACAAAACTTATGAAGGGTTCGCTAATCTTGACAAGTGTTTTTTCGTCATGATGCCAAATGTAGATGAATCCGAAGGTGTCGAAGAATGTCTGGAGATTTGTTACGATTTGGTTCACGACAACAAAATTGATGATTTCCAAAGACAAACCAAAGTTCTCATAATTCTTGATGATTGTGCAGTGAGTGCAGATGTGAAGAAACGAACCATTAAACTCATCGATCTCGCGTTTAGTGGACGACATATTGGGATTTCTGTTTGGTTTCTAACTCAACAATTGACTATGCATTGCAAAACCATTCAGAGAAAATATTGGTTGTATCATTGCATTTCATAATCCAGAATCTGATGGAACAGATTTACTTTTCAAAACGTTTGGCTCAGGAATTGATCATAATGAAAAGACAACTATTTGTGAAATACTAAAACATGAAAAACACTCAAGGATTTGTTTTTCTCTTAGTCATCCATATTCATATCATATTGAAATTCCAAAAACAACTTAAGATTTTGTTTTGACAAATAAAGATGGAAACTGTAAACGATTACGTTAATCTTGAAGAGAACGAAACAAAAGAAGAACAAAAACCTAAAGCAAGAAGAAAACCAAGACCAAGTAAAAATAAAGAATCACAAAAGGAACCTGAAATAGATCAAGATGAAATATTGAGAAAAAAAGATATTCTTGCGTCAGTTGCCATGTTGGATGGTTTAGAAAAATATGTTGGAGAAAACATAAGTGCAGTTGATAATAGAAAGATGAAGGATTCTGATTTAGAATGTTTATTCAAAGTTTATGAAGAAAAATCTGGACAAGAATTAATGAAAGATGGAATGGGAATAGCCGTTGAAGGAGTTGTTAAAGGACTTTCGTATTTCCTTACTTTTGATGACGAAGAGTCTTTGAAGAAAGATTTGTTGGATAATAAACAAATTAGGAAGAAGAATTAGGAGGTATGCATCAAAAGTTTCTGAGGGATATGGAGACGTCGTAATTTTTTGAAAGTTGCTTGTGATATTGCAAAACATGTTGTATTTACAAAAGATGAATCAACAACAAATGTTGAAAATGTTAAAGATGAGTAAAAATAAAGTGTAATTCTTTTTGTTAGCATTTTTCAACAAACTGCTAACATGATTTAAGAATTTGCTAACGATTACATAAATAATGTCAGAATCAACAAATAATTCAGAAAATACAGATCAAATAACAAGTGTCCCAACCGATTTCGAAAAGAAGCCTGATAAGAAAAAAGATCCTAAGAAAGTCGCCGCTGGTAAAGCCCTGGCAAAAAAGAACAAGGAAGCAAGAGAGGCGTTAAAAAAGAGTCAGGATAAGGATAAAGAAAGTGTTAACCCTTTGAGATTTTTAGACGTTACTAATGGATTACAAATGAGAACCGGTTTGATAGGCTCTTGTTTCGTGATATATCATAGTTACAGATTTTTTTACCCACCAAAGGATGAATCAACCACCGTAGATGCTAAACATGAAATGGTTGAGAAAAGACAGATGATTCAAGTAGAAGAATCAACCCCAGTAGAGAAACCAAAACAAAAGAATCAAACAAATATTGATATGGAATGATTTAAAGATTAGTATTTCGTCTTTCAAAATGAGTAGTGACGGTAAACTTGTGAGTAATGCAAAAGAGGCAGTCGCTCTGGTTGCGATTTCTGCTGGAATTGGGGCATTAACTTCAGATCCTTCTTCGAGTTTGATGAATGCGGTTGAGTGGACAGGAATGATGATTGGGGCCATTTACGCGAGAGATTATCTCGTTGATCAAAAAAATATTCCGACTTAAGAAAATAAAAATAATTAACAAAATGAAGATCATAGGCGTAACAGTATATGGGTTTTTGCTTGGAAAAAGTCTTATTAATTTATTATAGACAAACCAGATACCAATAAAGGATTTGAATTGGGTTTTAATGGAGAATATTCATACTTATAACATATCAGGCATTGCGATGACATTTTTTGGTTTCACCGCTGGATTATTGATATAAAGAGTTAAAGTTACCATTCTAAAAAGAATGGCAGCATTTTCAACCGTAGCTATTGGTGTCATATTAAACGCAGGTACGTTTATTGGAGGCAGTTATTTGGCAAAGTTTTTGTTTGGAAAAGATCAAGACGAAGAAAGAAAGAGACACGATTTGGCGATTGAGAAATACAAAAAAGATTACAACGATTGGAAAGAAAAGATGGGGAAAATAGAACTTTGGAGAGAACAACAAGAAAAAGACCAAGAAAACGCGTCATATATTTCAATTTTAGAAGCACAGATGAAGCATTGAAGGCTTATGCTGAAACTCATCCGGATGAATCAGTTGGAAATTTAAGAAAACCTAATTTCAATGATTATTATTCTCCAAGCAAAGACCAAAAGAATGGAGAGATGATATTCACAGGATTAACTGTAGCTGGTTTGGCTTCGTGTGACTAGGATGATACGAAAATGGCAGAAATAGATCCAGATAAGAATCCTTTTGATCCTAGTACACATGACGGAGATGAGGATGGTGAAGAAATTCCAATGACAGGCAGAGGAACGGAAACTCCTCTAAGTCATCATGATCACCACGACACACAAGAGACATCCTTTGGCGGCGGCGATTCAGAAATAGAGCCATTGTTACCTGATACCCCAGGAAATAATCAAGAGTCTGAGGATTTCTTTAAAAAGTATGGCCTAATGCTAATTTAAGTAAGTTACATCATGATCAAGATCTAATTAAGGGTCATTGGGTCTCGTTAACCTCGAAAAATTCTGCAAAATTCTTTATAGACGAAGATGGAAATTTATCACCTGAAAAACGAGGAAATAAACATCCTGGAAGACTACTCATTGCGTTAGGGAAGACTGCAAGAGATATCATGGATGATAACGATCAAAAAATAGAATGGAACAAGAAAAAGGAAAAAGAACTAAGAGAGGAAAAAGAAAAGAACGACAAGTTGAACAGAGCAATCAAGAAATTGACAGACGATAACGAATCATTGAAAAATCGTGTCTCTAGAAGAGACAATTCGATTAAGGCTCTTGAGAATGAGTTGAAAAAGTCAACCTCGCCTGAAGAGAGGAAAAAGTTAGAAGAAGAAATAGAGAGGCAAAAGGCAGAGGCGGTTAAGGCAAGGAAAGAAAACGAGGCGGTGATGAAACGAAACAAAGAAAGGATTGAGGAGCTTCAAGCAGAGATAAACGATAACCCAGAAGAATAAAGAATTGAAGAAAAAATAAACGAATTAGAACAAGAAAACGAAAGATTAGGAGGAGAGAATGAACAAATTTTCGAAAGACTATCTCTCAAAGAAAAAGTTAAATATGTCTTCAAAAAATATGGTTTGTCAGTCGTTGGTGTTTTAGCCGCCGTTGGAACTATCATTGGTGTCACAGTGTCTAATCTCAAGGCAGGTTTGTCAAAAGGTCTTGGAGATGGACTTAAAGAGATTACGAAAAAAGTTGGCTGGGATTCTTCCTGGAATGATTGGGGCGATAGTTAGCTTTTCTTTAAGGCTGCTGGAGAAGCTATTGGTTTTCTCTCCAAACATGCTTGGTTACTGATTCTACTAGTCGTAACTTTTGTTGTTGAACAATTTAAGAATAAGAAAAAACAAGACAGGCCCGTGGCCAGTGCGCTTGTGGCGTCATCAGTACAATGAATAGAAACACGCAGGGTCCCAGGAGAGGAACTTTTGTCGAGCGTTTATTTGCAAAGATATTATAGCCGAGTCGCACTTTTTGCACATGGTGGATCCAAGAGCTGCCTTTATTTTTCTTGCCCTATTTTCTTCTAATTTCGGTCAAACATATTCACGAAAAAGTGTTTTATAATAATTGAGAGAAAACAATTATCGAAGGCCCCGTAGGAATATTCTTCGTTTTTCACGCGACCGCAGCATCCTCCAAAATAACATACTGTACCTTTTTGACTCCAGAACTGAAAAGATGCCAATTTTGGATTGTCTATACTTCATTTTGGCGAAGCAGCGGCAATTTTTCTTTTGGAGATTTGATAAAGAGTTTGTAAGCGGCTGCACCAAGGTTGTCCACCAACTGGAGGCCAATAACTCGAAACACAAAATGAAGCTGATCTGCGTCTCAGCTTGATGTTATGTTTCTTCACATCTTTCGCAGTGCCAATTTTAAAATGTTTCGTAAAGGAAAATTTTATAATTCAAAAACAAGCAACCGTTTTTGTTCGGCCACGAGCGTGTCACACGGCTTTGTTGTCACGGTATTCAAACGTCCATAGCTCCCGACTCATGCCGGGTATGATGTTTCATACGGAATAATATTTTCAATGAGTGATTTGCTTTTGCCTTGAGTGATCGTTTTTGCTGGGAGCATTTTGAACTTGCTTTCCGATGCACGTGACAGTACTGGTGTGACGCTTGCTATATAACCTAGCAACCTTGTTGAGTGAATTTTCAAGCTGACATGTTTTGTGGAGGAACTGTGTTGCCATTTTGTAATGGGATTGACTGGGGAATACCCGACATCTTAAGTAGCTGTAAGACAGCTTAATCAGCCTTATCTCATGTTGGAATGCTTTTAGAAGATGATGCCCGGTATCATTTTTGGCTATCTGTAGTGCCAACATCTCATAAAACTGGTGACTGACACCTGTCAACCGACTGCCCAGTGTTGACGCTGCTTCGTCATCTCCATTGGAGTTCTCGTCTTGACACTGCTGGGTTGTAACGAAAACGAAGACCCTGAAAACGAAGACCTATAACCCCGGAAAACGAAGGCCCTAACACCAACAACAAAAAGCTTCTCTCAGTGCCACTCTCTTTAATATTACTTGTTTATGCCTATCTCTGCAGCAGATGTTGGGATGTTTGCATATGTATCATGTACAAGTAGCTGTAATAACAGCTTTTTAGTCTCATCTCGTCTTTGCTAATCTTCCCAGCGTGTGCACCACGTTCAAGTAGCTGTAATTGACAGCTTTTTAGACTTATCTCTGCAGCACATTAAAACATGATACTTCGTATGAAAAAGCCATCTCAGAAGTTACGCATCCTACATGTACAAGTCTGATACGCTAATATGTTTAAGACTGCTATGCATTAAGCTTTAATGCAAAATTCTGGGTCGATACGAAATATTAAATCTCTATTGGATGCTGCAGACGTTAGAACACCGTGACAACAAAGGCGTGCATCACGCGTGTGGAGCGAACATTAGGCTCGGATAGTCGGATATTAACCTTGAGCTTTCGACGACTTCGAGGTATTCAGTGACAAATATTGTCGATGTAATCGCCTGCCTGTCTTCCCTGTTTTTGTTAAAGCAGCGTGAGTGAAAGCTAAGTAGCTGATGATTCGGGATTCCCCATTCTATGATATTATCCTCGTGACATTTCAGTGACAGATCTTGTATCTTAATCTCGCGTGATATTTGCCTCAAACGTATTATTAATTTATCATTCTCAGAAAATAAAAAAAAACCTTTACTTCACGCAAAACGAAGTTAAACGCCGACTGTTCGTATATGCCGCGCGTTTTTACACGAAGCCCCCGAGTTTCCGACAAAGGGAGACGCTCTGCCCGCAGGAAAAAGTTCAAGTTTTATCAAGTTCCGACACGTCTTGTACTTATTTGATGTTCTTTCACACAAATATTGCTCAGAACACAGATACATTGGTTGAAGCGGTATCTATAATCGAGCATTTGCAAAAACACCATACTTTACGGGGGCCCCACTGGTAACACATCAAGCATTTGTGTACGGCTATTTTCAAATCTTCCGACGCTTAAATACAATGTAAGACAAAATCGTTCTAAAAGTATGGCTTCCGAGCATCCACAGAGCCAACCGATGTTCATTTCGGATGGGATACAGGCTGACTTTAACACAATTCAATTTCAGCCTCTTGCTTCAATCGCTGACATCTCAAGTCGCTCGCGAGGAAAGCCAATTTCATAACGTCAACGCAAATCACGTGATAATGCAAACCAGTCACCGTGTGCTGATTCTCGACCAAGAAGAAAGAAAAAACAATCTCCATTTTAAAGCTTGTGTAGCCACAAGCAATAATTGTAAAGATGCATCAGACAAATTTTTTGTTAAAGTTATCTGAAGGTAGGAAGAATAATAGTGGCCGAGTGATAAGCGCAACAACAAAAGTAAAACTCGCAAAACAAATCCAAGGGGCAAAATTCCTTGAGGTCATTTCCTGTCCCTACACAACTTCTCCTTTAATCATCCGTTGCAATCTAATAAACAAAAGTTCGTTCTTTTCAAACATAAGTGAAGGAAATAACGTGTTAGAGAAGGTTAATGAGACGGACGCATTCTTGATCGTAGAGTATGACATAACCTCTATTAAAATACCTAAAAGCGGTACAAACTTAATAGACTACTTCATCATTGAGGTCGAGCCATTTAGAGATGGAGCAACATTTACATACGGTTCATTAGCAGAGTCATTCATTCAAGTGATCATTCATCATACTGGCAATTAATTTAAGAGAATGTAAAGTGAACGATAACGAAAATGAGTGAAGTTATTCAAAAAGGAAATATATACCCTACTATTCTAACTGATCCTAACGCTCACAGGTTAAATGTTTGCTCAAGAATTCTTGAAACTATGAAGAACAACTTGGAAAATGATATCAAGGAGAGAAACAAACAATTGAAAAAACATTCTAGGTTGAGAGGTGTAAACGTATTTTCCTCAGCAGGCGCTTCAGTTTTATCAGTATCTGGAGCTGGCGTTTTAGGGACTGGTTTTGGCGTTATCGTTGGTGTTCCTCTTATCGGAGTCGGCGCACTCCACAAAATTAACGACTTTTGAAAAACTAATATCACTTGGTCAATCAAAAGTTAGCAGCATTAATGAAATGGTCAATAAGGCACTTTCAGATGAAAAAGTTTCTGAGGAAGAGTTTAGAAAAATGATCGACGAACGAAGTAATTACGAATCACAAAGAAACGAAATTCTTAGGGTTTCAAAAAAGGGAGGAATACTAAAAAGATTGCAAAGCGTGAGAGACTTGACAGGAGAACTTTTGAAAATTCTTCGGCAATCGAAAACTTCTTGAATGATTTGAATATCGACAAAAGAACTTTTGAAAATTTATTGGATAAATTAGATATTGACATAAACATTGGCATTAGAACTCGAGACATGACTTTGGAACCAAGTGCTCCTCCAGGATATGAAAATATTATTTAAAAGTTTCTTGTTTCGTATTAAAAAATACGAAACATGAGCAAGAAAGCAATACTCAGCGAAAGAGATAAACTAAGAGCAGTACGTTTCGCTCAAAACTTCGGTTCAGATCTAGCTGGCGGACTAACGGTAGATGAATCTACCATTTTTCATAAAATGTTTCCAAAAGTAAACATGCAAGAGTGGCTCAAGAAAAAGAAAAAGGCTTATGATATGTTCAAGAAACATTTCCCTGACCCAAGAGATGAAAAATTTCATGAATACGACGCAGATTACATCATGGAAAGATACTGCTAATGGACCAGGAGCCACAAGAGACATCTGGAGCGATGGAAACTTTTTAGTGAATCCAGAAACATTTTCAGAAGACTTGAGAGAAGATTTAGGAAAAAGAGTTTTACTTCCATTCACATTATTATTGACGGCAGAAACTTATAGTTTGCATCCTACTCCTTTCAATCATTCCACAAAACCAGTGCCTACAGATTTGAACATTTACGTCACGCCTGATAAATTCTTCGTTGCAAAGATGAAAAATGTTTTCACGAACGAAACACTCACTTTTACGACTTCTAAACAGGCTAAAAAGTGGTTAGCAGGACCTGACATAGAATTTTGGTCGCAACAACTAAGCTTCGCAGTTTGGTGCGCCACTTGTGGATGTGGTGTTGGTCTTGATGAAAATTAATCAAAAGTAGTTCAAAGTTTGATTGAGTTTCAATCAGTGGCAATTTCCGGCAATTCTACTTTTTTGTTGAAACTCGAATTTGGAATCACGAAAATAAAGGAAAAACCAATTCTTAGCGCTCTTCTTTCTCGGGAAAGTTGAATACCCCAATTATTTTCTACTTCGTTGTATTCGGTCTGCAACGTAAATATTCTCGACCTTTCTGAATAAAAATCTCGATCTTTTCTGAGATTTGTTCCGGCCAGTAGTTTGGGGAAATGTCAGACATTTTCTCACGTTTGTCTGTCGGTTCGTGTCTCGGAACAAGCCTTTCTCGTGCTGTTCCCACGTGACTTTACAAAAAAACAACTTCGGGCCACTTGCTCGCCGGGTTTTGGCGCGACGACACGTGCACGGCAAGATGTTTTTTGTAAAAGTTAAACGAAAGGGCAAACTGGTGAAGGTAAAAATATCAGACTTAACAGTTAAAAGCATTTCAATGATCTTTAAGTATCACCGCTCCCTCGATTTCATCTTCCAGGTAAACTCCTTTCATCGCATTCAACTTAAAAAAGATCATTGAAATGGTTTTAACTCAGTGTTAAGTCTGATATTTTTACCTTAACCAGTTTGCCCTTTCGTTTAACTTTTACAAAAGACATCTCGCCGTGCACGTGTCGTCGCGCCAAATCCCGGCGAGCAAGTGGCCCGAAGTTGTTTTATACGAAAAGTCACGTGGGAACCGCATGAGAAAGGCTCGTTCCGAGACACGAACCGACAGACAAACGTGAGAAAATGTCTGACAGTTCCCCAAACCTGCTGGCCGGAACAAATCTTAGAAAAGATCGAGATTTTTATTCAGAAAAGGTCGAGAATATTTACGTTGCAGACCGTATACAACGAAGTAGAAAGTAATTGGGGTATTTTAACTTTCCCAAGAAAGAAGAGCGCTAAGAATTGGTTTTTCCTTTATTTTCGTGATTCCAAATTCAAGTTTCAACAAAAGAGTAGAATTGCCGGAAATTGCCACTGATTAGTTTCATGTGCATTTCACAATACGAAGAATTCTTTATGAGTTAGGTATCGCTTTGCCTAATACAAATGCTTTTGACGCGTTGAATAACCCTGTTGACAAAGGAAAATATTAAGCTTTGTGTAATGAGTTTGGATTGAACAACCCTGACCTTTGATGGACACGTGGAACAAATGGCGGATTAGGCGATGTTTACGCTTATGATCACACTCACGGTCATTACTCTAACACAAGAACATGTCCTTGGTTTTCAAATAAAGATGCAAAGTGGCCTAATGGAGGATTACACTTTCCAGATGAGAGTGGTTCATCGAATAAAGTAATTCAACACATTCAAAATGATCTTTATCATGGTAAACAACACGAATGGTTCGCTTTGAGAAAAGATAAAGGGATCACAAAAGCGGGACTTGGAAGACTTAATAGAAGTATTGAAGCTTTCGTATATTGTGTTTTGGGAGCGCAAGTGAATGTTAGAAATCCGATCGTAGGAGATAGAGGCGGCGTTCAAGAAGCTCAACAAGAAATGTTAATTTTGTTTGAAAGCGCCGTGATCGAAGAAGATATTTCAAAAAGTATTTCAAGATATCAACTGGCTGTTCAAAACGCAAAAGTAAAATTAGACTTTGCCATAACGCCAGGAACTTGGTTACTTCCTTCTGAATTGGTTATTAAAGGCCATGTAAACCCATCAATACTATTTCGAATCTTACGTAGAACAACTCGTTGGACACGAAGGTGGCGATGATTTACTCGAATTCGAATGGTAAAGCAGTAAAAATACACGATTTTGACTTGTCATTGCTCACTTCCGGTAAAATCCGAAGACTTTGCATGTGACGTCACAAGTTGAACCCAAAGCCACGCATCAGTGAAACAAACATGGGACAGATGGGATCTGGCGGGCGAGATAGCGATTCTTCTCCAGAATTTAGTTGCTATAAGAGCGATTCCAACTACGAACCTGCACGACAACAAGAAGATGAAGGGAAAGAGAGCCATGCACAACACATACATACACACACAAAGACGATACAGAGCGGACACAGAGATAGCAGTTCAAGTGGACGTCAAGGCAAACGGATGTTTGCAAACATCTTATTGTATGATTTAGGACGCAACACGGGGTGGTAATTTATGATTCGCTCATATTTTTCTGAGTCCTGCTTGGTGACAAACGGAAAACAATCTGTTATCATTTTAACCCGAGGTGAAACTGTACGCACGCTGGCGTTAATTTTCGATGGAATTTTAAATATTCATTTACGGCTTTCCAATCCAGCCATCAATTTTTGAATCTTTCCGAAAATATAACCAAAGGAAGATCAATTCTAATCAAACGTTTCTACGCTAGCCGAAAAGGGTTTGCCTTCAATTGAGAGCCGTATTGACAAATGTGCCTCGATCGAGCTGTTCAATAAATATGTACTTCGCCTGACCTTTTTCTTCTCGAAAAGCAAGCAGCCTTTTGTCTTATAGCAAAAAAAAAAGGATGCCTCAACAACAAGCAAAATACCAGACTGCAAACAGTCCCCATCTTTCCTTCCAAGACTGTGAAAGCGAGCGCCAAGCTACCGAGCGCGAGAGTAAGGAAGATTCCCTCACACGCATTTCTTGTGCCGATGGCATATATTTCCTGTCTTAGCAAATAAACCACCACAAGAACCACTAAAAAACTAAAATCGCTAGGTCAAAACAAAATAGTGTTGATACACGGCGAAGCTCAGGTCAAGTTTGTAGTCATTTTTACAGTGGACAACTTTATCCGTGGCGGTTGTTTACTTTGGGCGCCTCAACTCTGTTTTTCCTTCCCTGAAAAAGTATCCAGTACCTTCTCCCTTCGATGACAGAGCTTTGTATCTGCAGAGTTTTATGTGGCTTTCAAATGGCACTGCACTAAACACACTATGATTTCGCTATTTCCGGTTTTTGGGGGTTCAACTTATGATGTCAGGGATCGAAATCAGCGTTTCACCGGAAGCTCAAATATTTAACTTTTTAATGCCTTTTTGCTCGCGAGGGCCTGGGGCCCAAGCGAGCTTAAAAACGCAAATGTATATTTATTTATTTTTTCCTTTTTGTGGGTCGAGAATCAGCACACGGTGATTGGTTCATATTATCACGTGCTGGGCGATGACGTAATTGACTTCGCCAAACAACTCGAGATGTGGCCAGTGAATTGCTCGTTACTTGTGTATAAAAGTTAACTGCATCCCATCCAAACTCAACACCATTTGGCTCTGTGGAATATGCACGGATAAACTGGATTTTCGGGAACGATTTTGGCTCGCGCTCACCGCGGAAGCTTTGAGAATAGCCGTAAACAAATATTTGATGGATACCGCTGTCGCCGATAAATATTTAGTCCCGACGAAACTTTCTGTGGCAACACAAAATACTTTTGGGAAGATAACAGGGCGAAAACAGAAACCAAAGCTACGGTGAGCTTTAGCCGTAAAACAATGACCCTTTATACTTTACTCTGTACATGACATCTGTTGCCTCATAAAATTCTTCTGCGTATCGTACATTGCCTGTTGAAGTACTTTCATTCGATCATGTAGCCTTTGTTTCGCAATGGTCATTGAATACCAGAAATGAAAAATACACCGAAATAGTTCTGAGCATTGAGTTTGCAGTCACAAATGGATTGAACACACTGTGCACAAAACCGCAATAATATTGTAAGCATCTCTCGTGTTACATTCCTCGCTTTCAATTTTATATTTGTTACAGGGCACGAATACTCGAAAGCCTGATAGAAGAAACGTATTGAGTTAATAAAAGAAAACACATAAGTAGTGAAGCGAAGGATGGATTAATCGTGGCCTCTGATTAGAAATAAGAGTCGAGGTCAAACTGTCAAAAATCGATTGTGCATAAAAAGATATGTAACGCATTCTCAAAATTCAGGGTCGCTCTCCTTTAAGAAGCAAGTGTATGAGTGTTGTAATAATAATTTTTTAGTTTAATCAAGGTGTCAAAAGAGCAAGGTGTCAAAAGCCAAGTTCTCTATACTGTGTGATATTTTTATGGTGAGAAACTGGAAGTCTCTCTTGGGAGTTCCGCTCTTGTCCCCTACTTTCCATTTTATATTCTGGTCTCGACCCAACTCACTATTTCGCCTCCAAATTTACGTTTTGGGGTCATTTGAGACTTAAACTTCATGGAAATGTTAACAGAAAAAGAAGCGATCAGGTGGTTTACATGTCCTTTAACACAGGAAGAGTCGATGGTTATAATAACAAATTACAAAAAGCTACAGATGGCATGAAGTTTGGAGTAAACGATTCAGTGAATAAAAAAGTTAGTGAGGATACAAGTACGAAAAAAGATTCATCTAGAAGTGTTGCACAAACCAGATCATGTTGTACACGAAAGCGGGAACCAAAGCCAAAAGCAAACGATAAATCCTTACGCAATCGCAAAAGTTCATGAGGACAAATTGTGACCCTCCTGATGAAAAGGGTCATTAAGGTGAAAAACGAAAACGCGTTTATACGATCGTTTAAACGCGTCTAATATTCGTTTAAACGCGTTTAAAATTCGTTTGAACGCTATTAAAATTCGTTCAAACGCGTTTAAAATTCGTTTAAACGCATCTTAAACGAAACCACTTTATTCCGTTTAAAGTGAACTTGACTCCAGACAATAATTGATCTCATTATAGTAATTGTCACATTTCAAGTGCTCATGCATGAGGAGCCGCTTGTGCTGTACGCCTTGCGTGAGAGCTTTCCGTGGGGTAAACGTCAGCCCGCTGAGCATGTTTATGAAAGCCGGATATCAAGGGTTCAGAGTTTAGTTGTTGTCTTTCTTTGGGGCCGTTGCGCTGTTTTGTTTTGTTTTTATTGTTTTTTGTTTTTGTTTGTTTGTTTTTTTTTTTTCAACGAAGGCCATTTAATCGAACAAAAGCTGGAGATACTTGCAACATGACTACACTCACTCAAAGTTCACTCATTGCAACTTATAGTCCCAAGATCATGTTCAATGAAACAATCACTTGCCCCGCATACCAAGCTTGCTTTGAATTAAGTGTAGACGCATATTTAAAGTATGAATCCTTATGCACAACGTTTACTACCAGTAGAGGGAGGCTTTCTAATTTCACACAAGATCTAAGAATGAAAAAAAAAAAAAAAAAAAAAGATGTGATCGAAATTGTATACTTGGCCATCCACACCCAATCAAAGGTATTAAACTTATGCAACATTCGCAGTCCAAGATCTACTTGCTTTATCAGAACATTGCATACCAAGTTTAATTTGAAATAGGTGTCTTCGGGGAGTTACCGGATATCTAATTTAACAAAATTGTCCTGCTCTTCGAGGTGGGCTATTCAGTGACAAAACGTAAAAAAGCTAAGTATGAGAAGCAATTTCGTTTTTCTAAGTGCACTCTTTTTCGCGATCGCTGTAACCTTCAAGCTGACAGATCGCATATCAGCAACAGCCTAATTCCGATTACTCAAGTAAACTGTAGAACCTAAAACATAATTATTAAAGAATAAGGCTCAAACATTGTCTCTGTTTTATTTGTCTTTGTCTCTTTCTTCTCTCTTTCTGGTATCTCCTACGCAATTCTGTCATATGATTCCCCATCTATACAAAGCGCATAGGAGTCAACGTAGCCGAAATGTGGTAAAAACATTGTCGTTCTGCATGTCGTGATCAAACTTCGCATTGATTGATGGCATTTTCCGGCCCGCGGTTCCCCTTGTAGTTCATACCGTTCACTAGCATGTTCTCAATGAGACGTGCGCGAACTTTGGCTCGATCGTATCACCATTTACCTTATCCCAAGCTTTATGGGATCCATGTGCGAGGAGACTTCACATTCTGTTTCAGCCAAGAAAACAATTATAGCGAGCGCAGTGGTATAACTAATACGTTACAATATGTGCAAGTCCCAGTGTATCAAATAAGCTGGGAATGATAGTACCTATGTAGAGAATAATGTTCAAGCAACACGAGCCATACTTGGAAACAAAGGCTAAATCTTCTCACAACCAATGCTATTATCTCAATTTTGTTACTAAACTGACTGTAGTGGCAAACTCAAATCCGGTCCAATACTGACACGCAACAGTTGTTGCTCAGGAATAGCTTGCAGTAAATTTATCGATATTCTTGACGACTACGATTTAAAGGATAGGTAAAAAAATACAGCTAACCTTCAACCAAGTGTACCAAGACCAAGAAAGTATCTTCCAGCCTCCTCGACTCAGCCTTCCTGACTTTTCCACGTATAAACTTGGCAATGCCGCTGAGCATTAGGCCACGAGTGGTTTGTATCATGACAATTGACAGTTCTGAGTCGCCTGGGATGAGCCACGAAATAATTATGACAAAAAAAAGCTAAAGAAACCATTTTACGAACGTGCTTGTCGGCTGGTAGTTCTTTAGCTTCGCGTTTTGCGCAAGGGCAAGTTGCCTAGTCAGTGCACGGCATATCGTGATGTAGTGGCGCCTTCGGAATTCAGTTTACAGACGTCAATTGTACCCTTTGGGAGGGGGGGGGGGGGGGTGGAGAGCGAGGGGGGCACTGTACCGCGGAAATTCCGTCCAGTCTTAACCGATCTAATCTAATAGTGGTTTCGTCTTTGCATCACAGGAAAATGCTGTACTTGTTGCCATGCATGATCGCATGTTTCAGTCAAATATTTAACATGAATTGAAAGAACCCGCCTGTGAAACTTCACTAGCTTCCCCAAGAAACAAAATCTTCGCCCAGCCCCAAGAACTCTGTGACTTGCCTTTTATTGCAGTATGACCATTACTCAGGAAAGGAATTTATTAAATAGATTCATTCTTGTCTGCACGGCGAACAATACCGTGGGTGACGAAAATCGCGTGTTCTCTTTTATATAGCAAGACAGGACCGTGGCCAGTGCGCTTGTGACGTCATTAGTACAATGAATATAGACACGCGGGGTCCCAGGAGAGGAACTTTTGTCGTGCGTTTATATGCAAAAGATATTATAGCCGAGTCAGTTTTTGCACATAACGGATCCAAGAGCTCCCTTTGTTTTTCTTGCCCTCTTTTCTTCTAATTTCGGTCAAACAGATATTCACGAAAAAGTGTATTATAATAATTGAGAGAAAACAATTATCGAAGGCCCCGTAGGAATATTCTTCGTTTGCAACAACCCAGTTTTCATAGCTCCCGACTCATGCCGGGTATGATGTTTCATACGGAATAATATTTTCAATGAGTGATTTGCTTTTTCCTTGAGTGATCGTTTTTGCCGGGAGCATTTTGAACTTGCTTTCCGATGCACGATGCACAGTACTTGTGTGACGCTTGCTATACAACCTGGCAACCTTGTTGAGTGAATGTTCAAGCTGACATGTTTTGTGGAGGAACTGTGTTGTCATTTTGTAATGGGATTGACTGGGGAATACCCGACATCTTAAGTAGCTGTAAGACAGCGTAATAGCCTTATCTCATCTTCCCAGCGTGTGCATCATGTTCAAGTAGCTGTAATTGAAAGCTTTTAGACTTATCTCTGCAGCACATTAAAACATGACACTTCCCATGATGAAATTACTTCGTATGAAAAAGCCATCTCAGACGTTACGCATCCTACATGTACAAGTCTGATCACTAATATGTTCAAGACTGCTATGCACGCTTTAACGCAAAATTCTGGGTCGCACAAAATTAATCTCTATCGGAAGCTGCAGACGTGTGAATACCGTGACAACAAAGGCGTGCATCACGCTTGTGGAGCGAACATTACGGCTCGGATAGCCGGATATCAACCTTGAGCTTTTGAAGACTTCGAGGTATTCAGTGACAAATATTCACGATGTAATCGCCTGCCGGTCTTTCCTGCTTTTGTTAAAGCGGCGTGAGTGAAAGCTAAGTAGCTGATGATTCGGGATTCCCTATTCTATGATATTATGCTCGTGACATTTCATTGACAGATCTTGTATCTTAATCTCGCGTGATATTTGCCTCAAACCTATTAGTAATTCAGTATCCTCAGACAATAAACAAAGAACCTTTACTGCACGCAAAACGAAGTTAAACGCCGACTGTTCGTATACGCCGCGCGTTACACAAAGCCGCAGAGTTTCCGACAAAGGGAGACGCTCTGCCCACAGGGACAAGTTCAAGTTTTATCAAGTTTCGACACGTCTTCTACTACTTATTCGATGTTCTTTCACACAAATATTGCTCAGAACACAGATACATTGGTTGAAGTGGTATCTATAATCGAGCATTTGCAAAACACAACCTGGTAACACATCAAGCATTTGTGTACGGCTATTTTCAAGTCTTCCGACGCTTAAAAACAATGCAAGCCAAAATCGCTCTTAAAGTATGGCTTCCGTGCATCCCAGAAAACCAACCGATGTTCAGTTCGGATGGGATACAGCAGTAAGCAAAGCCTTCAATGGGAATGCAAGTTCCGAACAAATTACCCACGTAACTTTCACTGTGTTGCAGCTCATACTGAGTTATTGTAACTGTTCCAGGTAGATCTGTCAGTAACAAAAAGTAGTCATCCGATGATTGCGAAAGAGTGGAATAGAGATTGTTCCCAGCATTCATAATTTCAACTAAATTCTCCGATAAACAAATAAAATTTGTGTGGTTAAATATAAGAGCTGCTAGAGACATAGTTGCACATTGTCGCCCAGCATTATCTCCAAATATTGCAGCATTACCTTGACTGTACGGTGCAATGATCGTTTTGTTTGGATCAACAACTGAAGGACCGGAATTTTTTTCTAGCGAAGCGAGATCTACCAACGGTCACTTTTTCCTCAGCCATTTCCCAATTTTCAAATAATAACGCCATCTGTTCCACTGATTGTTTGACCTTCATGGCACCGAGCCAAAATGTCGCAACAACAACATAAATGCACAGCAGAGTGAAATTTTGATCCCAAACAAAAGTCAGATTTTCTGACGCTTTACTTGTATCAGCAAGAATAATAAAAAGTAAAAGAATACAAAGTACCTTAAAGTTCACCTTCATACTAAACAGTTCCATATAAAATCCGCTATCAAGCGTCAAGAATCGAAGTTGCTTCGCCGTCTTTACACAGGTTCTCGTCTTTGTATCTCGAGCGCCTTCGTTCAGCTTGTTCCTTCAAGTTCTCAAGGTTATGGATATCAGATTCTTCGTACATTTCTGTACAGTTGTGCATAGTTATGCAGTTCATTGATAATTTCATTGCATTTGCTTTCATGGCTTTCAATATCGCTTTTGAGGCTGAACGGACCGACCCAAGCCAAAACCGCTCAATGAAATTTAGTGTGGGTCTACCGCAGCCGGCGTATCCGTTTGTAAGTAAGATGAGCAGTCCCTAAAATAATCCACAGAGCCAACTAAGGCAAGCAACTTGCTGTCATCAAAATGGCAAAACTGCTCGCCCGCGAAGTCACTTGATCACAACGTCATCACAAATCACATGATAATATGAACCAATCACCGCATGCAGATTTGTAACCCAGAAAAAAAAATCTTTCCATTTTAAAGCTTGTGTCGTCACGAGCAAAAAGCCAATAAAGCAAGCCAATCGGCACATTTCAACGGACTACAACCACGACATACGTAGGAAATTATGTCGAGCGCCGTATACTCGATAATGACAAACCAAGTATTCATTATCAAAGGATGAGAAACTTGTAATCGAACACGTCATAGGCATAATAACAAACTGTAATCCGTACGGTAATCTCATTACCAAAAAAACGAACAAAAAAACGCGTGTAATTTAAACGCGTTTATAAATCGTTTAAACGCGTTTAAAAATCGTTTGAACGCGTTTATAAATCGTTTGAACGCGTTTATAAATCGTTTAAACGCGTTTTATAATCATTTAAACGCGTCTAAATAACTCATAAAAACGCGTTTAAAAGCGTTTTCGTTTTTTCACCTTAATGACCCTTTTCATGAGGAGGGTCACAATTAGCTTCAATCACCGTAGCCGTTGTATGAGTCATTTGGCTGTTCTTTCGTTAATTTCTTTCACTTCTATTAAACAAAGTGGCTGGCGGTGTCAGCCTTTGTCAGCGAATCACGCCTCGATATTGTTATTTTTCTATTTTTTCTTAAATAGAAAATAATCTAGGAGCACCTGACGCGTCAGATCGACATTAATTATGTTAATGCCGCGGGCACCAGACGCTTCAGATCGTTATAGATTTCTATTTCTAAGTCGAAATAGAAATATCTTAATCTTCTTCACTTTCACCTATGTCAGTGTCGCTGGCACCTGACGCGTCAGGTCGACATTAGTTATGTTAATGACGCGTCAGGCTGACATTAATTATGGTAATGGCTTCATCTTTAACGGCAGGTCCAAAGATTATTGAAAAATAGAAATGACTTAGTGTTCCATCCTCTTTAAGAACTTTTCTCAAGCCAAATGTTGTCACATCTTTCTTCTCTAAAATTATTGGCCTGCTCTTTCCATCAGAATCTTCTATGTAAACTTTCATAATCTGAAAATTTTCACCTTTTTTGTTCTTCTTCACCTCAAAATCAGTAAATCTTAAATTCTCAGTTTTCAGATCTTCGATTTTAATTCTTCTCAAGTGTTATGTTTCTAACTTTAAGCCCTTATTCAAATCAATTCTACCAACGAATACCTCGCTTATGCCTCCTAATTAAAAATACAATTTCGTGCCAAAACCAAAACCAAAACCAGAATTTCCGCCACTTGGTTAATTTATGGGATCACTTTGGATTGGTTATTCGACTCGTGAAAGCCCCGAAACATTACTTAATCAACTTACTGTTTACAAAAATTCATAACATCATTCGTCATTAGTTACGCAATCCTTACAATGACTCTTTTTACAATCTCTGCAATTGTGTTTCTGTTTTCCGTGAGAGCAAATACCTTTTCCTCCACAGTCCTTACAATAAAACCTTCTTCTATTGTGTTTACAAAACAACGATCCACCACAATCTCTACAAGATTGTTTATACTTATTATGTTCACATATCTGCGTTCCTTTGCAATCCTTACAAATATATTTGTACTTTCCATGCTCACAATAATATTTTAACCTACCCTTATTAGTAGCCGCAGTCGGTTGGAGAATTGGTGTATTAATCTCTACAGGTTCATCCATAATATTCATTGGCTTTGTTTCTGTTTTCGAATTCATATTTTATAATATTATTTAATCCTTTAAGCTAAAATTCAATTTATCTTTAATCAATCTTAGGGACTTTCCCTTTTTAGGGACTTTCCCTTTTTTAGGGACTTTCCCTTTTTTTCCTTTTTGCGCCAAAACTGGCAATTTACCACTACTTTCGGTGACAGAGAAGGACAAACAAAATCGACAGCAGACCACCTATGGCTCTCAAATCCTCCGGCTCCGTCTTAAAATAGAATTCCCGCCAAAAAAAAACTTATTTTTGTAAGGATGATCAAATATCACCCAAGACAATCAATTTCTCTGTGTGACCGGAAGCATCTCGGGCAACGGAAACACCACGACAATTTCAACGCGTGAAAATATTGCTCGGTAACTCGATAAAACACGCCTAGTGTAACCACAGTTAATATCAGAGAACTACGCCTAAAGATATTTGCGACGACTAGTTCTCATCGAGTTTAGTTGCCGAAAAGGGACTGCGATCATTGACTTCAACTGCAACTTGTTCTATTAACTGTGCACCATTAGACATTCAATGGCCCAAGTGATGGATACAACAACTGTCTGAAAACTTGTTAAACGCGAACGGAATCCATCGAGACATCATTCTCTATCTTAGACTTTGCGCTGCAACAAGGGGTGAACAAACAAAATATTGTGCCTTCATCCGTAAAGCAGAGGATCGATCAGTCAACGTGTGGACATTTCTCCGTCCGTCCGTGGCGTACAGTAAACGGTTTTGAATAAGAAGACCGCTCTCAGACTGCGCCAAGAAAAAACGCCTCCAGTTGGCCATATCTCAAGGTACGCAGTTTAATTTGGCTGCAATGACATTAACTCGTACGCATTTGTAGCTAGGCGTTTAATCATAGTCAGTTTTATATTTTCATTCTCTCGTCTATGGCTAACGGCGGACGGCGAAATCGAAGATCGCTGTGAGCTCTGACTCTTTGCCGGCTGCCTTGGAGCTGCTCGGACACGCAAACGAGAACGCGTATACGCATTTCTTGTGAATACGAGTCGAAAAACTAAACTAAACTAAATTGATAGCGGTGGGATGACCCCCTCGCTCGCTATTCGTCATCTACATACAGTTTGGATCGAGTACTATAATAGCCATTTTAATGCTACACAGCTCAATAATTACTAGAAATACGATAATCGCAGATACCCCTCGCTCTGCCATTGATGGGACTTTTACTTTGGTCACAACAAGAGTAGCCTTTGTTTTACCGAAATGTTGACTCAATCTTTTCTTCGAATAGACGCAAAGGAAGGAGAAAAAGAATGGTATGTGTTATACTTTTGCGTTGAAAAAAGAGTCGATTGCGTGATCGAGTACGTATTTCCTACGGTCAGCACGTCAAATTAATTCATACAGTCTGCCAAGCACGTTCTCAAAATTTAATACTCAAATTTTGAAGTTGGTCGGCCGTCGTAGTACGGGAAAAAAGGAACACTGATTTTCCACTTTTGAATTCATAGGCAGTACAATTAAATAGGCTTCCTATGCGATTTGTTTTTACTCTGGACTGTATGCTCCAGACTCAGGCATGCATATTTAACGACTCGAATTGTTTTGTATGTGAACCCGCTCAAAACAACATAATTTCTCCCAGAAACAAAGCAAAACGTGAACGGTTTACTTCAAAGTATACACGGGCTTCAGACCTAGTCATACTTCTAAGGGCTTGTGAACGATTCTCGCTGCAATCACCGCATGTCAGATTACAGTATTTGTTACAGTTTTAGTCTTGACAGAAAAATAAGACATCTGACTAAATCAGTCAAGACTCCAAGTTCCGATTGCTCTGAGCGAATACGGTAGCCGAAACTGGCGACAGAAGCGTATTAAAACAATAATTCGAGGGAAAATGATCAGCATACAGACTCTAATACATTCTTGAAGTGATCGAGTTTCAAGATACGGGTAGAATATACTTGTCACGGTGATTGTTCGATTTCCACTGACTAACCTTTGTTGCTTGTCCTTTCTGAATAAGTATCTGAGTTTAACACAAACGGCGTCTGAAGCTCCCGATTTACTTTCAAGCGCTGTTCCCTTTGCGGAGCCGTTTCTTCGGCACGCTTCCGTTCATGATGCTGTCGGTTATAACATGTTTGTCGTCTTTTCTCTAGACGTATTTGGCGCTGTTCGATCGTTTCACGATTTCGCCTTGCCCGTGCCTGTTCCCTTCTCTTTTGAAGACGAGCTTCGCGAGACCGTTCTGTTTCAAGTTTTTCAGTTTTCAAATTCATTTTCGTGAACGCAGTTACGTGCAGTAATTGTTTTCAGTAAAACTAACCACGCACATGAATCGGCCGGAATAATTATCGATAATTATTATTATGTCATTGCCTTAGGCACTTCATTGGCTAATGGCTTATGCACCTGGCCTAAAAGGTCGCCCTATGACAGACTGACGAACATTAAATTTCGAGATGGCGACTCGCTTGGAGTCTCCAAACAAAGCAATTTTGCTGCATTAGCGCCGTGATTACTACCCTCGCTTCGCTCGGAGATAAATACATCTTTCCGTTCCAACTGCGGTCAGTATGAAACGCAGACTTGGACTGAAAATAAGACGATGAATTTTGGAGGAAAGCGGCTCAACCCTTCAACTCGCCAGAGAACAGCTTAATGAAATCCTGCTCTATGTTAATTTGTCGTTTGTGAGAGTACTAGAGTTTGTAAGCGGTTCGTTCGGCAACGCTTTTCCGGAGGTATGAAGTTACAAAGACTTGCCAAAACACGCTAGTTTGTTGCATCCATAAGTTCCAACCTTGAACGAATGGGATGTTGTTCCTGTTTACATACTCTTAACAGTGCTCTGTTCTTTAATGTACCTTGTGAGAACTTGCATTAAAAACAGAAAGGAGAAGCTAATTTTAAATATTAAACCAGTCTAAATTCCATTTCTGCACGTGTTCATAGAGAGAATAACTTTTGTGTGTTCGTTTAGACTCCTCGTTCTGTTCACTACCGGATGGTTAGGGTTTTTTCTGACAATATTTTGCAGAGGGTTTTCTTATTATTTGAATTTAAACCCCTGACCTGACATCAAAACGCAAGAGTAAAATTAGACTTTGCCATAACGCCAGGAACTTGGTTACTTCCTTCTGAATTGGTTATTAAGACAGGAAGAGTCGATGGTTATAATAACAAATTACAAAAAGCTACAGATGACATGAAGTTTGGAGTAAACGATTCAGTGAATAAAAAAGTTAGTGAGGATACAAGTACGAAAAAAGATTCATCTCGAAGTGTTGCACAAACCAGATCATGCTGTACACGAAAGCGGGAATCAAAGCCAAAAGCAAACAATAAATCCTTCCGTAATCGCAACAGTTCATGAAGACAAATTAGCTACAATCGCCGTAGTCATTGTAGGAGTCGTTTGGCTGTTCTTTCGTTAATTTCTTTCAATTCTATTAAACGAAGTGGCTGGCGGCGTCAGCCTCTGTCGGCGAATCACGCCTCGATATTGTTATTTTTCTATTTTTTCTTAAATAGAAAATAATCTAGGAGCACCTGAAGCGTCAGATCGAAATTAATTATGTTGATGCAGCGGGCACCTGACGGGTCAGATTGTTAAAGATTTCTATTTCCAAGTCGAAATAGAAATATCTTAATCTTCTTCACTTTCACCTATGTCAATGCCGAGAGCACCAGACGCTTCAGATCGTTATAGATTTATATTTCCAAGTCGAAATAGAAATATCTTAATCTTCTTCGCTTTTACCTTCATCAACTAAGATTTCCTATTCAAACTTTGAAGTTGGACTAACGATCGCCTCCGTCAAACTTACTTGTAAATACGCGTTCGTTGAATTAGTAAAAACGGAATCAATCTTTATTTTTACATTGACGTCAAAAAACTCATCAAGCATAAAATCAGGAGTTAATCGTTTTCCATCATTACCATAAAACTTACTAAAAACTTCCATTACTATGGCCAACCCTATAAAAAACATTATTGGATTTTCTTCAGGTTCCTCTTTCAAAGGATTAAATTTCATAAAACTCGTTCCGCCTGGTTTCCTTCCAATTTGTTCCTTTACTTCTAGGTTATTAACATACGTTCTTATAAAGCTCGAAATGCTATTAAACTTCTTAATCCAGGCTTCATCTTTAACGGCAGGTCCAAAGATTATTGAAAAATAGAAATGACTTAGTGTTCTATCCTCTTTAAGAACTTTTCTCAAGCCAAATGTTGTCACATCTTTCTTCTCTAAAATTATTGGCCTGCTCTTTCCATCAGAATCTTCTATGTAAACTTTCATAATCTGAAATTGTTCACCTTTTTTGTTCTTCTTCACCTCAAAATCAGTAAATCTTAAATTCTCAGTTTTCAGATCTTCGGTTTTCATCCTTCTCAAGTGTTATGTTTCTAACTTTAAGCCCTTATTCAAATCAATTCTACCAACGAATACCTCGCTTATGCCTCCTAATTAAAAATACAATTTCGTGCCAAAACCAAAACTAAAACCAGATTTTCAGCCACTTGGTTAATTTATGGGATCATTTTGGATTGGTTATTCGACTCGTGAAAGCCCCGAAACATTGCTTAATCAACTTACTGTTTACAAAAATTCATAACATCATTCGTCATTAGTAACGCAATCCTTACAATGACTCTTTTTACAATCTCTGCAATTGTGTTTCTGTTTTCCGTGAGAGCAAATACCTTTTCCTCCACAGTCCTTACAATAAAACCTTCTTCTATTGTGTTTACAAAACAACGATCCACCACAATCTCTACAAGATTGTTTATACTTATTATGTTCACATATCTGCGTTCCTTTGCAATCCTTACAAATATATTTATACTTTCCATGCTCACAATAATATTTTAACCTACCCTTATTAGTAGCCGCAGTCGGTTGGAGAATTGGTGTATTAATCTCTACAGGTTCATCCATAATATTCATTGGCTTTGTTTCTGTTTTCGAATTCATATTTTATAATATTATTTAATCCTTTAAGCTAAAATTCAATTTATCTTTAATCAATCTTAGGGACTTTCCCTTTTTAGGGACTTTCCCTTTTTTAGGGACTTTCCCTTTTTTTTCCTTTTTGCGCCAAAACTGGCAATATACCACTACTTTCGGTGACAAAGAAGGACAAACAAAATCGACAGCAGACCACCTATGATATTGTCGCGATATTTCTGATGTTCATTCACGAATGTCGATTTGTCTGTCCTCTGGTGCATAATGCATCGATCAATTCCAGCTGTTACCATCCCCCCCCCCCCGGACATACCCCGGGGATTTGTCAAGTACTATGTCCCGGGGGGTGGGGCATTTGTACAGCAACGTGTTATTGCCCCGAGGGTGGGGGCGGGGAATGGCTGATCGCAAAAATCCAAGATGGCCGCCAAAAGAGACCTCGTCTAAATCAGTCCGCACTTCTACCGACTAGTGCATTTGCAGAAACGAAAAATATATTTCAAAGTGAAGAGGTGTAACTCAAAATGGACATAAAACCGGCACGGCATAGTGTCCGAACTCCAAGGCAAGCCATCACTTCGAGAACCGATTGTAAACACAGCCAGATTCCCGTTTCTTTTGCCCGGAGAGGGCGGGAATTTCTAATTTTTGGTGGCCCGGGGGAGGGGATTTTGTAGACCCAGGAATTTTTTACAAATCCCCGGGGGTGGGGGGGGGGGGATGGTAACAGCTGGAATTGGTCGATGCATAACTCAACAGGTCTAAATTGAAAATTGTTCAATTCAATTCTATTCTTCTACCAAGTTGTTGTATAATCGATCAGAATTTGCCGGATGCATTAGATCTGGAACAGCTAGACACAGTTTGAAAGAAATTGGAAAGTCTGTCGCTTCAGGAAAGAGAAGAAGCGTGGAGTGCAGAACAGTGCAACTTGAGTTGTTGGGCAGTATGAGATAACCAGCCGCTTGTCAAAGCTTATCCGCTGTTATGTCAATAACACTGTATTGTTAGTATGACAGTTACATTTTTGCTGTCTGTGTCACCATTTGCGCAATTATCACCTGTGTTTTTTATCGAGATGCACTTAACAATTGTAGTTATTTGTTTTCTTTTTTCTAAACATAGTATTTTCCCTTCCTGATAATCATCAAATATAAACAAAGAAAAGAAAAGGGAATTATTTTAAGCAGTTGTGCTTACGACTGGAGAACCATGTTTTCTCAGATCGGATCAGAAGTTCAAGATCTGCCATATTTACTAACTGAACTTGTTTAAAATAAAATCAGCCGAGGTCACGCAAAGGCCTGTATTTAACTGAAAATTATTACTAAGTTTCTCAAAAATTACTTCCCGACAACAAAAGCTGTTAGAGTGATTTCATAAACTGATAATATGATAACTTTATCAGTTTAACTCTGGTTGTTGGGGCTGATTAGGTCCTTAGCAAAAGATATACTACAGTCGTCAGCCACTACAGTCGTCAGATGGAGTGTATTCTTCTAATAGGAACTTGTTCCCTATTTACAGATTCCTCTAAAACCCGCTGTGCTTCTGGAGTTGTTAGTTTGCTCAAATTACTAATTTGAAGGTACGACAGTATTTATAAAATTGATAAGTTGTGGATAGATTATACTAGTTTTTAGTTTGCACTCGAGACAGAAAAGATCAGGTTTTTTCAGCATATCTATCGATTCGAGACATCAAGTTATGTTTGAGTTCAATGATTTAGGAGATAATTTTCCGATACCCGATCGTGCCAACCACCGATAGAATCCAACCGTCGTTGCTGCGCAATGCAAATGGTCACGCGCACGGCGCCACATAACTACAATCAGGGAGGTGGGGGGCGTGGGAGGAGGCTAAGATTCTCAGAATATTAGTGAATTACGCCAAAAGGAGTTCTCATCAGTTTAAGGTGTCAAATAGATTGTGCTCACTGAGTTCGACTGCAACTTGTGCCAAACTTTGCACCATTAGAAATTGACTGGCGCAAGTGATGGCTACAACCACTGCATGAAAACCAGAAGAGTTAAACACGAACTAGAATCCCATTCAGACATCATTCTCTATCATAGACTTCTGCGTTCCAACAAGGGGTAAACAAGCAAGCACAGTTCTAGCGCTAGTGTGACCGCAGCATAATATCAGCAACGGTTTTCGGGAAGTATGGAGTTACAAAGACATGTCGAAACGCGCCGCATGAGTGAATGACGTGCAACCCTATGAATGTACTATAGCATAACCTCCAGTCAATACGTGACGGAACTTTAAAGCAGCTCGAACTTTTTTTAATCTCATACAGCTTAAGAAAAACTAGTAAAATGGTCAATAACACAGTAAATGGTCACAATGTTTTACGGTTTTTCGTTTTCTCTTTTCTTGCATCATTGCAAAACCCAGATCAGTGGAGCAAACAAATCCTTAGGTCAAGAAATTTGCAGTCGTTTATGAAAGCTTAGGAACCGTTGACCTCCCCCCCTTCCTCTTAACATTCACTTAAAATTTTGTTTCATGGTTATTGGAAATATATAGATATATTGGGGATTTTAGTCGATCGCGACTGGTATTTTAAAGCTGAAACTTATAAGTACTTTGATTTCAGTCTGTGTGTATTTCTATGCCGCTATTGCAAGTTTTGCTCGCTCCGCTCGCCCTTTCTCCAAAGTACCTGCACTGTTAAACGTCCAAAATTTGGACCATCCCCCACCCCCTCCCCTTCCAGAAGTTGAGCTGGGAACTGGTGAATGTGTTGAAGGCCCTTTATTCGATGCCATTTAAAGAAGGGCAGTATGGAATTTGTTTAAAAATTGTACGCAATGTTATTGACGGCGTTCGAAAAACAAACTAATTCATCGTAGTAATTACGACCATTTACACACCATTTAAAACTTTTTCTGTGCAGTTATGAGAGAAAATATTCTCAGGTAAAATGGCAACATCAGAAACAGCATCAGAAGAAGCTGCCACCTCCGCTGACCAGGATACAACTCAGCATCATCCGATTGAATCAACATCGGGACCAGTATCAGAATCAACATCAGAAATAGCATCAGAAGAAGCTGCCACCTCCGCTAACGAGGATGCGACCCAAGAACACGTGAAACGTACGTATCGGCTATATTTTAGCAAGGTGCTGTACTTTAAGGTAGGAGACCAGGCTTTCGGGCCCCTACTATTTAATGCACGACTCTGGGGTCTAAATAGGAACCATTTTATATGCTCCTGACGCTGTCACAGGCTGTGGATACAACTCAATCTTCACAGCAGGCTATGCAGCTCTAATTACTATTCCAGTTTAGATCTGGTAAAACACGGCCTAAAGCTGGCTATGATGATAACTCGTGTTTGGCTGCTGTTACAATCTAAGGTACTATTTTGCAATAAATGTATAATTAATAAGAATTTTGGTCCATGACATTCTTATGATTCAAACAACATTTACAGGTGAACCATCTGTTAGAGAGCTGTACAAGTTGGCCCATAAACTCGCTGGGTGTTGGTATTCTCTTGCAATTCAACTCGGGTTGGACAAAGACATAGTGGACAACATTGATCTCAACAATGCATACCGGACCCCAGCTAGAAAAGCGTCCCATGCACTGGTGGAATGGTATAACGAATTCTCACACGATGCAACGTATGAGAGACTCGCTGAAGCTTTAAAACAAGTAGGCCGTGGCGATCTAGCACAGCGGTTCTGCTCTGGACAGGTGAACCCAAAGGTAAGTTTGTATTTTGTATAACAGAAGAACAGTGAACTATAACATACCAATCACACGGATGTTTTTAGTAGAGCGTTTACAGTCCCCCTTGTCTTTCCAATATCGTGTAAGGCCCGTTTTAAACGTCGCACTACTGCCATGTCGAACTCGATGCAAATGAACGAAATCCATTGTTTGGGCTTAAGCAAGTGAAACAGGAACGCTATTGAAGCGAGCGGAGACACTGCTGCAATCGCGTTCATTCTATAGCAAAAGAGGGCCTGTAAAGAATATAATGTCAGTGTATTAGATATTTTTACAACAAACTTCGTCGTCCTGGTTTTGCTCACACTACACATATATACCCCTTGTTCTCAAAGATAATTTATCAGGCGATTTATCTTAACTCTTAGTTTGTCAACGAACTGATCGACGCGTGATTAAAAACATCGACCATAGAATCATTTTTCGGTCTGGAATTTTTCTGTCGTGATTGACCGAAAGGAATTACATGGAGTCATGGAATTACAAAATTAATTGCAAGCTGAATCTTTTCAAGTTTAGATTGTTGATCTTTTCACATTAATCACTTCACATCAGGCTCTTGTTTTCTTTTTTGTTTTCTCCTAGAGCGAGGATACACGGAAAAGGAAACATTGTAAGTATTTTCTTTCGTCTTTTTATTTCATTGGTGAAATCGCAGGCAGCCCAAGCTTATTGACTTTGTTACAGCACGGTTGGGTTTTATAAGAAATTGTATGGCAGATTTTAGTCGATCGACAACTTCAAAATAATTGCGAAAATAAAGCTTAAACTTGCTCATGCACCTGGCTTGTTGGTGTGCCGGCTTTTCTGCTGCTGTAGCAATTTCAGCGCGATCCACTCAGTTTTACCTCTCTAGCTTATAATCAAAATTCAAAGTTTCAAAAACAAAACAACAACAAAAACAAGACGAAGAAAGACAATATTTTCATTATTTCTATTGGTTGCTGTTGAGGGGACCTTTGACGTCGTAAAAGTCGTTTGTCGGCTAGGTTTTGTAGACGATATTTTTTTGACTTGCAAAGTAACAGGCGGAAAAGCAGGCTATGCAAAAAGGGACTAGGAACAAGACATGTGTGCATGTTTATACCGCAGGATATCACTCAGTTCAATTTTCAGCCTGAGAAAACAGCAGCCTCTCATCGCTCAATCCAAACCGAACTTTTCTCAGGCTGCTCACTTTTACATCTAATTTTTGCCAATATTGTAAGCTCTAAACACAGACCGCCGGGTCTGCATGCACGCTACCCGCCCTTGCAACACTGCTTTCAGTTATTTTTGTTAATCATGAAAATATGCTGTGATGGTTTATCCTGCCATTTCACCTGTCATTCTCACCAATTAATCCGGGTGCAGGATTAAATGTGAAATAGAACATTATTTAACAAAGTAAGAGTTTTACTGCTCGGCAACGATGCCTTGCGTTGTAACCCGAACTTGAAAATAACAGTTCTGTTAATTTAATTGTCAATCCGACCTCTGTCTTCGCTAGATATAATTTTATCTTTTATGAATCAACAGCACTGTCTGCCACATCAACTGCAGATTCTCAGTCACATGAGGAACAGACTTTCAAGAAAACAAGGACAGTGGAGTCTTCTTTAGGTACGGTGCTGTGCTAGAACATGTTGGAGACGAAGTAAGATCAAAATATAATTGGAGCAATATACCCACAGGAAAGCTAGGAGAGAAACGGGTTCTGGTAAAAAGAGCGCGTTCTTCGTTATCAACTCTCATGCACCGGAGCCGCAGAGAACCGAAAAAAAAAAATGTTCATATACAACAATAGTTGTTTGCTCAGACAGTGTTTATCCAAAAGACCGAAGAATTTTAAACACTGATAACTAAACAGCGTTCAGAATTCCCATCATAATTTCTTTGATAATATCAAATAAGAACTTGAAAAATTGGAAACTTTTCCTTTTGGTAAAACGGCTGCTCTTTTACCAGAGCCTGTTACGAGTACCCATGCATATTGTTTGGATACAATTTGAGTGAATTAGATCAATTAAGATATTTTGATCATCCAATGCTAAATAGAAGTTTAATTTGAACCAAGTTTGAACCTGAGGCGACGTACGTGGTTGTGGTGTACGAACATCAGTCCAATTTTGTCCAGTGCCTTGTGAAATTGTGCAAAGCAACAGCTGGCTGAGGGGGCTCGCATGAAGACATGTAGAATCTGCTCCTGAAAATTTTGAACCGAACAACGGAATTTTACGCTGTTTTATGGCCCAAACGGTAGCCAAACGCAAAAACAGAGCAAGTGGAGGAAGTACAAGCTCAGAAAGTGAAATCAGATCGCCGGAAGGAAAACAAAAAAAAACTTGTAACGACTCAGCTAAAGCTTCGGTGGAAGAAGATCACGTTCTCGAAGCTTTGACAATGGCTGAAGGAATTGCCGCACAACTTCAAAGAATTCTAGAAAGACTAGAAAGCGTAGAAACCAAGCTACAGAATATTGAAGGAATCTTCGCGCAAATGTCCAAGTTGGAAGCGGCGGTAAGCAAAACTCAAGCAGATGTCGGCTTGTTGAATGAAAAAACCGAAGGGCTTGAGAAGAACGTGGGAGAAGTTGAGAAAGGGATAGAGTTCACAAATACCCAGGTAGAAGCCCTCAAAACGGAACGCAAGAAAAATTCTGGAAAGATCAAGCAACTGTGAAGATCAAATTCTGTATCAAGAGGTATATAGCAGAAGGGAGAATCTGCGTTTCTTTGGCATTCTAGAAAACACTCGTGGCCCCGAGGATACAAGCGAGGTGCTGCACAAATTCTTTCGAGATGAGCTGAATTTTGAGCAACCAGAAAGCATTGAGTTCCAGAGAGCTCACAGAAATGGTAGAAGGAAGAATGGAGAGTCAAGACCCATCATTGCTCGTTTCCTAAGATTTCCAGAGAAAGAGTTAGTCTTCAAAAGCGTTCGCGAGTTAGGTGAGGAAGCAGATGTTAAAGTCTATGCTGACTACCTAAATGAGATCAGAGAAAGAAGAAAGAAGCAATGGCCCAGAATGAAGAAGGCAAGAGAAGAAGGAAAAACAGCGCATTTCAGCAAATCGGAACCAGATAAGTTACTCATAAATGGTGAACTTGTTCCGCTTTAATATTGTAATATTGATCTCTCTTGTAAATGCGGAAGACCGATTCATTATATACTATTTTGCTTATGTCAAAGGGAGAACCATATTCGATGCAATACGAACAGTAGATGATGTATTAGAGTACACTGAAAGATATGGGATTAACGGTCAAATGACAGCTATTGATTTCAGGAAAGCTTTTGATTCGGTTAACAGAGATTTTTTATTTAAAACACTCTCGGTCTTTAACTTTGGTCCATCTTTTATTCAATGGGTACACACATTCTATAAGAATATTTCAAGCTGCGTTCTAAATAATGGATTTTCTACTGGACATTTTCAGATTCAGAGGAGCGCTAGACAGGGTGACCCCACTCTCCTCATATTTGTTTATCATTGTTTTAGAAATACTAGCCATAAACATACGCGGAAACAAAGACTGATTACAACGATTGTTAAAACGTTTGTCATTCCAATAATTATGTATCGCGCGGGTTTAATTAGTTTACACAGAGAGGTGATTATAATGAGGCTAACAGCATAATATTTGAGTTCATATGGAAGGGTAAAGACAAGGTAAAGCGGTCTTCCCTCATTAGCGATATTGAAAATGGTGGATTGAAAGCTCCGCACTTAGAATCGATAATCAAAACGCAAAGAATACTATGCTGTAAAAATTCGCTAATGATGACTCTAGCAGTTGGAAAATCTTTTTATCGCACTACCTTAAACCTGTGGGATACAAATTTATTTTATGTTGCGACTTTGATGTGAAGAAGCTCCCAATCAACCTCCCCAAATATTACAAAGAATGTTTTAAATACTTTGCAGAATGTTCGGCGGTCAGACAAACAAACATATCTGATCTCTCGCATGAAGAAATATCCAACACAGTTATATGGAACAATAAGTTTATCTGCATAAATGGCAAGTCCGTCTTTAATACTAAGCTTTTCAGTAAAGGCATAATTAGAAATGGTGATTTAATAACCAAGGAAAACCGATTCATTGGTACATATAATCTAATTGAGTTAGGTTTCTCCCTTGTGGATGCTTTTGGGCTTGTAGCCTTATAGATGCTATTCCTCAAAAGCGGCGTCAGTCTTTAAAGGTAAAGGGTTATGTTAATAAACCGGTCTTTATTCCTCAAAACCAATTTCAATTGAGATTGATGGGTCATCATACTAAAATTGGTAAAGCTGTTTCTAAAGGTATTTACGCAGAATTACGTTCCAGAATTTCAGCTACACCAACGGCCCAAACGAGATACAACCATCTTTGAGAATGAACATTTAGAGTGGAAAGAAATCTACAGTTTGCCTTTTAAAGTGTCTTTAGATATAAAATCTCGCGAATTCCAATATAAAATTTTGAACAGATACTTAGCAACAAATACCCTTCTAAAGAAAATAGGAGAAACAGACTCTTCAGCATGCTCCTTTTGTAAATCCACAGACAAATCCCTCGAACATCTATTTATAACTTGCCCCACCGTCGAAACACTTTGGAACGACCTTATAAATTGGTGCAATACCAGAAAAATCAAAATTGCATCACTTTCAGGCACTGACAAACTATTTGGGCTTTGTGGTAGGAAAACGACTTCTTGTTATTAAACCATATCATAATTATCACAAAACAATATGTATATTATTGTAGAAACAAAGCTTCAAAACCATCCTTAAATGTACTCTTATCAAGAATTCAGTCAGTTTACAACCTCGAAAGTTATATTGCAAAATCAAAAAATAGATTAGCTGTGAATTCCGTTAAATGGAGCAAGTATGTTAACGAATAAACGTATATTATGTTGGAATGTTACGTATTGGAAATGTGTATTAATTAGTCTTCATTTATTGCTCGCGGAAGCCAGGGGCCCAAGCGAGCTTAAAAATGGACATTTTTATTTTTATTTTTTTCCTTTTATTGGGTCGAGAATCAGCACACGGTGATTGGTTCATATTATCACGTGCTGGGCGATGACGTAATTGACTTCGCTAAACAACTCGAGATGTGGCCAGTGAATTGCTCGTTACTTGTGTGTAAAAGTTAACTGCATCCCATCCAAACTCAACACCATTTGGCTATGTGGAATATGCACGGATAAACTGGATTTTCGGGAACGATTTTGGCTCGCGTTCACCACGGAAGCTTTGAGAATAGCCGTAAAAAAATATTTGATGGTACCGCTGTCGCCGATAAATATTTAGTCCCGACGAAACTTTCTGTGGCGACACGAAATACTTTTGGGAAGATAACAGGGCGAAAACAGAAACCAAAGCTACGGTGAGCTTTAGCCGTAAAACAATGACGCTTTATGCTTTACTCTGTACATGACATCTGTTGCCTCATAAAATTCTTCTGCGTATCGTACATTGCCTGTTGAAGTGTTTCTTTCATTTGATCATGTAGTCTTTGTTTCGCAATGTTCATTAAATACCAGAAATGAAAAATACACCGAAATAATTCTGAGGATTGAGTTTGCAGTCACAAATGGACTGAACACACTGTGAACAAAAGCGCAATAATATTGTAAACATCTCTCGTGTGACATTCCTCGCTTTCAATTTTATATTTGTTACAGAGCACGAATACTCGAAAGCCTGATAGAAGAAACGTATTGAGTTAATAAAAGAAAACACATAAGTAGTGAAGCGAAGGCTGGATTAATCGTGGCCTCTGATTAGAAATATGAGTCAAGGTCAAACTGTCAAAATCGATTGTGCATAAAAAGATATGTCATGCATTCTCAAGATGCAGGGTCGCTCAACCTTTAAGAAGCAAGTGTATGAGTGTTGTAATACTAATTTTTAATTTAATCAAGGTGTCAAAAGAGCAAGGTGTCAAAAGCCAAGTTCTCTATACTGTGTGATATTTTTATGGTGAGAAATTGGAAGTCTCTCTTGGGAGTTCCGCTCTTGTCCCCTACTTTCCATTTTATATTCTGGTCTCGACCCAACTCACGCCGCGAGCTCACTGGCAAGGCCAGTCTAGTTTATTCAGTAATTCAGTTATTTATTTTTTTGTGTAGTAATAATACAGTTGTTCATCCATGGAAATTTCGTAAAATGCGTAAATGGAATGTACTGTACTGTAATCACTTTGTAAATGTATCTACGTATCAAGACAATAAACATTATTGAAATACACAAAAAAAAAAAAAAAAAAAAAACAGCTGGTTGATATCTCTCCAACGGCCACCCTAGAGACAGAATTGAGTGACCATTGTAAGGCATGACACCACGCAACGTAAACTAAATCTGTGTCGAATTTCGTTAACTTTTTCTTTATGAAAGAGGCTTTTACTGACACGGATCGAGTTTTATGATCTTTTAATAGGCCATACAATAACCACTTCAGAGATGCCTTGCCTCTGTTTCTAAACGAGGTCTAGTGTGAAACCTTTCTCATAAACAAAGGCTCCTGTGAGCCAACTCGTGAATGAGAAACGCTATAGATCTATCCTCTGCATATAGCATTGAAAAGTATAGCATTGAAGCCATACAAGTACTGTTATTTTAGCCAATGCTACGGTTGAAAGGTGCTAAAAAAGCTTTCGATCGATCGAACTGTAAAATCCAGGTGACGTCCGCAATTCGGTCTTAATTTTCAAGAACATGTGCCTTGAGAATCAAAGGACTCCAAACGTGAAAGTTCATCGCTTTTGCGACTCTCAACCTCCGTTTCGAACTTCAAGTATTCTCGGTCGCAAATTGGCAGCCATTTTCTTTGCAAGGCATGCGCCAGTGTTATGCACTGGTCAGCGGAACCCGCTTCCGTCGGAAGTTTACACCCATGGAACGAGCGAGCGAGTGAAACTTCCCACCACTCACAATAACTCGTTCATTGCTTCGCATTCACGAGTTATTGTGAGTTTAGTTTTCATTTTCATGCAAATCAAACTCATAGTTTTCATAAGGAAGATTTCGAAATAGGCCTCGGTTTGATAAAAAGGCAACAGGCATCTCGGAAATGGTCTATTATGTTTATGCATTTGTTCACATCTTAAGCCTATTGTTGATTCTGTAATGAAGAGGTTGTATAAGGGGTTCCTCCTCCCCCCCCCTCCCATCTGTTTTGCTGGCCGATGCAGAGAGATTTGTAAGCGTATGGATCGGCGGCTGGGACGATTAAACCTTTGCCGTTGTAGGTTGGGATTAGTGGAGGTTTTACTGTAGGCGTCTGTAATAACAGTTTAGTTCAGGTTCAGTCGTCTTTTAATTTTACACTTTTGCTGTTAGGACCCAGCTCCCCACCTCAGAGTGTCACAGCTCGCAGCAATGGCCCAACAAGTATTCTGGTGCAGTGGGACGAAGTGCCGCAAGGTGACCAAAATGGATTCATTGAAAAATATGTCGTGGTTTTTAAAGAAGTAAAGAATAGCAGAGAGGAAAGGAGGTCAGTAAATGCTCCAACTCAGCATTTGGAACTGAGTTCACTAGAGAAATTCAGCAAGTATGACGTTAGTGTACTGGCTGTTACGGCCGCTGGAGCTGGACCAGCAAGTTCTGTCCTGACAGTGATGACCGGTGAAAAAGGTAAAGCTATAGTCCTGTTCTTATTGTTCTGCTATTTTTAGCTTGATAAATTACGGGATTTTCCAGTTTTTTACAGCAACTGCGCCGTTCATATTTTGTTTCTCTCACTTAAAAACATTTCTCAGAGCATTTCCTAACCCCCTCCCCTAAATATAAATCGAAAGGCTTTCTTCTGATTAATTTTGCCGAACAAAAGGCCATTTGTTGGCGATGAAAGGCCCCAACATGGCTTTAAATGGTGTATATGGCCAATAACTAGGGATCTTCACACACACACACGTAACTGTCCTAATCTCCCTTCTGACTAATCTAATTTGGTTCTTAGCTGATTACCGATCCAATCGAAAAGTTAGCGTATCAAGGCATGTATGTATCTTTGTCAGACTGAAGTGTGACATAATGCCATATTGTTTTAGAATCAGTATAGGTACATAGAAGCCAAGAAGCAACTTACTTCCTTAACCCTTTAACTCTAGTTAGTTTTCGAATAGTTATAGTTTGTTGAAACTTGCTTTGCAGGTGTTCCATCTGAAATCGAGCTTGACAATTTGTCTAAAGAAATTACGTTGTGCTGGAAGTCAGTTGGCATCCAACTTGGGATGCGCCAAGCAGCGATAGACAACATCACTGCTGACAACGTTCAAAACCCTCGACCTGAGCAGAAGGCCTATAGCATGCTTATAGAGTGGCGAGACCAAGGAAGCACTTCAACATGCGATAAGCTCTCAAAAGCGCTGATATGTGAAAAGAAATATGATCTGGCCCAAATGTTCTGGACTGTACAGGTAATGATGCAGTGAACGGTTTTTAACCAGGGCGAGAAGAATTCTTTAAGAGAGTGTAATCTGTGTATCTGAATTTCGTATTTATTCTTTCGAGTGTTTTGCAAACAGTTTTATTCCCGTGTATGTATGATTTTTCTTCTATTTTGTACAACAGTCTTTCTTTTCTCTCTCTTTTTTTTGTTTTTGTAGAGTGCTGATGTTTTTCTTTTGTTTTTTTTTATTGTTTATTTTTATTTTTTTGTAGAGTGCTGATGGACATCAAGTGGCATTTGGAAGTGTTGCAGGTACTAATGATTTAGTTTTCTGAGCTATCATTATAGATCACATAATAATCATTTCGGAAATCAAAGCAGTGGAAAGTAACGTTTGATTTTCAATACATTTTAGCTCTTTGACAAATTTTCATGAAATACTCACCGCCAGATGTACATGTTCAAAAACTTCGGTTCGTGCAATTTTTGTCACATATACTTAATACATTTATTTCAAATTTTATCACATGCAGTTCCATGCAATTGCGTCATCCATTTTTATGCCTGCTATCCGTTTAGCTCGATCTCTTAGTCAAACAGTAGTCGTTTTAGGTCCGGTGTAAGCCATGGGGCGTAACCTTTTCGAATTTTTCGTCTCCTTTCGAGAACATGTTTGTCTGACATCTCCAAAAAAAACTTCTTGCAGAAATCCAAGGCTTGAAGGTCTTAGTGAGTCTTCTGTAAAAGCCTTAGAATCAAACTTTTAAATTGTTCGCTTTCTACACTGATTGGTCTACTTTTAAGTACATAGAGCTTTCTTAGGCTGTATATCAGACAGTGGTCGCTGATTCCCAGGTGTACTGTGTTAAATGTCTTGTCTGAAGTAACTCGACTACTCGTCTGAATTTCTCTCTTTTTCCTTAATTCACTCTTTCTGTTTCTGACATCAAACTATGTCTTATCTTGATAGTTCGACTACTCGTCTGGATTTCTTTCTTTTTTCTTCACTTACTCTTTCTATTGCTGACATCAGACTATGTTGTTGGTAAAAGTAAATAGCCGGAATTCCAGGGTTGAGTTGGCAACGACACAATTAAGTAAGCTTTGTCTTTTTCCGTCTCGAAACGTACGATAACCTTTGACAGCTGGCATCCTTCGTCTTTTTGCCTGTGTAAAAGTCTATCAGAAACAAACTCGACCGGACATAACCAGGTCATGTTAAGGTTGAAATGTCGTCACATTGGGCAGCCAAAAGTTTAAAAATTCACATGAGTTAAGGCCCAAGAAAACGAACGCACCATGTTGGTCAACATCGCCCAACAATGTGCACTGAATGCTTCTTGAGACACATTCAGCGATGCATTATGGCGTTTTCTATCGTCTATTTTTATTGGGTTTATAATTGCGGACCCCAACAATACTATACGGTTTTGCAAAGAGTTTTGGGTAAGACTGTTGGACGATGTTGTGCCAATATGTTACGTTCGTTTGCTAGGACTTCATTTTGAAACGTTACGTTCCGTTCGTTTGCTCGGACCTTCACTTTATTTTGGCAATTACCTGTGCTTACGAAGTTCAGCTGCTTTGTCGTTGTCGATATTTCCAGCAAATATGATTTTGTTCAGAAGGTTGCAAACTATTCTTTTTTTCTTTTTTTTTTTTTTTTGTTAAAGTGCATATAATCTCTAGACCGATAACACCTAAGATTATTTGTCTATGAATATGAAACAATTTTTTGTTTCAAAAGAGCTTAGAAAAATTCGACACGGACATTCCTTTCACGTTTAATCTTGGCGAAAAGGACTTATTTTTTGCGGCAATTTTGAATCATCTTCTGACTCATGCAAATAACCTCTGACCCATGCGTGCTTCATCTGAGGCGGAACCAATCTCAAAATCTGATTTGGAAGACAACATTAAAAAGTCACGACAAAAGATAGAGACAAACAAAAACAAAGAGAAGCTGAAGAACAACTTCCTGACATGACGTCATGTAAGTACTAGTTCTAACGGGGACGCTCGGACGTAACTTCTTGCATGCATTTTTGTCGGCGTGTAAAATGTCAAGGTGAACCTCAAGCTAATCATTATGTTTTACTTGATCAAAGACTATGCAAAGAATTTAAAAGTGTAGTTTTGGGCTGATGATACTCAGTTCTCCTAACAATACTTTTGCTACGGACAAAAAGTACCTAAAAAGGACCTTGACGTAATGTTAGACAAAATGCTATCTTTCAAACTTTAGTATCCGATCTCATGGGAAAGCGTAACATTAGACAGAATTCTATCCTTCAATGATCATGTCACTACCTTTGTATCAGATCTCATGGGAAAGCTATGTATGATAAGCAGAATTAAGCACCCCCAGACCAATCGATGCTTTTTACTGCAATTAATTCACTAGTTTTTACCAAGTTATTCTATTGTTCTTCAGTATGGTCTGACACCAGCAAATCTCACATCGCAAAACTGCAACTTGTACAAAATTTTGCAGTTCGATTACTCTCAGGCAATATTTAATCATAGTTACATCTACACTTAAGCAGCTTAAACTCCTCCCAATATCTGACCTCCTCTACATTAAAGACGCCGTACAAATGCATGAATGGCCTGGCTCCCAGTTATCTCAAATATTATGTTCATTAATATATCCCACGTGCACAATTATAAGACTAGAAATGGTAACAATGTCTACAATTCCCTTCATGTCGAGCTGCAGAATCAGAAATCGTTTGTGGATCGTGGCGTTCGTATCCGGAATTCTATAACCAATGAGATGCGAAGTTGCAATTCCGCAATTCCACTTTTTTTTTTTTTTTTTTTTTTTTTTGAGAGTAAACTTAAAACAAAGCTAATGAACATTTGTTTTGTTTTGTTTCTGTTTTTTTGACCCTAGCCCACTTAGTGAAAATATTTTCATACATTTCGTTGATACTGTTTTTTGACTGGTTGCCAGTGAGCTCGTGGCGTGGGTGGGGACCAGAAGAAACTAAAATGGATAGCGGAGGGACAAGAACGAGACTCCAAAAAGAGACTTGCAGTTTCTCACCAGAAAAATATCATACAGTATAGAAAACTTTGCTTTTGACACCTTGCTCAAATGAAACTACTATAAATTGTCATTACAACACTACACTTGCTTCCGCTTGCTTCTTAAAGGTTGAGCGACTATGCATTTTGAGCTAAGGAGTGAAAGGTCAACCCAAAAAAGAGTAATGCGCGACTTATCTTTTCATGACGATTCCTCGAACACTTTTTTTTAAATCAGAGGCCACGATAATCTAGCCTTCGCTTCAGTACTTATGCACATTTTTTACTAATGCGTTCCTTCTATGAGGCTTTCAAGTATTCCCGCTCCGTAACAAAAATGAAATTGAAAACGAGAGTTTCTTTACAAATTGCGGTTTTGTTCACAGCGAGTACAGTCATTTGTGACTAGCAAACTCAATGCTTTGGACTACTTCGGCGTATTTTTACTTGGCCAAAAACCAAGTCTAGCTATAGGAATGGGCATTTTTTTTGTTTTGTTTCGAGAATTGGCGCACGCTGATAGGTTGGGCGCTCTGTTTTTGAACACGTGATTTTTGCTGACGCGTTCTGTCCTTCGGATGTTGGTATGTCTTGTCATGTATTTTGTCACGTTTGGAATGCACGCTTGTCGCGGTAGCTCGGACGTGTTAGTATTCACTCTGTTCATAGTTGTGAAGCGTGCATGACTATTCGTGAGAAGGTACGGTATATAAGGCTTGTTTCACAAGCAAGTGTCACTCGACGGCATCTCTCGTTTACCTTCCGTCAAATATCTTTAGTTTGTTACAGTGTGCAAGTTAATCATTTTTGCCTTTGTTAAGAATTACTATTCTGTGCTAGATATCAATGGATATTGTATTAGTCTTCATATATTGTTAAATGGCTACTGTTTCACTGCCCATTATATTGTAAGCCTGGCTATCAATAAACGAGATGCCCATTCCTGATTCTTGTATGTTTGATGGTAATTAGTGTCAAAATGATTTGTTCTCGTTTCACTGCAAAGTGATTAGAGAATAAGGAGTATGTGTGATTACAGCAATGAAAAAATTCTTCAATCGAGAATTCGAAATGAAAACAATACTCATACATAGAGAAAATCATAGTTGCATTGTTTACTGCGGCGGCATTGTGCGTCAATGTAAAAATCGTAAATTGGCTGGCTAAATAGAAGTTCCACCCCCCCGTTCCCCTTATAGGTTTTTAAAAACAGCGGAAAATTTAACCCCCCCCCCTCCCCCCTAAAATACACCATTCCTACGACATAATAAACGATCGGTCACTTACCGGTCAAACTAAGACCAAATACAGCCATCCTTCTTTCCACTGTTTGCTCTCCCACTCCAAGTATAGCACTTAATTCCGGGACTTTAAACCCTTGATCCAATAAAAAATAGATCTGGTCCATGGAGATGTCAAATGATGGTCTTCCACGCCGACCATCTGAGATAGTCGGAGGATGGTATCCTTCACGCGTACTAGCAGCGTGAGATGCCTCTAGGACAACAGCATTCGAGTGAAGAGTGCCGATCGTATCCACGATCTCCGGATCAATGTCGAGGCTCACAAGCTATTGATGCAAAAAATCGAGCCTCAAAACTATGGCCCCAACGTCAGATCCATCCGTCAGTCCATCTAATCTTGTTACCAAGTCATTCACTATTCGAATAGCACTTGCTAAGTCCGCCATCTTTTTCGCACGAGAGCGAGGCATTGTCAACTTGACGTCATGTCAATATCCCATAACTATTGGCGGAGGACTCGATCGCAAACGCCAAGTTGGCTTTACAAACACGAACTTTAGGTGACAAAGTCCAACATTGCGTCAGTGTCGGAGTGTAACAATCTTTACTAAAGTCGAGCTTTCAAGTTGGAACTTTGATTCATGTTGTCCGACATTGTGTTATAAAGTTGGAAGTTGATATACGCGAGTATCAATGCTGACATCACAAAGTCGGATGTTGTTTGCTAACATTGAATGTTGATTCACAACTTTGATTTTTGGCGGAGATGGTACGCCATAAAGTTCATCATGGCTTTGGTGTCCGTTTTGGCCTAGTATCTTCCCAGAGGTTCTTCGTGTCGCCACAGAAAATTCGTCGGGGCTAAATAATTAGCGGCGTTATTTGCAATCCCGCAGCGATATCCATTAAATATATAATCGAATCCATCAAATATTCGTTTACGGTTATGACGATGAACTTATGAACGCCAGCCAAAAATCGTTCCTTGAAATCCAGTTTACCCGTGCATGTTCCACAGAGCCAAACGGTGTTGAGCTTGGATGGGATATAGCAAACTTTACACGCAATTGTATTAACGTACAATTCAATCGTGGCGCCCACGTCTCAAGTTGTTCGAGAAGTCACCTTACGTCATCGCATCTCACGTGATAATATGAATCAATCGCCGTGTGCTGATTCTCGACCCAGAAAAGAAAACTACAAAAAAAAACAAAACAAAACAAAACAAAAAACAAAACAAAACAAAAAAAAAAGAATTTCCATTTTTAAGCTCGCGGGGCGTGGCCTCCATGAGCAATTAGGCATGAAAAGCCCTGGTGGAAACCTAATAAAACTATATTGTATTGTATTGTATGGACACAGGTTGTGAGAATTAGATCAATTCTCGGTTTGCAATCAATCCCTAAAGAATCAGAATACAAAGAAATAACACCGTAGAGGCTAATGAGCAATCTTTTGTTAAAAGTCACCCATTTCCCCCACCCCTCAGTAATTGTCTATAATCACGTTCTAGCCAATGTACTGGGCCCAGTTTTTCGAAAGTCGGTTTAGCTAATCCAGAATTAACGAAATTCTTTCTTTCGACCTCTCTCCCAATAAATTGCAGGGTTTTGTTCGAAGATGGATTAGAAAGCTTGTTCCAGTTTAAAACGTTATCAAGAAAGTTGTTGTGGACGAAACTTTCACGTTTTCAGGCTAAAAATAACAAGAAAGTTTAGAACTAATCCAGGATTAGCCTAATCGTGCTTTGAAAAACCGGGCCCTGTAGTATACTAATTTCTTTTTGCTCTTTTAGGACCCAGCTTTCGACCTCAGAATGTCAAAGCTCGTAGCAATGGCCCAACAAGTATTCTGGTGCAGTGGGACAAAGTGCCACAGGATGATGGGAATGGAAACATCAAAGGATATGACGTGGTTTTCCAAGACTTAAAGAGTGGCAAAGAGGACATCAAGAGAGTGAATGCTCCAGCTACACGTTTGGAACTGAGTTCACTAGAGAAATTCAGAAAATATGACATCAGTGTTCTGGCTTTCACTGCTCTTGGAACTGGACCAGCAAGTCCTGTCATAAAAGTGATGACTGGTGAAAAAGGTATATTTAACCTACAATCCTGGTCATCCTTGATTATATTGCTACATGGTAAATATCACCCTGAGAACACTGGACAAATTGACTAAATGTTTCCCCTGCCTCCCCCCCCCCCCCACCCCTCATACTGGATCAGGGCACAAAGCACAAATTCAACATTGAAAGGGGGGACCCTCAGGAAGTCTCCTGTTGTAAAACATAACCGATTAACTGGCAAATAATGAGTGGAATGATAATAGTCAATTCCAGAAAATATTTTCGTCTCCACTTCAGCCATCTCTTGGAATTTACTCATCCCAAACTATCATTGACACACCAGGACAGACTGGGCATGTCTTGCCTGCAAGAAGCTCTCGTTTCTCAGAGCTCAAAATCACAGCATATTTAGACTTGAGCTTCTGCTGACCCAGTAAAAAGTATATCTGCAGTAGGTTTTCCCAATTTCCATTAACAGGGTAATCTCACTTGTGTTGGTCTAAACCAGCTTTCTTATGTGGACTATATGCTACAGCTGCCATACTTTGTTTCAAATGCAAATAAAAACAACTTATGTTTTGTAACTTGAGCACATGTTGTTACAAATAAAACAGATATTTTCTGATAATAGAGGCCACCATGTGATGTCATAAGTATAATGTAGGGGCAGGCACCTGGACAATTCAAAGAAGTCTTCTAGACCATAAAATCAATCAATACAGTACATGGCACCTAATGCATAAGGCAAAACTAACAGCAATACATGTAAATTTAGGAATCAACATGCATTTAAAGGGGCCCTATCAACTGCAGTCCTTTGCGCACCGAAATTCTTGGTTCCGCCGTTTTAAGGGCCCCAGAAAGTTGAAAGATGAATAGCAATCCATTTCCATCCGACTCATTTAAGGTATCAGGATACCCTCCGGACTTTGCCAGATTCGAAAAAAAATTTTTTGGCTTAACGAAATTATTACATGTTTTACCTTGTGTTTCTGAAAACAAAATTTGGATACCTATTTTTTTCCTCGAGATATTTAAACGAAAGGATTTTATATTTCTCTTTCTCGCCGGAAGCTACCTGTCAACAGATCGTTAGTATCACCCGTAACTGCGCAGTATGCGGCTTGCGCATCAGTCGTGCAAAACAATAAAGTACAAATTTTAGCCGCGCGACGGATAACGCATGACTAACAGCAGATCTGCAAGAATATCGAAATGCCATAAGAAATATTTCCCTGTATGCCTTTGTGAACGCTTTCTTACGTTTAGGACGAGTTTGTCGTTAGCTTGAACTCATTCCCATTCCAACTGTGGCTGCAAAAGGTTGAATTGGTGTCGAGTGGTGAGTGCAACTGTGAAGCGAAAATAGATGTTGCGAAACTTACCCGAACGAAGCGTTGATGTCCGTAGTTATACACGGCGGCCTTTTGTGCTGCGTGTTTCAATTACCGACAAGATGCCTGGAAAGCCTCTATGCGAAAGCACTAACTGCGGTGTTTTGACAGATTGCTGACAGATGAGGCGATTATGTAAACAGGTTTCCGGCTCCCTGGTCAGAATCTTTAAATGTGTTTTTCTCGGTGTTTTCAAAACGCGGAAAAGTGTTTCTTTCGGAAACCTGCATTTCAATGGATTTTAATCGATTGGCTTGAAACTTGGCAAATATGTGAATCAATATCAAAGCTACAAAAAGGTGTCTCCGATTTTAATTCTTTTTTTTGTTCGGAAGATATGTCCGCTTTTGTCTTGCGCGTAGCTAGGAATATGATCGGCCAACTTTAAAAGTCAATAACTTTGTATATGGACAAGATATCAAAATTCGGAGACACCTTTTTTTCTTCATTGTGTCAACATTAGGCTGAAACAATAAATAATCAAATCGGGTAAAATCTGAGTGACATTAGGCTTTTTGAATGAGGCAAGGTCAAAATTAACTCGGAAGCTGATAACTTTCTTTCTTTAGCAAATTCAAAAAATATAAAGCTTTACCCTAAATCTATGATTGTTGAGCTTTCAGAAAATATATACTTTATTATTAGTTAAATGTAACGCTAGCGCGAAAAATGGGTTTGAACGCATGTCGTTCACGAGGGTATCCTGATACCTTAAGGAGAAGATTGCTTTCTTTTGATCTAAAGATGCCACTAACCTATTTTATTTTGATTAATCGCAATCTTTCATTTTGGGAACCAAATTCAGCCTTGGATTTCCAGATGTAAACAAAAACATAGAGGCCGGGCCCCTTTACAAAGGCTCTTGAGAGAGCAGGTTGTTTGTCAGTCAATCTTCCACATCACACTTTCCCAATAATCTCATAGTCAGAGTGACCCATTAAAGACTGCTACAGGTAATAGATATTATTTTTTTCTAATTAAGTAAGTTACAGTAATTTATATGACTTGCTTCTTACAGTAGGTGCATAGTGTAAATAACTTTTGATTTTCTTACATTCAACAGAGTTTGAGCAACTTAGATGTCAACTGGCTCAGTTCTATGAGGAAAGCATGTGCAAAATTCAGGTGGCACCTTGGGACCCAGATGACACAGTGCATATTGATGAGGTTTACACGCGACTTTCATGGAGCAGAGAAAACAAGCAGCTCAGTGGCACAGAAGAAGAAGAACTGAATGACTATACTGACATTTTTCTTTGTTCAAAAGGCAGTGCTAATCCTAAAAGGATTGTTGTCTATGGGCAAGGTGGAATTGGCAAGTCAACATTCAGTCAAAAATTGTCAGTCGATTGGGCAAGAAGAGAGAAGGAAGCATTGAACAATTTCGATCTGTTGGTAGTCATCAAGTTGAGGGATGTCTGTGGTGAAGTTAGAGGCTTGAAAGAAATGATTGTGCAATCAGGACTCTTACCTTGTGACAAGCCTGCTCAAGTGGACTGTCTGCACAAATACATATCTGAAAATCAAGACAGAGTTTTAATTCTATTTGATGGTTATGATGAGTATGACAAAACAAGAGATACTCAGTCAGATGTGTATAAGATTGTAACAAGAAAGATGCTCACAAATTGTCATGTAGTGGTGACCACCAGGCCAGTAAAGTTAGATGAATTGAAGAAGTTCATGCAAGCTCAGTGCAAAATCAATGGATTCACCTATTGGGACATCGGAAAATTTGCTTCCAAGTATGTTGGAGAAGACCAGTATCACACCTTCATGAATTACTTGAGGAGTCAACATCTTATGGACATGGCATCGATTCCACTTATGCTTCTCTTTTTGTGCCTGCTATGGAAAGAAAAAAAAGATCAACCTCTCCCAAGCACAAGAACCCATCTGTTTCAAAAAGTAACACAGTGCATCATTGATCACTGCCAAGTCAAACAGTCTCCTGATAATCTGAAACCCATAGAAGAATGCAGTGAGACATTGTGTAAAATTGGAAAAGTAGCATTTGAAGCACTGCTTCAGAATTCTTTGGTGTTTGACACAGCCCTGCTGTCCAAGGAAGTACTAAGTGATAATATTGTACGACTTGGTTTTTTGTCAATGTCCAAAGTCCAGCACCAGCGTTCCAAGTTAATGGCTTCATTTTTTCACAAGTCTGTTCAAGAATTTCTTGCTGCCTGGTACATTGCGAAACAGCCTATTTCCCAGGGGATAAATGACTTACAACAAGACTTTAGTACTTTTAAGAACTACAAAACATTTCTTGAATTTGTTTGCGGCTTGACAGCTGATGGTGCTAATGCTGTCTTCCTGCACCTTAGGAAGATCAGAGAGAAAGAAAGTCTGGTACCAAATTGTAACGTCGCAAGATGGTACTTGGACTTTGACAGTAATCAGAAAGAGTTTCAAACCTTGTGCCGCACAATGTTTCTGGCATTGGACTGTAAAGAAGCCTCTGTGGGAGCATATCTTGACTGTGTGGGCGGAGTGGTGCAGTTTTATGAAGATCACAGTTTTGGGAACACCACTGGGATTAAAGACTCGGAGGGCCAATTGCTTACATTGCTGCTTCGCCACGACAGATTGGTCCAGCTTCAATTTGTCTTGGATGCGAGCGATCCGGACAAAATGAAAGTCATGGAGGTATTTGATCAAGAGGATGTCAGGACGGTAACATGGGCATCAGGTGGTCAATCGTTCGTGAAAGGTTCAGAGTTACTTGAGAACACAAAAACAAAGCAACAATGGTCCCTACTAAAACACCAGTGTCGGTTCTTAGTATTAAGAAAGGAAACTGTGCTCTACCTTTGTTATGAAGCATCCAATGATATTTCTTTCACACCTGAGCTTGTTCGCCTTTTTCAGCTTCCAGCTTCAGACCAGAGTCGTTCAAAAGGCGAAGCGTCCGAGCCTGAAAATGGTCAGAAATTTGACACACATCAACAATCCAGTGCTATAGAAAATGAGCTGCCTGTACACGCGTTGTCATTTATCACTACAGCTCGTTTTGAGTGCGTTCCGGGAGATGCAGTTTTGGCTGAAATGCTGAAGAATGCTCCACACTTAAATTTTCTGAATTTATCAAACAATCCCTTTGGAGCTGGAGTGAGTGTTCTCGCCAGTCTACTGGAAAATCTTCCAAAGCTGAAGGTTTTGTACCTGAAGAACACGGAGATGAGTGAAAGAGAAGCCGCCGACATGTCAAGAGCGCTGGTTCATATTCCACACCTGACGTGGCTTGATTTGGGTTCCAATCCCCTTGGAGCTGGAGTGAGTGTTTTCGTCAGTCAACTGGAAAATCTTCCAAAGCTGGAGGGGTTGATCTTGAAGAACACAGAGATGAGTGAAAGAGAAGCCGCTGACCTGTCAAGAGCGCTGGTTCATATTCCACACCTGACGTTTCTTGATTTGGGTTCCAATCCCCTTGGAGCTGGAGTGAGTGTTCTCGTCAGTCAACTGGAAAATCTTCCAGAGCTGGAGGTGTTGTACCTGAACAACACAGAGATGAGTGAAAGAGAAGCCGCTGACCTGTCAAGAGCGCTGGTTCATATTCCACACCTGACGGGTCTTAATTTGGATGACAATCCCCTTGTTGGTCGTGGCGTCATTTGTTTGGCTGAGCAGATAGTGACCCATGTGCCTAAGCTTCAGTGGCTGTTTCTTTACAACACAGGAATGGATGACGAGTGTAAAGCTGCTCTGAAGAAAGCCAAGCAAGACAGGATAAAAGCGGGAGGCAAGGATTTCACGGTGAGGATACTGACATGTGACATTTTATTGATCCTTCTATGCCCAAATATCCAGGCCTAAATCCCTTTTATAACATGACATAAAGAAAGTCAACCTGGAGGAAAGGATTCCAACGTGCATGTGAAACAACAGTTGTGATAAAATACATGGCTTTTGAATCAGTTGATATTGTCGTTTTAGTTGTTTGAATAGTTTTCAAATATTCCTTGAATTTGAGAAGACAATAACAGCAAAATGTGGATCAAAGACGAGTGAAGAGGCTCGCAAAAGTCAGTTGTTGTACATTCAGTCAAGGTTATCGTAATAATACCTTTGCGAGTGTCTCCCGCTATAAAACATTTTGAAAGGCTGTAGCATGGAAACCTTTACACTATAGAAAGTATGGTTTCAAACAAACTTGCTTTCATAAAGAACTAGACTGGCCTTGCCAGTGAACTCGCGGCGTGAGTTGGGTCGAGACCAGAATATAAAATGGAAAGTAGGGGACAAGAGCGGAACTCCCAAGAGAGACTTCCAATTTCTCATCATAAAAATATCACACAGTATAGAGAACTTGGCTTTTGACACCTTGCTCTTTTGACACCTTGATTAAACTAAAAATTATTATTACAACACTCATACACTTGCTTCTTAAAGGTTGAGCGACCCTGCATCTTGAGAATGCGTGACATAATACTTTTTATGCACAATCGATTATGACAGTTTGACCTTGACTCATATTTCTAATCAGAGGCCACGATTAATCCAGCCTTCGCTTCACTACTTATGTGTTTTCTTTTATTAACTCAATACGTTTCTTCTATCAGGCTTTCGAGTATTCGTGCTCTGTAACAAATATAAAATTGAAAGCGAGGAATGTCACACGAGAGATGTTTACAATATCATTGCGATTTTGTTCACAGTGTGTTCAGTCCATTTGTGACTGCAAACTCAATCCTCAGAATTATTTCGGTGTATTTTTCATTTCTGGTATTCAATGACCATTGCGAAACAAAGGCTACATGATCGAATGAAAGAAACACTTCAACAGGCAATGTACGATACGCAGAAGAATTTTATGAGGCAACAGATGTCACGTACAGAGTAAAGCATAAAGCGTCATTGTTTTACGGCTAAAGCTCACCGTAGCTTTGGTTTCTGTTTTCGCCCTGTTATCTTCCCAAAAGTATTTCGTGTCGCCACAGGAAGTTTCGTCGGGACTAAATATTTATCGGTGACAGCGGTATCCATCAAATATTTTTTTACGGCTATTCTCAAAGCTTCCGCAGTGAACGCGAGCCAAAATCGTTCCCGAAAATCCAGTTTATCCGTGCATATTCCACAGAGCCAAATGGTGTTGAGTTTGGATGGGATGCAGTTAACTTTTATACACAAGTAACGAGCAATTCACTGGCCACATCTCGAGTTGTTTAGCGAAGTCAATTACGTCATCGCCCAGCACGTGATAATATGAACCAATCACCGTGTGCTGATTCTCGACCCACAAAAAGGAAAAATAAATAAATAAATAAAAAATTGCGTTTTTAAGCTCGCTTGGGCCCCAGGCCCCCCGCGAGCAAAGAGAGGTCATGATTAATCCAGCCTTCGCTTCAATACTTTTGTGTTTTCTTTTATTAACTGAATACGTTTCTTCTATCGGGCTTTCGAGTATTTGTGTTCTGTAACAAGCGAGGAATGCAACACGACACTCGTTTACAATATTATTGCGGTTTTGTTCACAGTCATTTGTGAACTGCAAACTCAATGCTCAGGACTATTTCGGTGTATTTTTCATATCTGGTATACAGTGACCATTGCGAAACAAGGCTACATGATCGAATGAAAGAAACATTTCAACAGGCAAAGTACGATAAGCAGAAAAATTTTATGAGGCAACAGATGTCATGTACAGAGTAAAGCATAAATCGCCATTGTTTTGCGGCTAAAGCTCATTGTAGCTTTGATTTCCGTTTTTGGCCTGTTATCTTCCCAGAAGTATTTCGTGCCGCCACAAAAAGTTTCGTCGAGACGAAATATTTAGCAGCGACAGCGAAATTTGCAATCCCCGAGCGGCATCCATCAAACATTTGTTTACGGCTATTCTCAAAGCTTCCGCGGTGAACTTAAGAACGCAAGCCAGAATCGTTCCCTAAAATCCAGTTTATCCGCGCATGTTCCACAGAGCCCAGTGGTGTTGAGTTTGGATGGGATGCAGTTCACTTTTACACAAAAGTAACAAGCAATTCACTGGCAACATCTCAAGTTGTTTTGCGAAGTCAATTACATACGTACATACACACATACATACATACATATTTTATTAATGCTCCCCTCAAGGGGCTTTTCAGCAACAATTTGGCTTCGCCATATTACTGTGGAGTACAGGCACTGAGGGTGGTCACTGTCAGAGATTTGTTTTATGTCCTCAGTGGTTCTAGTTTACGTCCCCCCTATAATTAAGTATAGGGAGACGGAACCGCCAATTTACGTAGTCATCCGAGCAACGTGAAGATCTTGCCATTTGCTGATAAAAACAAAGGCAGCATCTTCTCCTCAGTTATTTTAAGACCCAGAGTGTTGGTCCGGCCGGGGTTCGAACCCGCGGCCTCCTGCACAAAAGACCGGCAATCAACCAACTGAGCCAGCCGGGCGGCGGTTTACGTCATCTCATATCACGTGATCATATGAACCAATCACCGTGTGCTGATTCTCGACCCAGAAAATAACACGGAAAAAAAAAAGAATTTCCATTTTTAAGCTCGACGGGGCCACGCCCGCGAGCAACAAAAATGTCACACTAATTAGCAACAGGAGTAACTTGATTTGAACCTTTTCATTTATTTGTACATACTTTTGGCAAGTGCGCAAGGGATTTTCCTTGCCTTCAAAACACAATAAGTCGAGCGAAGCGAGCACGAACACGCGTCTTTCCGTAATGCGTCATCATTGTAGCTGAACTTCAGTTACACTGTCACGCATTCTTAAAGCGAAGCTTTTAGACTGAATTGCGAATTCATTTAATGCAAAACCTTCTACATTAAATAAGAACTAAAAGTAAATCAGTTTACTCAGTAAAGCGCTAAGTTCAACGGGTGTCACATTCCCCAAAGAAAGAATTTCGTCAGATTGATCTGGTAAGCGACTTGCCGTTTGTTTACATTTTAGTCGGTTCAATGAAAACTGCAGAAATTTTCTGTCGTGTACGGTCACTCTTGTAGATGTGAAAATATAATATAATCAGAGGTAGCAGAGAGTTCAGAACAAGTAATTAAACTTAGTACATTTACTTTTTTCGACCGAAACAAAGACCGCATTTTTGCACGCCTAAACGTCACTTCTGTGAAATCTAACATCTTTTTAATCAACTCTTGCCAAATCAACTCAAGAACCCAGAAAAGCAATCCAATAATTTTGAAGACCAGTATTTGGACTAACTTCACTCCAATTTTCATAGACTTTGAGGTACGGGCACATAGTAAAATCGCCTGGCATTTTAACCCATATTTTCACGGCAGACAAACAACGGAAATATGGCCTGCTGATTTAAATTACCGCTTGTTTACAGATCACGTTATCAGCTCAAAATTTTGCTTAGAAGAGAGTAAAAGACCCTATTAACACATAATTAGCTTGAATAGAACCTTTGGCGCATTATTCTCCGAAAACGGGGATCATATTTTTGCCTTCCGTGCATAGATTTTCCACCGGAAGTCAGCCAAAATCCGTTAATCAAAATTTCTCTAAAGTAAAGATAAATAGAAACAAACCAAGTACGTCACGTTTATACAACTACTATATACTACCATTAGGCAAAGTTTGAGCGATTTCGATTTTTCACGTTTGGCCACCACTTGTTTGGTTTTTAGAGACAGTCGCTCTTAAAAGTAGCTGTAAGACAGCGTAATAGCCTTATCTCATGTTGGAATGCTTTTAGAACATGATGCCTGGTATCATTTTTGGCTATCTGTAGTTCCAACATCTCATAAAACTGGTGACTGACACCTTTCAACCGACTGCCCGGTGGTGAAGTTGCTTCGTCATCTCCACTGGAGTTCTCGTCTTGACACTGCCGGGTTGTAATTAAAACGAAGACCCTGAAAACGAAGACCTATAACCCCGGAAAACGAAGACCCTAACAGAAACAACAAAAAGCTTTTGTCAGTGCCACTCACTTTAATATTGCTTCTTTATGCCCATCTCTGCAGCAGATGTTGGAATGTTTGCGTATGTATCATGTACAAATAGATGGTATAACAGCTTTTTAGTCTTATCTCGTCTTTGCTAATCTTCCCAGCGTGTGCATCATGTTCAAGTAGCTGTAATTGAAAGCTTTTTACTTGGCCTATAGCCAAGTCTAGAAATGGCCTCTTTTTTTTGTTTTGGGGTTGAGAAATGGCACACGCTGATTGGTTTGGCGCTCTATTTATGAACACGTGATTTTTGCTGACGCGTTCTGTTCTTCGGATGCTGGTACGTCTTGTCAGAGTATGTGTGATTACAGCAAAGAAGTCTTCAATCGAGAATTCGAAATGAAAGCAAATTCATACATGGAGAAAATCGTAGTTGCATTGTGTACTGCGGCAGCATTGTGCATCAATGTAAAAATCGTCAACTTCTTTGGGCAATTAATCGCGACCATAATGCCGCGAGTGAATAATAGTGTTCAAACATACAGATAAGCATACATGTAGTTGCACTGTTTGTAAGCGTCGACTTCTATTGCCAGCATCGTGCATCAATATCAGGACCGTCGACTTTCGTTGGCAAAATAGCCGCGACCATAAAGCTGCGCTGCGTGTGCTTTAAACATTGTAAACAGCTTAATGTTATAACTAGACGTTGTGTAATGAACGGAATTTAGTGTGAATCTACCGCCGCTGTTGTGTGACTTTGTAAGTGAGACGAACAGACGCATAATTCAATTACCTACATTTGTGGATTTAAAAGCATTCCAATCTTGAAAACACAAGATCCACTTAGAAGAAAGGTGATCTTTTAATAATGTAGGATGCATTCTTTTAGAGAACCAACCAGTGTTATTGTTGGTTAGAGCATCAAATGTAATCTAGGCGTGAGTCAGACTTTTTTTTTGGTGAAAATCTTCAAATCAATTAATCTATGAACACTAAAGATCGCCTACTCAAGCGCCCTTGACCCGAGCTGTGTTACCTTTGTTTGTAACTCTCGCAGGAGTGCGGATAGACATTTTTTTTACAAATGATAACCTGGGCGATTTTCGGAGTGTCGTGGGCCGTATATGTGGAAATTGCCACTGGAATTTGCGGAGTTGCTTCCAAAAGCGCGCCAACATAGTCAACTCTTCCCGCCTCGAGATCTACACTATGTGGTTGACTTGCTCCCTCATAGCAGCGGAAACCTTTAGAACGGAAGAAATTGTCTGCAACTTCTTCTTCAACTACTGTGCCAAAAGGCCGAACGCTGTCAACACGACCACCTTCTTTCTCGACGAGCCGAACAGCTCGAGTTTTGCTCGATTCTCATCCCTGGCCTCTTTGGGGAAAAAATACGCAATTTCGCCGGCAATAATAACGCAAATTGAACGGCATAAATTCCACTTGATCAAATAATCAAGAGGTTGACCGAAGACGAGGATGAAAAACAACTCAGACCATGCTTCACGGTAATTCAGAGCAACAGTATACGGAGGTTGGCGATAAGCTCTAATTTCAATTCATGTCAACACTTCAGAGCCAAAGCTGTGTGCGTTGATTGACTTAAACCGCGTTTCTGTGCCAACACCGGAAATTCGAACAGGCTCCTGCAGTGCGTTTTAAAGTCGCGTAAAGCTACAAAGACAAGACAGATAAACCACTCTAGCTTATACGCAAACACGAAGGACAAGTACACTGGTCAACGCCAGTATCTTGTTAGACGTATCTCTGCAGTACATTAAAACATGATACTTCCCATGGTGAAGCTACTTCGTATGAAAAAGCCATCTCAGAAGTTACGCATCCTACATGTAAAGGTCTGGTCGCTAATACGTTCAAGACTGTTATGCATTAAGCTTTAACGCAAAATTCTGGGTCGATACGAAATTAATCTCTATCGGAAGCTGCAGACGTTTGAATACCGTGACAACAAAGGCGTGCATCACGCTTGTGGAGCGAACATTAGGCTCGGATAGTCGGATATCAACCTTGAGCTTTTGAAGACTTCGAGGTATTCAGTGACAAATATTCTCGATGTAATCGCCTGCCGGTCTTCCCTGCTTTTGTTAAAGCGGCGTTAGTGAAAGCTAAGTAGCTGATGATTCGGGATTCCCTGTTCTATGATATTATGCTCGTGACATTTCATTGACAGATCTTGTATCTTAATCTCGCGTGATATTTGCCTCAAACCTATTAGTAATTCAGTATCCTCAGACAATAAACAAAGAACCTTTACTTCACGCAAAACGAAGTTAAACGCCGACTGTTCGTATACGCCGCGCGTTACACAAAGCCTTAGAGTTTCCGACAAAGGGAGACGCTCTGCCCGCAGGGAAAAGTTCAAGTTTTATCAAGTTTCCACACGTCTTCTACTACTTATTCGATGTTCTTTCACACAAATATTGCTCAGAACACGGATAAATTGGTTGAAGCGGCATCTATGATCGAGCATTTGCAAAAACAGAACCCTTCGTACTTTACGGGGGTCCCGCTGATAACACATCAAGCATTTGTGTACGGCTATTTTCAAATCTTCCGACGCTTAAAAACAATGCAAGCCAAAATCGTTCTTAAAGTATGGCTTCCGTGCATCCAGAAAGCCAACCGATGTTCAGTTTGGATGGGATGCAGGCTAACTTTAACACAACTCAATTTCAGTCTCTTGCTTCAATCGCCGACGTCTCAAGTCGCTCGCGAGGAAAGTTAATTGCATAACGTCATCGCAAATCACGTGATAATGCGAACCAATCACCGTGTGCAGATTCCTAACCCAGAAAAAACAAAAAAGAAAACAAAAACAAGCTCCATTTTAAAGCTTGTGTTATCCACAAGCAATAAATCTCGTGGAGACCCACGTACAGTATTTGTACGATTTATACGATGACCGTTGTACGTACTGGTGATGCTGATCCGAACCGTTTGTATCAAAGCCAGAGCTGCGAATTTAGTAAATTTTATTAGAGCGATATAAAAGCTAGAGATGGTAATTTTAATCAAAGAGCGACACATTCATTTCCTTTGGAGCAACGTTGATTTGACTTCTTCCTAGTTTAGCCAGTGAGGTAATGAGAATGTTGCTTCTTTTTATATCACACTGTCAAAATATTGCTTTCCATATTTTTCTGTGTGTGGTTCATTGACTAACATACATGTATGTGGACAATATTGTCTCTCATAACAGACTTTTTTTTGACGGTGGAAAGTTCGTAGAGTTATGAACCCAGACTACAGATCCTGCAAAAGGAAGAAATGCTGGAAATTGCTGGGCAGACCCCATCTGTTGCAGCTGCTACAGCTAACCAACCAGACAAGAAAACTTCATGCCTTAAGTGTCAATAAACTTCCAGCTGTATACAGCAGTCCCAGTATCTTAAGCAGCCACGTGAATCTCTTTGTGGGTTCTGTGTCCTGGTCATGGACTTTGCAGTGCAAAGTAAGTGTCATGTTCTGAGAAGTACAGAGTTAGAAATGGAATCTGAAATCCTTTCTAACATTTGCATCATTACATCATGCAGCCATTTTCGCACTTCATGGCACAGTTCGCAAAGCGCAGATGTTCTGGTGGGGCACTTGTTATACAAAAAAACTTGGCGATCAAAGTGGAAAACTACTTCTTTGGTCATACTGCATTTCGAAGTCTCAAAAGGCATGAAAAGAAGTTCGAAATAGTGGGGTTTCAAAATAACCAGGCTATAGTCAAGCTAATCCAAGGTGATTCGGCTTGACTTCCAGTTCGACATATAGAAACAAAACTAAGCTCAGCAGAGATATTTACTTGACATAGACTCTTTTATGTGGAGAGCTTACACATAAAGTAATACAGGCTGAAATAATTTTACAGCGAAATTATTTTGCAGCTTTTTGCTGCTACGGTATGTATTAGGTAGTGTTGTTCTAAGTTGACCTCTGCAACATTATCAACAGAACAAGTATTGGCAATTTTGTGCCCCACTACCCACTGGAGCCACTTGCAATTGACTTTTCAGCATTCAGAAATTAAAGGGTCAGTACTGTAGCCTGGTATTGAGTGAGTTGACTCTGGTCAGTTCACAGTTAGTACAGGAGGTGAAACTTGTATTAAGCAAATCCCCTATTAATGGACATCCTCCATTAAGTGGACATCAGCATGGGTCCCTTCTTCACTTATTTACTGTAAAACAAACCTGCATTCAATGGACACCTGTTAAGCGGATGCGGACATCAAAATCAAGCAATTTTGTTACCCGAAGCCTATATTAAGGGGTCACTTCAAGTATTTTTAGAATGTATTTTTTTTTTTTTTTAGATTTTGAGATTACTGTCTAACTTGCCTCTTGAGAAAGGTTGGTGATAAATCATGTCAAACAGCAATCCACAATCACAGGGCACCTCGCTCGTGTCTCTAGCTATCATGCCACAATTTGTCTGAACCTGTATTAATCAGACAAAAGCTAGGGTCCCGAGGGTGTCCGCTTAATACAGATTAACCTTAATATTAGGTAACCATGTAGACTTTTGATAGGAACATTTGAGCTGAACTTATTTTAAAGTTCTATAACACGAGTAAGAGGTATCCTCTACTTCACTACAGAAGCATATAATCAACATTTTGTATCACAGAAGGCAAAATGTAAGATCGACTTTGTTGATCAGGAATCATTAGCTGCATTACTGTTCAAGTACACATGCTGTGATACTGTTTCATTGTTGTTTCTTGCATGACAGTGAACTAGAATGGATTGTTGGACAGTGTTAATACAGCAAAACCCTGCTATCTCAAACTCTCAAGGGAAGCCAGAAATTGTTCGAGATAGTGGGGGATCGAGATAGCGGGGTTTTTCAAAGGGAAATTTCTACCAACCTCATTTCCAATGGAAATCAGATTCTGTTCAAGATAGCGGTGAGTTTGAGATAACCGAGTTGGAGATAACGAGGTTCTACTGTATATTTCTCCTGACGTCATAAATAAACAACAAAGATTTTAGTAATCTGTCTGCTGTTTCTTTGTGTTGTGAGAATAAAAAAAAAGATAAAGTGGCAAAAAGATTTTTTAGTTAGATAGCACTGACCCTCAAGGAGGAGGAGGGGGTGGGCACTTCTTATGATTGGCCACTGTATATGGATGCTCCGCCCAAAAAAGGGGGGGGTGGCTTTTCAAGCCTCGAGCATAAAATAGATATGCAAAAACAACACTTTTTGGTGTTTTGAAGGGTCGGTAAGAACATTAGTGGCCCGTTTGAAAACAATTTGCCCCAATGCATCCAGCATCTTCCCTCCCCTTCTTGGGACGCCGGCACGCCTATCACTCGGCCCCCCTTTTTAGGGTGTGAATTGTTCGAATAAATGCCACACGTGCTCAATTTGTATTCATAAACAGCTCTGTTCGCCAGCTTCGCCTGAGCTGAGATGTTGAGTAGTTTATAATTCTAAGAACTTTTTCTCTAATCAAAGCCATGCACAGGCGCAAAATTGACACACAAAAAAATTACAGTGGCTTGAAATACATGTGGAAGGAGTTGACAAAACTGTTAGATAATTTTCAAATGTTGGAAAACGGAGCATTGGAGATTTAATCACGTCTTCGGGCATTTTATCATGTTTATAGAACGACTGAATACTTTTAAACGGTCCGCACGATGAGAAAGTATTAGGAAGGCTTCTCCCTGAAATTCGAGTGTGTAGCTTGTTTTGTCAAAAAGCATCAGGTACAGCAAATTTAAATAGAACTTCATGGCAAAATTTAGATGGCCCTATTACCTCCGCTCTTCTGCTCCGACGATTTTGCTTAAACTCAGCCTTGAGGTATGTAATAAGTCAGTATAAGCTGATTCCAAAAATTTAACAAAATTATACCAGCAATTATTTTCACTGGGTACGATTTTGTTCAAATATAGTATTGTCAACTTAAGTTATAATATCACTAAAAATATCTATTCCATCAAATCATTGCTGATTGATAGCTGCAGCTTTCCTCGAAGTTTTATAGGAATCGCATTGAAGCCAAAAAAGTTATGATCCAAAGTTTGTGAAGGACGAGTGCGCCCGAAATTTCAACAGAGCCAGGGTTCTACCAAAAATGTGTTAACTCTTACACTCCCGGAACAACCTCAATTTTCTCCTTCAGTTTCTCACTAGACATATATCATACTGAAAGGAGAACTTGACTTTTGATGGCTTGCTCAGATGAAAGATGATTGAAATAATAATTCTCGCTACTTGACTCATACAGTAAAAGTTGGAAGACTCTGCATTTTGAGCCTGAGTGAAAAGATTAATTTTGTCTGTTTAAAACTTATTTGGATTCAGTGTTTCAAGTAAGCACTGTTGTTATCAGATTAGCTGAAATCGTCTTCTCCATCAAACGGCGACTCTTCTGTAACCAATTTCAAAAATACTTTTTAATTCCTACATAACCGATGAAGGATCGTGAGATTTTGATTGTCGTCTATCTCTTGCGCAAATGATACTTATACCGAGTGTGGTGTCATGCACCTCATAAACATAGCAATAGAATTAAAACGGCCACTTGTTTACACTTTTTATTTGCGTCCATTTCATCCACTCCAAAGCTGAATTGTTTGTCCATTTACTGCACTTTGTGAGTCTTCTCGTGTACTATAATTTGTTTCTATTTTCTTTTCCATTTCTACACTTTGTGACTCTGTTTCGTGTTATTACTGCTTCTCTGTCATCAGCAATTTTAGCAATATGCATTAATTTCCACGCCCTCATATGTCCTCATACGCTCTCTGAAAGAAAGCTATAAGTTGAAAGTCTTCGCCAGACAAGCTTGGATGCGCGTGCAACCTTGAGACTGAATGGTCTATTCCAAACATGAACTAATGCGGGGCATTCTTGCATCCCACCTGAACAATGTTTAGAAAACCTATCGGTGCAGCTGAACCACAAGTGGCTAGCTAATTTCACTGCGTTTTTAAGAAGGTCCAGTATAATTGCGCAGTTTCTATTACAATGGTTCGGTCAAAAGGAGTTCCAACTATTGGCGGCACGATAAAAGAATTCCCCCAGTTGCGCTTGGGAGGTTCGGCACCTTATAAGGTCATTGTTATTACGGGTACGGTATCACGGCTTGACAACCTTACCACTTATTAATAGTTCGGTGTTAAACCGTTCAAACATTTGTGCATCATAGTAAGGTCATGGTGCAAAAGGAGTCCAGCCATGCTCGTTGAGGATCAGATACCTTGGGTGCCAGAGGTTTCTCGCTCTCGGAAGCTTCGGCCTCGCCCCAGCCTTCCTCCGCCCGTGGTTTCGCCCCAAGCCCTACGCGGCCGCGCAGCTCGGAGCTTCCGAGAACGAAAAACTCGGTTATCTCGAACTCCTCGCAATAAACTTGGTATAAAATTACCTTTAGTGAGAACCCCGCTATCTCAATTCCCCATTGTCTCGAACTATTTATCGCTTCCCTTGAGAGTTCGAGATACCGGGGTTCTACTGTAATTGTAATTTGCAAACATTCTACATGGCAGTGCCAGATTAATAAAAAGAGTTGAACAATAAAAAGTAAATATACTAGCGAAAAATAGGATAAATTTATCAAACAGGTGGAATGGCGTACTCGGTTTGTCTGGTATAAGGTAGACACTATGAAGCACATAGTTCATAGTTCATTTTATTTCCACCTTAAAGTACCATTTACAATTACAGGTAAACCATTTCTGTGGTGGCTTACCAGCAAAAAACCTATTAAAGTTAAGAAGCGCTGGCAAGCCAATCCTTACAAGGAACAAATCTATTTACATAGGAGGAGATTGTTTAATTTCTAGAGGCAAGGAATTCCAAACTTTACTGGCAGAAAACCTAACACTAAACTTACCATAATTAAGCCGACACTTACAAAGATAAAGATTTTGCTTAGAAACAGAACGTGTGTTATAATTATGTACAGATAAATTAAGCCTGAAATAATCTGAGAAAATTTCAGGAAGGTAGTTATTTTGATGCCTGTAAACTATTTCACCAAGTTGTTGCTGGTTGATTTGAAAAATATTCAAAACATGCAGTTTATCAAAAAGAGGTTTACTGGAGGCTATGAAATGAGAAAAAGTCATTGCACGTAAAACCCTTTTTTAAAGAATATACAAGGGCTGCAAAGAGGAGTATGTATTACCCCATATAACCGTACCACAAGATAGATAAGAGTATACCAGATTATAGTATAACTTCTTTAGAATATCCTTATCGAAGTATTCTCGGGCCTTATATATTATCCCTATAGATTTAGATATTCTAGTTGAGATATAATTCACATGATACAAGAAGGGCATGCACATATGCAAGAAGGGCATGAATGAAGAAGCTCGTATCAGACCTATCGGACCTTAAGAATAAATTTGGATTCGTTTCTTGTTGCACAATAGGTGGTTTCTAGTTCCAATTTGTTATAAGAAAATATGCATGCTTTATATATTTTATACGATGGTGTTTGTTTTTTTGTTTGTTTGTTTGCTTGTTTGTTTTGTTGTTGCTCGCGGGGGCCTGGGGCCCCAGCGAGCTTAAAAATGTGCATTTTTATTTTTTTCCTTTTTGTGCGTCGAGAATCAGCACACGGTGATTGGTTCATATTATCACGTGCTGGGCGATGACGTAATTGACTTCGCTAAACAACTCGAGATGTGGCCAGTGAATTGCTCGTTACTTGTGTGTAAAAGTTAACTGCATCCCATCCAAACTCAACACCATTTGGGTCTGTGGAATATGCACGGATAAACTGGATTTTCGGGAACGATTTTGGCTCGCGTTCACCGCGGAAGCTTTGAGAATAGCCGTAAACAAATATTTGATGGTACCGCTGTCGCCGATAAATATTTAGTCCCGATGAAACTTTCTGTGGCGACACGAAATACTTTTGGGAAGATAACAGGTCGAAAGCAGAAACCAAAGCTACGGTGAGCTTTAGCCGTAAAACGATGACGCTTTATGCTTTACTCTGTACATGACATCTGTTGCCTCATAAAATTCTTCTGCGTATCGTACATTGCCTGTTGAAGTGTTTCTTTCATTCGATCATGTAGCCTTTGTTTCGCAATGGACATTGAATACCAGAAATGAAAAATACACCGAAATAATTCTGAGGATTGAGTTTGCAGTCACAAATGGACTGAACACACAGTGAACAAAAGCGCAGTATTGTAAACATCTCTCGTGTGACATTCCTCGCTTTCAATTTTATATTTGTTACAGAGCACGAATACTCGAAAGCCTGATAGAAGAAACGTATTGAGTTAATAAAAGAAAACACATAAGTAGTGAAGCGAAGGCTGGATTAATCGTGGCCTCTGATTAGAAATATGAGTCAAGGTCAAACTGTCATAATCGATTGTGCATAAAAAGATATGTCACGCATTCTCAAGATGCAGGGTCGCTCAACCTTTAAGAAGCAAGTGTATGAGTGTTGTAATAATAATTTTTAGTTTAATCAAGGTGTCAAAAGAGCAAGGTGTCAAAAGCCAAGTTCTCTATACTGTGTGATATTTTTATGGTGAGAAATTGGAAGTCTCTCTTGGGAGTTCCGCTCTTGTCCCCTACTTTCCATTTTATATTCTGGTCTCGACCCAACTCACGCCGCGAGCTCACTGGCAAGGCCAGTCTAGTTTAGTTCTGCATTACAAATTGTTAAAAAGGATTGCCTTTTTTTCTTTAGGTGTAGATAATTTAGGATGAACTTCTTTTAACTGAAAGTGCACGAAAAAAATAGACCTGATTAAATATCGACCTCACTTTAGGACATATCGACAGAATTAACGAGTTCTAAAGTGGACTGGGTTAGTCTATTTAGCACAACGTTTCTTCTTACATGAAGTTCTTCTTGATGAAGCATAAGGTTAAACGCTTTCGTCCCCACTAGTGATGCACTGATTGGTTGGTTCAATTGCGTCATGTTGATTTCTGCTTGATTCTTCTTGGTTTTAGAACAGAAAACAAGGGAAGACATTGCCCTTCTAAAATCTGGAACCCGGAAGCAATAGATGATGGGATTCATGAAAGAGTTGCTGTACTAAAGCAGTTTAACGCCTTCATCTGGAAACACTCGTAAAATAATATTTGTCAAACTACGTTGGTAATAACTTGAAAAATAAAGGACGCTGTATGGAAGCCACGCTGCAAGGAAAATGATCTTTGTGGTCAGCAGTGTAGTGGCAAGTCGCCTGTCTTGCTTTGCGTGTGCGCCCGGAAATGGTCGCAGTTTGACTTTGATCCACAGACATGAATAGGCAAGACACGTGACTGACAATGGCGCGAACAAGAGAGAACAGAAACGAGAGTAGGCCGCGCCGAAAAATTACGAATGTCACCACAGGAAGTATAGTTGCAACCCACAGAAGTAGTAATCTCTTTAAGTAGGTCTTGGTAGTGATTTGACGCAGTTGGAACGGTCGAAATATAGCGTAATGTCTCTCCAGGGCAATTATAGTGAGCGTGAAGATCGAAGCAAGACCAAGTGTCATGTCCACGATGACGAATGGATAACTGGACACCAGCAAAGCAAGGCGCAGTAAGTACATGGGGATTGCTAACAATCCAACCAACAGATCAGTGATAGCGCACGTTCAGCGACAGGAAGCCTCCTGAGGGAAGCGGTTGTCAGCGAGTTTGCTATTACTATGGCAATGGCTGTGATACAATAGACTGCTGTCCATGAAGTTTTTAGTAAGGTCTGGAGACTTGGTCGCACTGTGGACGAGAAGTTGTTCATCTTAGGAGCAGGATCAATTATCTTACAAAAAAGGGACAGATTCTGGTGAATAAAATAGAATGACGATTTGTCTGATCAACAGAATTGACTTGGAGTTTAAAAGATACATCCCAAAGTTTGCTGGACCAGGAAAGTCAGTGCATCGAATCCCATACTAGACTGTTGCGAGTTAAGTGAAACAATTGGTTGCAGGCAGATGATAATCGAGATTTACAATTGAAATATATTTGCTGTTTTCTAGAAGGCGCTTCCATGCATGAAAACTGCAAAAATACGGTCAGTTGGTCAGCGTTCGTCGCCATATTACATCTTGTGCAAGCCTCGTTTTCCTTGTGCACAACTTATATTATAGAAAATGCATTGAACTATTTTATAGCTGAGTATCGAGTCCCTTAACCCTTTCACTCCCAAGTTCAAAATGCAGATTCTCCCTGGCTTTTAAGAGGAAATTGTATGAGTGATGTAGTGAGAATTGATAGTTTAATCAACTATCAGCTGAGCAAGGTATCAAAAGCCAAGTTCTCCTTACTGTATGATATATTTGTGCTGTCAAAACTGAAGGAGAAAATTGAACTTGATCACTCTTGGAAGTGAAAGGGTTAATATTAAATGTGAACAAGCATCCCTTGTAACCACACAAAAGTCTCTTAATTTTCTAATTTTTAAAATCTCTCTACTTATTTCCGACTCTGGGACCAATTCCCCCATGAAACCTGAAAGAATTATTATATTTTAGGTGTGCTCTCTTTTTGCAACAAGGTCATCTTTTCTTAATTTGCAGAATAATTTTGCACAAAATCGATATGGCTGAATAAACCACGAATTTTAAATATATACCACAAATCACAATCGCCTAAATAGAACTACATGTAACTATGCCTTGGAGTTGAGAAAAAAAAAAAAAAAAAAAGAAAAAAAAAACACAACAACTTCTCTTTAAAATACACACATCAGTAAACATTATCAAACCGATTGGTCGCATTATATGAAAATCAAAAATATATTCGCTTCACGTCAAGGCTTCTGCGCGAAAACGGTTCAGCTGCACTCCAAACAGATAATTATCTAAGGTAATATACAACAGTCGGATTGAAAAACCGTCGAGGGAACTCGCTGAAGAAATACAGAACGCGCGTTAGCGACAGCCAACAAAGGGCACTCTTTGTCGACGACCATGTATCGAATGAAAATAACCATATACCGAAGTAAAAGTCGAGAGTGAAACTCAAATATTCTTTAAGAAAAAACACTTTACCATCCATCCTGCCGCGCTGTCCTGAAGTCGACCAAGTTGTGTTGAGAGTTTTCCCCAGGCCCTAGTTTATCTACACTTATATTTACCACTATCCCCCCACCCCCCTCCCCCCACTCCCCACATATTGTACTCATCCTGATAATTTGATGCACTCATAGTTAACCGTTATGAAATTCGAGTTTCCGACGCGAGGACTCGAAAAAGTGAATCTGTATTGTACTCGGAGTTTCCGACACGAGAACTCGGAGAATTGAATCCGTCATCCACTCGGAGTTTCCGACGCGAGGACTCGTAGAAGTGGACGCACTTGGAGTTTCCGACGCGAGGACTCGTAGAAGTTCGTTATTTAACTATAACTACTTACAGTAGGACCTGGAATCTGGCCAGCATGACATCATCACAAGAAAAGAAAATATTCACCTCGGCGAACTTCGCGTGTTTGTGCACCGGGAAAAACTGACTCGTGTAACTAGAGTGATGAGTCAAACTGATCAGAGAGAAAAACTCTTATATTTACCCCACTCGTGGATAAATGCGGGCGGTTGATCGACGTGTCTTTCTGCTCTGGCTTTCTGGTGACGTTGCCGGGATGGAGGGCTTGCACGGACGGACGACTGGGCTGGTATTTTGGTCTCGTGTTGTCACTACATTCCATGTCATCTTCATTAGATTTCCTGCGGATAGAAACCGGACACAAGAAAAACTGTATTTAATATAAACAATTCCCACGTTAATTGCTGAAAACAATAACAACAAAACACAAGAACGTAAACAAGAGTAAGAGGAGCAGGAGGCCCACAAGAAGAAAAAAATACGATTGAAAATTAGTGACAAAAATATTTCTACCACGTCACGCTCACCTTGTACATAAACCATACAAACATAAAAGCTTGTTGAGTGGATAAAATCATTTTCTTTCCCCACTGGCAGCTGAAACTGAAAGAGAAAACACAAGTGTTTTAAAACACAGTGTAACCAAAAAATGCGCAAAACCGCAAACTAAGTAAAGGCCCCAATTGCCATTCTTGCAGCATTAAAGGACTTTGCTCGTGCTGCGTTAATTATGTTATCATCGATTTCTCAATTGAAACATAATTTGTCCGAAATATTATATCCAGACTCTCCCCATAATTATCATGGTCGAACTGTTTGTCAGCCAAAGTACGCTTTGAGTCAGCAAACATTCTTGCACAAAGAGAAATCTGGCATACAAAAATGACGACCGGACTTCGACAGGCAACAATGGCGCGGTTTCTCGAAAAGTCCAAAAACTTTGGCAGCAAAATTCAGAGATTGTGGAGAAGCCAGTATCACATATATTGCATTTTGAAAATTTGATATTTTTGACCAAATAACTTCAACAGTGTCAAAGTAAAACTAGGGAAACTCACCGAATGTCGGACGTCCCGCTGTCCACTCGGTGGCAAAGTTTGAATTGCCCGCGCGCGCTGCTCAGAAGCATATGTATCTTACCGTTTGACTGAAATGAAGTAGGATAAAATAATGTTGCCTTTCTTTACTGGTGTGGCTTTGATTGAAGCTTTGTTAAAGTAACTGATGTGCTGGTGGCTTGAAGCTTCGTTCTTCGACCATTGCGAAGTTGTTGTGACTTTCGACCTCGTGGAATTAATGTGCAGAATATGCGAAACATTTAATTGGCAGTTTGATGCAAAGTGGCACGTGCAGCACGTGCGCTGGAAATCACAAAATGTGATGCTAATTTATTCCAATTTCTTTGTTGTTTCTGTGCATATGCTGTGGAAACTGAAGGCACTTGAAGAATGTTTAAATACGGGGAAACTCCGCCCAGGCTTTCAACCCTCGTGACCCTTGGGGTCGAAATGGTAACCCTTTTATAAACCTGTCGTAAAACAAAATTGCGGTCCCTTTTTATTCTTTTGAATAGGAAAACGTTTAAAAGAAACCGCACGCAGCTGGCTTAGGGAACACGACTTTTGCAAACTTCTGAATCGCTGGTTTCTTCACGTATAGATTTGCACCTAAGTCTGTTCTCGATTTGTATATGACGGCGAATGCTGGTCCATGTTTTTGTCGGGTTTCTGTTGCTCGTCTTTTCTCAAGACGGATTTGCCGTTGTTTATTTGTCTCGCCTAGCTCTTGGTTTCTCCCTGCGCTATTTTAAGACGAGTTTTCTCGCGAGACTGTTGCGTTCTGTTTTTCCAGTTTTAAAATTTGTTTTAACCAGCGCTGTACAAAAGAATATTTAGACCTTTTTTCCTGGAGTCTACCAAATGTGTTAACACCTTACACTCCGAAGTTCTTTGACGTCACGTCATTACCATATTCAAAATATAAACCTTTATAACTCAAAGGCGCAGCGTTTAAACGCAGACTTATTCTAATAGTCAACATATTTCCGTCATGTAGATTCGATTGTAAAGATATCATTTTTGGGCTTATGTGCACTTTAACCCCTTACACTCCCAAGTGATCAACCTCAGTTTTCTCCTTTAGTTTTTCATTAGAAATATGTCATACTGGAATGAGAACGTGGCTCTTGATAACTTGCTCAGATGAAAGTTGATTAAAACTTCAATTCTTTCTACATCACTCATACATTTTCCTCTTAAAAGGTTGGGAGAATCTGCATTTTGAGCTTGGGAGTGAAAGGGTTAATTTGGCCGTGTAACTGACTGATTTGTCCAGCTTCAGTGTTTCATATTATTGTCGTTGCCGGTTAGTTGAAATCGTCTTATTTATCATAAAAATGCTTTTTAGGCCTACATAGCCGATAATGGATCGTGACACTTTGATTGTCACCTTTCTCTTGCGCAAAATGATATTTATAACCTGGTTGAGGCCCCATAAATAAAGCAATAGGATAAAGACGGCCGCTTGTTTACAATCTCTTTTCGTTTATTTCCGTCCACTCCAATGCTGAAATGTTTGCTCATTTCTGTACTTTGTGAGTCTCTCTCGTGTCTTTACTGCTTCTCTATCGGAATATCTGCATTTCCAGTCATCTGCATTTTGTAATAATCAGTCTTTACATAAAGGTAAACCGCCGATAAACATTCAGAAACGAGATGGTGTCGCGGCTGAACTACTCTGACAGGGTTCGGAGACAATTTGTGGAACAAAAAGGTTTAGAAAATGAAAGCACGTCTTAAAAGCCGTTTTCACAATGCAACACATAACTAGAGCCCAGACGTTTCGAACTGAAGACTGTATATGTATCAATATATAACATGAATCTATAGAATAATACGCTTACTCGCTTCCGTCCATCCGTAGCGCCACATCGAGTGAAATTAAGTATACAGTTCTTTTAGAAATCGGAAATGAGTTTAAAAAGAGAATTTGTGCTGTCAGGTGACTGGATGTTGGGCTGATGCTGCCGCATGTTCGAAAAACGGGGAGATTTTCATATCAATCGATCCGCAACTCGTCCAGTGATACAGTCGAGTACGCGCACTACAGAGAAATTTGTACATTGACACTGTAAAATGCATTCGAGATACTCGAAATGGACTTCAACAAAAAAAAAAAAAAAAAGGAAGAAAGAAAGAATGAAAAAAATATATAGAAAAAAATTCCGATCACCGTATTTTACGGGGTCCCGCTAGTCTAGATTATTAGTTTTGTGAGGATACCAAAGAACTAGAGTAGGATAAATAAGAATAATGTTTTTTGAGTCACAAGTGTTCACATTTTACTATGGAGCATGATTATATAACTAAAAGTTTTAAACCGTTCGAAAGACTTAAACGTTGTTATGGAACGTTTGTATAAATGTGTAGGTGATTGGGGATCTGAGCAGCAGTACCCAATAAACATGGTATAAACATGCATTTTATTTGTAAAGAATCGTAGATTGACGTAGATATATCATTAGGAGTTCATAGTCTTTAACTATATCAATCTTCCCGATAATGAACCGCTGACAAAGAGACTCAGGTTGTGCAATACCAATCGCGGGCTCGCGTCTTGCAAAGACAGTCATAAAACGTCAAAAATTATCATTGTTCTGTCCCTTTTTGTACCTGAAACATAAAAAAGGACCCTTAGTCGTAGAAGCCTCCCCCACCCCCCACGCATATGTATTGTACATTATCGCAGGAAGTCCCCCTCCCCCTCCCCTCCCCCGCATTCTCACCACTCTACTTAAAAATGGACTTGAGCAGATGCCTGTCAAAACAAAATAATGTTGGAGGCCCTGGTCTGGGGGCTTAATGTTTTCCACTGTCTGCGCAAAATTAAAGGAATATATCACTTGTCAGCGTACTATGCTGAGTTATATAAGCACGCTGGAATTTGAAAGAACGAGAGAGAATTGTGAGAAGCACGATGCTGACTACTGCAATTTGAGCGCCGAGTTTATTTCGGAGGTAAAATATTCTGCATGGAGTCTCCTGTATTGGACCTGAATTTACTGCAAAAATCTTAGCCGAGTTATTTGAGATTGGAGCCGTTCACTTCCGCTTTGATTCTGGAGTAGGAATAGGGCGAGTTAGGGATGAAAGTCTATTTATGGCTCTGGCGCAGGTGCAAATCCACACAATCGGTCGAAGTATGACAAAGTTTCAACGCTCTTCTGGTGGTATATTATAATTTATTGCAGTAATTCCCGCTCTCTCCAACAGGTAAGAGACTCCAGTAAACAAAAAACAGCGCTTACACACTCTGAGCCCAGGCACAACTCATTTGAGGACATCGTCTAGACTTATAATTTTGGCTGTAGCTTCTTTCACTACTTGGACTTTTGTTCGGGGACAGCGAAAACGAAGATTATTGTACGCCCTGACTGTTTGCCGATCGCCTTCGAATGAGCTGCTCCGATACGCGATCGAGTACATGCAATTCTTGTGGATACGGGTCGACAACTAAATATATATAACCGTGGGGTAACCGTCTCGTTCGCAACTCATCACGTATATACAGTTTGGATCGAGCTCTAGTAACAGTTGCTGGCAAACTCTTGTTGCGCTCGTCAAACACAAACCATCAGGATCGCGTGATTAGAAAATCCGATATGTTTTCCGCGTCTAGGCAGCTACATAAACCATTTTGCCTGTGCATTGCATAAAAAGCAAAGTTGGCTTTCTTTGAGTGTACAGCCTGGCTTCAATATGATCGCCTATTTTACACAAAGTATCGCTGAAATCGCTGTAATAGGGTTTCTGTTTGAATTGCCAGAATTAATCACAAGGATCATATTACAACTTTTGGCGGATTTCTTGTTGCAGGGGTGTGGACTTGCTTCGAGGCATCAGAACTCTACTCTGTACTGACAAGCATAACGTCTGCTCGTACTCCATTTTTAATATTTCTCGTAGCGGTGAAAGCGCATGAATCTACTTGGTCTTGATGCAGGTGTCATTTTGCTTTTCTCGACAGACGCCAGATGGTGTAGAGTATTTGGCTGTACACAGATTCCTTTGAAACTTGCTGTGTTTCTGGAAGTTGTTACGTCGGTTTACTAACATTCATATATTGAGATAAGACCGTTTGATTTCTAAACTTATGAATATGAGAATATGAAAGGTCGCGCGCGCGGATAATGTTGCAAGTTTTAGCTTCCACTCGAGACGGCAAGCTAAATAAGGTTGTCAGTATATATTGCAGGACTGTATAGTTTTTACTGAAAGCGGCTAATCCAATATTCGAATTCTATAGCCGGGTTCGGTGACTGTAATAATATTGTCTTGTAGACATATAACTAGTTTCTATCCCATCTACTACAAGTTGTTCTTGTTTGTCGGTGTGAATGATATTCATGTTGTCAGGCCCCTCAGGCAGTGACGCTTGTGTTCCGTTCTTTTGCGGTTTCTTCTTTGACATCATGCTGTTTCATTTCAATTCATAGAGAGCATCTATTGTGTGTTCGTTTAGCCTCCTCGGCTGTATCAGTGTATTGTTAGGATTTTTCCTGATGGTATTTTGCAGAGGTTTTTTTTCGTTGTTTGGATATAATCCACTGCGTATCAACTTGCTTTTAATAGTTAGAGTACACACACAGCTGTGGAAGCAGCGATGACTTATTATACGCACTCAAATGTTTCGCTCAAAAGTTTTCATTTATAGAATCCATTAGACTAAGCAGAAGCACAAACCGTTTTTCACTTAAAAGTACAAATCGCATGTGCGTAATCTGACGTGCGACTCTATGGCCTGGATGTACCATGGCGTGACTTCACTCGATACGTGATAGAATTTTAAAGCAGCTCGAACTTTTACAATCTCATACAGCTGGTAAGAAACTCAGTAGTAAAATGGTCAATCGAAGAATGACACAGTGAGCGTTCACAATGTTTTACGGTTTGTTTGTTTGTTTGTTTGTTTGTTTGTTTGTTTGTTTTTTGTTTCATTAAATCTGTTCTTGCACCATTGCGAAACCCAGATCAGCAGCCTGCGTATACAGCCGTCTCTAGTTTCTTGGAGAGCATTTTGTGAAACGTGTCTCAAAATGAAGTTTTGCCGCTGGATCAGTGAATTTTTGGACAATACAGGCCACATTAAAAATTCCTTGTATGACAAAATTTTGTGATGCAGTCTACTATTCTGTTTTCGTTCTGTTAGATGCATGAATATTCTGGAAATGGAAACTGTTCAACACAGAATAAGGCTTCATTAAATGGACTGTAAACATTGTTTTAAGCTGTAGCTTTTACTAGCGGCTCATAGTTAGATATTATAGAGATTCATTTTGTCTCGCAAGTCACAAGAAAACCAATTGTCGCGTGGGTATATTTGTTCCTCTGTATTTGAGTGATCTTTTCGCAGCTGACAGCCCGAATCTGTAATGCACCAAATCTCTGCCTGCGGATGTTTTTGTGAAAAAATATTGCCTTTGTTGCTTTGATTAACAGGTATTTGTCTCAGGGTGCCTCAAATGAATGGTATGTTGCTGCTGAAAGATAAATTATTTAAAAGTGTTGTGCGCAAGTGAAAAGTGACACATTTTTCAGCCAATGTTCACCATTATTAAGAATCTATTCCAGCGCGTGAAACCAAAGCGTATTTTATGTATTATGGACTAAAGCGAGAACCTTTCATAATTTCACCATACAAAGGACATGCTTCAACAATCTTTTTAGATGAAATTACAAAGACATTCCGACTGGTAAACACTGAGACAGCCCATTTTGTTCAAAATAGCCCCAGCTGAACATTGAGCATGTTGTTCCTCTTTCCAGATATTTCCTGTGAGAATGGAAGTCCTGTGCTTACGCCCTGCACTTCATATCCGTATTTTATGTTCGCGTAAATCGCGTGACTTGATTTAAGTGGCATAATTGTATTACGTCACGGTTTTGTAAACTTTACTCGACAAAATCAGATTGAAGCATTGTGTGAGCTTACAGATAGATTAATAGCAGACTGAGCCGAACTCAAATCCATTCTTTGAGCTAATTTGCATTATTTATTGATCAATTCTAGCAGTTTGAATCCCCCATGCCATGGCTCACAGCTGGAATTGACCGATGCATTGTAGCCACATGAAAAGCGAGACGTTTAAAAGTTCACACACATATTCCAAAACCGGAAGGTATTCTGTAGTTACTCCACTCAGTAAACTTTTCGTCCATAAACAAAATCAAAACTGTGCATAAAATTAATCGGCTTTCATGTCAAAATTAGAAATGAAGTGTATAAATTGAAAGGACTGCTTGACCTCTTTACACTCGATACGTGCTGGAATTTCAAAAGCAGTTTGTAGCATGTTTCCGCTCTGAGACAACTGACAAACGGGTAAAACGGTGCCTCGAGGAGAGAGACAATCGAAAGCGACTCGAACGCCGAGAATTTGAAGCCTTTACGGTAATCATTTTATCTTTCACTTTGTGTGGGTTTGTGTGCGGTTATCAAGTCTGCAAAACCAGTTCAACCGATTCCTCAAGTCTCGATAGCTTTTAGTCTAGAAAGTTCATAAATGTCGATTCGCCTGCCTCCTGAAAAAAATATTATGTCAGTCCAACATAGAAATAGCTAGCTAACAAGAATGGCTTCTCTTGTTTTTCAGCAGATTCTACCCGTCAGTTGCTCAGCTTTGTTTCGGTGCGGTGCAGTTTCTTAGATTTAGAAGTAAGTATTATTCTGCTGATAATCCTAAAATCAGAATTATCTTTTATTTGCTTTACCGCAGCCGTGGCAAAACATCAATGTGATCGTGGTCGATCAGTTTGCAAAGTGTTTTCACAACGGAATTGGGTTTATATTTCAAGACTAGTAATAAACCCGAATTCGCTTGTGGTCAATCGGCATGGCGGCTTCGGTGCCCTTTTCTCAAAGCTTACCATTTTTCGAGTTTTTTATTATCTGTTTTCAGTCTGCGTTCTGACCGTCCAGCTTTGTATCGTGCTTCTCGTCCGGCAGCAAAACTTTACCAATACTGCAAGAGAACAAGCATAACGCGTTTGCTGGTATCCAAAGTTAAGAATTTCGCTCAGTGGAAAGTAGTATTAAACTACTTGTAATGATCTGAACACAGTGAAGTGTGAGAAGCACGATGCTGACTACTGTAAATTGGGCACCAAGTTTATTTCTGCGTGGAATCTCGTGTTACCAGACCCAATTACTGCAAAAACGACAGCCGAGATATTTTAGATTCGAGCCGTTCACTGATCCGCTTTGATTCAGGAGTAGGAATGGGTCGAGTTCGGATGTGAGTCTATTTATAGTTCTGACGCACGCGGAAATCCACACGAGGCTGGGCAACTGCTCCGTTGTTTCGTTTAGCGATCCATTGAAGCTCAACAAAGGTTCTGATCAACGTCCTCTCGGTTTGGTTCAGTGCAATCGATCGAAGTTCGACAAAAGTTCAGCGCGCTTCCGGTGGTATATTATAATTTATTGCAGTGATTCCCGCTCTCCAACAGGTGAGAGACTCCATGAAACAGAAAACAGCGCTTATACACTGAGGCCAGGCACAATTCGCATGAAGACATCGTCTAGACTTGTAGTTTTGGCTTTATCTTCTTTCACTATTTCGACGTTTGTTCGGGGACAGCGAAAAGGAAGATCATTGTTAGCTCTGTGACTGTTCGCCGGCCGCCTTCTGCTAAATGAGCTGCTCCGACACGCGAACGACCCATGCATTTTTTGTTGAAACGGGTCGACCACTAAAAAATTATAGCCGTGTGCTGACCGTCTCGTTCGCAATTCATCGCGTATATACACTTTGGATTCGAACACAAGTAAAATCAAAAGTTGTAGGCAAACTTTTGTTGCGCTCTTCAGACAGTCAGGATCGCGTGATTAGAAAATTCCGTATGTTTTCAGCTTCTGAGGCAGCTCCATAAACCATTTTGCCTGGGCATCAAAAGCAGAGTTGGCTTTCTTTGAGTGTACAGCCTGGCTTTAATATTACACAAAGTATCGCTGAAATCGCTGTGATTTTTGTGAAGCGTTTCTGTTTGATCGCCATAATTCACCACAAGGCATTTCTGGGATCATATTACAACTTTTGGCGGATTCAGCTGTGGTATAATAGCAGCTAGGGGTGTGAACTTGTGTCACGGCATCAAAACTTTAACTAAAGTTGTGAGAGAAAGTTCTGTATTGACAAGTACAACGTTTGCTCATACCCCATTTTTAAGATTTCTCTCAGCGTTAAAAGTAGATAAAACTACTTGGTTTTGACGTAGCATGCCATTTCGCTTTTCCCGTTAGATCACACGAACAACCGACAGACGCCAGATGGTATTTGGCTGTACAGCATTTGGCAGATTCTTTTGAAACCAGCGGTGCTTCTGGAAGTTGCTACGCTGACTTGCACACTGATTTATACAGTATAAAAGTAGAAACGTTTGATTTCTAATACTATGAAAATGATAGTCGCGTGAAAAAGTGTTGTAAGTTTTTAATTTCCACTGATTGAGACACAGCAAGCCAAATGTTTCATGTTTCAGATCCCACTGAACCAAAACGGTCTATCAATATAAATTGCAAGACTGTATGATTTTTACTGAAAGCGGATGAGCTAATGATCGCATATTATAAGTTATGTTACTGCAATAAAATTATGTTGTAGACCTTACTAATTTTCATCCCATCTACTACAAGCCGATCTTGTTTGTCGGTGTGAATGATATTCATGTTGGCAGGCCCCTAAGGCGCTTGTGTTCCATTCTTTTGCGGTTTCTTTGTAAACATGACGAAGTTTCACAGAGAGCATAACTATTGTGTGTTCGTTTAGCCTTGCCGTTCTAAAAATCACTGCATGGTTAGTATTTGTCCTGATAATATTTTGCGCGCAGAGGGTTTCCTTATTGTTTGAATATAATCCACACTGCGTATCAACTGTCCGGCTTTACTGGCTTTAGCTGGCGTTCATACAGCTGTGGTACCTGCGATGACTTAGACCCTCTAAACTTGTCGTGCAAGATGTTCATTTATAAAGGCCTTAAAACTGAGCAGAAACATAAACCACTTTCCACTCAAAAATACAAATCGAATGAGTAATAACCAGACTCCCGTACCATGGCGTGACCTCCACGCGATACGTGATAGAATTTTAAAGCTCGAACTATACCGCTCTCCTGGCAACAAACAGATTTTAGTTTGCACTCGAGAGAGAAAATTAAGGTTTCACATCTAATGTTCTCGTTATACGTAACCAAACCAACAAGGCTGTTTTAATGAACTAACTTACCCAGTGTTTTAAGATTTTGAGTTCTGTGTATACTACTGAATATTCTCTTATAATCTTGTTTTATTCATGACTAGTTAGGTCCCTCAGGCAACGACGCGAACATTCTCGATCTTTCAAAGTTTCTTTTATGAAATTGTGATCGCACCCATTATGTTTGTTTTGCCTTTTCGTCCTGTATCAGTGGCTAGGATTCGTCACTGACGATATTTTCCAGACGTTTTCTCGCAATTTTTAGCACTTCATGAATTAACTTGGAGTAACTAAACTTGTCAGAATTGTAAGCTTCCATTCATACACTGAAACTAAACAGAATAATATTCGGAAATTATTAATGAAGTTTGCGTGACCTCAAATTCCGCGTACGTAAAAGGAGTGAGGGCTATAGAGGTGAAATGGTTGCTCCAAAGAAGTACACAATGAACAGCGCCCCAAACCATGAGAGTTGAACTTTTGACGGTTTTGTTTTATCTATTTTATACTTTTGAAAAGTAGAACCCCACCTGAACAAAGTATTACAATTCGATCACGCTCATCTATCGGTAATACTTTAGTTCGCGCTGCGCTAGCTTCATTGCAGCCCCGACGAGCTTAGGATTGGATACCGTGTCTTCATCTTGTCTCAGAAGAAAAAGCGATAACTACGGTGAATATAACGGTTTTATCTTCAACACTGATACACGCCGGGTCAGGAGAGCGCCTGAAGGGGCAATTAGGGAAAAACGTTTGTGTCTTTTATCCGGTGGAGTAGTGAAACTTTGCAGCATGACAGATTGTTCAATTTCAACCAATCGTATGACTTTTGTTTTTCGATTTTAGCGTTTTCTTTTTTGGCGGGAGAATGACGTCACAAAGTTTTTTTCAGGTGTTGGCACAAATGATGATTGATTTGGAAAGAACACTGATGTTTAGGCAAATTGAAAATACGAAAAAATATTGAACCGCACCTCTAAATCCTCTTGATCACGTATGAGAAATGCGGTTTCCTCTGCATAAGTACGCTACCTCTGCAAGAGGCACAGGAAGTGTGAGACAACCAAAACATGATTTCTGGATAACGTCCCAGCGAAAACTGAGCACAAATGTTAAGGTTAAACCCTGAACAGGGTTCTGTTGTTCCCAGGCCTCAGGAATCTGGAATAGATCAGTAGTGAATATTTTTATTGCTTACTGAGTGTTGGCAAAGAAATTGAAAGGCTCTGTATGGAGCATTGAATTATTTGCTATCACGAAAAAGAAATCTGTCATTGCCACACCGATAATATGGTATTCATATACGCATGTATGTAGCCCAAGATGAAGGAAATGATTTTGACATGTTCAAGTACTATTTTTCAGGGTGTAGTGAAATGTACAGAATGGTATGTGTCTAAACTTCAGTCGAGTAATCCCCCTTCCCCACCACAACATAACTTTAGTCTATATGCTGCTGCTCCGAGTATTTACCCTTTCAGTTAGTGTGTCACGTGACCTGAAATGGCCATTTCAGGTCACTGGGACAACACGCCAAAATAACATTCCAAAATAACAACAAAACGTTACTTGCCAGACGTTTGCTCGCTCATTTGGATATTCCTGGGCGAATTATCTGATTGAGAGTGAAAAGTCCGGTAACACTGTGATATCTTATTGGTACTTAGAGACGCATGTTGTCCCATTTCAGGTCACGTGACACACTAACTGAAGGGTCAATTAACTATGTGTGATGAACTGCTATGTTTACATATCCTTGCTTGATATGCCTGTACAATTCTTGGACTGGACTGTTTGATAGGTGTACACGTAGGTGATCCCTAAATAATTTGTTGATAAAAAATGTGTTTCATATAAAAACAAGCATTCAGTGTTCAGTACTGCACCCTGTTTGTGTACAACCAAAAAATTATTTGAGCAAAGTACAGTATATTTATTACATAATAATGTATACAATAGTCTACTTGTGCTGATCTGATGGTATTTTCTTTCTCCAGCTGAGGACATCATTCTTCCAGCAATGGCTTTTTTCAGGGAAGCCCAAGCTTATAGCCGGCCAGAAAAAAAAGATAAAAAAGGTAGTTCCCTGTATACTATCAGAGAAGATACACATACCCCTGGACAAGATGTTAACAGATTAGGAACAGCATGTGCAGTGAAGAAGAAGATAGGAAAGACAAACGAATATTGTCTGATGACATGGAACAAAGTTGGACGAAACGCCACTCAAGGATTGACAGCGGAGCGATGTTTGTTTCAGGAACGCAAAGCAAAGCATGAGAGCATGAAGATTGACAGCCCTTCGGAAGAAAATGGCATTTCTTACTTTGAAGTGAAAAAACCGAAGTGTTATTTGAACTTAATTGATCATAAGTTGTCCAAAGAGGAGTTGAAAGATTTTCAAGAATGCTTTTCAGCTTATACTTTCATAGACAAAGTGGTAATACAACTTGAGTTTAAGCTGCACCATGGAAAATATGAACTGATTAAAATCACACCAGAAGAGCAGCGTAGATTTGACAGGAATTGTGCCATTGGAGCACCCATCATTGTTGAGTTGGGTGGAAAAGACACAGTCATTGGTGTCCTGGGCATTAAGTCACCTGATGGCAAACTTGTGCCTGTTTTCCATGAACATGTTGGCATGGGTATGTAAAAATTAATGCAGATATCCCCTCCCAAATAATTGCATTTACTTGTGAGCTAATGATCTTAATTTACTAGTAAGCATATAATTAGAAACATGGAATTTCAAACAGTGTTGTACTGTACTGTAGATTAGTACACAATTTCTATCCCTGAGTTGGATGGGACTTTTCTAATTTTAAAATCTGCTTTTCTTTACATTCTACAGTTATCACTCTTATTGGCATTCCCTTGATTTAGTGAGAACTAGAGTGTGTGATGGAAAGAGAATGGGAAAGGGAAGGAGTGTCAGAGAGAGCAAGGACAGCTACAAATACAACTCTGATTGTCCACCAACAACTGTATAGTCATTTCAGTGCTTGATATTAACACTTGTTTGGTTGGGCAGGTAAATTTAAGGCCGGGCAACCAGATATTATGAAACATTCTATTGCTTGAAGTCAATCTACAGTCCAAAGTACAACCAACCTAAAACCTTAATGTCAAGCATTGCATTTTTGTTATTACACAGCATACCCATTAGAACCACCTCAGAATGTGAGATTTCCTCACAAAGATTCAACAAGTATTCTGGTACAGTGGGATGAAGTACCACAGGGTGATCAGAATAGAGTCATCAAGGGATACAAGGTCATGTGTACAGCATCACAGAGTGGAGTACAAAAGACGAAAACAGTGTCTGCTCCAACTAATTCTCTACGCCTGAGAGAGCTGGACAAATTCACAGAGTATGACATCAGTGTCCTGGCGTTCACTGCTGCTGGAGATGGACCAGCAAGTTCTGCCATGAGAGTGAAGACAGCTGAAGACAGTAAGTTATCTTAATATTGTTTCTTGTGATATTAAAGTATGAGGCTGAGGCTTAGCAGAAGAGGCTCTGCAAGTAACATTTTACTCGTTCCTGCCCATAACGAATTATCAAATGGCGCTAGCAAATATTACTTCTTGTTCACCTTGTGAGTCTATGTCAATAAGGCTACAGTATTGTATTGTTTTAGTTAATTTAGACGGTAGTTTAGTTAAGTCTAGGTACTGAAAGCTATATGGCCATGTTTTATACAGGTAGAATAACTCTGGTTATTAGGGACAGGGCATATACAAATCAGGGGAGGACGATGGCAATGTTGGTGAAACAAAACTAATCACAGAAGACAAAAGGAGCACACGAATATTTGAAATTAACGCGATCTCTGGGTCATTGTGCTCTCGCCTGAGACTCCAAAATAATGCTTCTTTTTTAGGTTGTCAGGATGTGGACGACAGTTTGAGAAATATGACAGTCATTCTTACTAGTAAGAAATGATAATAAAAGCAATGAACCTTGGCAAAAATGGAAGAAATTGAGAATCGAATGCCTTTTATGTGAGGTTTTTATTCCATGAGAGGTCCGGGACTTTCTAAATCAACTTCAGTGATTCCTTCTGTTGGCCAACCAGCCACGACCATGACTGACCATTCACAATCGACCTAATGCAGTATGCTCCTCTCAGACGGGAAAGAATTTGAGAAATGAATTTATTTTCCTGTTGACCTATTAGGACCCAGCTCCCCTCCTCAGAATGTCACAGCTCGCAACAATGGCCCAACAAGTATTCTGGTGCAGTGGGACGAAGTGCCGCAAGACGATCAGAATGGAGTCATTACAGAATATGCAGTTCTGTTCAAAGATTTAAAGAGTGGAATAGAGGACAGGAAAACAGTGAATGCTCCAACTAAGATTCTTGAACTGAGTTCACTGAAGAAATCAAGCAACTACAACATTAGTGTGCAGGCTTCTACAGCAGCTGGAGCTGGACCAAGAAGTGACGTCAAGACAGTAGCAACACCTGAAGGAGGTAAGTATCAATATTGTGTTCAATATAGAAAAAAACCTTTCCCGTTTTGGATGCCACAAAGCAGTTGAGCTTACAGGGTTTTCTTTTTGGTAATAAAAACTCGTCATGACGTCATGACAGATCAAGATGTAGAGATACTGGGGCTGATGATATAGTTTTCCAAATTGAGTAAGATGAGACTGAATGAAAAGAAAAACGAGAAGAGAAGAAAACTACGGATCACGAGTCAAGACAGTCTTCTGAGTTGAGAAGATCCCCTTTTCTGACAAACCAACTATTCTGTGCATGCTGTACGTGGATTTATTATATAGACACGAGTGTTTTACTGGAAAATATACCGTGCGTAAAATCCATACGAAACTACATCCGGGACCTAAGTGGCGTATTTTCCATATCCTCACTAGTGAGGATATCGTTGGCATCATTTCTCGCTTTTGCACGGTTGTTTGTGCAATTTCTCGTAAAACACTCGTGTCTAATATGATAAAAAGAAAATTACATGGTGGATTGAAGATATGGATTTTACTTTCGAGTGGTAAAAACAACATTTTACTCACTCGCGAAGCGCTCGTTCATAAAATACAGTATTGTTTTTACCACTCGAAAATAAAATTCATATCTTCACGCCGCCGTGTAATATCCTCTATGTATATTCATACCATTGAAATGACTAGATAAATTAATGTTATCAAAAATTGTTCGTTTTTATATCTAACAATAACATAAACACATACATTAAAAAAAAAACAGATGGAGTGGATAAACAGCCACAGGTAGAGAAATATATACTCAGCTAGGGTTGCCATTGTGTTGGAAAAGTCAGGCAAAAGTTCATTTTTTCAAAATCATGGAAAAGTCAGCGAATTTTGCATCAAGTCAAGGAAAAGTCTGGACTCTCGTCAAAGTCATTGGAGAAGCTTCGATAATGATTATGCACAAGACAATGTCATTTCAAAAACATTTTTATGAAGATGAAGAAAAACAGTGTGATAACCTTCAAAAGAAACTCAAGCGAATGCAAAGTTAAGGGAAATCATGTTCATCGGTTAAATGTACATCATACATGGTCATTAATTTTTTTTTCTAGTCAGTAAAATCAGGTAATATTTATTATCTCAATGAGTGGTAACACTGGTATTATTTGAGGATACAAATATAGCGGCAAGAGGGAAGAAAGGATAATAGCTGTTTATTAATAATTCTGGAGTTCTGCTACATGTATGTGAATAGCGATAAGCAGTAAAAATACAGTTAAGATGGTTTTGTAGCGCCAAACCTTGCTGAAACCAAGAACTCTCATGAGACGGAGATGCAGAGAACAAAAAAGGATTTTGACTAGTTGTTGGTGCACAGGAATTGCACTGAAGACTGAAAGAAATATCCCCAGAAACACATGTTGCCAGAACGTTATAGGAAAAAAAAAGCCTCTTGAAAATCCAACACGAGAAAGCAAATACATATGGCAATATAGCAGGTTCCTTTTGAATGACAAGCTTTTATAAAACATAAGAGTCATGACTAACAAATGTGAGCAATACTATAAAGAGTTCCATCAATGCATGCTACTGCGAGGTTCTTTCAGACATTAATAATTATGCTATGGAAAAAAAAAAACGATAACTTCAGACAGAAAAGTTAAGGTATTTTTGGTTTTTGTTCTGATATATCTTGGTTTTACTCTAACTAAAACAACTTAGTTGGTTAAAGGACTGTTCCAGGGTAACTACTGTCTAACGAAGGTTTGGGAGGATGTTTAGTGGACTATTGATAACTCGATTATTTGCCTGGATTTGTTTCTTTCGTCTTCAATTCACTCTTTCTATTACTGACGTCAGACTATGTTGTTTGTAAAAGTAATCAGCCGGCATTCCAGGGTTGAATTGGCAACAACACAGTAACCTTTCTCGTTTTCCTACTCGAAACTACGATAACCTTTAGAAGAACGAATCCTTTGCTGTTTTGCCTGTGTAAAATCAATCAGGATCAAACTCGACCGGACATAACCAGATCATTTGGATTAAGTTGATTAAGGTTGGAATTTCGTCATAATAGAAACCGCCAAAAGTTTAAAAATTTACATGGGTTAAAGCCCGAGAAAACGAATGCACCATGCTGGAACGGTAAGAGCAGCAATTGAGATGCATTTTTGAGTTTTCTATCGTCTATTTTAATCGGGTTCATAATCGGACCCAACACCAATATACGGTTTCGCGCAGAGTTTTTGGGTAACACTGTTGTGCGATGTTGTGCCAACATGTTGCATTCGTTTTCTGGAGCCTTTACTTTATAATTTTGAAACGTTACAACAAGTTGCTGTCCTGCTATGGGTTTCTACCAGAAGGCGGCGAGAAAAAAAAAAAAAAAAAACTGCGTTTGATGAAAATTATCTGTGCTTACGAAGTTCAGCTGCTTTAATTTGTCATTGTCGATATTTTCAATTGCCAGCAATAAAAGTTTATTCAGAAGATTTCAAACTATTCTTTTTTTTTGGTAAAGTGCATATAATCTCTAGAACGATAACATCTACGAAAACTCGTCTATGAATTTGTAACAATTTTTTGGTTTCAAAACGGATTAGAAAATTTCAAAATTCAATATGGCCATTTCTTTCACGTTTAAACCTAGCGAAAAAGACTTTTGGCGGCAATTTCGAATCATGACCCTAGAAAATAATCCCTGGGTAAAGCTGTCTTCTAATATCATACAATAACCTCTGACCCATGCGTACTTCATCTGATGCGTAGCCAATCTCAGAATCTGATTTGGGAGTCAACGTTATAAAATCATGACAAAAGATAGAGACAAAAAGCAAAGAAACAAACAAAAACCAAAGTGAAGCTAAAGAACAACTTCCTAACATGACGTCAAGTAAGTACTAGTTCTCACGTGGACGCTTGGACGTAACTTCTTGCATGCATTTTTGTCGGCGTGAAAAATGTCAAGGTGAAGCTCAAGCTAATCATTATGTTTTACTTGATCAAAGACTATGCAAAGATTTAAAAAAATGTAGTTTTAGGCTGATGATACTCAGTTCTCCTAACAATACTTTGCTATGGACAAAAAGTACCTAAAAAGGAGCTTGGCGTAATATTAGACACAATTTTATCCTTCAATGATCATGTCACTACCTTAGTATCAGATCTCATGGGAAAGCTACGTATGATAAGCAGAATTAAGCACCTCCTAGACCAATCGACATTATTTACTGTAGTTAATTCACTAGTTTTTACCAAGTTGTTCTACTGTTCTTCAGTATGGTCTGGCGCCAGCAAATCTAACATCGCAAAACTGTAACTTGTACAAACTTTTGCAGCTCAGTTACTCTCAGGCAATATTTGATAATATTTCATCTACACTTAAGCAGCTTACACTCCTTCCGTGTCCGAAATCGTTTGTGGATTGTAGCACTCGTACCCGGAATTCTATATCCAATGATATGCGAAGTTGCAATTCTGCTAGTTTTTTTTTTTAAGAGTAAACTTAAAGCAAAGCTAATGAACATTTGGCTCAATGCTTGTCCATAGCTACAGTAGTTTGTAGTTTGTAGATTTAGTTTAGTTTAGTTTTTTTTTTTTTTTTTTTTTCCCAACCCTAGCCCAATTATTGTAAATATTTTCGAACATTTCATTAAGCTTGTAAATTAAGTACTATGAAGATCCCTGGTGGGAACCTAATAAAACCATATTGTATTTTATTGTATGGACACAGGTTGTGAGAATTAGATCAATTCTTGGTTGCAATCAATTCCTAGAGACTCAGAATACAAAGATATCACCACCATGTTGGTTCCGGGTACAGTGGAGGCTAATGAGCAATCTTTTGTTAAAGTTCATCCATTTCCCTCACCCCCCCCCCCCCCCCCCCCCCCCTTCAGTAATTGTCTATAATCACATTCCAGTCAATGTTCTGTAGTATTCTAATTTCTTTTCTGCTCTTTTAGGACCCACCTTTCCACCTCAGAATGTCACAGCTCGTAGCAATGGCCCAACAAGTATTCTGGTGCAGTGGGATGAAGTGCCACAGGATGATGGGAGTGGAAACATCAAAGGATATGACGTGGTTTTCACAGACTTAAGGAGTGGCAGAGAGGACATCAAGAGAGTGAATGCTCCAGCTACACGTTTGGAACTGAGTTCACTAGAGAAATTCAGAAAATATGACATCAGTGTTCTGGCTTTCACTGTGGCTGGATCTGGACCAGCAAGTTCTGTCCTGACAGTGATGACTGGTGAACAAGGTATAATTAACCTACAATCCTGGCCATCCTTGATTATATTGCTACTTGTTGAATATCACCCTGAGAACACTGGCGAAATTGACTAAACATCTCCCCCTGCCCCCCCCCCCCCCCCCCCCCCTCCTAATACTGGATCAGGGCACAAAGCACAAATTCAAAATTGAAAGGGGGGACCCTCAGGAAGTTTCCTGTTGTAAAATAATAATAATAATAATAATAATAATAATAATAATAATAATAATAATAATAATAATAATAATAATAATAATAATAACCTTTATTTAAGTGTCTGAAGTATTTAGTTTTAGCAAACTAATTGGGGAGACTAACTATCTACCTAACCTAGTCTTCTGTAGCAAATAAAAGTGAAATTTTAAAATTCTAAAATACTAAAATGCTAGATTAAAATATACGACGCAATGTTAATGGAATAATATAAAATGGATAGGTGTTCATTTATGCTCTGCATAAATCACAGCAATTACAGTTGTTTTCCAACAAGTTATTTATATCTACTTTTCGTAATGCACTCTTGAATGCGTTGAGGCTGGATGAGTTCCCAATGTCAGTTTTCAGCCTTGACCATATCACTGGTCCAAGATAGCGTAGTGAGTGCTTACCATAATATTAATAGTGTTGAATCTATGTTAAAATCACTATTTCTTAATGAATAACACAATTGTTTAAAACTGAATATTTCTGCCACGCTTCTGGGTGCAAGTTCATTTTTTACTTTGTACATGTAGATTGCAATGTCCTGTAGTCTTCTGTCTAGCAGTGATGGCAGCTGAGCTCGATGAAGGAATGTTTCATACGAGTCTTTCTTAGTTCTATAAACTGCTCTCAATGCACATTCCTGGACACGCTCGATCTTTCTGTTGTCGAAAGCCTTGTAAAAATGCCAGACTACATGGCAGTAAGTTAGAAATGGTAGAATGGACGATTTGTAAATCATTAATTTGGCCGAGCATGGGATCATGTTGCACAGGCGCAGTGAGAGGCACTCCCATTTTCCTACTGGCCTTCTTGCATACATCGCCAATGTGAGTGCTAAAGTTGATATTCTCATCGATGTATACGCTGAGCAGTTTAATGTGATCAGTATTTATAATAACTTGGCCGTATCTGAGTATGTTTGTTTGTTTCCACATTCCTGGGGTTGATGATCAGTGCCTGAAACTTGTCCCTGTTCGCTAACAGGTAGTTGTCCCTATACCATGACGCAGCTTTTTGACCCTACTCTAGACTGTTTCTCACAGCGCTGAAATCTGTCCCCAATGTGTACATCTGATGATCATCAGCATACATTGACAGGTTCGCATCATTGCTCACGTGATAGGCCATGTCATTCTGGAAGAGGTTCCACAATAACGGACCAAAGGATGACCCCTGGGGGCATCCTCTTGTCATCTCCTTTCACTCACTTTTTGTATCGCCCAGCTTAACTCTATTCATATAATTCTCAAAATATGACCTCATGAGGTTCAAGGAGGCTGGAGCAAATCCATACGCTTCGAGCTTTTTAAGAGTTAATGATGACTGTTAGGCCCTGTTTACCGATTAACCGATTAACTGGCAATTAATGAGTGGAATGATAATAATCAATTCCCAAAAATATTTTCGTCTCCACTTCAGCCATCTCTTGGAATTTGATTATACCAAACTATCATTGACACAGCAGGACTGACTGGGCACGTCTTGCCTGCAAGAAGCTCTCGTTTCACAGAGCTCAAAACCACAGCAGATTTAGATTTGAGCTTCTGCTGATTCAGTGAAAAGTATATCTACAGTAGGTTTGCCCAGTTCCATTAACACTGTAATCTCACTTGTGTTGGTCTAAGCCAGCTTTCTTATGTGAACTACATGCTACAGCTGCCATACTTTGTTTCAAATGCAAATGAAAACAACTTATGTTTTGTAACTTGAGCACATGTTGTTACAAATAAAACAGATATTATTTTCTGATAATAGAGGCCACCATGTAATGTCATAAGTATAACATAGGGGCAGGCACCTGGACAATTAAAAAAACTCTTGTAGACCAGAAAATCAATCAATACAGTACATGGCACCTAATGCATAAGTCAAAACTAACAGAGCAATACATGTAAATTTAGGAATCAACATGCATTTAAAGGGGCCCTATCAACTGCAGTCCTTTGTGCACCGAAATTCTTGGTTCTGCCGTTTTAAGGGCCCCAGAAAGTCGAAAGATGAATAGCAATCCATTTCCATCCCACTCATTTAAGAAGAAGATTGCTTTCTTTTGATCTAAAGATGCCACTAACCTATTTTATTTTGATTAATCGCAATCTTTCATTTTGGGAACCAAATTCAGCCTTGGATTTCCAGATGTAAACAAAAACATAGAGGCCGGGCCCCTTTACAAAGGCTCTTGAGAGAGCAGGTTGTTTGTCAGTCAAGCTTCCACATCACACTTTCCCAATAACCTTATAGTCAGAGTGACCCATTAAAGACTTTTTTTTATTACATATATATTTACATACAGGATTAGCAAGTAGTTTAAAAAAACTAATCTAGTGCTTCTCCTGTCATTAAAAACTGCTACAGGTAATAGATATTATTTTATTCTAATTAAGTTACTGTAATTTATATGACTTGCTTCTTACAGTAGGTGCATAGTGTAAATAACTTTTGATTTTCTTACATTCAACAGAGTTTGAGCAACTTAGATGTCAACTGGCTCAGTTCTATGAGGAAAGCATGTGCGAAATTCAGGTGGCACCTTGGGACCCAGATGACACAGTGCATATTGATGAAGTTTACACGCGACTTTCATGGAGCAGAGAATACAAGCAGCTCAGTGGCACAAAAGAAGAAGAACTGAATGACTATACTGACATTTTTCTTTGTTCAAAAGGCAGTGCTAATCCGAAAAGGATTGTTGTCTATGGACAAGGAGGAATTGGTAAGTCAACATTCAGTCAAAAATTGTCAGTCGATTGGGCAAGAGGTGAGAAGGAGGCATTGAACAATTTCGATCTGCTGGTAGTCATCAAGTTGAGGGATGTCTGTGGTGAAGTTAGAGATCTCAAAGAAATGATTGTGCAATCAGGACTCTTACCTTGTGACAAGCCTGCTCAAGTGGACTGTCTGCACAAATACATATCTGAAAATCAAGACAGAGTTTTAATTCTATTTGATGGTTATGATGAGTATGACAAAACAAGAGATACTCAGTCAGATGTGTATAAGATTGTAACAAGAAAGATACTTACAGATTGTCATGTAGTGGTGACCACCAGGCCAGTAAAGTTAGATGAATTGAAAAAGTTCATGCAAGCTCAGTGCAAGATCAATGGATTCACCGATGACGACATCACAAAGTTTGCTTCCAAGTATGTTGGAAAAGAACAGTGTGAAAACTTCATGGATTACTTAGGTGAGCACGATCTTGAGGACATGGCATCAATTCCACTGATGTTACTCTTTTTGTGCCTGCTGTGGAAAGAACATGGTGATCAACCTCTCAGCACAAGAACCCAGCTTTTTCAAAAAGTAACACAGTGTATCATTGATCACTGCCATGCCAAACAGTCTCCTGATAATCTGAAACCCATAGAAGAATGCAGTGAGACATTGTGTAAAATTGGCAAAGTAGCATTTCAAGCACTGCTTCAGGATTCTTTAGTGTTTGACACAACCCTGCTATCCAAGGAAGTACTAAGTGATGATATTGTACGACTTGGTTTTTTGTCAATGTCCAAAGTCCAGCACCAGCGTTCCAAGTTAATGGCTTCATTTTATCACAAGTCCATTCAAGAATTCCTTGCTGCCTGGTACATCACAAAGGAAGCCATTTCCCCAGGAATCAGTGACTGGATACTAACCTTACAGGATTTTACCACTGTTAAGAACTTCCAAGCATTTCTTGAATTTGTTTGTGGCTTGTCATCATCTGATGGTGCTAATGCTGTCTTCCTGCACCTTAAGAAGATCAGAGAGAAAGAGAGTCTGGTACCAAACTGTGACATCGCAAGGTGGTACTTGGACTTTGACAGTAATCAAATAGAGTTTCAAAACTTGTGCCGCACAATGTTTCTGGCATTGGAATGTAAAGAAGCCTCTGTGGGAGCATATCTTGACTGTGTGGGCGGAGTGGTGCAGTTTTATGACACGAATTTTTGGGGAAAAAAAGATGGGATCAAAGACTCGGGGGGGCAATTGCTTACATTGCTGCTTCGCCACGACAGTTTGGTTCAGCTTCAATTCGTCTTTGATGCGAGCGACCCAGACAAAACGAAAGTCATGGAGGTGTTTGATCATAAGGATGTCAGGACGGTAACATGGGCATCAGGTGGTCAATCGAAAGGTTCAAAGTTACTTGAGACCACAACAAAGGAACAACCGTTTTTAGTAAGAAAGAAAACTGTGCCCTACCTTTACTATGATGTATCCGGTGTTTCTTTCACACCTGAGCTCGTTCGCCTTTTTCAGCCTCCAGCTTCACACCACAGTCGTTCAGAAGGCGAAGCGTCCGAGCCTGAAAACGGTCAGGAATTTGACACACATCAACAATCCAGTGCTTTAGAAAATGAGCTGCCTGTACACGCGTTGTCATTTATCACTAGAGCTCGTTTTCAGTGCGTTCCGGAAGATACAGTTTTGGGTGAAATACTGAAGAATGCTCCATACTTAACTTGGCTGGATTTATCAAACAATCCCTTTGGAGCTGGAGTGAGTGTTCTCGCCAGTCAACTGGAAAATCTTCCAAAGCTGGAGGATTTGAACCTGAAGAACACAGAGATGAGTGAAAGAGAAGCCGGTGACCTGTCAAGAGCGCTGGTTCATATTCCACACCTGACGCGGCTTGGTTTGGGTTCCAATCCCCTTGGAGCTGGAGTGAGTGTTCTCGCCAGTCAACTGGAAAATCTTCCAAAGCTGGAGGAGTTGTACCTGAGGAACACAGAGATGAGTGAAAGAGAAGCCGCTGACCTGTCAAGAGCGCTGGTTCATATTCCACACCTGATGGATCTTTCTTTGAATAACAATCCCCTTGGAGCTGGAGTGAGTGATCTCGCCAGTCAACTGGAAAATCTTCCAGAGCTGGAGGAGTTGTACCTGCAGGACACAGAGATGAGTGAAAGAGGAGCCGGTGACCTGTCAAGAGCGCTGGTTCATATTCCACACCTGACGTGTCTTTGGTTGGGTTCCAATCCCCTTGGAGCTGGAGTGAGTGTTCTCGCCAGTCAACTGGAAAATCTTCCAAAGCTGAGGGTGTTGAACCTGAAGAACACAGAGATGAGTGAAAGAGAAGCCGCTGACCTGTCAAGAGCGCTGGTTCATATTCCACACCTGACGTGTCTTTGGTTGGGTTCCAATCCCCTTGGAGCTGGAGTGAGTGTTCTCGCCAGTCAACTGGAAAATCTTCCAAAGCTGGACGAGTTGTACCTGCAGGACACAGAGATGAGTGAAAGAGAAGCCGCTGACCTGTCAAGAGCGCTGGTTCATATTCCACACCTGATGGATCTTGATTTGAATGACAATCCCCTTGTTGGTCGTGGCGTCATTTGTTTGGCTGAGCAGATAGTGACCCATGTGCCTGAGCTTCGGTGGCTGTCTCTTTACAACACAGGAATGGATGACGAGTGCAAAGCTGCTCTGGTGAAAGCCAAGGAAGACAGGAAAAAAGCGGGAGGCAAGGATTTTGAGCGTGAGTATACTGACATGTTACATATGACTTTTATTGACTCTTCAATGCCCAAATATCCAAATCCTAAATACCTTAACCTGACACAAAAAAAAAGTCAACCAGGAGAGAAAGATTTCAGAGTGCTTGTGAATACAACACTTGTGATAAAATACATGGCTTTTGAATCTGTTGATATTGTCGTTTTAGTTATTTGAATAGTTTTCAAATATTCCTTGAATTTGAGAAGACAAGAACAGCAAAATGTGGATCAAAGACGAGTGAGGAGGATCGCAAAAGTTTGTTGTACATTCAGTCAAGGTTATCGTAATAATACCTTTGCGAGTGTCTGCCGCTGTAAAGCATTTGGAAAGGCTGTAGCATGGAAACCTTTACACTGTAGAAAGTATGGTTTTAAACAAACTTGCTTTCATAAAGAAAGACATTTTATAGCTTAGTTTTTAGCAGTGGAATTCAAGCGACAGTATAAAAATGATAATACTAAAAGTTTACAGGCCTTCACATTTTCGATAATTTCGGTGCTGGGTTTTGCCCTGTATTGAAATACTACATACAATTTGTGAAATCTCTTTCTATAAACTAATACAGTAAATCTCGTGGAGACCCACGTACAGTATTTATACGATTTATACGATGGCCGTTGTACGTACTGGTGATGCTGATCCGAACCGTTTGTATCGAAGTCAGAGCTGCGAATTTAGTAAATTTTATTAGAGTGAGATAAAAGCTAGAGTTGGTAATTTTAATCAAAGAACGACACATTCATTTCCTTTGAAGCAACGTTCATTTGACTTCTTCCTAGTTTAGCCAGTGAGGTAATGAGAATGTTGCTTCTTTTTATATCACACTTTCAAAATTTTGCTTTCCATAATTATTCTGTGTGGTTCATTGACTAACATACATGTATGTATGTGGACAATATTGTCTCTCATAACAGATTGCTGTTGACCGTGCAAATGTAACGCTGGAATTTTTGTGAACCCAGACCACAGATCTGCAAAAAGAAGAAATGCTGGATATTGCTGGGCAAGCCCAATCTGTCGCAACTGCTACAGCTAACCAACAAGACAAGACAACTTCATTCCTTGTGTCAATGAATTTCCAGCTGTATACAGCAGTCCCAGTATCTTAAGCAGCCACGTTGTGGGTTCTGTGTCCTGGTCATGGACTTTGCAGTGCAAAGTAAGTGTCATGTTCTGAGAAGTACAGAGTTAGAAATGGATCCTTTCTAACATTTGCATCATTACATCATGCAGCCATTTTCACACTTCATGCACAGTTCGCGAAGTGCAGATGTTCTGGTAGGCCACTTGTTATAAAACTTGGCGAGCAAAGTGGAAAACTACTTCTTTGGTCATAATGCAATCAAAGCCCGCTATTTTGAAGTCTCACAGGGCATGAAAAAAAGGCCGAAATAGTGGAGTTTCAAAATAACCAGGCTATAGTTAAGCTAATCCAAGGAGATTTGGCTTGACTTCAAGTTCAACATGTAGAAACAAAACCAAGCTCAGCAGAGATATTTTAGACTCTTTTACGTTAGGAGTAAAAAGTGCTGACACAAAGTAATACAGAGATAATTTTACAGAGAAATTATTTTGCAGCTTTTTGCAGCTACAGTATATGTTATATAGGTAGTGTTGTTCTAAGTTGACCTCTGCAATATTATCAACAGAACAAGAATTGGCAATTTTGTGCCCCACTACCCACTGCGGCCACTTGCAAATTGAGAAGAAATTGACTTTTTAGCAGTCGGATACTGTAGCCTGGTATTGAGTGAGTTGACTCTGGTCAGTTCACAGTTAGTACAGGACGTGAAACTTGTATTGAGCAGATTCCCTATTAATGGACACTCTCTATTAAACAGACACCAGCTCGGCCAGTCCCAAAGTTTTCTTTGCATGTTTACTGTAAAACAAACCTGTTTTCAATGGACACCTATTTTAGCAGACACGGACACCAAAATTGAGCAATAATTATTTTGTTACTCAAGACCTACAGTATATTAGGGGACATTTTGAATATTTTTAGAGTGTATTTTTATTAGATTGTGAGATTACTGTCCAACTTGCCTCTTGCAAAAGATTGGTGATAAATTATGTCAAACAGCAATCAACGATCAAGGGGCACCTCACTCGTTTCTCTGGCTATCATGACACAATTTGTCAGAACCTGTATTAAACAGACACTAGCTAGGGTCCCAAGGGTGTTTGCTTAATACAAGTTCACTTTGATATAATGTAATCATGTAGATTTTTGATGGGAACATTTGAGCTGAACTTATTTTAAAGTTTTATAACAGGAGTAAGAGGTATCCTCTACTTCACTACAGAAGCATATAATCAACATTTTGTATCACAGAAGGCAAAATGTAAGATTGACTTTGTTGATCAGGAATCATTAGCTGCATTACTGTTCATATGCACATGCTGTAATACTGTTTCATTGTTGTTTCTTGCATGACAGTGAACTAGAATGGATTGTTGGACAGTGTTAATACAGCAAAACACAGCTATCTCAAAACTCTCAAATAGTTTGAGATAGTGGGGATCGAAATAGCGGGGTTTTACCAAAGGGAAATTTCTACCAATCTCTTTACCGATGGAAATAGCTAATTCTAAATTGGTGCAAAATTGTTGTTGTTGGAAATCAGATTCTGCTTGAGATAGCGGTGAGTTTGAGATAACCGAGTTGGAGATAGTGATGTTCTACTGTATATTTCTCTTGAAGTCATAAATAAACAACAAAGATTTTAGTAATCTGTCTGCTGTCTGTGTGTTGTGAGAATAAAAAAATTGAAAATATGACAAAGGGATTTTTTTAGTTAGATAGCGGTGACCCTCAAAGAGGAGGAGGGGGAGGCACTTCTTATGATTGGCCACGGTATATGGAGGCTCCACCCAAAAACAGAGGGGGGGGAGCTTTTCAAGCCTCGAGCATAAAATAGATATACAAAAACGAAACTTTTTGGTGTTTTAAAGGGTCGGTAAGAACATTAGTGGCCCGTTTGAAAACATTGCTCCAATGCATCCAACATCTCCCCTCCCCCCCCCCCCCCCACCCTCCTGGGAACGCCGGCGCGCATATCACTTGAATCCCCTTTTTAGGATGTGACTTCTTCGAATAAATGCCACACGTGCTCATTTTGTATTCATAAACAGCTCTGTTCGCCAGCTTCGCCTGAGCTGAGATGTTGAGTGGCTTATAATATTTTAACAACGTTTTCTCTAATTCAAAGCCATTGACAGTGGCTTGAAATACATGTGGAAGGAGTTTGACACAAAACTGTGAGATATATTTCGAAAAATGTTTGAAAACGGAGCATTGGAGATTTAAGCACGTCTTCGAGCACTATCATATTTACAGGACGAGTGAATACTTTTAAACGGTCCGCACGATGAGAAAGTATTGAAAAGACTTCACCCTGAAATTTGAGTTTGTGGCTTGTTTTGTCAAAGAGCATCAGGTACAATAAATTTAAATAAAACTTCATGGCAAAATTTAGATGGCCCTATTACCTCCGCTCTTCTGCTCCGACGAATTTGCTTAAACTCGGCCTTGAGGTATGTATTAAGTCAGTATGGCTGATTCCAGAAATTTAACAAAATTATACCAGCAAATTTTTTCACTAGGTACGATTTTGTTCAAATATAATATTGTCCACTTAAGCTATGATATCACTAAAAATATGTTACACAGTTAAATCGAATTCCATCAAACCATTGCTGATTGATAGCTGCAGCTTTTCTCGAAGTTTTATAGGAATCGCATTAAAGCCAAAAAAAGTTATGATCCAAAGTTTGTGAAGGACGAGTGCACCTGAAATTTCAACGGAGCCAGGGTTCTACCAAATGTGTTAACTCTTACACTCTCAAGTGAACAACCTCAATTTTCTCCTTCAGTTTCTCACTAGACATATATCATACTGAAAGGAGAACTTGGCTTTTGATGGCTTGCACAGATGAAAGATGATTGAAATAATAATTCTCGGTACTTAACTTATACAGTAAAAGTTGGGAGAATCCGCATTTTGAGCTTGAGAGTGAAAAGATTAATTTGTCCGCGTTAAACTGATTTGGCTTCAGTGTTTCAGGTCAGCTGAAATTGTCTTCTTCATCAAACGGCGATTCCTCTGTAACATAACCGATGAGGGATCGTGAGGCTTTGATTGTCGTCTATCTCTTGCGCAAATGATACTTATACTGAGTGTGGCGTCATGCACCCCATAAACATAGCAATAGGATTAAAACGGCCACTTGTTTACACATTTTCCCGTCCATTTCATCTACTCCAATGCTGAATTGTTTCCTCATTTGCTGCACTTTGTGAGTCTATCTCGTGTACTATAATTTGTTTCTATTTTATTGTCCATTACAGCACCTTCTGACTCTGTCTCGTGTCTTTACTGTTTCTCTATCATCAGCATTTTTAGCAATCTACATTAATTTCCACGCCCTCGTATGTAGTCATACGCCCCCCAAAAGAAAGCTAGAAGTTGAAAGTCTTGGCCCGTCAAGCTTGGATGCGCGCGCAACCTTGAGATTGAATATGAACTAGTGCGCGGCATCCCACCTGAACAATGTTTAGAAAACCTATCGGTGCAACTGAACCACAAGTGGCTAGCTAATTTCATTGCGTTTTTTTTAAAATGTCCAGTATTAATGTGCAGCTTCTAATACAATAGTTCAGTCAAAAGAGTTCCAACTTTTGGCGGCACGATAAAAGAATTCCCCCAGTTGCGCTTGGGAGATTCGGCACCTTATAAGGTCATTGTTATTTACTCTGTGTATAGTCAAGCGACCGTGGGTACGGTATCACGGCTTGACAACTCTTACTACTTATAAATAGTTCACTATTAAACCATTCAAACATTTTTGCATCATAGTAAAGGTCATGGTATAAAAGGAGGTCAACCATGCTCGTGAGGATCAGATACCCTGGGTGCCAGAGGTTTCTCGCTCTCGGAAGCTCCGGCCTCGCCTCCGCATCCCTCCTCCGCCCGTGGTTTCGCCCCCATCCCTACGCGGCCGCGCAGCTCGGAGCTTCCGAGAACGAAAAACTCGGATATCTCGAAGTCCTCGCAATAAACTTGGTATAAAATTACCTTTAGTGAGAACCCCGCTATCTCAATTCTCCACTGTCTCGAACTATTTCTCGCTTCCCTTGAGAGTTCGAGATACCGGGGTTCTACTGTAATTATAATTTGCAAATATTCTGTATGGCAGTACCAGATTAATAAAAAAAGTTGAACAATAAAAAATAAATATACTAGCGAAAAATAGGATAAATTTATCAAACAGGTGGAATGGCGTACTAGGTTTGTCTGGTATAAGGTAGACACTATGAAGCACATAGTTCATAGTTCATAGTTCATTTTATTTCCACCTCAAAGTACCATTTACAATTACAGTTAAACCATTTCTGTGGTGGCTTACCAGCAAAAAACCTATCAAAGTTAAGAAGCGCTGGCAAGCCAATCCTTACAAGAAACAAATCTATTTACATTGAATACTGTAGAATATGTGGAACTAAATAGTAATGTACATCATCATAAATTGGACTAGATTAATAATATTGATGAGACAACTTATTCATCAATATTATCTATCGATTGATCCTATAATGTGCGGACATTATTGTATGGAGAGGAGAATTTTTTTTTTTACGGAATATTGATATAGAAGGAGATTGTTTAATTTCTAGAGGCAAGGAATTCCAAACTTTACTGGCAGAAAACCTGACACTAAACATGTGCAAGAAGGGATTGAATGAAGAAGCTCATATCAAACCTATCGAACCTTAAGAACAAATTTGGATTCGTTTCTTGCTGTACAATCGGTGGTTTCCAGTTCCAATTTGTTATTGGAAAATATGTATGCTTTATATATTTTACACGATGGTGTTTGTTTGTTTGTTTGTTTTGTTGTTTAGTTCTGCATTACAAATTGTTAAAAAGGATTGCCTTTTTTCTTTAGGTGTAGATAATTTAGGATGAACTTCTTTTAACTGAAAGTGCACGAAAAAAATAAACCTGATTAAATCTCGACCTCACTTTGGGACATATCGACAGTCTATTTAGCACAACGTTTCTTCTTACATGAAGTTCTTCTTGATGAAGCGTAAGGTTAAACGCTTTCGTCCTCACTAGTGATGCACTCATGAGGAGCTTTGAGCACTTTGAAAATTCGCTGCATGATGCCACCAAGGTGTTATAAAATGTCAACTGAAGTCGCTGCGGGATGCTACTAACGCGTTAATTCATGATGAATCAGCTGTCAATAAAGACCACAAATAGACCAAATATAGTTTATATTAACTTTACTTTACCAAATACCGCGTCCAGAGCATTTGTTGTCACAAGAGTTCCTGCATGAGAGTGTGCAGTGATGGGTGATTTCGAAAGAGTATTTTCGGTTTTTGCTGTATTCCAGTAAGAACTGGTTTCCTTTGACCATTAGTGTAGTGGACGAAAATGTCGGCCACTGACTTCGCCAGGACTAAGAGTTTCAGTCACCGATAGCGCGAAACCAATGCGCTCCAAATCAAAGACGGAAAAGCTTGTTGTTGGAACGTCACTTGGAATGCTCCAAAAACAAAATTTGGAGGGTGGGTGAGTGATGCCTTTGATCAGAAGCCGTTCGAGCAGTCGATTTTGTCACTTGGCGGCAAAAGATGGAAAATGGCGCCAACGTGAACCGGCCGCCGTTAAGGAGAAATTTCGGAAACGCGCGCAGAGGTAATCAGCAGTTTGCAAACTCCTTGGAAGAACTCATCAATAAACGTGTGCTCAAGCAAATACTACGAGAGTTCTCTGCTAAAATTCGGACAATAAGATCTGTACAAGTCACCAGATGGCGACAAATCAAGGTCTCACTGCGCCAGCTCCTTTCAGAGTAAAATTGGTCTGTTGTTGAAATCTCCGCTTAAACATATGGCATGCCGACGTACAGATATCCAGCCCTTTGACTTATTTACAACGTTGATAATTTTTCTGCTTCGACTTTCATCATTCCGATGATCGTGAAATAAAATACGAGTACCCCCTTGGTGCTTTCTCAGGTGCTCCGCCCGAAAGCAGCAGAAGTTACCAGGTGATTCGCCCGTAAATCTGCGGGGGAAAGTATTTTATTTTCGGACAGTTGAAGTTATTCATTAGCGATATCTGTCGACAATATTTTAAACTCACCCGTGAAATAAAATTCAAGTACCCCCTTGGTGCTTTCTCAGGTGCTTCGCCCGAAAGCAGCAGAAGTTACCAGGTGATTCGCCCGTAAATCTGCGGGGGAAAGTATTTTATTTTCGGACAGTTGAAGTTATTCATTAGCGATATCTGTCGACAATATTTTAAACTCACCCGTGAAATAAAATTCAAGTACCCCCTTGGTGCTTTCTCAGGCGCTTCGCCCGAAAGCAGCAGAACTACCAGGTGACTCGCTCGTAAATCTGCGGGGGAAAGTATTTTATTCTCGAACCATCAAAGTTATTCAGTCAATATATCTCCAATAGGGTTTTAACTAAATCGTCCCAGCTATGACCATGAAACAATCAGGTACGTCCACACGCCGCGGCGGGGCCCCTCCTTGAGCGGTCATTGCGTAAGAAATCCCCATAATCAGGGCAGTACAAATGTACACACAGAGATAAACAAAATTGCGTTTTTCAGTTGGTTGAAGCTCGTCGTGTTTGGCTCTTACAAATGACTTCAATATTCTGGGAATGGCAATATACGATCGTTTTTCTGTGCCGCCTTTTATCAAGTACGAGTTAACGCGCTCTTCTGCACGTATGCTGAGATGGACGACCGATGTGGGAAAAGTCTCTTTGGATTATTCTTAGCACCTTGAAGATGACAAATGTGCATTTTTTTAGTTGGCCTAAGCTCCTCATGTTCCTATTAAAAAGGTTCACCCGCTGGGTTTAGCTTTAATTGTGTAAAACATCTCCTTGGACAAAATCTCCGGCTCATGCTGAGACGGGGGCCGATGTGAGAAAAACCCCTTGGGACTATTTCTATCAACTTGAAGGTGATAGAAATGCATTTTTTAGTTGGTCTAAGCTCCTCATGGATTGGTTGGTTCAATTGCGTCATGTTGATTTCTGCTTGATTCTTCTTGGTTTTACAACAGAAAACAAGGGAAGACATTGCCCTTCTAAAATCCGCTATGATGGAGTGGAAGGACAGAAACGAGAGTAGGACGCGCCGAAAAAGTACGAATGTCATCACAGGAAGTATGTTGCAACCCAGAGAAGTAATAAGCTCTTTAAGTAGGTCTTGGTAGTGATTTGACGCAGTTGGAACGGTCGGAATATAGCGTAAATTCTCTCCAGAGAAATTATAGTGAGCGTAAAGATCGAAGCAAGGCCAAGTGTCATGTCCACGATGACGAATGGATAACTGGACACCAGCAAAGCAAGGCGCAGTAAGTACATGGAGATTGCTAACAATCCAACCAACAGATCAGTGACAGCCAAATTAATCAGGAAGATGTGGGCGCGCGCACGCTTAGCGACGGGAAGCCTCCTGAAGGAAGCGGTTGTCAGCGAGTTTGCTGTTACTATGGCAATGGCTGTCAATAGACCGCTGTCCATGACGTTTTTAGTAAGGTCTGGAGACTTGGTCGCACTGTGGACGAAAAGTTGTTCATCTTAGGAGCAGGATCAACTATTTTACAAAAAAGGATAGATTTTGGTGAATAAAATAGAATGGCGATTTGTCTGATCAACAGAATTGACTTGGAGTTTAAAAAATACATCCAAAAGTTTGCTGGACCAGGAAAGTCAGTGCATCGAATCCCATACTAGACTGTTGCGAGTTAAGTGAAACAATTGGCTGCAGGCAGATGATAATCGAGATTTACAAGTTAAATATATTTGCTGTTTTTTAGAAGACGCTTCCGTGCATGAAAACTGCAAAAATACGGTCAGTTGGTCAGCGTTCGTCGCCATATTACATCTTGTGCAAGCCTCGTTCTTCTTGTGCATAACTTATGTTATAGAAAATGCATTGAACTAGTTTATAGCTGAGTATCGAGTCCTTTAACCCTTTCACTCCCATGTTCAAAATGCAGATTCTCCCAGGCTTTGAAGAAGAAAATGTATGAGTGATGTAGTGAGAATTGATAGTTTAATCAACTATCAACTGAGCAAGGTATCAAAAGCCAAGTTCTCCTTACTGTATGATATATTTGTGCTGCCAAAACTGAAGGAGAAAATTGAACTTGATCACTCTTGGGAGTGAAAGGGTTAATATTAAATTATACAAGCATCCCTTGTAACCACACAAAAGTCTCTTAATTTTCTAATTTTTAAAATCTCTCTACTTATTTCCGACTCTAGGACCAATTCCCCCATGAAACCTGAAAGAATTATTATATTTTAGGTGTGCTCTTTTTTTTTTTTTGCAACAAGGTTATCTTTTCTTAATTTGCAGAATAATTTTGCACAAAATCGATATGGCTGAATAAACCACGAATTTTAAATATATACCACAAATCACAATCGCCTAAATAGAACTACATGTAACTATGCCTTGGAGTTGAGAAAAAAAAAAGAAAAAAAAAAAACACAACAACTTCTTTTTAAAATACACACAACAGTAAACATTATCAAACCGATTGGCCGCATTGTATGGAAATCAAAATTATATTCAATTCACGTCAAGGCTTCTGCGCGAAAACGGTCCAACTGCACTCCAAACAAATAATTATCTAAGATAATATACAACAGTCGGATTGAAAAACCGTCAAGGGAACTCGCTGAAGAAATACAGAACGTGCGTTAGCGACAGCCAACGAAGGGCACTCTTTGTCGACGACCATGTATCGAATGAAAATAACCATATACCGAAAAGACGAGAGTGAAACTCAAATATTCTTTAAGAAAAAACACTTTACCATCCATCCTGCCGCGCTGTCCTGAAGTCGACCAAGTTGTGTTGAGAGTTTTCCCCAGGCCCTAGTTTACCTGCACTTATATTTACCACTATCCCCCCCCCCCCCCCCCCCCCCCCCATTCCCCCCATATTGTACTCATTCTGATAATTTGATGCACTCATAGTTAACCGTTATGAAATTCGAGTTTCCGACGCGAGGACTCGAAAAAATGGATCCGTATTGTACTCGGAGTTTCCGACACGATAACTCGGAGAATTGAGTCCGTCCATCCACGCGAGGACTCGTAGAAGTGGACGCACTTGGAGTTTCCGACGCGAGGACTCGTAGAAGTTCGTTATTTAACTATAAATACTTATAGTAGGGCCTGGAATCTGGCCAGCTTGACGTCATCACCTCGCCGAACTTGGCGTGTTTGTGCACCGGGAAAAACTGACTCGTGTAACTAGAGTGATGAGTCAAACTGATCAGAGAGAAAAGCTCTTATATTTACCTCACTCGTGGATAAATGCGGGCGGTTGATCGACGTGTCTTTCTGCTTTGGCTTTTTTGTGACGTTGCCGGGATGGAGGGCTTGCACGGACGGACGACTGGGCTGGTATTTTGGTCTCGTGTTGTCACTACATTCCATGTCATCTTCATTAGAATCCTGCGGATAGAAACCGGACACAAGAAAAACTATATTTAATATATACACGTTAATTGTTGAAAACAATAACAACAAAACACAAGAACGTAAACAAGAGTAAGAGGAGCAGGAGGCCCACAAGAAGAAAAAAATACGATTGAAAATTAGTGCCAAAAATATTTCTACCACGTCACGCTCACCTTGTACATAAACCACACAAACATAAAAGTTTGTTGAGTGGATAAAATCATTTTCTTTCCCCACTGGCAGCTGAAACTGAGAAAGAAAACGCAAGTGTTTTAAAACACAGTGTAACCGAAAAATGCGGCACAAAACCGCAAACTAAGTATTAAAAATGCTCCAATGTCATGTGAGCTAAACATTTCTTTTTGCAGCATTAAAGGACTATGCTCGTGTTGCGTTAATCATGTTATCATCGATTTCTCAATAGAAACATAACTTGTTCGAAACATTATAGCCAGACTCTCCCCATAAATATTAGCTTTTGGTCGAACCAGTGTTTGTCAGCCAAAGTACGTTTTGAGTCAGCAAACATTCTTGCACAAAGAGAACTCTGGCATACAAAAATGACGACCAGACTTCGGCAGGGAACAATGGCGCGGTTTCTCGGCAGCAAAATTCAGAGCTTGTGGAGAAGCCAGCTTCACAGATAATGCAATTTGAAAAGTTGATATTTTGGACAGAATAACGTTAACAGTGTCAAAGTAAAACTAGGGAAACTCACCTCGGTGGCAAAGTTTGAATCGCCCGCGCTGCTCAGAAACATCTGCATCTTGTCGCTTGACTGAAGCGAAGGCAAGATAAAAAAATGTTGCCTTTCTTTGCTGGTGTGGCTTTGATTGGAGCTTCGTTAAAGCAGCTGTTCTGCTGGTGGCTTGAAGCTTCGTTCTTCGGCCATTGCGAAGTTGTTGACTTTCGACCTCATGGAATTAATGTGCAGAATATGCGAAACATTTGATTGGCAGTTTAACGCGAAGTGGCACGTGCAGCACGTGCGCTAGAAACTACAAAATGTGATGCTAACTTAATCCAATTTCTTTGTTGTTTCTGTGCATGTGCTGTGCATGGAGACTGGAGGCACTTGAAGAATGTTTATACGGGGAGACTCCTCCCAGGCTTTGAACCCCCGCGACCCTTTGAAATACCAATCTGGCCTCGAATTAGTAACCGTTTTATAAACCTCTTCTAAAAAATTCCCCCTCATATTCCTTAAAACCGCATGCAGCTTGCTCGGGAACGCAGCGGCTTTTGCAAACTTCTTAATCGCTGGTTTCTTCACTTATATATCTGTTCCAGAGTCTGTTCTCGCTTTGTACATGGCGGCAATTGCAGCTGGTCCCCTGTTTGTATCGGATTTGTGTCGCTCGTCTTTTCTCAAGACGGTTTTGCCGTTGTTTACTTGTCTCGTTTTGTCCTTGATCTCTCCCTTCGCTTTTTAAGACGAGTTTTCTCGCTAGACTGTTACGTTCTGTGTTACCAGTTTTCAAATTTGTTTGTTTGCCAGCGCTGTACAATAGAATGTTTAAACCTTTTTCCTGGAGTCTATCAAATGTGTTAAACCCTTACACTCCAAAGTTAGCAGCCTCAATTTCTCCTTTAGTTTCTCACAAGAAATATATCATACTTAAGGGAGAACCTGCCTCTTGATAACTTACTTAGATGGAAGCTGATTGAAACTTCAATTCTTTCTACATCCCTCATACACTTCTTTGTAAAAGATTGGGAGAATATACATTTTGGGCTTGGGAGTGAAAAGGTTAATTTGTCTGTGTAAAACTGATTTGGCTTCAGTGTTTCATATCATTGTTGTTGCAGGTTAGTTGAAATCGTCTTCTTTATCAAACGGCTCTCCAAGAAATCTCAAAAATACTATTTTAGGCCTAAATAGCCGATAATGGATCGTGACGATTTGATTGTCACCTTTTTTTTTTTTTCTTTTTTTTTGGCGCAAAATGATACTTATATTCTGAGTGAGGTCGCCCTATGAACAAAGCAATTGGATTAAAACGGCTGCTTATGTTTACACTTTATTTTTGTTCATTTCCGTCCACTCCAATGCTGAAATATTTGCTCATTTCTATATTTTGTGAGTCTATCTTATGTCTTTACTATTTCTCTATCCGAATATCTGCATTTCTAGTCATCTGTATTTTGTAATAAAGGCAAATTGATGACGATAACGAGAGCATAGCGGACTTTTCGTCAGTCCTTACATAAAGGTGAACGTCCGGTAAACATTCAGAAACGATATGGTCTCGCGAATGAACTACTCTGACAGGGTTTGGGGACAACTTGTGCCATACTTTTTAACATATGCAAGATACACAGTAATTTTGTGAACAGAACGATAATAAATAAGCTAAAATGGATAGATTAACTTAACTAGAATACATAAGTTGTAATTGTTTTTGTTAATATTGCAGTCAAAAATTGTTTCAGTTTGTCGTGGTTTGACAGGACTGTTTAATTGTTGTAATCATAAGCCATGGACCGACTTGTATTCACAGTTGAAAATATTGGAAAACAAAAACAAAAAAAGACAAATGGCATCAGAAACGTGAGTACGAACAGAAGCTGAGCGAACAAAAGAACATCGAGAGCAGCATGATGATGATGAATGAAATGAAATAAAAGAGAGACGCCATGATAAAAATACGTGAAAAAGACCGTGAACGGAATGAACGAACCAGAATCATAAATCGGGAAGAATTTGAAAAACAGCCGAAGAATGAACGTGAATTGTTTTGAACCCAGTTGAATCAAGAAAGCAAGGCAAACGACAGTCGATTTAATAAATTAGAAAATGAAATTAGCGTGGGGTAAACAAGGAGCTGCTCAAGGGACAAAAAGAACAGTTGAGAGATTGTATGACAGAACCCTTGGGGATCGCTCGTGGAACAAAAAGGTTTAGAAAATTGAAGCACGTCTTAAAAGCCGTCTTTTTACAATGCAACATAACTAGAGGCCAGAAGTTTCTAAATGTATCTTTTATGTATGTATCAATGTAACATGAATCTAAATTATTAGTTTTGTGAGAATACGGAAGAACTAGTAGAATTGATAAGAACAAAAAAAAAAAAAAAAAAAAAAAGTCACAAGTTTTCAAAAACTAGGAATATGGAACCGTTCAAAGGACTTGGATGGTACACGTTGTTGGGGGACGCTTGTATGAATTTTTAAGTGCTTGATGATCTGACCAGCAGTATTAATCCAAAAACATGGTATGCGGCTTATTTGTAAAGAATCGTAGACTGGCGTGGATATATCATTTAGGAGTTACTAAGGTGCCTGCCAAAACAAAATAATGTCAGAACCTCTGGGCTGCGAGCTTTAATGACGAGCCCCAGCCACCACATTCCTGTTTTGCGCGGCTGCTAAGTCACCACAGGACACGTAATTTTGGCCAAAAAGTTTGATGAAATATTCAAGGTATGCAAAATTCTCACAGTGGGTGAGCACCAGGACAGTTCCCATACCCGCTGGCGATCGCCAGACTGAAATGGGAAATTTCAGCTTGTAAGCAAAAACGAAAAGTGATTCGGGCCACACTTGTGATCAAGGAAAAAGGAGAGGGCACTTGAAAGTGCTCCACTGTAGTAAGAAAGTGTTCACTCAAAAACTACAATGTCATGTGAATGAAATTGTTTCGTACGAATACAAGCTGTTTGGTTTTTGAAGTTCCTGGTCCACGTCCGCTCATTTTATACTATTAAACTCCGTGACGTAGCAATGAGACAGCTTTCTATTTACAAACTCAGAAACTAGTTTCATGTTTTAAACCTCACCTCGCCGTTCACAATTCTACACTTGCACCGAAGCACGAAAATGATTGCTGATAAGTTTTGTTTGAAGAGTTCTGGAGAACTGGTTTCCTGTGGTAAACAAGCGCAGGAGCATCCGGTTCTGATTGCAAACGAGCCGCACCAGTTTAGAAAACTGGTATTCTGTTCTTATAACCGTGCAGTTTTCCTGTTCACAATTGTTTTTTTCTTTCTTCCGGCCCAACATTTGCACTTTTAAGACAGTAGATGCGACGCGCCTGGATGTCGTTCGGTAAATATGACCCCCTCCCGTTTCCGGTTGTTTTCCCAAACTCGCTTGTCGCTGTGTCACAGTTAACTTTTGTTTTTAAGACAGGTAACACCCAATAATATTATTTTCTGCTTCATACATGCCACCCGAAGGAAAACGATTTTGCTGTCAGCAATGCAAGATTATTGATGTATAGTATATTTTACCCACGGAATCTCAGGCGTGCCGCCCAAAACAGTAGGAAAAAACATAACTTAGCTTTTCTGTTAGAATTTAGAGATTTCGGCGCAGAGTAAAAGGTTTTTATCCACAGAATCTCAGGCGTGTCACCCAATAATTCGTTTCTGCTCCAGGCGTGCCACCCAAAACACGAGGGAAAACCATAACTCAGGTTTGCTGTTAGAATTTATAAATTATAGGCGCAGAGTATGCTTTTAGCCACAGAATCTCAGGCGTGTCACCCAATAATTCTTTTCTGTTTCAGGCGTGCAGCCCAAAACAGGAGGGAAAACCATACCTACTTAATATTAATTTTGCTGTTAGAATTGAAAACTTATAGGCGCACAATTTTTTGCTGCAGGCGTGCCGCACTATGACGGCGAAATGGCGGGCTTCCGACCCGGTTTTGGCGAGTTATTCAACTTTTGACTGGTTTTTGGTTTTTGGTGAGGCAGTTCGGTCATAAACATTGAATAACATGTTCAGAACACTTATCTTAATTTCTAACCTACAATTCGGCTTTCTATTAGGCTCGTTACCTGCATTAGTTGTGTGTCGACTCGCTGACGTGATGACTCATGTTTCTAAAGTGGCATATTAGTTTGTATTACCTTCGCTTTGAACCCCTTTTCGTCTACCAGTGTATCAACAATTCGCCGATTGGTGAGGCTGATCGTCGATTGTTACGAAGTTGTTACCTGTCGACCACTCTCTTTAGACATAAAATATGGCGAAGAACAAATCCATTGCCAGCTCTCGGAACCAAACCTTTCTTCCATCATTTGCGCACACAGATATCGCGACAAAAGAACTGCATTCAGCGCGCACCAGTGATTATTTTGAGCCAATTCCACCTTGAAAAGCAAGCTGCCATGTCGTAAAGAAACGCGCGCCCGCCGAATGAACTCACTACTTGCTTTTCTCTATTTGGCTTCCACGACGTCAAAACAATAACGCTGTTGACAGGCATTTCGCGGGACCAAAAAATGCCATTACTATTGAGTGCAATCTAATTAACACTTTGGAGGCCACAACCCAACGCCTAAAAGGAACACTGTTGTGACAAGAATGCAGGCTCTGGGGCTCCTCATAAGCCAAATTTAATCTGCTATATCTCGCCAACGGATGAAGATAGATAAAGCAAATGTATTGCAAAAAGTCTTGTTATAGTCCAAGGAAGGTTTGCCTGAAAGTTTCAAGAGTTTTCAATGTTTGACAAAAACCCTGTGCTATAGCCTTAGTATCTTGTCAAAATACGGTCATTTTTCGACCATCTCAGAATCGCATCAAACTTTCAGGAAACGTTCCTGGGACTAAGCAGACGGTTTTTATTTATTTATTTTTTTGTAGACTTTTAGCCCGCGCGTCGTGAGAAATTACACCAAACTAGAGCCAATCATCGACTAATTAAAACATCACACCTTTCGCCCAAAGAAGTCAAATTTAATCTGCTATATCTCGCCAATAGATGAAGATAGATCAAGCAAATGTATTGCAAAAAGTCTTGTTATAGTCCAAGGAAGGTTTCCTGAAAGTTTCAAGAGTTTTCCATATTTCACAAAAAACTCTGTGCTATTGCCTTAGTATTTTGTCAAAATACGGTCATTTTTCGACCATCTCAGAATCGCATGAAACTTTCAGGAAATGTTCCTGGGACTATGCCGACGGTTTATATATATTTTTTGTAAATTTCTAGCACCCGCGTCGTGAGAAATTACACCAAATTAGAGCAAATAATCGACTAATTAAAACATCACAACTTTCGCGCAAAGGAGACAAATTTAAGCTTCTATATCTCGCCAACGGATGAAGATAGATAAAGCAAATGTATTGGAAAAGTCTTGTTATTGTCCAAGGAAGGTTTCCTGAAAGTTTCAAAGGTTTTCAATTTTTCAGAAAAAACCCTGTGCTATAACCTTAGTATTTTGTCAAAATACGGTCATTTTTCGACCATTTCAGAATCGCATGAAACATTCAGGAAACGTTCCTCGGATTATGCCGACGGTTGTTATAAATTTTTTGTAAACTTTTAGCCCACGCGTCGTGAGAAATTACACCAAATTAGAGCAAATCATCGACTAATTAAAACATCTTCGCGCAAAGGAGCCAAATTTAATGTGCTATATCTCGCCAACGGATGAAGATAGATAAAGCAAATGTATTGCAAAAAGTCTTATTATATTCCAAGGAAGGTTTCCTGAGTTTTAAGAGTTTTCAATTTTTGACAAAGAACCCTCTCCTATAAACTTAGTATTTTGTCAAAATACGGTCATTTTTCGCCACCATCTGAGAATAACATGAAACTTTCAGGAAACGTTCCTGGGACTATGCTGGCGCTTGTTATATATTTTTTGTAAACTTTTAGCACGCGCGTCGTGAGAAATTACACCAAACTAGAGCAAATCATCGACTAATTAAAACTTTACACCTTTCGCGCAAAGGAGCCAAATTTAAGCTGCTATATCTTGCCAACGGATGAAGATAGATAAAGCAAATGTATTCCAAAAAGTCTTCTTATAGTCCAAGGAAGGTTTTCTGAAAGTTTTTAAGTGTTTTCAATTTTTGACAAAAAAAACCCTGGACCCGGTTTTTCAAAGCACGATTAGGCTAATCCTGGATTAGGTCTAAACTTTCTTATCATTTTTTAGCCTGAAAACGTGAAAGTTTCGTCCACAACGACTTTCTTGATAACGTTTTAAATTGGAACAAGCTTTCTAATCCATCTTCGAACAAAAAGCCAGCAGTTTATTGGCAGAGAGGTCGAGAGAAAGAATTTCGTTAATCCTAGATTAGCTTAATCGACTTTCGAAAAACCGGGCCCAGTGCTATAACCTTAGCATTTTGTCAATAACGGTCATTTTTCGACCATCTCAGAATCGCATGAAACTTTCAGGAAACGTTCCTGGGACTATGCCGACGGTTGTTATATATTTTTTGTAAATTTGTAGCCCGCCCGTCGTGAGAAATTACACTAAATTAGAAGAAATCATATCTGTGACTCAAAATGGCGAATTATTAGGGGAAGTTTAAAGTCTTATTACTCGTGGATCGTTTTAGGTATATAAGTTACAGATCAGAACAGCTGTGAAACATGCAGAAACATTCCCTGAAAGTTTCATGCGATTTGAATGATTGGCCTAGACTATACATCGTTTTTATTCTTTGTGAGTCTGTCTCGTGTCTTTACTTCACTTCTCTATCCGAATATCTACATTTCGTGTCATCTGCATTTTGCTATAAAGGCAAATTGATGACGAAAACGAGAGCATAGCGGACTTTTCGTCTGAGTCCTTACATAAAGGTGAACGGGCCCGGTAAACTTTCAGAAGCGATATGTTGTTGCGGTTGAACTACTCTGACAGGGTTCTGGGACAACTTTTGGCATACTGTTTTTAACATATGCAACATACACAGTAATTTTCTTCTGTCCCTCTTTGTACCTGAAACAAAATGTACCCTTAGACGTGGAAGCCTTACTGCAAAAACGACATCTGCGATATCTTAGACTTTAGCCGTTCACTTCCGTTTTGTTTCGGGAGTAGGAATGGGGCGAGTTAGGATATGAGTTTATTTATAGTTCTGACGCACGCGCAAATCCACACGAGGCTGGGCAACTGCTCCGTTTGTTTGGTTTTCTGATCGTTCGATCGAAGTTCGACAAAGGTTCTGATCAACGCGCTTCTGATGGTATTATAATTGATTGCAGTGATTCCGGCTCTCCAACAGGTGAGAGACTCCATGAAACAGAAAGCAGCGCTTACACACTCTGAAACCAGGCACAACTCACATGAGGACATCGTCTACACTTGTAGTTTTGGCTGTAGCTTCTTTCACTTCTCCGACTTTTGTTCGGGGACGGCGAAAACGAAGATCATTGTAAGCCCTGACTGTTTGCCGGCCGCCTTCTGCTAAATGAGGTGCCCCGACACGCGAACGAGTACATGCATTTCTTGTGGATACGGGTTTAGAACTAAAAATGTATAGCCGTGAGGTAACCGTCTCGTTCGGAATTCATCACATATATCAGTTTTATAGTGTAGTTTGGATCGAGCTCTAGTAAGTTCAACAGTTGTAGGCAAACTCTTGTTGCACTCTTCAAACAGTCAGGATCGCGTGATTAGAAAATCCGATATGTTTCCGCGTCTAAGGCATCTCCATAAACCATTTTGCCTGTGCATAAAAAGCAGAGTTGGCTTTCTTTGAGTGTACAGCCTGGCTTCAATATGATCGCCTAATTTACACGTATCGCTGAAATCGCCGTGATCTTTGTGTTTCTGTTTGATCGCCATAATTCATCACAAGGCATTTCTGGGGGGGGGGGGGGGTGTTTTAAGATTTTGAGTTCTGTGTATACTACTGAATATTCTCTTATAATCTTGTTTTATTCATGACTGGTTAGGCCCCTCAGGCAACGACGCGAACATTCTCGGTTTATTCAAAGTTTCTTTAATTTATGAAATTGTGATCGCACCCATTATGTTTGTTTTGCCTTTTCGTCCTGTATCAGTGGCTAGGATTTGTCACTGACGATATTTTCCAGACGTTTTCTTGCAATTTTTAGCACCTCATGAATTAACTTGGAGTAACTAAACTTGTCAGAATAATTGTAAGCTTCCATTCATACACTGAAACTAAACAGAATAATATTCGGAAATTATCAATGAAGTTCGCGTGACCTCAAATTCCGCGTTCAAAGGAGTGAGGGCTATAGAGGTGAAATGGTTGCTCCAAAGAAGTACACAATCAACAGCGCCCCAAACCAGGAGAGTTGAACTTTTGACGGTTTTGTTTTATCTATTTTATACTTTTGAAAAGTAGAACTTCACCTGAACAAAGTATTACAATTCGATCACGTTCATCTATCGGTAATACTTTAGTTCGCGCTGCACTAGCTTCATTGCTCGTTGGGGCTACGCCCCGACGAGCTTAGGATTGGAGACCGTGTCTTCATCTTGTCTCAGAAGAAAAAGCGATAACTACGGTGAATATAACGATTTTATCTTCAACACTGATGCACGCCGGGCCAGGAGAGCGCCTGAAGGGGCAATTAGGGAAAAACAATTGTGTCTTTTATCCGGTGGAGTAGTGAAACTTTGCAGCATGACAGATTGTTTAATTTCAACCAATCGTATGATTTTTGTTTTTCGATTTTAGCGTTTTCTTTTTTGGCGGGAGAATGACGTCACAAAGTTATTTTCACGTGTTGGCACAAATGATGATTGATTTGGAAAGAACACTGATGTTTAGGCAAATTTAAAGACGAAAAAATATTGAACCGCATCTCAAAATCCTCTTGATCACGTCTGAAAAATGCGGTTTCCTCTGCATAAGTGCTACCTCTGCAAGAGGCACAGGAAGTGTGGGGCAATCAAAACATGATTTCTGGTTAATGTCCCAGCGAAAACTGAGCACAAATTTAAGGTTAAACCCTGAACAGGGTTCTGTCGTTCCCAGGCCTCAGGAATCTGGAACAGATCAGTAGTGAATATTTTTATTGCTTACTGAGTGTTGGCAAAGAAATTGAAAGGCTCGGTATGGAGCATTGAATTATTTGCTATCACGAAAAAGAAAGCTGTCATTGCCACACCGATAATATGGTATTCATATACACATGTATGTAGCCCAAGATGAAGGAAATGATTTTGACATGTTCAAGTACTATTTTACAGTACCTTTTTTTTTTAGGGTGTAGTGAAATGTACAGAATGGTATGTGTCTAAACTTCAGTCGAGTAATCCCCCTTCCCCACCACAACATAACTTTAGTCTATATGCTGCTGCCCCAGGTATTGACCCTTTCAGTTAGTGTCACGTGACCTGAAATGGGACAACACGCCAAAATAACATTCTGAAATAACAACAAAATGTTACTTGCCAGACGTTTGCTCGCTCATTTGGATATTCCTGGGCGAATTATCTGATTGAGAGTGAAAAGTCCGGTAACACTGTGATATTTTACTGGTACTTAGAGACGCATGCTGTCCCATTTCAGGTCATGTGACACACTAACTGAAGGGTCAGTTAACTATGTGTGATGACCTGCTATGTTTACATATCCTTGCTTGTTGATATGCCTGTACAATTCTTGGACTGGACTGTTTGATAGGTGTACACGTAGTTGATCACTAAATAATTTGTTGATAAAAATGTGTTTCATATAAAAACAAGCATTCAGTGTTCAGTATTGCACCCTGTTTGTGTACAACCAAAAAATTATTTGAGCAAAGTACAGTATATTTATTACATAATAATGTATACAATAGTCTACTTGTGCTGATCTGATGGTATTTTCTTTCTCAAGCTGAGGACATCATTCTTCCAGCAATGGCTTTTTTCAGGGAAGCCCAAGCTTATAGCCGGCCAGAAAAAAAAGATAAAAAAGGTAGTTCCCTGTATGCTATCAGAGAAGATACACATACCCCTGGACAAGATGTTAACAGATTAGGAACAGCATGTGCAGTGAAGAAGAAGACAGGAAAGACAAAGGAATATTACCTGATGACATGGAACAAAGTTAGACAAAACGCCACTCAAGGGTTGACAGCGGAGCGGTGTTTGTTTCAGGAGCGCAAAGCAAAGCATGAGAGCATGAAGATTGACAACCCTTTGGAAGAAAATGGAATTTCTTACTTTGAAGTGAAAAAACCGAAGTGTTATTTGAACTTAATTGATCACAAGTTGTCCAAAGAGGAGTTGAAAGATTTTCAAGAACGCTTTTCAGCTTATACTTTCATAGACAAAGTGGTAATACAACTTGAGTTTAAGCTGCACCATGGAGAGTATGAACTGATTAAAATCACACCACAAGAGCAGCATAGATTTGACAGGAATTGTGCCATTGGAGCACCCATCATTGTCGAGTTGGGCAGAAAAGACACAGTCGTTGGTGTCCTGGGCAAGTCACCTGGTGGCAAACTTGTGCCTGTTTTCCATGAACATGTTGGCATGGGTATGTAAAAATTAATGTAGATATCCCTTCCCAAATAATTGCATTTACTTGTGAGCTAATGATCTTAATTTACTAAGCAAATTAGCAACATGGAATTTCAAACAGTGTTGTACTGTACAGTAGATTAGTACACAATTTCTATCCCTGAGTTGGGATGGGACTTTTCTAATTTTAAAATCTGCTTTTCTTTACATTCTACAGTTATCACTCTTATTGGCATTCCCTTGATTTAGTGAGAACTAGAGTGTGTGATGGAAAGAGAACGGGATAGGGAAGGAGTGTCAGAGAGAGCAAGGACAGCTACAAATACAACTCTGATTGTCCATCAATAACAACTGTATAGTCATTTCAGTGCTTGATATTAACATTTGTTTGGTTGGGCAGGTAAATTTAAGGTCGGGCAACCAGATATTATGAAACATTCTATTGCTTGAAGTCAATCTACAGTCCAAAGTACAACCAATCTAAAACCTTAATGTCAAGCATTGCATTTCTTTTATTACACAGCATACCCATTAGAACCACCTCAGAATGTGAGATTTCCTCACAAAGATTCAACAAGTATTCTGGTGCAGTGGGATGAAGTACCACAGGGTGATCAGAATAGAGTCATCAAGGGATACAAGGTCATGTGTACAGCATCACAGAGTGGAGTACAAAAGACGAAAACAGTGTCTGCTCCAACTAATTCTCTACGCCTGAGAGAGCTGGACAAATTCACAGAGTATGACATCAGTGTCCTGGCATACACTGCTGCTGGAGATGGACCAGCAAGTTCTGCCATGAGAGTGAAGACAGCTGAAGACAGTAAGTTATCTTAATATTGTTTCTTGTGATATTAAAGTATGAGGCTGAGGCTTAGCAGAAGAGGCTCTGCAAGTAACATTTTACTCGTTCCTGCCCATAACGAATTATCAAATGGCGCTAGCAAATATTACTTCTTGTTCACCTTGTGAGTCTATGTCAATAAGGCTACAGTATTGTATTGTTTTAGTTAATTTAGACGGTAGTTTAGTTAAGTCTAGGTACTGAAAGCTATATGGCCATGTTTTATACAGGTAGAATAACTCTGGTTATTAGGGACAGGGCATATACAAATCAGGGGAGGACGATGGCAATGTTGGTGAAACAAAACTAATCACAGAAGACAAAAGGAGCACACGAATATTTGAAATTAACGCGATCTCTGGGTCATTGTGCTCTCGCCTGAGACTCCAAAATAATGCTTCTTTTTTAGGTTGTCAGGATGTGGACGACAGTTTGAGAAATATGACAGTCATTCTTACTAGTAAGAAATGATAATAAAAGCAATGAACCTTGGCAAAAATGGAAGAAATTGAGAATCGAATGCCTTTTATGTGAGGTTTTTATTCCATGAGAGGTCCGGGACTTTCTAAATCAACTTCAGTGATTCCTTCTGTTGGCCAACCAGCCACGACCATGACTGACCATTCACAATCGACCTAATGCAGTATGCTCCTCTCAGACGGGAAAGAATTTGAGAAATGAATTTATTTTCCTGTTGACCTATTAGGACCCAGCTCCCCTCCTCAGAATGTCACAGCTCGCAACAATGGCCCAACAAGTATTCTGGTGCAGTGGGACGAAGTGCCGCAAGACGATCAGAATGGAGTCATTACAGAATATGCAGTTCTGTTCAAAGATTTAAAGAGTGGAATAGAGGACAGGAAAACAGTGAATGCTCCAACTAAGATTCTTGAACTGAGTTCACTGAAGAAATCAAGCAACTACAACATTAGTGTGCAGGCTTCTACAGCAGCTGGAGCTGGACCAAGAAGTGACGTCAAGACAGTAGCAACACCTGAAGGAGGTAAGTATCAATATTGTGTTCAATATAGAAAAAAACCTTTCCCGTTTTGGATGCCACAAAGCAGTTGAGCTTACAGGGTTTTCTTTTTGGTAATAAAAACTCGTCATGACGTCATGACAGATCAAGATGTAGAGATACTGGGGCTGATGATATAGTTTTCCAAATTGAGTAAGATGAGACTGAATGAAAAGAAAAACGAGAAGAGAAGAAAACTACGGATCACGAGTCAAGACAGTCTTCTGAGTTGAGAAGATCCCCTTTTCTGACAAACCAACTATTCTGTGCATGCTGTACGTGGATTTATTATATAGACACGAGTGTTTTACTGGAAAATATACCGTGCGTAAAATCCATACGAAACTACATCCGGGACCTAAGTGGCGTATTTTCCATATCCTCACTAGTGAGGATATCGTTGGCATCATTTCTCGCTTTTGCACGGTTGTTTGTGCAATTTCTCGTAAAACACTCGTGTCTAATATGATAAAAAGAAAATTACATGGTGGATTGAAGATATGGATTTTACTTTCGAGTGGTAAAAACAACATTTTACTCACTCGCGAAGCGCTCGTTCATAAAATACAGTATTGTTTTTACCACTCGAAAATAAAATTCATATCTTCACGCCGCCGTGTAATATCCTCTATGTATATTCATACCATTGAAATGACTAGATAAATTAATGTTATCAAAAATTGTTCGTTTTTATATCTAACAATAACATAAACACATACATTAAAAAAAAAACAGATGGAGTGGATAAACAGCCACAGGTAGAGAAATATATACTCAGCTAGGGTTGCCATTGTGTTGGAAAAGTCAGGCAAAAGTTCATTTTTTCAAAATCATGGAAAAGTCAGCGAATTTTGCATCAAGTCAAGGAAAAGTCTGGACTCTCGTCAAAGTCATTGGAGAAGCTTCGATAATGATTATGCACAAGACAATGTCATTTCAAAAACATTTTTATGAAGATGAAGAAAAACAGTGTGATAACCTTCAAAAGAAACTCAAGCGAATGCAAAGTTAAGGGAAATCATGTTCATCGGTTAAATGTACATCATACATGGTCATTAATTTTTTTTTCTAGTCAGTAAAATCAGGTAATATTTATTATCTCAATGAGTGGTAACACTGGTATTATTTGAGGATACAAATATAGCGGCAAGAGGGAAGAAAGGATAATAGCTGTTTATTAATAATTCTGGAGTTCTGCTACATGTATGTGAATAGCGATAAGCAGTAAAAATACAGTTAAGATGGTTTTGTAGCGCCAAACCTTGCTGAAACCAAGAACTCTCATGAGACGGAGCTGCAGAGAACAAAAAAGGATTTTGACTAGTTGTTGGTGCACAGGAATTGCACTGAAGACTGAAAGAAATATCCCCAGAAACACATGTTGCCAGAACGTTATAGGAAAAAAAAAGCCTCTTGAAAATCCAACACAAGAAAGCAAATACATATGGCAATATAGCAGGTTCCTTTTGAATGACAAGCTTTTATAAAACATAAGAGTCATGACTAACAAATGTGAGCAATACTATAAAGAGTTCCATCAATGCATGCTACTGCGAGGTTCTTTCAGACATTAATAATTATGCTATGGAAAAAAAAAAACGATAACTTCAGACAGAAAAGTTAAGGTATTTTTGGTTTTTGTTCTGATATATCTTGGTTTTACTCTAACTAAAACAACTTAGTTGGTTAAAGGACTGTTCCAGGGTAACTACTGTCTAACGAAGGTTTGGGAGGATGTTTAGTGGACTATTGATAACTCGATTATTTGCCTGGATTTGTTTCTTTCGTCTTCAATTCACTCTTTCTATTACTGACGTCAGACTATGTTGTTTGTAAAAGTAATCAGCCGGCATTCCAGGGTTGAATTGGCAACAACACAGTAACCTTTCTCGTTTTCCTACTCGAAACTACGATAACCTTTAGAAGAACGAATCCTTTGCTGTTTTGCCTGTGTAAAATCAATCAGGATCAAACTCGACCGGACATAACCAGATCATTTGGATTAAGTTGATTAAGGTTGGAATTTCGTCATAATAGAAACCGCCAAAAGTTTAAAAATTTACATGGGTTAAAGCCCGAGAAAACGAATGCACCATGCTGGAACGGTAAGAGCAGCAATTGAGATGCATTTTTGAGTTTTCTATCGTCTATTTTAATCGGGTTCATAATCGGACCCAACACCAATATACGGTTTCGCGCAGAGTTTTTGGGTAACACTGTTGTGCGATGTTGTGCCAACATGTTGCATTCGTTTTCTGGAGCCTTTACTTTATAATTTTGAAACGTTACAACAAGTTGCTGTCCTGCTATGGGTTTCTACCAGAAGGCGGCGAGAAAAAAAAAAAAAAAAAACTGCGTTTGATGAAAATTATCTGTGCTTACGAAGTTCAGCTGCTTTAATTTGTCATTGTCGATATTTTCAATTGCCAGCAATAAAAGTTTATTCAGAAGATTTCAAACTATTCTTTTTTTTTGGTAAAGTGCATATAATCTCTAGAACGATAACATCTACGAAAACTCGTCTATGAATTTGTAACAATTTTTTGGTTTCAAAACGGATTAGAAAATTTCAAAATTCAATATGGCCATTTCTTTCACGTTTAAACCTAGCGAAAAAGACTTTTGGCGGCAATTTCGAATCATGACCCTAGAAAATAATCCCTGGGTAAAGCTGTCTTCTAATATCATACAATAACCTCTGACCCATGCGTACTTCATCTGATGCGTAGCCAATCTCAGAATCTGATTTGGGAGTCAACGTTATAAAATCATGACAAAAGATAGAGACAAAAAGCAAAGAAACAAACAAAAACCAAAGTGAAGCTAAAGAACAACTTCCTAACATGACGTCAAGTAAGTACTAGTTCTCACGTGGACGCTTGGACGTAACTTCTTGCATGCATTTTTGTCGGCGTGAAAAATGTCAAGGTGAAGCTCAAGCTAATCATTATGTTTTACTTGATCAAAGACTATGCAAAGATTTAAAAAAATGTAGTTTTAGGCTGATGATACTCAGTTCTCCTAACAATACTTTGCTATGGACAAAAAGTACCTAAAAAGGAGCTTGGCGTAATATTAGACACAATTTTATCCTTCAATGATCATGTCACTACCTTAGTATCAGATCTCATGGGAAAGCTACGTATGATAAGCAGAATTAAGCACCTCCTAGACCAATCGACATTATTTACTGTAGTTAATTCACTAGTTTTTACCAAGTTGTTCTACTGTTCTTCAGTATGGTCTGGCGCCAGCAAATCTAACATCGCAAAACTGTAACTTGTACAAACTTTTGCAGCTCAGTTACTCTCAGGCAATATTTGATAATATTTCATCTACACTTAAGCAGCTTACACTCCTTCCGTGTCCGAAATCGTTTGTGGATTGTAGCACTCGTACCCGGAATTCTATATCCAATGATATGCGAAGTTGCAATTCTGCTAGTTTTTTTTTTTAAGAGTAAACTTAAAGCAAAGCTAATGAACATTTGGCTCAATGCTTGTCCATAGCTACAGTAGTTTGTAGTTTGTAGATTTAGTTTAGTTTAGTTTTTTTTTTTTTTTTTTTTTTCCCAACCCTAGCCCAATTATTGTAAATATTTTCGAACATTTCATTAAGCTTGTAAATTAAGTACTATGAAGATCCCTGGTGGGAACCTAATAAAACCATATTGTATTTTATTGTATGGACACAGGTTGTGAGAATTAGATCAATTCTTGGTTGCAATCAATTCCTAGAGACTCAGAATACAAAGATATCACCACCATGTTGGTTCCGGGTACAGTGGAGGCTAATGAGCAATCTTTTGTTAAAGTTCATCCATTTCCCTCACCCCCCCCCCCCCCCCCCCTTCAGTAATTGTCTATAATCACATTCCAGTCAATGTTCTGTAGTATTCTAATTTCTTTTCTGCTCTTTTAGGACCCACCTTTCCACCTCAGAATGTCACAGCTCGTAGCAATGGCCCAACAAGTATTCTGGTGCAGTGGGATGAAGTGCCACAGGATGATGGGAGTGGAAACATCAAAGGATATGACGTGGTTTTCACAGACTTAAGGAGTGGCAGAGAGGACATCAAGAGAGTGAATGCTCCAGCTACACGTTTGGAACTGAGTTCACTAGAGAAATTCAGAAAATATGACATCAGTGTTCTGGCTTTCACTGTGGCTGGATCTGGACCAGCAAGTTCTGTCCTGACAGTGATGACTGGTGAACAAGGTATAATTAACCTACAATCCTGGCCATCCTTGATTATATTGCTACTTGTTGAATATCACCCTGAGAACACTGGCGAAATTGACTAAACATCTCCCCCTGCCCCCCCCCCCCCCCCCCCCCCCCCTCCTAATACTGGATCAGGGCACAAAGCACAAATTCAAAATTGAAAGGGGGGACCCTCAGGAAGTTTCCTGTTGTAAAATAATAATAATAATAATAATAATAATAATAATAATAATAATAATAATAATAATAATAATAATAACCTTTATTTAAGTGTCTGAAGTATTTAGTTTTAGCAAACTAATTGGGGAGACTAACTATCTACCTAACCTAGTCTTCTGTAGCAAATAAAAGTGAAATTTTAAAATTCTAAAATACTAAAATGCTAGATTAAAATATACGACGCAATGTTAATGGAATAATATAAAATGGATAGGTGTTCATTTATGCTCTGCATAAATCACAGCAATTACAGTTGTTTTCCAACAAGTTATTTATATCTACTTTTCGTAATGCACTCTTGAATGCGTTGAGGCTGGATGAGTTCCCAATGTCAGTTTTCAGCCTTGACCATATCACTGGTCCAAGATAGCGTAGTGAGTGCTTACCATAATATTAATAGTGTTGAATCTATGTTAAAATCACTATTTCTTAATGAATAACACAATTGTTTAAAACTGAATATTTCTGCCACGCTTCTGGGTGCAAGTTCATTTTTTACTTTGTACATGTAGATTGCAATGTCCTGTAGTCTTCTGTCTAGCAGTGATGGCAGCTGAGCTCGATGAAGGAATGTTTCATACGAGTCTTTCTTAGTTCTATAAACTGCTCTCAATGCACATTCCTGGACACGCTCGATCTTTCTGTTGTCGAAAGCCTTGTAAAAATGCCAGACTACATGGCAGTAAGTTAGAAATGGTAGAATGGACGATTTGTAAATCATTAATTTGGCCGAGCATGGGATCATGTTGCACAGGCGCAGTGAGAGGCACTCCCATTTTCCTACTGGCCTTCTTGCATACATCGCCAATGTGAGTGCTAAAGTTGATATTCTCATCGATGTATACGCTGAGCAGTTTAATGTGATCAGTATTTATAATAACTTGGCCGTATCTGAGTATGTTTGTTTGTTTCCACATTCCTGGGGTTGATGATCAGTGCCTGAAACTTGTCCCTGTTCGCTAACAGGTAGTTGTCCCTATACCATGACGCAGCTTTTTGACCCTACTCTAGACTGTTTCTCACAGCGCTGAAATCTGTCCCCAATGTGTACATCTGATGATCATCAGCATACATTGACAGGTTCGCATCATTGCTCACGTGATAGGCCATGTCATTCTGGAAGAGGTTCCACAATAACGGACCAAAGGATGACCCCTGGGGGCATCCTCTTGTCATCTCCTTTCACTCACTTTTTGTATCGCCCAGCTTAACTCTATTCATATAATTCTCAAAATATGACCTCATGAGGTTCAAGGAGGCTGGAGCAAATCCATACGCTTCGAGCTTTTTAAGAGTTAATGATGACTGTTAGGCCCTGTTTACCGATTAACCGATTAACTGGCAATTAATGAGTGGAATGATAATAATCAATTCCCAAAAATATTTTCGTCTCCACTTCAGCCATCTCTTGGAATTTGATTATACCAAACTATCATTGACACAGCAGGACTGACTGGGCATGTCTTGCCTGCAAGAAGCTCTCGTTTCACAGAGCTCAAAACCACAGCAGATTTAGATTTGAGCTTCTGCTGATTCAGTGAAAAGTATATCTACAGTAGGTTTGCCCAGTTCCATTAACACTGTAATCTCACTTGTGTTGGTCTAAGCCAGCTTTCTTATGTGAACTACATGCTACAGCTGCCATACTTTGTTTCAAATGCAAATGAAAACAACTTATGTTTTGTAACTTGAGCACATGTTGTTACAAATAAAACAGATATTATTTTCTGATAATAGAGGCCACCATGTAATGTCATAAGTATAACATAGGGGCAGGCACCTGGACAATTAAAAAAACTCTTGTAGACCAGAAAATCAATCAATACAGTACATGGCACCTAATGCATAAGTCAAAACTAACAGAGCAATACATGTAAATTTAGGAATCAACATGCATTTAAAGGGGCCCTATCAACTGCAGTCCTTTGTGCACCGAAATTCTTGGTTCTGCCGTTTTAAGGGCCCCAGAAAGTCGAAAGATGAATAGCAATCCATTTCCATCCCACTCATTTAAGAAGAAGATTGCTTTCTTTTGATCTAAAGATGCCACTAACCTATTTTATTTTGATTAATCGCAATCTTTCATTTTGGGAACCAAATTCAGCCTTGGATTTCCAGATGTAAACAAAAACATAGAGGCCGGGCCCCTTTACAAAGGCTCTTGAGAGAGCAGGTTGTTTGTCAGTCAAGCTTCCACATCACACTTTCCCAATAACCTTATAGTCAGAGTGACCCATTAAAGACTTTTTTTTATTACATATATATTTACATACAGGATTAGCAAGTAGTTTAAAAAAACTAATCTAGTGCTTCTCCTGTCATTAAAAACTGCTACAGGTAATAGATATTATTTTATTCTAATTAAGTTACTGTAATTTATATGACTTGCTTCTTACAGTAGGTGCATAGTGTAAATAACTTTTGATTTTCTTACATTCAACAGAGTTTGAGCAACTTAGATGTCAACTGGCTCAGTTCTATGAGGAAAGCATGTGCGAAATTCAGGTGGCACCTTGGGACCCAGATGACACAGTGCATATTGATGAAGTTTACACGCGACTTTCATGGAGCAGAGAATACAAGCAGCTCAGTGGCACAAAAGAAGAAGAACTGAATGACTATACTGACATTTTTCTTTGTTCAAAAGGCAGTGCTAATCCGAAAAGGATTGTTGTCTATGGACAAGGAGGAATTGGTAAGTCAACATTCAGTCAAAAATTGTCAGTCGATTGGGCAAGAGGTGAGAAGGAGGCATTGAACAATTTCGATCTGCTGGTAGTCATCAAGTTGAGGGATGTCTGTGGTGAAGTTAGAGATCTCAAAGAAATGATTGTGCAATCAGGACTCTTACCTTGTGACAAGCCTGCTCAAGTGGACTGTCTGCACAAATACATATCTGAAAATCAAGACAGAGTTTTAATTCTATTTGATGGTTATGATGAGTATGACAAAACAAGAGATACTCAGTCAGATGTGTATAAGATTGTAACAAGAAAGATACTTACAGATTGTCATGTAGTGGTGACCACCAGGCCAGTAAAGTTAGATGAATTGAAAAAGTTCATGCAAGCTCAGTGCAAGATCAATGGATTCACCGATGACGACATCACAAAGTTTGCTTCCAAGTATGTTGGAAAAGAACAGTGTGAAAACTTCATGGATTACTTAGGTGAGCACGATCTTGAGGACATGGCATCAATTCCACTGATGTTACTCTTTTTGTGCCTGCTGTGGAAAGAACATGGTGATCAACCTCTCAGCACAAGAACCCAGCTTTTTCAAAAAGTAACACAGTGTATCATTGATCACTGCCATGCCAAACAGTCTCCTGATAATCTGAAACCCATAGAAGAATGCAGTGAGACATTGTGTAAAATTGGCAAAGTAGCATTTCAAGCACTGCTTCAGGATTCTTTAGTGTTTGACACAACCCTGCTATCCAAGGAAGTACTAAGTGATGATATTGTACGACTTGGTTTTTTGTCAATGTCCAAAGTCCAGCACCAGCGTTCCAAGTTAATGGCTTCATTTTATCACAAGTCCATTCAAGAATTCCTTGCTGCCTGGTACATCACAAAGGAAGCCATTTCCCCAGGAATCAGTGACTGGATACTAACCTTACAGGATTTTACCACTGTTAAGAACTTCCAAGCATTTCTTGAATTTGTTTGTGGCTTGTCATCATCTGATGGTGCTAATGCTGTCTTCCTGCACCTTAAGAAGATCAGAGAGAAAGAGAGTCTGGTACCAAACTGTGACATCGCAAGGTGGTACTTGGACTTTGACAGTAATCAAATAGAGTTTCAAAACTTGTGCCGCACAATGTTTCTGGCATTGGAATGTAAAGAAGCCTCTGTGGGAGCATATCTTGACTGTGTGGGCGGAGTGGTGCAGTTTTATGACACGAATTTTTGGGGAAAAAAAGATGGGATCAAAGACTCGGGGGGGCAATTGCTTACATTGCTGCTTCGCCACGACAGTTTGGTTCAGCTTCAATTCGTCTTTGATGCGAGCGACCCAGACAAAACGAAAGTCATGGAGGTGTTTGATCATAAGGATGTCAGGACGGTAACATGGGCATCAGGTGGTCAATCGAAAGGTTCAAAGTTACTTGAGACCACAACAAAGGAACAACCGTTTTTAGTAAGAAAGAAAACTGTGCCCTACCTTTACTATGATGTATCCGGTGTTTCTTTCACACCTGAGCTCGTTCGCCTTTTTCAGCCTCCAGCTTCACACCACAGTCGTTCAGAAGGCGAAGCGTCCGAGCCTGAAAACGGTCAGGAATTTGACACACATCAACAATCCAGTGCTTTAGAAAATGAGCTGCCTGTACACGCGTTGTCATTTATCACTAGAGCTCGTTTTCAGTGCGTTCCGGAAGATACAGTTTTGGGTGAAATACTGAAGAATGCTCCATACTTAACTTGGCTGGATTTATCAAACAATCCCTTTGGAGCTGGAGTGAGTGTTCTCGCCAGTCAACTGGAAAATCTTCCAAAGCTGGAGGATTTGAACCTGAAGAACACAGAGATGAGTGAAAGAGAAGCCGGTGACCTGTCAAGAGCGCTGGTTCATATTCCACACCTGACGCGGCTTGGTTTGGGTTCCAATCCACTTGGAGCTGGAGTGAGTGTTCTCGCCAGTCAACTGGAAAATCTTCCAAAGCTGGAGTTGTTGAACCTGAAGAACACAGAGATGAGTGAAAGAGAAGCCGCTGACCTGTCAAGAGCGCTGGTTCATATTCCACACCTGACGCATCTTTTGTTAGGTTCCAATCCCCTTGGAGCTGGAGTGAGTGTTCTCGCCAGTCAACTGGAAAATCTTCCAAAGCTGGAGGAGTTGAACCTGATCAACACAGAGATGAGGGAAAGAGAAGCCGCTGACCTGTCAAGAGCGCTGGTTCATATTCCACACCTGACGCGGCTTGGTTTGGGTTCCAATCCACTTGGAGCTGGAGTGAGTGTTCTCGCCAGTCAACTGGAAAATCTTCCAAAGCTGGAGGAGTTGAACCTGATCAACACAGAGATGAGTGAAAGAGAAGCCGGTGACCTGTCAAGAGCGCTGGTTCATATTCCACACCTGACGCGGCTTGGTTTGGGTTCCAATCCACTTGGAGCTGGAGTGAGTGTTCTCGCCAGTCAACTGGAAAATCTTCCAAAGCTGGAGTTGTTGAACCTGAAGAACACAGAGATGAGTGAAAGAGAAGCCGCTGACCTGTCAAGAGCGCTGGTTCATATTCCACACCTGACGCATCTTTTGTTAGGTTCCAATCCCCTTGGAGCTGGAGTGAGTGTTCTCGCCAGTCAACTGGAAAATCTTCCAAAGCTGGAGGAGTTGTACCTGTACAAAACAGAGATGAGTGAAAGAGAAGCCGCTGACCTGTCAAGAGCGCTGGTTCATATTCCACACCTGACGGATCTTGATTTGAATGACAATCCCCTTGTTGGTCGTGGCGTCATTTGTTTGGCTGAGCAGATAGTGACCCATGTGCCTGAGCTTCAGTGGCTGCATCTTCACAGCACAGGAATGGATGACGAGTGCAAAGCTGCTCTGCTGAAAGCCAAGCAAGACAGGAAGAAACCGGAAGGCGTGGATTTGGACGTGAGTATACTGACATGTTACATATGACTTTTGTTGACCCTTCAATGCCCAAATATCCAAATCCTAAATACCTTAACCTGAAACAAAAAAAAAAAGTCAACCAGGAGGGAAAGATTTCAGAGTGCTTGTGAATACAACAGTTGTGATAAAATACATGGCTTTTGAATCAGTTGATATTGTCGTTTTAGTTGTTTGAATAGTTTTCAAATATTCCTTGAATTTGAGAAGACAAGAACAACAAAATGTGGATCAAAGACGAGTGAGGAGGCTCGCAAAAGTTTGTTGTACATTCAGTCAAGGTTATCGTAATAATACCTTTGCGAGTGTCTGCCGCTATAAAGCATTTTGAAAGGCTGTGGCATGGAAACCTTTACACTGTAGAAAGTATGGTTTCAAACAAACTTTCTTTCATAAAGAAAGACATTTTATAGCTTTGTTTTTAGCAGTGGAATTCAAGCGACAGTATAAGAGTTTACAGGCGTTCATATTTTCGATAATTTCGGTGCTGGGTTTTTCCCTGTATTGAAATACTACATACAATTTGTGAAATCTCTTTCTATAAACTAATAAATCTCGTGGAGACCCACGTACAGTATTTATACGATTTATACGATGGCCGTTGTACGTACTGGTGATGCTGATCCGAACCGTTTGTATCGAAGTCAGAGCTGCGAATTTAGTACATTTTATTAGAGTGAGATAAAAGCTAGAGTTGGTAATTTTAATGAAAGAACGACACATTCATTTCCTTTGAAGCAACGTTGATTTTAATTGACTTCTTCCTAGTTTAGCCAGTGAGGTAATGAGAATGTTGCTTCTTTTTATATCACTGTCAAAATATTGCTTTTTATAATTTTTCTGTGTGTGGTTCATTGACTAACATACATGTATGTGGAAAATATTGTCTCTCATAACAGATTTATGTTGAGGGTGTAAATGGAAAGTCCATGAAGTTATAAACCAGACCACAGATCCTGTAAAAGGAAGAAATGCTGGAAATTGCAGTGCAAACCCAATCTGTTGCAGCTTTTACAGCTAACCAACCAGACAAGACAACTTCATGCCTTAAGTGTCAATCAATTTCCAGCTGTAGACAGCAGTCCCAGTATCTTAAGCAGCCACGTTGTGGGTTCTGTGTCCTGGTCATGGACTTTGCAGTGCAAAGTAAGTGTCATGTTCTGAGAAGTACAGAGTTAGAAATGGATCCTTTCTAACATTTGCATCATTACATCATGCAGCCATTTTCACACTTCATGCACAGTTCGCGAAGTGCAGATGTTCTGGTAGGCCACTTGTTATACAATAAAACTTGGCGAGCAAAGTGGAAAACTACAACTTCTTTGGTCATAATGCAATCCAAGCCCGCTATTTTGAAGTCTCACAGGGCATGAAAAGAAGTTCGAAATAGTGGGGTTTCAAAATAACCAGGCTATACTCAAACTAATCCAAGGAGATTTGGCTTGACTTCAAGTTCAACATGTAGAAACAAAACCAAGCTCAGCAGAGATATTTACTTTACATAGACTCTTTTATGTTAGGAGTAAAAAGTGCTGACACAAAGTAATACAGAGATAATTTTACAGAGAAATTATTTTGCAGCTTTTTGCAGCTACAGTATATGTTATATAGGTAGTGTTGTTCTAAGTTGACCTCTGCAATATTATCAACAGAACAAGAATTGGCAATTTTGTGCCCTACTACCCACTGCGGCCACTTGCAAATTGAGAAGAAATTGACTTTTTAGCAGTTGGATACTGTAGCCTGGTATTGAGTGAGTTGACTCTGGTCAGTTCACAGTTAATACAGGACGTGAAACTTGTATTGAGCAGATCCCCTATTAACGGACACCTTCTATTAAGCAGACACCAGCTCGGGTCCCAAAGTTTTCTTTGCATGTTTACTGTAAAACAAACCTGTTTTCAATGGACACCTATTTTAGCAGACACGGACACCAAAATTGAGCAATTATTTTGTTACGCGAAACCTATATTAGGGGACATTTCGAGTATTTTTAGAGTGTATTTTTATTAGATTGTGAGATTACTGTCCAACTTGTTTCTTGCAAAAGATTGGTGATAAATTATGTCAAACAGCAATCAACGATCAAGGGGTACCTCACTCGTTTCTCTGGCTATCATGACACAATTTGTCAGAACCTGTATTAAACAGACACTAGCTAGGGTCCCAAGGGTGTTCACTTAATACAAGTTCACTTTGATATAATGTAATCATGTAGATTTTTGATGGGAGCATTTGAGCTGAACTTATTTCAAAGTTTTATAACAGGAGTAAGAGGTATCCTCTACTTCACTACAGAAGCATATAATCAACATTTTGTATCACAGAAGGCAAAATGTAAGATTGACTTTGTTGATCATGAATCATTAGCTGCATTACTGTTCATATGCACATGCTGTGATACTGTTTCATTGTTGTTTCTTGCATGACAGTGAACTAGAATGGATTGTTGGACAGTGTTAATACAGCAGAATCCTGCAATCTCGAACTCTCAAATAGTTTGAGATAGAGGGGGATCGAAATAGCGGGGTTTTACCAAAGGGAAATTTCTACCAACCTCATTACCGAGGGAAATAGCTAATTCTAAATTGGTGCAAAATTGTTGTTGTTGGAAATCAGATTCTGCTTGAGATAGCGGTGAGTTTGAGATAACCGAGGTGGAGATAGTGATGTTCTACTGTATATTTCTCTTGAAGTCATAAATAAACAACAAAGATTTTAGTAATCTGTCTGCTGTCTGTGTGTTGTGAGAATAAAAAAATTGAAAATGTGACAAAGGGATTGTTTTAGTTAGATAGCAGTGACCCTCAAAGAGGAGGAGGGGGAGGCAGTTCTTATGATTGGCCACGGTATGTGGAGGCTCCACCCAAAAACGGAGGGGGGGGCTTTTCAAGCCTCGAGCATAAAATAGATATACAAAAACGAAACTTTTTGGTGTTTTAAAGGGTCGATAAGAACATTAGTGGCCCGTTTGAAAACATTGCTCCAATGCATCCAACATCTCCCCTCCCCCCCCCCCCCCCCACCCTCCTGGGGACGCCAGCGCGCATATCACTTGACCCCCCTTTTTAGGATGTGACTTGTTCGAATAAATGCCACACGTGCTCATTTTGTATTCATAAACAGCTCTGTTCGCCAGCTTCGCCTGAGCTGAGATGTTGAGTGGCTTATAATATTTTAACAACGTTTTCTCTAATTCAAAGCCATGCACAGCCGCAAAAATCGACACAAAAAAATTAAAGTGGCTTGAAATACATGTGGAAGGAGTTTGACACAAAACTGTGAGATATATTTCGAAAAATGTTTGAAAACGGAGCATTGGAGATTTAAGCACGTCTTCGAGCACTATCATATTTACAGGACGAGTGAATACTTTTAAACGGTCCGCACGATGAGAAAGTATTGAAAAGACTTCACCCTGAAATTTGAGTTTGTGGCTTGTTTTTTCAAAGAGCATCAGGTACAGTAAATTTAAATAAAACTTCATGGCAAAATTTAGATGGCTCTATTACCTCCGCTCTTCTGCTCCGACGAATTTGCTTAAACTCGGCCTTGAGGTATGTATTAAGTCAGTATAAGCTGATTCCAGAAATTTAACAAAATTATACCAGCAAATTTTTTCACTAGGTACGATTTTGTTTAAATATAGTATTGTCCACTTAAGCTATGATATCACTAAAAATATTTTTCCCAGTTAAATCGAATTCCATCAAACCATTGCTGATTGATAGCTGCAGCTTTTCTCGAAGTTTTATAGGAATCGCATTAAAGCCAAAAAAAGTTATGATCCAAAGTTTGTGAAGGACGAGTGCACCCGAAATTTCAACGGAGCCAGGGTTCTACCAAATGTGTTAACTCTTACACTCTCAAGTGAACAACCTCAATTGGCTTTTGATGGCTTGCACAGATGAAAGATGATTGAAATAATAATTCTCGCTACTTAACTTATACAGTAAAAGTTGGGAGAATCTGCATTTTGAACTTGAGAGTGAAAAGATTAATTTTTCCGCGTTAAACTGATTTGGCTTCAATGTTTCAGGTCAGCTGAAGTTGTCTTCTTCATCAAACGGCGATTCCTCTGTAACATAACCGATGAGGGATCGTGAGGCTTTGATTGTCGTCTATCTCTTGCGCAAATGATACTTATACTGAGTGTGGTGTCATGCACCCCATAAACATAGAAACAGGATTAAAACGGCCACTTGTTTACACATTTTCCCGTCCATTTCATCCACTCCAGTGCTGAATTGTTTGTTCATTTGCTGCACTTTGTGAGTCTATCTCGTGTCCTATAACTATTTTTTCTATTTTCTTGTCCATTTCTGCACCTTGTGACTCTGTCTCGTGTCTTTACTGTTTCTCTATCATCAGCATTTTTAGCAATCTGCATTAATTTCCACGCCCTCGTATGTAGTCATACGCCCCCCGAAAGAAAGCTAGAAGTTGAAAGTCTTGGCCCGTCAAGCTTGGATGCGCGCGCAACCTTGAGATTGAATATGAACTAGTGCGGGGCATCCCACCTGAACAATGTTTAGAAAACCTATCGGTGCAACTGAACCACAAGTGGCTAGCTAATTTCACTGCGTTTTTTTAAAAAGGTCCAGTATTAATGTGCAGTTATACAATAGTTCGGTCAAAAGAGTTTCAACTTTTGGCGGCACGATAAAATAATTCCCCCAGTTGCGCTTGGGAGATTCGGCACCTTATAAGGTCATTGTTATAGAGTGGTAAAGTGATGACGTCATAAAAATATTTTTTCCGAAATAATGGACTTTGCGCAATTCTTCGGAATGGCCTATCTAAAAAAAGTTCACATCGAAAAAATTGGCTCTTTAGTGCATTAAACAGCTGAGATATAGGCTTTTGAAGTTCAAATTGCTTCATGCTAAACCCTCTTATGTGGTGTTGGTTCCTTTGATTTGGAACCAACGCTAAATAAGAAAGTTTAGTTAAGACTATCTCGAACTTTAAACTTCCCTATCTTCGCTTTCAGTAGGACTAGCGATTTGAAATTTTGCACACGTTCTTTCAGCAGCTGTGTATATCGCATGATGTGGTTTTGAGGTTTGAATGGAAAAGTTTGCAAAATGATGACGTCACACTTTACCACTCTATTTACTCAGTGTATAGTCAAGCGACCGTGAGTACGGTATCACGGCTTGACAACTCTTACTACTTATAAATAGTTCGGTGTTAAACCATTCAAACATTTTTTGCATCATAGTAAAGGTCATGGTTGAAAAGGAGGTCAACCATGCTCGTGAGGATCAGATACTCTGGGTACCAGAGGTTTCTCGCTCTCGGAAGCTCCGACCTCGCCTCCGCAACCCTCCTCCGCCCGTGGTTTCGCCCCCAGCCCTACGCGGCCGCGCAGCTCGGAGCTTTCGAGAACGAAAAACTCGGTTATCTCGAACTCCTCGCAATAAACTTGGTATAAAATTACCTTTAGTGAGAACCCCGCTGTCTCAATTCCCCACTGTCTCCAACTATTTCTCGCTTCCCTTGAGAGTTCAAGATACCGGGGTTCTACTGTAATTATAATTTGCAAATATTCTGCATGGCAGTGCCAGATTAATAAAAAAAGTTGAACAATAAAAAGTAAATATACTAACGAAAAATAGGATAAATTTATCAAACAGGTGGAATGGCGTACTCGGTTTGTCTGGTATAAGGTAGACACTATGAAGCACATAGTTCAGAGTTCATAGTTCATTTTATTTCCACCTTAAAGTACCATTTACAATCAGTACAGGTAAACCATTCCTGTGGTGGCTTACCAGCAAAAAACCTATCAAAGTTAAGAAGCGCTCGCAAGCCAATCCTTACAAGGAACAAATCTATTTACATTGAATACCGTAGAATATGTGGAACTAAATAGTAATGTACATCATCATAAATTGGACTAGATTAATAATATTGATGAGACAACTTATTCATCAATTATCTATCGATTGATCCTATAATGTACGGACATTATTGTATGGAGAGGAGATTTTTTTTTTTTTACGGAATATTGATATAGAAGGAGATTGTTTAATTTCTAGAGGCAAGGAATTCCAAACTTTACTGGCAGAAAACCTGACACTAAACTTACCATAATTAAGCCGACACTTAGGAAGATAAAGATTTTGCTTAGAAACAGAACGTGTGTTATAATTATATACAGATAAATTAAGCCTGAAATAATCTGAGAAAATTTCAGGAAGGTAGTTATTTTGGTGCCTGTAAACTATTTCACCAAGTTGTTGCTGGTTGATTTGAAAAATATTCGAAACATGCAGTTTATCAAAAAGAGGTTTACTGGAGGCTCTGAAATGAGAAAAAGTCATTGCACGTAAAACCCTTTTTTGAAGAATATACAAGGGCTGCAAAATAGAGGAGTATGTATTACCCCATATAACCGTACCATAAGATAGATAAGAGTATACCAGATTATAGTATAACTGCTTTAGAATATCCTTATCGAAGTATTCTCGGGCCTTATATATTATCCCTATAGATTTAGATATTTTAGTTGAGATATAATTCACATGATACAAGAAGGGTATGCACATATGCAAGAAGGGCATGAATGAAGAAGCTTGTATCAGACCTATCGGACCTTAAGAACAAATTTGGATTCGTTTCTTGCAGTACAATCGGTGGTTTCCAGTTCCAATTTGTTATGGGAAAGTATGTATGCTTTATATATTTTACACGATGGTGTTTGATTTTTTGTTTGTTTGTTTGTTTGTTTGTTTTGTTGTTTAGTTCTGCATTACAAATTGTTAAAAAGGATTGCCTTTTTTCTTTAGGTGTAGATAATTTAGGATGAACTTCTTTTAACTGAAAGTGCACGAAAAAAAAAGATTAAATATCGACCTCACTTTGGGACATATCGACAGAATCAACGAGTTCTAAAGTGGACTGGGTTAGTCTATTTAGCACAACGTTTCTTCTTACATGAAGTTCTTCTTGACGAAGCGTTAGGTTAAACGCTTTCGTCCTCACTAGTGATGCACTGATTGGTTGGTTCAATTGCGTCATGTTGATTTCTGCCTGACTCTTCTTGGTTTTACAACAGAAAACGAGGGAAGACATTGCCCTTGTAAAATCTGGAATCCGGAAGCAATAGATGATGGGATTCATGAATGAGTTGCTGTACTGAAAAAGTTTAACGCCTTCATCTGGAAACACTCATAAAATAATATTTGTCAAAGTAGGTTGATAATAACTTGAAAAATAAAGGACGATGTATGGAAGCCACGCTGCAAGAAAAATGACCGTTGTGATCAGCAGTGTAGTGGCAAGTCACCAGTCTTGTTTTGCGTGTGCGCCCGGAAATGGTCGCAGTTTGACTTTGATCCACAGACATGAGTAGGCAAGACACGTGACTGACAATGGCGCGAACAAGAACGCTGCTATGATGGAGTGGAAGGACAGAAACGAGAGCAGGCCGCGCCGAAAAAGTACGAATGTCATCACAGGAAGTATAGTTGCAACCCAGAGAAGTAATAAGCTCTTTAAGTAGGTCTTGGTAGTGATTTGACGCAGTTGGAACGGTCGAAATATAGCGTAAAGTCTCTCCAGGGCAATTATAGTGAGCGTGAAGATTGAAGCAAGACCAAGTGTCATGTCCACGATGACAAATGGATAACTGGACACCAGCAAAGCAAGGCACAGTAAGTACATGGGGATTGCTAACAATCCAACCAACAGATCAGTGACAGCCAAATTAATCAGGAAGATGTGGGCGCGCACACGTTTAGCGACAGGAAGCCTCTTGAGGGAAGCGATTGTCAGCGAGTTTGCTGTTACTATGGCAATGGCTGTGATACAATAGACTGCTGTCCATGAAGTTTTTAGTAAGGTCTGGAGACTTGGTCGCACTGTGGACGAGACGTTGTTCATCTTAGGAGCAGGATCAATTATCTTACAAAAAATGATAGATGTTGGTGAATGAAATAGGATGGCGATTTGTCTCATCAACAGAATTGACTTGGAGTTTAAAAAATACATCCAAAAGTTTGCTGGGCCAGGAAAGTCAGTGCATCGAATCCCATACTAGACTGTTGCGAGTTAAGTGAAACAATTGGCTGCAGGCAGATGATAATCGAGATTTACAAGTGAAATATATTTGCTGTTTTTTAGAAGACGCTTCCGTGCATGAAAACTGCAAAAATACGGTCAGTTGGTCAGCGTTCGTCGCCATATTAGATCTTGTGCAAGCCTCGTTTTTCTTGTGCACAACTTATGTTATAGAAAATGCATTGAACTAGTTTATAGCTGAGTATCGAGTCCCTTAACCCTTTCACTCCCAAGTTCAAAATGCAGATTCTCCCAGGCTTTTAAGAGGAAATTGTATGAGTGATGTAGTGAGAATTGATAGTTTAATCAACTATCAACTGAACAAGGTATCAAAAGCCAAGTTCTCCTTACTGTATGATATGTTTATGCTGCCAAAACTGAAGGAGAAAATTGAACTTGATCACTCTTGGGAGTGAAAGGGTTAATATTAAATGTGAACAAGCATCCCTTGTAACACAAAAGTCTCTTAATTTTCTAATTTTTAAAATCTCTCTACTTATTTCCGACTCTAGGATCAATTCCCCCATGAAATCTGAAAGAATTATTACATTTTAGGTGTGCTCTTTTTTGCAACAAGGTTATCTTTTCTTAATTTGCAGAATAATTTTGCACAAAATCGATATGGCTGAATAAACCACGAATTTTAAATATATACTACAAATCACAATCGCCTAAATAGAACTACATGTAACTATGCCTTGGAGTTGAGAAAAAAAAAAAAAACAAAAAAAAAAACAACAACTTCTCTTCAGAATACACACATCAGTAAACATTATCAAACCGATTGGTCGCATTGTATGGAAATCAAAATTATATTCACTTCACGTCAAGGCTTCTGCGCGAAAACGCAACTGCACTCCAAACAGATAATTATCTAAGGTAATATACAACAGTCGGATTGAAAAACCGTCGAGGGAACTCGCCGAAGAAATACAGAAATACAGTTAGCGACAGCCAACAAAGGGCACTCTTTGTCGACGACCATGTATCGAATGAAAATAATCATATACCGAAGTAAAAGTCGAGATTGAAACTCAAATATTCTTTAAGAAAAAACACTTTACCATCCATCCTGCCGCGCTGTCCTGAAGTCGACCAAGTTGTGTTGAGAGTTTTCCCCAGGCCCTAGTTTACCCACACTTATATTTACCACTATCCCCCCTGTATTTAATATAAACAATTCCCACGTTAATTGCTGAAAACAATAACAACAAAACACAAGAACGTAAACAAACAATAACAACAAAACACAAGAACGTAAACAAGAGTAAGAGGGGCAGGAGGCCCACAAGAAGAAAAAAATACGATTGAAAATTAGTGACAAAAATATTTCTACCACGTCACGCTCACCTTGTACATAAACCATACAAACATAAAAGCTTGTTGAGTGGATAAAATCATTTTCTTTCCCCACTGGCAGCTGAAACTGAAAGAGAAAACACAAGTGTTTTAAAACACAGTGTAACCAAAAAATGCGCAAAACCGCAAACTAAGTAAAGGCCCCAATTGTCATGTGTGAACCAAACATATATTCTTGCAGCATTAAAGGACTTTGCTCGTGCTGCGTTAATCATGTTATCATCGATTTCTCAATTGAAATATTATTTGTTCGAAATCTTATAGCCAGACTCTCCCCATAATTATTAGCTTTTGGTCGAACTCTCCCCATAATTATTAGCTTTTGGTCGAACTGTTTGTCAGCCAAAGCACGTTTTGAGTCAGCAAACATTCTTGCACAAAGAAAAATCTGGCATACAAAAATGGCGACCGCACTTCGGCAGGCAACAATGGCGCGGTTTCCTCAAAAAGTCCAATATCTTGGCAGCAAAATTCAGGGCTTGTGGAGAAGCCAGTTTCTCAGATAATGCAATTTGAAAAGTTGATATTTTAGACCGAATAACGTTAACTGTGTCAAAGTAAAACTAGGGAAACTCACCTTAATGTCGGGCGTCCCGCTGTCCACTCGGTGGCAAAGTTTGAATCGCCCGCGCTGCTCAGAAACATCTGCATCTTGTCGCTTGACTGAAGCGAAGGCAAGATAAAAAATTGTTGCCTTTCTTTGCTGGTGTGGCTTTGATTGGAGCTTCGTTAAAGTAGCTGTTCTGCTGGTGGTTTGAAGCTTCGTTCTTCGGCCATTGCGAAGTTGTTGACTTTCGACCTCATGGAATTAATGTGCAGAATATGCGAAACATTTGATTGGCAGTTTAACGCGAAGTGGCACGTGCAGCACGTGCGCTGGAAACTACAAAATGTGATGCTAACTTTATCCAATTTCTTTGTTGTTTCTGTGCATGTGCTGTGCATGGAAACTGAAGGCACTTGAAGAATGTTTATACGGGGAGACTCCGCCCAGGCTTTGAACCCTCGCGACCCTTTGAAATACCAATCTGGCCTCGAATTAGTAACCGTTTTATAAACCTCTTGTAAAAAATTCCCCCTCATATTCCTTAAAACCGCATGCAGCTTGCTCGGGAACGCAGCGGCTTTTGCAAACTTCTTAATCGCTGGTTTCTTCACTCATATATCTGTTCCAGAGTCTGTTCTCGCTTTGTACATGGCGGCAATTGCAGCTGGTCCCCTGTTTGTATCGGGTTTGTGTCGCTCGTCTTTTCTCAAGACGGTTTTGCCGTTGTTTACTTGTCTCGTTTTGTCCTTGATCTCTCCCTTCGCTTTTTAAGACGAGTTTTCTCGCTAGACTGTTACGTTCTGTGTTACCAGTTTTCAAATTTGTTTGTTTGCCAGCGCTGTACAATAGAATGTTTAAACCTTTTTCCTGGAGTCTATCAAATGTGTTAAACCCTTACACTCCAAAGTTAGCAGCCTCAATTTCTCCTTTAGTTTCTCACAAGAAATATATCATACTTAAGGGAGAACCTGCCTCTTGATAACTTACTTAGATGGAAGCTGATTGAAACTTCAATTCTTTCTACATCCCTCATACACTTCTTTGTAAAAGATTGGGAGAATATACATTTTGGGCTTGGGAGTGAAAAGGTTAATTTGTCTGTGTAAAACTGATTTGGCTTCAGTGTTTCATATCATTGTTGTTGCAGGTTAGTTGAAATCGTCTTCTTTATCAAACGGCTCTCCAAGAAATCTCAAAAATACTATTTTAGGCCTAAATAGCCGATAATGGATCGTGACGATTTGATTGTCACCTTTCTTTTTTTTCTTTTTTTTGGCGCAAAATGATACTTATATTCTGAGTGAGGTCGCCCTATGAACAAAGCAATTGGATTAAAACGGCTGCTTATGTTTACACTTTATTTTTGTTCATTTCCGTCCACTCCAATGCTGAAATATTTGCTCATTTCTATATTTTGTGAGTCTATCTTATGTCTTTACTATTTCTCTATCCGAATATCTGCATTTCTAGTCATCTGTATTTTGTAATAAAGGCAAATTGATGACGATAACGAGAGCATAGCGGACTTTTCGTCAGTCCTTACATAAAGGTGAACGTCCGGTAAACATTCAGAAACGATATGGTCTCGCGAATGAACTACTCTGACAGGGTTTGGGGACAACTTGTGCCATACTTTTTAACATATGCAAGATACACAGTAATTTTGTGAACAGAACGATAATAAATAAGCTAAAATGGATAGATTAACTTAACTAGAATACATAAGTTGTAATTGTTTTTGTTAATATTGCAGTCAAAAATTGTTTCAGTTTGTCGTGGTTTGACAGGACTGTTTAATTGTTGTAACCATAAGCCATGGACCGACTTGTATTCACAGTTGAAAATATTGGAAAACAAAAACAAAAAAAGACAAATGGCATCAGAAACGTGAGTACGAACAGAAGCTGAGCGAACAAAAGAACATCGAGAGCAGCATGATGATGATGAATGAAATGAAATAAAAGAGAGACGCCATGATAAAAATACGTGAAAAAGAACGCGAACGGAATGAACGAACCAGAATCATAAATCGGGAAGAATTTGAAAAACAGCCAAAGAATGAACGTGAATTGTTTTGAACCCAGTTGAATCAAGAAAGCAAGGCAAACGACACTCGATTTAGTAAATTAGAAAATGAAATTAGCGTGGGGTAAACAAGGAGCTGCTCAAGGGACAAAAAGAACAGTTGAGAGATTGTATGACAGAACCCTTGGGGATCGCTCGTGGAACAAAAAGGTTTAGAAAATTAAAGCACGTCTTAAAAGCCGTCTTTTTACAATGCAACATAACTAGAGGCCAGAAGTTTCTAAATGTATCTTTTATGTATGTATCAATGTAACATGAATCTAAATTATTAGTTTTGTGAGGATACTGAAGAACTAGTAGAATTGATAAGAACAAAAAAAAAAAAAAAGAAAAAGAAAAAAAAAAAAAGAAAAAAAAGAAAAAAAAAGAAAAAAAAAGTCACAAGTTTTCAAAAACCAGGAAATGGAACCGTTCAAAGGACTTGGATGGCACACGTTGTTAGGAAACGCTTGTATGAATTTTTAAGTGCTTGATGATCTGACCAGCAGTATTAATCCAAAAACATGGTATGCGGCTTATTTGTAAAGAATCGTAGACTGGCGTGGATATATCATTTAGGAGTTACTAAGGTGCCTGCCAAAACAAAATAATGTTAGAACCTCTGGGCTGCGAGCTTTAATGACGAGCCCCAGCCACCACATTCCTGTTTTGCGCGGCTGCTAAGTCACCATAGGATACGTAATTTTGGCCAAAAAGTTTGATGAAATATTCAAGGTATGCAAAATTCTCACAGTGGGTGAGCACCAGGACAGTTCCAATACCTGCTGGTGATCGCCAGACTGAAATGGGAAATTTCATCTTGTAAGCAAAAACGAAAAGTGATTGTCATTTGTGATCAAGGAAAAAAGTTGAGGGCACTTGAAAGTGCTGCACTGTAGTAAGAAAGTGTTCACTCAAAAAATACAATGTCACGTGAATGAAATTGTTTCGTACGAATACATGCTGTTTGGTTTTTGAAGTTCCTGGTCCACGTCCGCTCATTTTATACTATTAAACTCCGTGACGTAGCAATGAGACAGCCTTCTATTTACAAACTCAGAAACTAGTTTCATGTTTTAAACCTCACCTCGCCGTTCACAATTCTACACTTGCACCGAAGCACGAAAATGATTGCTGATAAGTTTTGTTTGAAGAGTTCTGGAGAACTGGTTTTCTGTGATAAACAAGCGCAGGAGCACCAAATAGTCATCCGGTTCTGATTGCAAACGAGCCGCACCAGTTTAGAAAACTGGTATTCTGTTCTTATAACCGTGCAGTTTTCCTGTTCACAATTGTTTTTTCTTTCTTCCGGCCCAACATTTGCACTTTTAAGACAGTAGATGCGACGCGCCTGGATGTTTATATCACGTTCGGTAAATATGACCCCCTCCCGTTTCCGGTTGTTTTCCCAAACTCGCTTGTCGCTGTGTCACAGTTAACTTTTGTTTTTAAGACAGGTAACACCCAATAATATTATTTTCTGCTTCATACATGTCACCCGAAGGAAACCGATTTTGCTGTTAGCAATGCAAGATTATTGATGTATAGTATATTTTACCCACGGAATCTCAGGCGTGCCGCCCAAAACAGTAGGAAAAAACATAACTTAGCTTTTCTGTTAGAATTTAGAGATTTCGTCGCAGAGTAAAAAGTTTTTACCCACAGAATCTCAGGCGTGTCACCCAATAATTCGTTTCTGCTCCAGGCGTGCCACCCAAAACACGAGGGAAAACCATAACTCAGGTTTGCTGTTAGAATTTATACATATAGGCGTGATACATATAGTGCAATCTAATTAACACTTTGGAGGCCACAACCCAACGCCTAATAGGAACACTGTTGTGACAAGAATGCAGGCTCTGGGGCTCCTCATAAGCCAAATTTAATCTGCTATATCTCGCCAACGGATGAAGATAGATAAAGCAAATGTATTGCAAAAAGTCTTGTTATAGTCCAAGGAAGGTTTGCCTGAAAGTTTCAAGAGTTTTCAATGTTGACAAAAACCCTGTGCTATAGCCTTAGTATCTTGTCAAAATACGGTCATTTTTCGACCATCTCAGAATCGCATGAAACTTTCAGGAAACGTTGCTGGGACTTACGACGGTTGTTAGATATCTTTTGTAAACTTTTAGCCCACGCGCCGTGAGAAATTACACCAAATTAGAGCAAATCATCGACTAATTAAAACATCACACCTTTAGCGCAAAGGAGCCACATTTAAGCTGCTATATCTGGCCAACGGATGAAGATAGATAAAGCAAATTTACTGCAGAAAGTCTTGTTATAGTCCAAGGAAGGTTTCCTAAAAAGGTTCAAGAGTTTTCAATTTTTCACAAGAAAAACCGTGTGCTATTGCCTTAGTATTTTGTCAAACGGTCATTTTTCGACCATCTCAGAATCGCATGAAACTTTCAGAAAATGTTCCTGGGACTATGCCGACGGTTTATATATATATATTTGTAAACTTCTAGCACGCGCGTCGTGAGAAATTACACCAACTTAGAGCAAATAATCGACTAATTAAAACATCACAACTTTCGCGCAAAGGTGCCAAATTTAAGCTTCTATATCTCGCCAACGGATGAAGATATAGATAAAGCAAATGTATTGGAAAAGTCTTGTTATTGTCCAAGGAAGGTTTCCTGAAAGTTTCAAAGGTTTTCAATTTTTCAGAAAAAACCCTGTGCTATAGCCTTAGTATTTTGTCAAAACACGGTCATTTTTCGACCATTTCAGAATCGCATGAAACTTTCAGAAAACTTTCCGGGGACTATGGCGACGGTTGTTAAATTTTCTTTTTTTTTTTAACTTTTAGCCCGCGCGTCGTGAGAAATTACACCAAATTAGAGCAAATCATCGACTAATTAAAACATCTTCGCGCAAAGGAGCCAAATTTAATATGCTATATTTCGCCAACGGATGAAGATAGATAAAGCAATTGTATTGCAAAAAGTCTTATTATATTCCAAGGAAGGTTTCCTGAGTTTTAAGAGTTTTCAATTTTTGACAAAGAACCCTCTCCTATAAACTTAGTATTTTGTCAAAATCCGGTCATTTTTCATAGCATGAAACTTTCAGGAAACGTTCCTGGGACTATGGTAGCGGTTGTTATATATTTTTTGTAAACTTTTAGCACGCGCGTCGTGAGAAATTACACCAAACTAGAGCAAATCATCGAGTAATTAAAACTTTACACCTTTCGCGCAAAGGAGCCAAATTTAAGCTGCTATATCTTGCCAAGGGATGAAGATAGATAAAGCAAATGTATTGCAAAAAGTATTCTTTTTGTCCAAGTAAGGTTTTCTGAAAGTTTTTAAGTGTTTTCAATTTTTGACAAAAAAACCCTGTGCAAAAGCCTTAGTATTTTGTCAAAATCCGGTCATTTTTCGACCATCTCAGAATCGCATGAAACTTTCAGGAAACGTTCCTGGGACTATGCCGACGGTTGTTATATATTTTTTGTAAATTTGTAGCCCGCCCATCGTGAGAAATTACACTAAATTAGAAGAAATCATATCTGTGACTCAAAATGGCGAATTATTAGGGGAAGTTTAAAGTCTTACTAGAAATACGATAATCGCATATACCCCTCACTCTGCCATTGATGGGACTTTTACTTTGGTAACTCCCAATAAGAGTAGCCTTTGTTTTACCGAAATGTTGACTCAATCTTTTCTTCGAACTCAAGTGCTACACGCAAAGGAAGGAGAAAAAGAATGGTGTGTGTTATACTTTTGCGTTGAAAACAGAATCGATTGCGTGACGAAGTACGTATTTCCCACGGTCGGCACGTGAAATTAATTCATACAGTCTGCCAAGCACGTTCTCGAAATTTAATACTCAAAGTTTGAAGTTGGTCGGCCGTCGTAGTACGGGAAAAAAGGAACACTGATTTTCCAATTTTGAATTCATAGGCAGTACAATTAAATAGGCTTCCTGTGCGATTTGTTTTTACTACCGCATGCACCAGACTCAGGCATGCATATTTAATAGGCTCGAATTGTTTTGTATGTGAACCCACTCAAAACAGCAAAATTTCTCCCAGAATCAAAGCAAAACTTGAACAGTTTACTTCAAATTATACACGGGCTTCAGACCCAGTAATACTTCTAAGGGCTTGTGAACGATTCTCGCTGCAATCACCGCGTGTCAGATTACAGAAAAATAAGACATCTGACTAAATCATTCAAGACTCCAAGTTCCGATTGCTCTGAGCAAATACGGTAGCCGAAACTGGCGACAGAAGCGTAGTAAAACAATACTTCGAGGGAAAATGATCAGCATACAGATTTTAATACATTCTTGAAGTGATCGAGTTACAAAATATATATTTGTCACGGTGATTGTTCGATTTCCACTGACTAACCTTTGTTGCTTGTCCTTTCTAAATAAGTATCTGAGTTTAACACAAAACGGCGTCTGAAGCTCCCGATTTGCTTTCAAGCGCTGTTCCCTTTGCGGAGTTGTCTGTGTTACCCGCTTCTGTTCATGTCGCTTTTGGTCGGCATTCATGCGCTGTTGTCTTAATTTGTGGAGTCTTCTCTTCGGCCCGCTTTTTCTCCTGAAGTTTCCGATTTGCGTTCAAGCGCTGTTCTCTTTGCGGAGTTGTCTACGTTACCCGTTTCCGTTCATGTCGCTTTCGATCGGTATTCATGCGCTGTTGTTCGCTCGTTTCACGATTTCGCCTTGCTCGTGCCTGTTCCCTTCTCATTTGAAGACGAGCTTCGCGAAACTGTTGTGTTTCAAGTTTTTCAGTTAAGTTTTCCATTTTCGTGAACGCAGCTACAATATATTGTTACTTCGTTCAAATCTAAATGCTTCGTTCAAATCTAATTTCTCTAAGTTATTCCGAGTAAAACAACAGGGCACACGTGATCGATCCGGCCTTTGTTATTGGTTAGCGGGGTAACCGCGCCTAAAGTCGTACGCCAGACAGACTGACAGACAGACAACGTTAAATTTCGAGATGGCGACAGGCTTGGAGTCCCCAAGTAGGCGGTATAATACTAGAAATACGATAATCGCAGATATCCCCTCGCTCAGTAGTGGGTTTTCAGAAAGCGAGATTCTTGTTTATTTTCCGTTCGGAGATTATTTAATTTTTTTTTTTTGCAAACCACGGCTGTGTAGCGAAGCCACCAGTCGGCCGCTAGAAAAAATCTTTGTCACACGGCAGTCTGGTTTAGTTCAGACAACGTGCACAACGTGCACAACTTCAAATTTGGTTAGAAAACATTTACACGCAACTACAGAATACTCCCGAGGCTTGAAAGCCAAGCAAAGTCGATCTTGGACACCGAAGTTTTTATGAATTTCAAGAAAAGCCGCGATTTCTCCAGCCAATGCTTTATCCTAACCACATGCGTGTATGTTTGTTTTTTTGTGTGTGTGCCAAATTTAGAACCGTCAAAGCGAGTCGCTTGTTTACACGCAATCGTGTGAATTTTGGCAGGGATTCAATTTTGAATACAACAACATTTCAAACTGCGTTTGACGATTTTAAAATCTTTGACAGAAAAAAAAAACCCAAGTCACTAAATAATACAAGGTCCGATTTTATTGAGCGAGCAAACCCGGTCACTAAATAATACAAAGTCCGATTGTGTTGAGCGAGTATCTTACGGGGGTCCCGCTTGTAGACATATTGTTTAATTTGGGAAGCAGTGGCCGGATATTTTCTACTTTAATAGCCTTCAAAAAGCAAAAGCATTTTAACCTGGTTACATTTTATCCTTGAATACAGTGTGCCAACAAACGCGGCGACAAAACTTCACAGCATGTGTCAGACTGTCAATGAAATTATGCAAACATATCAGGAATCGGATGACACAATCTTGCACGAAGGCACTCTGAAATAGCTTTGAAAACCAGCGAAAAGATCACAGTATAATCCTACTTGGCCTTCATCACAGTTCCCGGGCATGAAACGACAAAATATACGGCAATTGTTGAAATACCAATGATAACACGACCGTCGTTTAACAAAAGTGTTTTTATTAACGTTAATTGATGTAAATTTTCAAAACTCACCGGTTTCCTGAAAGCCATAGCTTTAGCTCTTTTCCAACAAAGGAAACAAAACCCAAAACACCATTGTTTACGTCTTCAATGATTTCAAAATACACTGTATAGAGCAGTCCTCATACAGTACGAAAATTCCACTTTCCATTGTATTGTGTTGTCATCTTGTCAAACTTGGATTCTGAAAACTGCATTCCTGTTATTGCAAAAGGTGAAATTTGCCACAGTGATTGTTCGATTTCCACCGACTGTATATTGCTATTCCTTTCTGAAGAAGTGTCTGCGTTTTAACACAATACTGGCGTCTGGGATTGTGTTCAAGTCGACCAGTTGGGCCTTAAAGAATCCGTTTTACGTCTAGTAAAGCTTGCCTCCCATGCACTGGCAAAATATCCGGGCAATTTACAGCCGTCCGTCGAACTGCTTGGCCTTGTATCTGCATCTTGTTGTACAAAATCACTTCAGTTCGTACTCTACCGCATGTCACCAAGAAAATGGCGGTTTACAGTTAAGCTGCCGATATAACCTCGCCTGCTGTGGTCGCTCGACGCGGAGGGCCTTGGGACGAGGTCGTATGCCACACACAAACACACAAACACACGAACATTAGATTTCGAGATGGCGACACGCTTGGAGTCTCCGATGAGGCGATAATACTACTGCATTAGCGTCGTGAATATTTCCCTCACTTCGTTCGGGGATGAATATTTCCCTCACTTCGTTCGGGGATTACTGCATTAGTGTCGTGAGTATTTCCCTCATTTCGTTCGGGGATTACTCGTGGATCGTTTTAGGTATATAAGTTACAGATCAGCACAGTTCTGAAACATGCAGAAACATTCCTTGAAAGTTTCATGCGATTCGAATGATTGGCCTAGACTATACATCGTTTTTATTCTTTGTGAGTCTTTCTCGTGCCTTTACTACACTTCTCTATCCAAATATCTACATTTCCAGTCATCTGCATTTTGTTATAAAGGCAAATTGATGACGAAAACGAGAGCATAGCGGACTTTTCGTCTGAGTCCTTACATAAAGGTGAACGCCCGGTAAACTTTCAGAAGCGATATGGTGTTGCGGTTGAACTACTCTGACAGGGTTCTGGGACAACTTTTGGCATACTGTTTTTAACATATGCAACATACACAGTAATTTTCTTCTGTCCCTCTTTGTACCTGAAACAAAATGTACCCTTAGTCGTGGAAGACTTACTGCAGAAACGACATCCGCGATATCTTAGACTTTAGCCGTTCACTTCCGTTTTGTTTCGGGAGTAGGAATGGGGCGAGTTAGGATATGAGTTTATTTATAGTTCTGACGCACGTGCAAATCCACCAGAGGTTGGGCAACTGCTCCGTTTGTTTGGTTTTCCGATCCATCGATCGAAGTTCGACAAAGGTTCTGATCAACGCGCTTCTGATGGTATTATAATTGATTGCAGTGATTCCCGCTCTCCAACAGGTGAGAGACTCCATGAAACAGAAAGCAGCGCTTACACACTCTGAACCCAGGCACAACTCACATGAGGACATCGTCTACACTTGTAGTTTTGGCTGTAGCTTCTTTCACTTCTCCGACTTTTGTTCGGGGACGGCGAAAACGAAGATCATTGTAATCCCTGACTGTTTGCCGGCCGCCTTCTGCTAAATGAGCTGCCCCGACACGCGAACGAGTACATGCATTCTTGTGGATACGGGTTTAGAACTAAAAAATGTATAGCCGTGGGGTAACCGTCTCGTTCGGAATTCATCACATATATCAGTTTTATAGTGCAGTTTGAATCGAGCTCTAGTAAGCCTCAACAGTTGTAGGCAAACTCTTGTTGCGCTCTTCAAACAGTCAGGATCGCGTGATTAGAAAATCCGATATGTTTCCGCGTCTAAGGCATCTCCATAAACCATTTTGCCTGTGCATAAAAAGCAGAGTTGGCTTTCTTTGAGTGTACAGCCTGGCTTCAATATGATCGCCTAATTTACACGTATTGCTGAAATGGCCGTGATCTTTGTGAAGCGTTTCTGTTTGATCGCCATAATTCATCACAAGGCATTTCTGGGATAATATTACTACTTTTGGCGGATTCAGTTGTAGTTTAATCCCGGGGGGTGCACTCATTATAATTTAGCAATGAACTTGTTTCACGGCATCAAAACCTTACTAATGCTGCGAGAGAAACTTTTAAGATTGTTAAGATTTCTCTTAGCGGTAAAGGTATATGAAACTACTTTGTCTTGACGTAGCGTGTCATTTTGCTTTCCTCTTTAGATTAAACAAACAACCGACAGACGCCAGATGTGTCAAGTATTTGGCTGTGCGCAGATTCCTTTGAAGCCAGCGGTGCTTCTGGAAGTTGTTACTTTGGTTTGCACATTCATATAGTAAAGGTAAAAAGACCGTTTGATTTCTAATATCATAAATGAAAGGTCGCGCGGAAAAGTGTTGAGAGTTTTTAGTTTCCACTGATCGAGACACTGAACCAAAACCGTCTGTCAATATAAATGGCAAGACTGTATGATTTTTACTGAAAGCGGATGAGCTAATGACCGCATATTATAATTTATGTTACTGCAATAATATTATGTTGTGGAGCTTACTAATTTCCATCCCATCTACTACAAGTCGATCTTGTTTGTCGGTGTGATTGATATTCATGTTGGCAGGCCCTCAGGCACCGACGCTTGTGTTCCGTTCTTTTACGGTTTCTTTGTAAACATGATGAAGTTTCATAGAGAGCATAGCTATTGTGTGTTTCTTTAGCCTCCTCGTTCTGTATCACTGCATGGTTAGGATATTTCCTGACGATGTTTTGCAGAGGGTTTTTTCGTTGTTTGAATATAATCCACTGCGTACCAACTATCCGGCCTTACTGGTTTTTAGCTGGCGTTCATACAGCTCTGGTAGCTGCGACACAACTTAGACCCTCTTAACTTGCCATGCAAGATTTTTCAATTATAGAGGCCATAAAACTGAGCAGAAATAAAAACCTCTTTTCACTCAAAAATACAAATTTTGTGAGTAATAACTGAACATACCATGGCGTGAACTCCACTCGATACGTGCTGGAATTTTCAACACCTCGAACTTTTCCGCTCTCCTGGTAACAAACTGATTTTAGTTTGCACTCGAGAGAGAAAATCAAGTGTTCTCGTTCTAAGAAACCAAACCAAAAATGCTGTTTTACTGAAAGAACTTAGCCAGTGTTATAATATTATGAGTTCTGTGTATACTAATGAATATTGTTTTGTAGTGTTTACTCTTTCACTGTTTTATTTATGACTTATTAGGCAATGACGCGAGCATTCCCGTTATTTCACAGTTTCTTTTATGACATTGTGACCACACTTTTTGTTTGTTTCGACTCTTCACCCTGTATTAGTGGCTTGGATTTGTCACTGACGATATTTTCCAGGCGTTTTTTCGCAACTTATAGCACCTCATGCTTTAACTTGGAGCAACTAAACTTGTCAGAACTTTTTCGATTTCCATTCATACACTGAAACTAACCAGACTGATATTCGGAAGTTATGAATGAAGTTCGCGCGTGACCTCAAATTCCGCGTTTAAAGGATTGAAGGCTTTAGACGTGAAATGTTTGCTTCAAGGTAGGACATAGGCAATCAACAGCGTCCCAAACCATGAAAGTTAAACTTTCTACGGTTTTGTTTTATCTTTCGCTTGCGTTCTGTCATCAGTGTAATAACACGGACATACCTGTGCAGTTTTGAAACAAATCTGTGTACATTTCATGTGACTGTACAGACATCGCGTGCCAACTTCAAAATTGCACGAGTAACCGTTATACCTATACAGTCGTCAGATGGAGTGTATTTTACTAACAGCAACTTGTTCTTTATTTACAGATTCCAAAGGAGTTCTCAAGAAAAAAAAAAAGGAGACTGTGCTCATTGAGTTCGACAGAAATTGAACGGCGCAAGTGATTGCTACATCCACTGAATGAACACCAAAAGAGTTAAACACGAACTAGAAGTCATTTAGACATCATTTTCTATCATAGACTTCTGCGTTGTGGCAACAAGGGGTGAACACTCAAACACATTGAGCCTACATCCGTGAAGCTGAGGATCAGTCAACGTGTGGACATTTCTCCGTCCGTCCGTGGCGTACAGTGAACAGTTTTGACAGAAAGAAGACCGCTCTCGTATTGCGCGCCAAGAAAAAACGCCTCCAGTTGGCCATATCTCAAGGTACGCAGTTTAATTTAATGACATAAACTCGTACGCATTTTTAACTAGGCGTTCGATGGCATAATCAGTTTTATATTTCTATTCTCTAGTTTATGACATACGGGAGACGGTGAAATCGAAGATCGTTGTGAGCTCTGACAGTTTGCCGGCCGCCTTCGAATGAGCTGCATTGACACGCGAACGAGAACGCGTACATTCATTTCTTGTGGATACGAATCGACAAACTAAACTAAACCGAACTAAACTAAACTGAAAGCGGTGGGATACCCGTCTTGCCCGTTATTTAGCACGTATATACAATTTAAATCGAGTCCCTATAGTAAATCAACAGTTGCAAGCAAACTCTTGTTGCGGTTTTCTGAACTAAGAGTCAGGATCGCATGACTAAATAATTCAATATATTTTCCATGTCTGAGGCAGCTGCATAAACCTTTTTTTTTTCTATGCCCCGCAAGAACAGCAGTTTTATGATCTTTTCTAGCTTATGCAGCCTAAATTTGATCGCATGTTTTGTACAAAGTATTGCACCAGCTGGAATAATACTTGTGATCGTTTCTGTTTGACCGCCAAAATTCATCACAAGGCAATTCTGGGATTTATAATACCCATTTTAATGCTACAACTTTATATGAATGCATGTTTCCGTTCCAACTGCGGTCAGTATAAAACGCAGACTGGGTTAAAAAAAATGCAGACTACAAATACAACAATCAAATTTTGGTGGAAAAGCGTAACCACACAAAACGTGTTATAACACTTAAAGTTGTCTCAACTATACCTAAATTTGAGAACAGTCGACCCTTCACCTCGCCAAACGTCTGTCTGTTAATTCCTCATTTGTGAGAGAGTACAGGGGTATAAGAAAAACTATTTGTGAACAATTTATTTCAACAATGCCTTTTGGGAGGTATGGAGTGGCACAAAGACAAAGAAACACGCTAATTTGATGAGTCCATAAGTTCAAGCCTTGAACGAATGGCATGTTGTTCCTGTTTACGATATTACAAGTACTCTGTTTATTAGTCTGTACCTCGTGGAAACTTGCAGTTAAAACAGAAAGGAGACGCTAATTTTAAGTAACCACACGATTCGTCTGTCTTCTGGTGCATAAATCAACAGTACATGCAGCCAGTTGAAAAATTGTTCATTTCAGCGTTTAAACGGGTTTAGTGAGAATGAATTTTGAATGTCATTTAATCCTTGTGCTGAAATTAGAAGTTACCAGCTCACACGATTGGCATGTTCTTCCTGTCTACAGATTCCTTCAAGAAAGCAACTGTTGTGTGATCTCCCACCAAGTGCAACGTAGTTACCAACATTTAAAGGTGAGTACGGAATAATCTATTTGCTAAAACTGGCTTCTTGTCACGCGTGCATGGTATGAATACAGACATTGTTTCGCGTGACTTTTATTTTTCTGCCACTGGTTGTATAATCGATAAGAGTTTGCCGGATAATTTAGATCTGGAACAGCTAGACACAGTTCGAGAGAAATTGGAAAATCTGTCGCTTTGGTATGAGATACAGCCGCTTCTCAAACCTTATTTGCTGACATTTCGATAACAGCATTACATGTGAGTATGACAGTTACATTTTGCTGTCGGAGTCTTTATTCGCACAATTATGATCTCAAAATTTTTCTCAAAGTTTCTCAAAAATTACATCCCGACAACAAAAGCAGTTAGAATGTCAATAATCTATTTCATAAACTGATGATGATAACTTTATCAGTTTAACTCGGGTTGTTGGGGCTGATTAGGTTGCTAGCAAAAGATAAACAAAATTTAAATTTGCTTAAGGTTTCACTTCTAATGTTCTCGTTACCGGGTCTCGTTATAAGTAACTGATGAACCAACAAGGCTGTTTTACTGAAACAACTTACAATAGTCAGTGCTATAGCATCATGAATTATGTATAAACTACTGGATATACTTTTGCAGTGTTTACTTTTTACCTTGTTATATTCATGACTCAGTTAGACCCCTCAGGTAACGATGCGAACATTTCCGTTCTTTCAGTTTCTTTTGTGAAATTGTGACCGCACTTTTTATGTTTGTTTTGCCTTTTTATCATGTATTAGTGGCTAGGATTTGTCACTGACAATATTTTTCGGACGTTTTCTCGTAACTTTTAGCAACTCGTGCGTTAACTTGGAGTAACTAAACTTATCAGGAATGTGAGATTTCCCTTCATACACTGAAACTAACCAGACTTATATTCGGAAATTATGAATGAAGTTTACCTCCAATTCCGCGTTCAAAGGAGTGAGGGCTATACAATCACGTGAAATGTTTGCTTCAAGGAAATAGGCAATCAAGAGCGCCCCAAACCATGATACTTGAACTTTTTACGGTTTTGTTTTATCTTTCATTTTTGTGTTCTATCATAAGTTTAAGACATGCCTGTGCAGTTTTGAAACAAATATTTTCGATGCGAAGAAGTGCAGTAACCTTGTACATTTTGTGTACAGACATCGCGTGCTAACTTCAATCGTTATACCTACAGTCGTCAGATGGAGCGTATTTTACTAACAGCCATTTTTTCTCTATTTACAGATTCCTCTAAAGCCTGCTGTGCTTCTGGAGTTGTTAGTTTGATGATACTATTTTTTGAAGGTAAGACAGTATTTACGAAATTGATAAGTCACGAGCCGTGGATAATTAACTTATACAAGTTTCTAGGTTGCACTCTTGACAGGAAAGGTGATGTATTTAAGGATTACAGACATTAAACTATGTTTCAGTTTAATGATTTAAAAAGATAGTTTTCCGATGCCGATCGTGCAAACCAACAGTCGTTGTTGCGCAATGCAACGGGTTTCAATTTTCACATCACGCGCTCGCCACATGACACATACATACAGGGGCTAAAATTTTCAGAATATCAGTGAACTACGCCCAAAGATATTTGTGACGACAAGTTCTCATCAGTTTAAGTTTTCGAACAGGGACTGCGATCATTGAGTTTGACTGCAACTTGCACTATTATCTGTGCACCATTAGAATTTATAAACGGCGCAAGTGATGGATACAATCAATGTATGAAGTACCCTTTAAACGCGAACAAAATCAATCACAGACATCATTCTTTATCATAGATTTCTACGTTGCAACAAGGGGTGAACAAGCAAAAACATTGCCCCTACATCCGTGAAGCTGAGGATCAGTCAGCGTGTGGACATTTGCCCGTCCGTCCGTGGCGTACAGTGAACACTTTTGACAAAGAAGACCGCTCCCAGATTGCGCCAAGAAACGCCTCCAGTTGGCCAAATCTCAAGGTACGCAGTTACATTTGGCTGCACTGACATAAACTTGTACGAATTTTTAGCTCAGCAGGCGTTCGATCATAGTCAGTTCTATATTTTTATTCTCAAGTTTATGACTGACGCGGGACGGCGAAATCGAAGCTTGCTGTAGGTGAGCTCTGACTGTTTCCCGACCGCTTGTTCGAATGAGCTGCTCCGACACGCAAACGAGAACGCGTACATGCATTTTTTGTGGATACGGGTCGACAAATTAAAAATCTATAGCGGTGCGGTAATCGTCTCGTTTGCAATTCATCACGTATATACAGTTTGGATCAAATCCTCCTAGTAGATTTGACAGTTACAGGCAAATCCTTGTTACGCTCCTTAAAGAATCAGGATCCATGATTGGGAAATCTATTATGCTTTACGAGTCTGAAAATAAAATAGTCAATTTCGGAGGAAAAGTAGCGTTACCACAAAAATCGTGTTCCAAGAATGCTCTCTTTATTCTTGAATGACCACCTAAATTTGAGAACAGTCGACCATTCACTTTGCCAGACTTCTGTCTGGTAACTTCTCATTTGTGAGAGAGTACAGAGGTATAAGAAAAACAATGTGTAAACGATTTATTTCAGGAACGCCTTTTGGGAGGTATTGATTGACAAAGACATGTCGAAACATGCTTTTTTGTTGTGCCAGTAAGTTCCAGTCTTGAACGAATGGCATGTTGTTCCTGTTTACATATTCTTACAATATTGCTCTGTTTATTTCTGTAGCCTGTGGGAACTTGCAGGGGCAAGTTAAATCAGAAAGGAGAAGCTAATTTTAAATAAACACTCGATTATCTGTCTTTTGGTGCATAATTCAACAGGACATGCAGCCAGTTGAAAATTTTTCATTTCAGCATTTAAATGAGTTTAGTGAGAATGAATTCCAAAGGTCATTTAATCCTTGTGCTGAAAATAGAAGTTGACAGCTCACACGATTGACATGTTCTAACTGTCTACAGGTTCCGTCAAGAAAGCAACTGTTGTGTGTTCTTCCAGCAAGTGCAACGTAGTTACCAACATTTAAAGGTGAGTACGGAATAATTTATTTGCTAAAACAGGCTTCTTGTTGCACGCATGGCATTCAAAAAGACATTGTTTTGTGCGAGTTATTTTTCTGTCCCTGGTTTATAATCGATCAGAGTTTGTCGGATATTTTAGATCTTGAACAGCTAGACACAGTTCGCGAAATTGGAAAATTTGTCCCTTCGGTATGAGATACAGCCGCTTATCAAACCTTATTCGCTGACATGTCGATAAGAGCATTGCATCTGAGTATGGTAGTTGAATTTTGCTTTTGGAGTCTTTACTTGCGCAAGTATATCATCTCCGTCAATTATGTAACTCGGGCTGTTGGGGCTGATTAGGTCCTTAGAAAAAGTTTGGTTATATGCAACCAAACCAACAAGGCTGTTTTACTGAAAGAACTTACAATATACCAGTGTTATAATATCATAATTTCTGTGTATACTACTGAATATGGTTTTACAGTGTTTACTCTTTCATCTTGTATTATATGACTGGTTAAGCCCCTCAGGCAACGACGAGTTGCTTTTATGAAATTGTGACCGCACTTTTATGTCTGTTTTGCCTTTTTTTATCCTGTAATAGTGGCTAGGATTTGTCACTGACTTTTTCGGACGTTTTCTCGTAACTTTTAACAACTCGTGTGTTAACTTGGAGTAACTAAACTTGTAAGAAATGCAAGATCTCCATTCATATACTGAAATTAACCAGAATATTATTCGGAAATTATGAATGAAGTTCGCGCGTGACCTCCAATTCCGCGTTCAAAGGAGTGAGGCTATACACATAAAATGTTTGCTTCAAGGAAATAGGCAATCAAGAGCACCCCGAACCATGATACTTGAACTTTTTACGGTTTTGTTTTATCTTTCATTTTTGTGTTCTGTCATAAGTGTAAGACATGCCTGTGTAGTTTTAAAACAAATATTTCCGATGCAAAGAAGTGCAGTAACCTCGTACATTTTGTGTATAAACATCGCGTGCTAACTTCAATCGTTGTACCTACAGTCGTCAGATGGAGTGTATTTTACTAACAGCCATTTTTTTTCTATATTTACAGATTCCTCTAAAGCCCGCTGTTCTTCTGGAGTTGTTAGTTTGCTGATATTAATTTTTGAAGGTAAGAATTGATAAGTCACGAGCCATGGATAATTAAATTATACAAGTTTTTAGTTTGCACTTGAGACAGAAAAGGTGATGTATTTTCAACAGAATTATGAATTAGAGACATCAAACTATGCTTCAGTTCAATGATTTAAGAAGATGATTTTCCAACACCTGATCGTGCAAACCAACAGTCGTTGTCGGGCAATGCAACGGAGTTCAAATTTCACATCACGCGCTCGCCACATGACACATACAGGGGCTAACATTTTCAGAATATAAATGAACTACGCCCAAAGGTAGTTGCGACGAGAAGTTCTCATCAGTTTAAGTTGTCGACTGCAGGGACTGCGATCATTGAGTCCGACTGCAACTTGTACTATTGTCTGTGCACCATTAGAATTTCCCCGACGCAAGCGAGCAGAATCGATCGAGACATCATTCTTTTATATCTTAGACTTCTGCTTTGCAACGAGGGGGGGAGCACGCAAAACCATTGCGCCTACATCCGTCAGTTAGCATGTGAAAATTTTTCCGTCCGTCCGTGGCGTACAGTGAACAGTTTTGATAAAGAAGGCCGCCGCTTTCAGATTGCGCCAAGAAACGCCTCCAGTTGGCCATATGTCAAGGTATGCAGTTACATTTGGCTGCACTGACCTAAACTCGTACCCATTTTTAGCTAGAGCTGTAGGCGTTCGATTATAGTCAGCTTTATATTTCTATTCTCTAGTTTATGACTGATGGGGAACGGCGAAATCGAAGATCGGACGTTGTATGTGAGCTCTGACTGTTTGCGGCCGCCTTTGAATGAACTGCTCTGACACCCAAACAAGAACGCGTACGTGTTTTCTTTTTTTTTTTTTTTTTTTTTTTTTTTTTTGTGGATACGAGTCGAAAAGCTAAACTTAACTAAACTGATAGCGATGGGATAACCGTCTTGCTCGCGATTCATTACCAAATTAAAGTTTGCATGGATCGAGTACTATAATAACCATTTTAATGTTACACAGCTCTATAAATATGAATGCATCTTTCCGTTCCAACTGCGTTCAGTATGAAACGCAGACTTGGACTGAAAATAAGACGATGAATTTTGGAGGAAAGCTGCCCAAAGGTCTTTCGACTTTAAAGTCACCACCTAAATTTGAGAACAATGAACCCTTCAACTCGCCACACAACAGAGAACAGCTTAATGAAATCCTTCTGTATGTTAATTTGTCATTTGTGAGAGAGTATCAAGGTTTGTAAGCGGTATATTTTAGTAAGACGTTTTTCCGGAGGTATGAAGACATGCCGAAACACGTCAGTTTGTTGCGTCCATAAGTTCCAGCTTTGAACGTATGACATGTTGTTCCTGTTTACATATTCTTACAAGTGCTTTGTTCTGTTCTGTATCTGGTGAGGTCTCGTTGAACACAGAAAGGATAAGCTAATTTTAAATAACCAATGTAATCTCCATTTCTGCGTGTGACCTCACTTTTCTGGTGTGTTTGTGAAAGAAAACTGAATGATCACTCACACCCGCACGCAACCAGATTATTAGTTTCACTGATTGAGACAGCAAACTAAATGTTTTTCACGTTTTATATTCTGATCCTACTAAACTAAAACTAAAAGTCTATTTAAATGGCAAGACTGTATGATTTTTACTGAAAATGGATAAGCCAATGATCGCATGTTACAAGTTATGTGATTGCAATAACATTATGTTGTAGACCTTATCAATTTCCATCCCATCTGCTATGAGTCGGTTCTTGTTTATCGACGTGAATGGTATTCATGTTGGCAGGCAGTGACGTTTGTGTTCTGTTCTTTTTTTGGTTTTTAATTTTTTGTTTCTTTTGTTTTTTAAACATAATGCGGTTTCATACAGAGAATACATTTTGTGTGTTTGTTTAGACTCCTCGTTCTGTTCACTGCCGCACTGTTAGGGTGTTTTCTGACAATATTTTGCAGATGGTTTTCTTATTGTTTGAATTTATTCCACTGCGTATCAAATATCCGGCTTTACTGGCTTCAGTTGGCATTCACACACAGCTATGTCAGCTGCGATTACTTAGACCCTCTAAACTTTTCATGCAATATGTTTGATTTGTAAAGCCATAAAATTAGGCAGAAACACAAACCTCTTGTCACTCAAAAATATAAACTGCGTGAGTAATGACTAAACTCCCCTACCATGGCGTAACCTCCACGCAATACGTGATGGAATTTAGTAAAGCAGCTTGAACATTTCCGCTCACACACAGTTACAAACTATAGTGAAATGGTCACTCGAGGAAAGAAACAGTTTTACGGAACCTTATTTTTTGTTCTTGCATCAATATTGCAAAACCTGGACGGATCAAACAAGTCCTTGAGTCACGATGTCCGTTCATAAATGGCGATGCGTCTGTCTTCTGGTGCATAACTCGACAGGACAAATTGCAGCCAAATTGAAAACTGTTTAATTCGGCATTAAGCGGGCTTAGTGAGAACGAATTCCAAAGGTCATGTTCATGGTACCCAAAATAGAAGTTGTCAAAACTTATTCGTTGACATGTCAATAAGACTGCATTGTTAGTATGACAGTTACATTTTTGCTGTCTGTGTCATCATTCGCGCAATTATTACTCGTATTTTTTTATCGATATGCACTTTACAATTGTGCAGTTATTTGTTTTCTTTTCTCTAAACATAGTATTTTCCCTTGTTATGCACGAGACACACCTTCCTGATAATCATCAAAAGAAAACAGAGAAAAGAAAAGGGAAAGATCTTAAACATTTGTGCTTACGACTGGCAAACCACGCTTGCTCAGATCGGATCAGAAGTTCAAGATCTGCCATGTTTGCTAACTGACATTGAAATCAGCCGAGGTCACGCGAAGGCCTAATTTAACTCAAAATTATTACTAAGTTTCTCAAAAATTGCTTCCCGACAACAAAAGCTGTTAGAGTGTATTTCATAAACTGATAATGATAACTTTATCACTTTAACTCGGGTTGTTGGGGCTGATTAGGTCCTTAGCAAAAGATATACTACAGTCGTCAGCCACTACAGTCGTCAGGTGAAGTGTATTCTACTGACAGCAACTTGTTCTCTATTTACAGATTCCTCTAAAACCCGCTGTGCTTCTGGAGTTGTTAGTTTGCTCAAATTACTAATTTGAAGGTAAGACAGTATTTTTATGAAATTTATAAGTCGTAGATAGATTACACAAGTTTTTAGTTTGCACTTGAGACAGAAAAGATTGTTTGTTTCAACTTATCTATTGATTCGAGACATCAAGTTATGTTTGAGTTCAATGATTTAGGAGATAATTTTCGGATGCCCGATCGTGCAAACCACCCATAGAATTTAACCGTCGTTGCTGTGCAACGCAAATGGTGTCACAGCATGTGGGGTGCTCGACAGTGAGTTCGACTGCAACTTGTGCCAAACTGTGCACCATTAGAAATTGAACGGCGCAAGTGATGGCTACAACCACTGCATAAAACCAGAAGAGTTAAACACGAACTAGATCCCATTGAGACATCATTCTCCATTAGACGTTTGCGTTGCAACAAGGGGTGAACACGCAAACACACTGCGCCTACATCCGTGAAGATGAGGATCAGTCAGCGTGTAAGCATTTCTCCTTCCGTCCGTGGCGTACAGTGAACAGTTTTGAAACAGAAGGCCGCTCTCAGATTGCGCCAAGAAAAAACGCCTCCAGTTGGCCATATCTTAAGGTTTAATTTGGCTGCACTGACATAAACTCGTACGCATATTCTACTAGGCTTTCGATGGCATAGTTCAGTTTTATATTTCTGTTCTCTAGTTTATGACTTACGGGGAACAGTGAAATTGAAGATCGTTGCATGTGAGCTCTGACTGTTTGCCGGCCGCCTTCGAATGAGCTGTCCCGACATGCGAACGAGAACGCGTACATGCATTTCTTGTGGATACGAGATTGATAGCGGTGGGACACCCGTCTCGCACCCGATTCATCACGTAACTATATACAATTTGGATTGACTTCTATAGTAAGTTCAACAATCGCAAGCGAACTCTTGTTGCACTCTTTCAAAGAGTCAGGATCGCGTGATTGGATAATTCAATATATTTTCCTAGTTTGAGGCAGCTGCGTAAATCATTTTTGTCCTGTGCCCTGCAAGAAAAGCAGTGTTGCAGTTATTTTCTTGAATATACAGCCTGAAATTGATTGCTTATTTTGCACAAAGTGTTGCTGGAGTTAATACCTGTGATTGTTTCTGTTTGATCGCCAGAATTCGTCACAAGGCAATTCTGGGATTTATAAAACCTATTTTAATGCTACAACTTTATAAATATGACTGTGTGTTTCCGTTCCAACTGCGGTCAGTGTAAAACGCACACTGAGTAAAAAATGCAGACTGAAAATACAGCAATCAAGTTTGGAGGAAAAGCGGCGTTATCATACAAAACGTGTTCCAACAAAGTTCTCTCAACTCTTGAGTGACCACCTAAATTTGAGAACAGTCGGCCCTTTAACCCGCCAGACTTCTGTCTGCTAACTTCTCGTGGGAGAGCACAAGGGTATGAAAACAACCGTTTGTAAAAGGTTGATTTCAGCAACGCCTTTCTGTATGGGGTTACAACGACATCGTGCGACACTATAGATGTACCATGGCATGACCTCCACTCTGTACATGGCGGAATTTTAAGGCAACTTGAACTTTTCCAATCTCATACAGCTTGTGAAAATCTAGTGAAGTGGTCACTCGAGAAATATCACAGTAAACGGCCACACTGTTCTACGGTATAGTGTTTTTCTTGCATCGTTGCAAAACCCAGATCAGTAGTGCAATTGCCTATTTTCTGGTATATAATTCAACAGGAAATGCAACCAAAGCTGTTCATTTCAGCATTTAAACAGGGGTTTAGTGATAATGAAATCGAAAGGCCCAAAATAGAAGTTGCCAACTCACAAAATTGACTGTTGACCTGTCCATAGATTCCGTCAAGAACTGCAAGTGGTGCTGGAAACACAATCAACAGCTAAGCGTCAGTGAACCACGAGGGTCGAAGTTTTAGGGTTTGTTTTATCTTTTACTTTTGTCTTCTGTCATCAGCGCAAAACTCCGACATCAAACAAGTGTTTTTAGTCTCACGGTAGTGTGGTAATGTTCCTCATTGAATGCCCGTTCGTCTGCAGATTCCGTCAAGCAAGCAAGTCCTGTGTATTTCTACAGCTATTGCGATGTAGTTAAACCAAACTTTATTAGTAAGTATTGGATAATTTACTTCATAAAACTGCTGCGCTTTTCAGCTATGATAATTTTAATGACCATGCACGGGCGGGGCATGAAGTAGACACATAGGGCCGGTCGCACTATGGAGGTTTAGTCGATATTGATAACTCAGCATCAAGAGCAATACGATGGTTTCTTCACTGTTTGGTAGCAACTTGCTGGCATATATTTCTGGTGACAAGCGCTGTTTGCACTTCAATTGATGCAAATGTCGATATTTATTTGGCAAAAGTTACGAATGCGACCAGAACCTTAGCTTCACCGGCAGCATAGTGTTTCGGTCATGCTTCGATCATACTTAGTCATCTTGAAGAATTTGGCGCAGAATAGAAATTGGAACTGATCTGTTTCTCAGCTAAAGAGAAATAGCGTGGAAAGTTTAGCAGTGTAACTTAAGATGTCGGGAAGGATCGGTATGAGATCTTAGGGACCATTGACATATTCACAACCACCCCCACCCCTCCCCTTAACATCAAAATTTTGTTGTTCCATATTATTGGAAACATATGGATATATGGGGATCTTATTCGATCGTGAATTTGATTGAGATTTTAAAGCTAGACTTACAAGTACTTTGGTTTCAGTCTGTGTGTATTTCCTTGGCCGCTGTTGCAAGTTTTGCTCGATCCGCTCGCCCTTTTATTAGTGCACCTGCACTTTTAAAAGTCCAAAATTTGGACCCCCCCATCCCCTCTCCCCGACGTCGAGAGGTAAACTGGTGAATGTGTTGAAGCCCTTTATTTGATGCCATTTCAAAAACGGCAGTTTGGAATTTGTTTTAAAATTGTACGCAAATTTACTAACAGCGATAGTGACGTCGGATGTCGAAACAGAAGCTGAATCGTCGTAGTAAGTACAAGCATTTACACATCATTTATACACTTTTTTTGTGCAGTAATGTTAGAAAATAGGTGAAATGGCGGACGCCAGCCAGACATCCACCGAGGAAGATTCTGATTCATGGGAAACAGCATCTGGATCAACTTCAGAAACATGGGAAACAGCATCAGAAGAAGCTGCCACCTCCGATGACGAGGATGCGACCCAAGAACACGTGAAACGTACGTATATCTACAATTTAGTAAGGTGCTATTCTGTCCAGGTTTTCGGACCAAGAAATGCCCTTTAATTTAGCACTCTGGAGTCTAAATTGAGACCACTTTAAATGCCCCTGAGAATATCACAGGTTGCGGCCAGTTTAGGTCCAGTAAAACGCGGCCAAAAGCTGTGATGATAACTCGTGCTTGGCTGCTATTACAATCAAAGCTATTGTTTTGCAATAAATGTATAGTTAGTGAGAATCTTTTATCCGTGACATTCTAATGATCCAAACGTTCTGTACAGGTGAACCATCTGTTAGAGAGCTAAACAAGTTTGCTCAGAAACTCGCTGGGTGTTGGTATTCTCTTGCAATTCAACTCGGGTTGGACAAAGACGCAGTTGATAACATTGATCTCAACAATGCATACCCGACCCCAGTTAGAAAAGCGTCCCATGCACTGGTGAAATGGCATAACGAATTCTCACACGATGCAACATATGAGAGACTCGCTGAAGCTTTAAGACGAGTAGGCCGTGGCGATCTAGCACAGAGGTTCTGCTCTTATCAGGTGAACTCAAAGGTAAATCTGTGTTTTGGAACAGAAAAATAGTGAATTATGACAACAGTCACGCGAGAGTGTATTTATTAGACTGTTTACAGCCCTCAATTCTCTCCCAAGATCGTGTAAGGCCCGTTCAAACGTCGCGCCGCTGCTGTGCCGAATTCAATGCAAATAAGCAATATCTATTGTTTGAGCTGAGGAAGTGAAAAATGAACGCGATTGAAGCGAGTGGAGGTGCCACGGCATTTATCACTTACTCATACAACCTTGAAGAGCAAAGGACGGCCTGTAAAGAGTATAGTCTGTATTAAATATTTTACAACAAAACTTTATCTAACTCTTGGTTCGTCAAGCGTGCAACTGACGTTTGATTGAAAAAGGTTTACGGATTACGGAATAGGTAATTTCTTGATTTGAGACTTTTCTGTCTTGAATTACCACCAGGAAGTTCATGAAATTACAAAACCAATCGCGAGATTTAGATTGTTGATCTTTTCACGGTAATCACATCACATCAGGTTGTTCTTTTATATTTTCTCGTAGAACGAGGATACAAATGGACAGCATGAAAAGAAACAATGTAAGTTTTTTTTCTTTCCTCCGATAATCCGGCTGTTTTCGCCGGCTATGTAGAAAGGGACTGGAAACGAGACATTTGTGCTTGTTTATACCGCAGTATATATCACTCAGCTCACTTTTCAGCTTGAGAAAACAGACGTCTTTCATTGCGCGCTCGATTCTGTTTTCTCACTCACTTTTACATTTGATTTTTGCCAATATTGTTTGCTTAACTCAGACTGTTCTGCATGGGGGAGAACCGCCTTTTGCAACTGCTTTGAGTTATTTTTGTTTATCATGAAGATATGCTGTGTTGATTTATCCTGCTATTCCACCCTCTCATCAATGCGTCGATGCAGGCAGATTAAATGTAAAAGTTATAACATTGACAATAAAGTAAGAGTTTTCATAGCCTGCACAACAGACGCTTTTCTTTACGGACAGCGCGCGGGAATGGAAAGGAGAGCCCAGAAAAACTTTTCGTCTTTTATGAATCAACAGCACCACCTGCCACATCAACTGCAGATTCTCGGTCACACGAGGAACAGGAAACAAGGACAGTAGAGTTTCCTTTAGGTACAGTACTGTGCTAGGAGATTTCTTTAATGTTAGAGACAAATAAAGATCATAATTTAAATGGAGCAATCTACCCACAGGAGCTGGTTCTGGTAAAAAGAGCGCGTTCTTCGTCATCAGCTCTCATGCACCGGAGCCGCAGAGAACCGAAAAAAAATCCTAACAACTTGTTTGTATTGGACAACAGAATCAATTTATCTGAATACACCATTATTCCTATAAAACATTCTTTAGGTGTTGTATCTTGCTTAGACAATGTTTATTCAAAAGACTGTAAATAGGGTTCAGACTTCCCTTCATTTCTTTTAACAGCAAATAAGATTTTTACCACAACACACTAGTTTCTCGCTCTCTGATTGGTCAATTTACCGTAGTAAATAAGAGTCCAGACAACGATGCTGACGCCAGTTGACGCCAGCATGTTACGCTTTGCAGCGAAATACAACAAAAGTTTCCTGTGTATTTCTAAATATTGTGGTAGAAAAACAAATGTGAGGCGAAGCGCCTCGTGAGTCCACAACATTTTGACTATGTGATGACGTAAATCGTGGTAAATAAGAGTCCACACCACGGCAAACCAGTAGATATTTATTAAGTTGAACTATTGGAGTTTTTCCTTTTGGTAAAACAGCTTACCCGGTTCCGGTTTTCTGATCGTTTGATAAGCCGTACAATAAGCCACTTTCGAGGAAAATTCATAGCCTTTTTCACAGGTTCTTATCCAGTAGAGTGTTGCCTCTGTTTCAAACGAGGTATAGTGCGAAACCATTCCTATGAAAATTACTTCTCATTTTTATGCAAATCAAACTCATTTTCATAAGAAAGGTTGCGCTATAGACCTCGGTTTGATAAAGAGGCAACAGACATCTCGGAGATGGTCTATCAATATTTAAGCACTTGTTTACATCCTTATTCCAGTAATATTGATTCTGTGGCTGTGGTAAATAGGCTATTTGAAGGGTTAAGGACTCGTTTTGCTGCTGATGCAGGGAGAATTGAAAGCGTATGGATCGGCGGCCAGGAAAATTAACCCTTGGCTGTTGTAAGTTGGGATCAGTGGAGCTTCGATTGTAGGTGTCTGTAATAACAGTCTAGTTCAGTCGTCTTTGAATTTTACACTTTTGCTGACTCTGTTAGAACCCAGCTCCCCACCTCAGAATGTCACAGCTCGTAGCAATGGTCCAACAAGTATTCTGGTGCAGTGGGACGAAGTGCCGCTGGATGACCGAAATGGATTTATTGAAAGATATGTCGTGGTTTTTAAAGAAGTAAAGACTAGCAGAGAGGAAAGGAGGTCAGTGAATGCTCCAACTCAGCATTTGGAACTGAGTTCACTAGAGAAATTCAGCAAGTATGACATCCGTGTGCTGGCTGTTACGGCCGCTGGACCTGGACCAGCAAGTTCTGTCCTGACAGTGATGACCGATGAAAAAGGTAAAGCTATAATCCTGTTCTCTATACATTACAGGATTTTCCAGTTCTACAGCAACTGCGCCGTATATATTTTGTTTCCTTAACCTGAAGATGTGTCTCCTCAGAGCATTTTTGTAACCCCCTTCCCTAAATAGAAATCAAAAGGCTTTCTTCTGAATAATGGTGTCGAACAAAAGGCCATTTGGTGACGACAATAGGCCCCAGCATGGCTTTAGATAGTGTATGTGGCCACCAAGCTTTAATCTTCACACACACACGTAACTGTCCTAATCTCTCTTCTGACTAATCTTTGCCATTACCGATCCAATCGAAACGTTAGCTTATCAATGCATGCATTCATTTTCAGTGTAGGTACATAGAAACCAAGAAGCATCTTCTATAGAACGTTAACTCGAGTTAGTTTGCGAATAGTTATAGTTTGTTGAAACTTTCTTTGCAGGTGTTCCATCTGAACTTGAGCTTGACAATTTGTCTAAAAAAATTACGCTGTGCTGGAAGTCAGTTGGCATCCAACTTGGCTTGGGCCAAGAAGTGATAGACAACATCACTGCTAACAATGTTCAAAACCCTCGACCTGAGCAGAAGGCCTATAGCATGCTTATAGCATGGCGAAACCAAGGAAGCACTTCAACATGCGATAAACTTTCAAAAGCGCTGAGATGTGAAGAGAAATATGATCTGGCCCAAATGTTCTGGACTGTACAGGTAATGATGCAGTGAATGGTTTTTAACCAGGGCAAGAAGAGTTCTTTAAGAGAGTGTGATCGTCATTTTGTGCAATAAGTCCCTCAGTGTAGCTGAACTTTGTATTTTCTCTTTCGAGTGGCTTGCAAGTAGTTTTATTCCCGTGTATGTTTTTTCCTGCTATTTTGTACAAAAGTATTTTTTTATCTTTATTTTTTATTTTTATTCTTTTTTTTTTGTAGAGTGCTGATGGACATCAAGTGGCATTTGGAAGTGTTGCAGGTACTGATGATTTTGTTTCCTGGGCTATCATTATAGATCATCAGAATAATCATTTCGTAAATTGAAGCATTGAAAGTAACGTTCGCTTTTCAATATATTTTAGCTCTTTCACATGTTTCATTAAATACTGACCGCCACATGTAAATGTTTAAAAACTTTGGTTCGTGCGATTTTTGTCACATACACTTAACACTTATATTTGAAATTTTATCATGCAGTTCCATGCAGCTACGTCATCCATTTTTATGCCTGCTAACCGTTTAGCTCAATCTCTTAGTGAAAAATTAGTCGTTTTAGGTCCGATGTAAGCCATGGGGCGTAACCTTTTCGAATTTTTCGTCTCCTTCCGAGATGTTTGTCTGACATCTCCAAAAACAATTTCTTCCAGAAATCCCAGGCTTGTTGGGATCGTCATGCATTATAATGTCCTCGTGGGTCTTCACTAAAAGCCTTAGAATCAAACTTTTAAATTGTTCGCTTTCTAAACTGATTGGTCCATTTTTAAGTACATAGAGCTTTCTTAGGCTGTATATCAGACTGTGGTCGCTGATGCCCAGGTGTGCTGCGTTAAATGATGAATTGTTTACTTTTGTATCGAGACGACTTCGTAGCGCCAAACCTTGCTGAAACCGAGAACTCTCATGAGCCCGAGTCACCCTTGTTAAACGCTCCCGAACTAAACACACCTTTGCTCCAACAAAATAACGTTCAGCTATCGTTTTACTTAGGCAGTGTTTATGCAACGTAAATAAACATTTTAGTTTTTACTTCCTTTCATTTTCTTTTTTGTCAACAAATAAGATCTTTGAAGCCCTTTTGGTAAAATGTCCGCTCTCTTAAACAGTTCTCCTAGTGGTTTTCCTAGTGACATATTCCTTAGTATGTTTCCCATAAAAAAACATAGGTCCGCAAAGCGTACGTGAAGCTATTTGCTAGTTGATGATAGTCTATGATAGGTAGTTCGTGTTACAACGGGGCACGAACTATCATCGAATATTATCACCGTTTGATCGGGGTTTTACACTATGTTCTACTATGCCAGCTACGTACTATGCATGACCAAACACAAATGCACAAACATGACAGTTTATTATATGATTATTTTGAGATGATCGACATAAAAGGAGGAAAGTATAGCTTGCCAAAATATTTCAAGTCGTTCTGTAAATTTCTGCGAGGTAAGCCAGACTTTGACTCGTTCTAGTAGTTTCGTATTAACGTAACACACTCCAGCCAAACAAACCTGTTTCTCGTGCTCTTCGAACGGTGGTGAAATAGATTCACAGTAAAATTTCCTGTCGACTTTTCAGTCGATTTTTCATTAGCGACAAAAGCCGCTAGAGACAATTTTTGTAAACAAACAACTCAGACAAACCACAGTCGATCTGGTCATGAAATCATGTGTCAACAAACATATCATGCGAGGTAAACCAGATTTTGACTCGTTATAATAGTTTCGTAACGGAACACACTCCAGCCGAACAAACCTGTTTCTCGTGCTATTCGAACGCTGGTGAAAAGGATTCACAGTAAAATTTCCTGTCAATTTTTCATTAGTGACAGAATCCGCTCGAGACAATTTTATAAACAAACAACTCAGACATACCACAGTCGATCTGCATTTGCAATTATGGCATGAAATCATGCGTCAACAAACATATCAGCGAACGCAAAAAAACTCGGAATAAGCTTTTACCTTTGCCAAAACATATGTCATGGTCACACCATACAGCTGTGTTCCTTCTTTTGTGAGCGGAGCGTATATTCGCAAATGTGTCCAGAAATGTCGCTCTAAATGTGAATCTGTGTCGCCTGTTTGCCAGATACTACGGATATGTCAGCCGGGGCCTGAAGGAGGAGCAGATTTCCACATGCAACCAAAGAATCGGCAACGCTCACAGCCGCCATTAAATAATGACTTCCACGTGCGAGAAAGCCAATTATATTTAGAAAACCCCTCCCCGGAGAGGTAATTTAGCTTCTGACATTCTGTCGCAAAGTTATAACATTAGCACGGAAACCCTTCACTGGAAATCTCTCTGTGCATTCTTTGTGTTAAGTAGATAATAAAAGACAAACTTTCTCACAGGACCTGTACCACGGCGGCTTTTATATGGATAACACTTCATGCTCCTCCCCACTCAGTAGTTTTTGCCCCCTAGAGGGGGAGCATTTTAATGACCTAATGAGATGGGCCGAACGGCGATTCAACTATCGCCCAAACGCCGACATAGAAGCTATTTGCATATTGCAAATAGCTTCAAAAATTAAATCACGACTATGGGGGACTACGATTTTAATATGCCTGATAAATTACCACAAATTACACATGAAAGAAACAGAGAATAAACGTTATTGCTCATCAGTGGCAATCTCGTTAGTACTGGTTTCCTCGGCTCGATTTACGAACAGTGGAAAATTGTAACTTTCCATATTTGTTTTATTAGAAGTTACATTTCAGATCGCCAAAATCTCTAAAAATCGAATAAATCGCTAAATCAAATCGTTGCTTAGTAAACGTAATGTACACAGGACACACTTCGGGTAAATTAGGCCACATAGTTTTAATATCATTTCAGAAATCAAGGCAAAGTATTGTTTCAAAGCATCTCTTATATCAGAAACTTCACACAGTAAGAAACTCAAAAAACCTTCGCCAGGTATTGTACTGAAGACTAAAATATCATCGGAACACATGTCGCCAGAACTATATAACAAAAATAAGCCTCATGAAAATCCAAAAGGAGAAAACAAATGCATATGGCAACATAGCAGGTTCAGTTTGAATGACAAACTTTTATAATGATAAGCGTCATGACTAACAGATGTGCCGAGCAATACTTTAAAGACTCTTATCACTGCAAGCTACCCCCAATATTTCTTCAGACTATAATTTGCAATGGAAAAAAACCATAACTTAAGAGAGAAAAGTTCAGGTATAAAAACAATTTTTTGTTTCAAAAGTGCTTCGAAAACTTCGATATGGCTATTTTTTCACGTTTAAACCTAGCAAAAAAAGACTATTTGCGGCGGAAATTTTGGATCATGACCGAGAAAATAATCCCTAGGTAAAGCTATCTTCTCATATCATGCAAATAATCTCTGACCCATGCGTACTTGATGATGATGATGATGATGCGTAGCCAATCTCAAGATCTGATTTGGGAGCCAACATTATGACATCATGACAAAAGATAGAGATAAACAAAAACAAACAAACAAAAACAAAGAGAAGCTGATCAACAACTTCCTGACATGACGTCATGTAAGTACTAGTTCTCAAGCGGACGCTCGGACGTAACTTCTTGCATGCATTTTTGTCGGCTTGTTAAATTGTCAAGGTGTAGCTCAAGCTAATCATTATGTTTTACTTGATCAAGGACTATGCAAAGATTTAAAAAAATGTAGTTTTGGGCTGATGATACTCAGTTCTCCTAACAATACTTTGCTATGGACAAAAAGTACCTAAAAAGGACCTTGGCGTAATATTAGACACAATTTTATCCTTCAATGATCATGTCACTACCTTAGTATCAGATCTCATGGGAAAGCTACGTATGATAAGCAGAATTAAGCACCTCCTAGACCAATCGACATTATTTACTGTAGTTAATTCACTAGTTTTTAACAAGTTAATCTACTGTTTCTCAGTATGGTCTGGCACCAGCAAATATAACGTCGCAAAACTGCAACTTGTGCAAAATTTTCCAGCTCATTTACTTTCAGGCAATATCTTATCATATTTAAACAGCAAATATAACATCGCAAAACTGCAACTTGTACAAAATTTGGCAGCTCGATTACTCTCAGGCAATATTTGATAATATTTCATCTACACTTAAGCAGTATCCAATATCTGACCTCCTTTACATTAAAGACGCCGTACAAATGTTCAAATACACGAATGGCCTGGTTCCCAGTTATATCAAAAATTTGTTCATTAATTACATATCCCACGTGCACAGTTATAAGACTAGGAATGGTGACTGTCTACAATTCCATTCGTGTCAGGCTGCACTAGCTCAGAAATCGTTTGTGTATCGTGGCGCTCGTACCCGGAATCCTATATCCAAAAGGATAAGAAGTTTTAATTCCGCAAGTTTTTTTAAGAGTAAACTTAAAGCAAAGCTAATAAACATTTGGCTCAACGTTTGTCCATAGCTACAGTAGTTTGTAGATTTAGCTTTTTTTAACCCTTGGCCATTTATATACATTACATATATTTCATTGATCCTATCTTTTGCTTGTAAATTAGATATGAAGAACCCTGGGGGGAACCTAATAAACCATATTGTATTGTATTGTACACAGGTTGTGAGAATTAGATTAATTCTTGGTTTGCAATCAATCCTCAGAGACTCAGAATACAAAGATATCACGGCCATGTTGGTTCCGAGTACAGTAGAAGCTAATGAGCAATCTTTTAAAAAGTTCATCCACTTTCCTCACCCCCCCCCCCCCTCCCCCCCCCCCCCTCCTCGGTAATTATTGTCTATGCTCACATTCCAGTCAATGTACTGTAGTATTATAATTTCTTTTCTGCTCTTTTAGGACCCAGCTTCCCACCTCAGAATGTCACAGCTTGTAGCAATGGCCCAACAAGTATTCTGGTGCAGTGGGACGAAGTGCCACAGGATGATGGGAATGGAATAATCAAAGGATATGATGTGCTTTTCACAGACTTAAGGAGTGGCAAAAAGGACATCAAGAGAGTGAATGCTCCAGCTACACGTTTGGAACTGAGTTCACTAGAGAAATTCAGAAAATATGACATCAGTGTTCTGGCTTTTACTGCGGCTGGAACTGGACCAGCAAGTTCTGTCCTGACAGTGATGACTGGTGAAAAAGGTATAATTAACCTACAATCTTGGTCATCCTTGATTATACATGGTGAATATCGCCCTGGGAACACTGGCCAAATTGACTAAAATTTTCCCCTGCCCCCTCCCCTTACTCCTAATGAGGGCACAAAGCACAAATTCAACATTTAAAGGGGGGGAGGGGGGGGGGGGGGATCAGGAAGTTTCCTGTTTTAAAACATAACCAATCAACTGGCAATTAATGAGTGGGATGATAACAATCAATTCCCAAAACTATTTTCGTTTCCACTTCAGCAATCTCTTGGAATTTGATCATCCCAAATTATCATTGACACAGCAGGGCTGACTGGCCAGGTCTTGTCTGCAAGAAGTTCTCGTTTCACAGAGTTGAAAAACCACAGCAGATTTAGACTTGAGCTTCTGCTGACCCAGTGAAAAGTATATCTTATCTACAGTAGGTTTGCCCAGTTGTCATGAACACTTTAATCTCACTTGTTTTGGTCTAAACTCACTTTCTTATGGACTACAGTATATGCTACAGCTGTCATATTTTGTTTCAACTGCACATAAAAACAAAACTTATGTTTTGTAATTTGAGCCCATGTTATTACAATGAAACAGATATTATTTCCTGATGATAGAGGCAACCATGTTATGTCATAAGTATAACGTAGGGGCAGGCACCTGGAAAATTCAAATAAGTTTTGTAGACCAGAAAATAAGTCACTTCGGTACATGGTATCTATTGCATAAGTCAAAACTAAAATTTAGCAATACATGTAAATTTAAGAATCAACAGGGAGCATTTAAGAGAGAAGGTTGTTTTCCAGTCAATTTTCCACGTCACTGTCCCAATAATCTGATAGTCAGAGTGACCTATTAAAGACTGCTACAGGTATTTACTTCATTTTAATTAAGTTACAGCAATTAATATGAGCTGCTTCTTAGATGCATACTGTATAATAACTTTCGACTTGTTACATTCCAGAGCTTGACCAACTTAGATGCCAACTGGCTGAGTTCTATGAGGAAAACATGTGCAGAATTCAGGTGGCACCTTGGGACCCAGATGACACAGTGCATATTGATGAAGTTTACACACGACTTTCATGGAGCAGAGAAAACAAGCAGCTCAATGTCACAGAAGAGCAAGAGCTGAATGACTATACTGACATTTTTCTTTGTTCAAAAGGCAGTGCTAATCCTAAAAGGATTGTTGTTTATGGACAAGGAGGAATTGGCAAGTCAACATTCACTCAAAAAATGGCAGTCGATTGGGCTAGAGGAGAGGTAGAGGCACTAAAGAAGTTTGATCTGTTGTTAGTCATCAAGTTGAGGGATGTCTGTGGTGAAGTTAGAGATCTCAAAGAAATGATTGTGCAATCAGGACTCTTACCTTGTGAAGAGCCTGCTCAAGTGGACTGTTTGTTGAAATACATATCTGAAAATCAAGACAGAGTTTTAATCCTCTTTGAAGGCTTTGATGAGTATGATAAAACAAGAGATGCTCAATCAGATGTGTATAAGATTATAACAGGAAAGATGTACAGAGGTTGTCATGTAGTGGTGACCACCAGGCCAGTCAAGTTAGATGAATTGAAGAAGTTCATGCAAGCTCAGTGCAAAATCAAGGGATTCACCTATGAGGACATCAGAAAGTTTGCTTCCAAGTATGTTGGAGAAGACCAGTGTGAGACCTTCATGAAGTACTTGAGGAGTCAAGGCCTTATGGACATGGCATCAATTCCACTGATGTTACTCTTTTTGTGCCTGCTTTGGAAAGAACATAGTGATCAACCTCTCCCCAGCACAAGAACCCAGCTTTTTCAAAAAGTAACACAGTGTATCATTGATCACTGCCATGCCAAACAGTCTCCTGATAATCTGAAACCCATAGAAGAATGCAGTGAGACATTGTGTAAAATTGGCAAAGTAGCATTTCAAGCACTGCTTCAGGATTCTTTGGTGTTTAACACAGCCCTGCTATCCAAGGAAGTACTAAGTGATGATATTGTACGACTTGGTTTTTTGTCAATGTCCAAAGTCCAGCACCAGCGTTCCAAGTTAATGGCTTCATTTTTTCACAAGTCTGTTCAAGAATTTCTTGCTGCCTGGTACATTGCAAAACAGCCTATTTCACAGAGGATAAGTGCCTTAGAATCCCTACAAGACTTTAGTACTGTTAAGAACTTTCAAGCATTTCTTGAATTTGTTTGTGGCTTGTCAGCTAATGGTGCTAATGCTGTCTTCTTGCACCTTAAGAAGGTCAGAGAGAAAGAGAGTCTGGTACCAAACTGTGACGTCGCAAGATGGTACTTGGACTTTGACAGTAATCAAATAGAGTTTCAAAAATTGTGCCTCAGAATGTTTTGGAATTTGGACTGTAAAGAAGCCTCTGTGGGAGCATATTTTGACTGTGTGGGCGGAGTGGTGCAGCTTTATAGTACGAATACGGATATGTTCGAGAAAACAGTTTGGATCAAAGACTCGGGGGTCGAAATGCTTACGTTGCTGCTTCGCCACGACAGATTGGTTCAGCTTCAATTCGTCTTTGGTAAGAGCGATCCGGACAAAATGAAAGTCATGGAAGTGTTTGATCAAGAGGATGTCAGGACGGTAACATGGGCATCAGGTGGTCAATCGTTCGTGAAAGGTTCAGAGTTATTTGAGAACACAACAGAGCCACAACAATGGCTCCTAGCAAAACAAGGAAATCGGTTCTTAGTATTAAGGAAGGAAACTGTGCTATACCTTTGTTATGATGCATCCAGTGATGTTTCTTTCACACCTGAGCTCGTTCGCCTTTTTCAGCCTGCAGCTTCAGACCAGAGTCGTTCAGAAGGCGAAGCGTCCGAGCCTGAAAACAGTCAGGAATTTGACATACATCAACAATCCAGTGCTATAGAAAATGAGCTGCCTGTACACGCGTTGTCATTTATCACTAAAGCTCGTTTTGAGTGCGTTCCGGAAGATACAGTTTTGGGTGAAATACTGAAGAATGCTCCATACTTAACTTCGCTGCATTTATCAAACAATCCCTTTGGAGCTGGAGTGAGTGTTCTCGCCAGTCAACTGGAAAATCTTCCAGAGCTGCAGGGGTTGGACCTGGTCAAGACAGAGATGAGTGAAAGAGAAGCCGCTGACCTGTCAAGAGCGCTGGTTCATATTCCACACCTGACGTATCTTTTGTTGGGTTCCAATCCCCTTGGAGCTGGAGTGAGTGTTCTCGCCAGTCAACTGGAAAATCTCCCAGAGATGAAGGTGTTGAACCTGGAGAACACAGAGATGAGTGAAAGAGAAGCCGCTGACCTGTCAAGAGCGCTGGTTCATATTCCACACCTGACGAGTCTTCGGTTGGGTTCCAATCCCCTTGGAGCTGGAGTGAGTGTTCTCGCCAGTCAACTGGAAAATCTTCCAAAGCTGAAGAAGTTGTACCTGATGAACACAGAGATGAGTGAAAGAGAAGCCGCTGACCTGTCAAGAGCGCTGGTTCATATTCCACACCTGACGGATCTTGATTTGGATGACAATCCCCTTGTTGGTCGTGGCGTCATTTGTTTGGCTGAGCAGATAGTGACCCATGTGCCTGAGCTTGAGCAGCTGTGGCTTGACAACACAGGAATGGATGACGAGTGCAAAGCTGCTCTAGGGAGAGCCAAGCAAGACAGGAAAAAAGCGGGAGGCAAGGATATGACCGTGAGTATACTGACATGTTACATATGACTTTTATTGACCCTTCAATGCCCAAATATCCAAATCCTAAATACCTTAACCTGACACAAAAAAAAAGTCAACCAGGAGGGAAAGATTTCAGAGTGCTTGTGAATACAACAGTTGTGATAAAATACATGGCTTTTGAATCAGTTGATATTGTCGTTTTAGTTGTTTGAATAGTTTTCAAATATTCCTTGAATTTGAGAAGACAAGAACAGCAAAATGTGGATCAAAGACGAGTGAGGAGGCTTGCAAAAGTTTGTTGTACATTCAGTCAAGGTTATCGTAATAATACCTTTGCGAGTGTCTGCCGCTATAAAGCATTTTGAAAGGCTGTAGCATGGAAACCTTTACACTGTAGAAAGTATGGTTTCAAACAAACTTGCTTTCATAAAGAAAGACATTTTATAGCTTAGTTTTTAGCAGTGGAATTCAAGCGACGGTATGAAAATGATAATACTAAAAGTTTACAGGCGTTCATATTTTCAATAATTTCGGTGCTGGGTTTTGCCCTGTATTGAAATACTACATACAATTTGTGAATCTCTTTGTATAAACTAATAAATCTCGTGGAGACCCACGTACAGTATTTATACGATTTATACGATGGCCGTTGTACGTACTGGTGATGCTGATCCGAACCGTTTGTATCAATCAGAGCTGCGAATTTAGTAAATTTTATTAGACTGAGATAAAAGCTAGAGTTGGTAATTTTAATCAAAGAATGACACATTCATTTCCTTTGAAGCAACGTTGATTTGACTTCTTCCTAGTTTAGCCAATGAGGTAATGAGAATGTTGCTTCTTTTTATATCACACTGTCAAAATATTGCTTTTTATAATTTTTCTGTGTGTGGTTCATTGACTAACATACATGTATGTGGACAATATTGTCTCTCATAACAGATTACTGTTGACGGTGTAAATGGAGAGCGGAAATATTTGTGAACCCAGACCACAGATCCTGCAAAAAGAAGAAATGCTGGATATTGCTGGGCAAGCCCAATCTGTTGCAACTGCTACAGCTAACCAACCAGACAAGACAACTTCATGCCTTCAGTATCAATCAATTTCCAGCTGTATACAGCAGTCCCAGTATCTTAAGCAGCCACGTTGTGGGTTCTGTGTCCTGGTCATGAACTTTGCAGTGCAAAGTAAGTGTCATGTTCTGAGAAGTACAGAGTTAGAAATGGATCCTTTCTAACATTTGCATCATTACATCATGCAGCCATTTTCACACTTCATGCACAGTTCGCGAAGTGCAGATGTTCTGGTAGGCCACTTGTTATACAGTAAAACTTGGCGAGCAAAGTGGAAAACTACTTCTTTGGTCATAATGCAATCAAAGCCCGCTATTTTGAAGTCTCACAGGGCATGAAAAGAAGTTCGAAATAGTGGGGTTTCAAAATAACCAGGCTATAGTCAAGCTAATCCAAGGAGATTTGGCTTGACTTCAAGTTCAACATGTAGAAACAAAACCAAGCTCAGCAGAGATATTTACTTTACATAGACTCTTTTATGTTAGGAGTAAAAAGTGCTGACACAAAGTAATACAAAGATAATTTTACAGAGAAATTATTTTGCAGCTTTTTGCAGCTACAGTATATGTTATATAGGTAGTGTTGTTCTAAGTTGACCTCTGCAATATTATCAACAGAACAAGAATTATTGGCAATTTTGTGCCCCACTACCCACTGCGGCCACTTGCAAATTGAGAAGAAATTGACTTTTTAGCAGTTGGATACTGTAGCCTGGTATTGAGTGAGTTGACTCTGGTCAGTTCACAGTTAGTACAGGACGTGAAACTTGTATTGAGCAGATCCCCTATTAACGGGCACCTTCTATTAAGCAGACACCAGCTCAGGTCCCAAAGTTTTCTTTGCATGTTTACTGTAAAACAAACCTGTTTTCAATGGACACCTCTATTTTAGCAGACACGGACACCAAAATTGAGCAATTATTTTGTTACGCGAAACCTATATTAGGGGACATTTCGAGTATTTTTAGAGTGTATTTTTATTAGATTGTGAGATTACTATCCAACTTGCCTCTTGCAAAAGATTGGTGATAAATTATGTCAAACAGCAATCAACGATCAAGGGGCACCTCACTCGTTTCTCTGGCTATCATGACACAATTTGTCAGAACCTGTATTAAACAGATGCTAGCTAGGGTCCCAAGGGTGTTCGCTTAATACAAGTTCACTTTGATATAATGTAATCATGTAGATTTTTGATGGGAACATTTGAGCTGAACTTATTTTAAAGTTTTATAACAGGAGTAAGAGGTATCCTCTACTTCACTACAGAAGCATATAATCAACATTTTGTATCACAGAAGGCAAAATGTAAGATTGACTTTGTTGATCAGGAATCATTAGCTGCATTACTGTTCATATGCACATGCTGTGATACTGTTTCATTGTTGTTTCTTGCATGACAGTGAACTAGAATGGATTGTTGGACAGTGTTAATACAGCAAAACCCAGCTATCTCAAACTCTCAAATAGTTTGAGATAGTGGGGATCGAAATAGTGGGGTTTTACCAAAGGGAAATTTCTACCAACCTCTTTACCGAGGGAAATAGCTAATTCTAAATTGGTGCAAAATTGTTGTTGTTGGAAATCAGATTCTGCTTGAGATAGCGGTGAGTTTGAGATAACCAAGTTGGAGATAGTGATGTTCTACTGTATATTTCTCTTGAAGTCATAAATAAACAACAAAGATTTTAGTAATCTGTCTGCTGTCTGTGTGTTGTGAGAATAAAAAAATTGAAAAAGTGACAAAGGGATTTTTTTAGTTAAATAGTGCTGACCCTCAAAGAGCAGGAGGGGGAGGCACTTCTTATGATTGGCCACGGTATGTGGAGGCTCCACCAAAAAGGGAGGGAGGGGTGGGGGGGCTTTTCAAGCCTCGAGCATAAAATAGATATAAAAAAAAACGAAACTTTTTGGTGTTTTAAAGGGTCGGTAAGATCATTAGTGGCCCGTTTGAAAACATTGCTCCAATGCATCCAACATCTCCCCTCCCCTCCCCTCCCCCTCCCCCCCCCCCCCTCCTGGGGACGCCGGCGCGCATATCACTTGACCCCCCTTTTTAGGATGTGAATTGTTCGAATAAATGCCACACGTGCTCATTTTGTATTCATAAACAGCTCTGTTCGCCAGCTTCGCCTGAGCTGAGATGTTGAGTGGCTTATAATTTTATTTTTATAAGTTTATAATTCTCTAATTCAAAGCCATGCACAGCCGCAAAAATTGACACAAAAAAATTAAAGTGGCTTGAAATACATGTGGAAGGAGTTTGACACAAAACTGTGAGATATATTTCGAAAAATGTTGGAAAACGGAGCATTGGAGATTTAAGCACGTCTTCGAGCACTTTATCATATTTACAGGACAAGTGAATACTTTTAAACGGTCCGCACGATGAGAAAGTATTGAAAAGACTTCACTATGAAATTTGAGTTTGTGGCTTGTTTTGTCAAAGAGCATCAGGTACAGTAAATTTAAATAAAACTTCATGGCAAAATTTAGATGGCCTTATTACCTCCGCTCTTCTGCTCCGACGAATTTGCTTAAACTCGGCCTTGAGATATGTATTAAGTCAGTATAAGCTGATTCCAGAAATTTAACAAAATTATACCAGCAAATTTTTTCACTAGGTACGATTTTGTTCAAATATAGAGTGCACCCGAAATTTCAACGGAGCCAGGGTTCTACCAAATGTGTTAACTCTTACACTCTCAAGTGAACAACCTCAATTTTCTCCTTCAGTTTCTCACTAGACATATATCATATAGAAAGGAGAACTTGGCTTTTGATGGCTTGCTCAGATGAAAGATGATTGAAATAATAATTCTCGCTACTTAACTTTATACAGTAAAAGTTGGGAGAATCTGCATTTTGAGCTTGAGAGTGAAAAGATTAATTTGTCCGCGTTAAACTTATTTGGCTTCAGTGTCAGCTGAAGTTGTCTTCTTCATCAAACGGCGATTCCTCTGTAACATAACCGATGAGGGATCGTGAGGCTTTGATTGTCGTCTATCTCTTGCGCAAATGATACTTATACTGAGTGTGGCGTCATGCGCCCCATAAACATAGAAATAGGATTAAAACGGCCACATGTTTACACATTTTTCCGTCCATTTCATCCACTCCAGTGCTGAATTGTTTGTTCATTTGCTGCACTTTGTGAGTCTGTCTCGTGTCCTATAACTATTTTTTTCTATTTTATTGTCCATTTCTGCACCTTGTGACTCTGTCTCGCGTCTTTACTGTTTCTCTATCATCAGCATTTTTAGCAATCTGCATAAATTTCCACGCCCTCGTATGTAGTCATACGCCCCCCGAAAGAAAGCTAGAAGTTGAAAGTCTTGGCCCGTCAAGCTTGGATGCGCGCGCAACCTTGAGATTGAATATGAACTAGTGCGGGGCATCCCACCTGAACAATGTTTAGAAAACCTATCGGTGCAACTGAACCACAAGTGGCTAGCTAATTTCACTGCGTTTTTTTAAAAAGGTCCAGTATTAATGTGCAGTTATACAATAGTTCAGTCAAAAGAGTTCCAACTTTTGGCGGCACGATAAAATAATTCCCCCAGTTGCGCTTGGGAGATTCGTCACCTTATAAGGTCATTGTTATTTACTCTGTGTATAGTCAAGCGACCGTGGGTACGGTATCACGGCTTGACAACTCTTACTACTTATAAATAGTTCAGTGTTAAACCATTCAAACATTTTTGCATCAAAGTAAAGGTCATGGTGCAAAAGGAGGTCAACCATGCTCGTGAGGATCAGATGCCCTGGGTACCAGAGGTTTCTCGCTCTCGGAAGCTCCGGTCTCGCCTCCGCAGCCCTCCTCCGCCTGTGGTTTCGCCCCCAGCCCTACGCGGCCGCGCAGCTCGGAGCTTCCGAGAACGAAAAACTCGGTTATCTCGAACTCCTCGCAATAAACTTGGTATAAAATTACCTTTAGTGAGAACCCCGCTATCTCACTTCCCCACTGTCTCGAACTATTTCTCGCTTCCCTTGAGAGTTCGAGATACCGGGGTTCTACTGTTATTATAATTTGCAAATATTCTGCATGGCAGTACCAGATTAATAAAAAAGTTGAACAATAAAAAGTAAATATACTAGCGAAAAATAGGATAAATTTATCAAACAGGTGGAATGGCGCACTCGGTTTGTCTGGTATAAGGTAGACACTATGAAGCACATAGTTCATAGTTCATAGTTCATAGTTCATAGTTCATTTTATTTCCACCTTAAAGTACCATTTACAATTACAGTTAAACCATTTCTGTGGTGGCTTACCAGCAAAAAACCTATCAAAGTTAAGAAGCGCTGGCAAGCCAATCCTTACAAGGAACAAATCTATTTACGTTGAATACTGTAGAATATGTGGAACTAAATAGTAATGTACATCATCATAAATTGGACTAGATTAATAATATTGATGAGACAACTTATTCATCAATTATCTATCGATTGATCCTATAATGTGCGGACATTATTGTATGGAGAGGATAATTTTTTTTTTTTTTTACGGAATATTGATATAGAAGGAGATTGTTTAATTTCTAGAGGCAAGGAATTCCAAACTTTACTGGCAGAAAACCTGACACTAAACATGTGCAAGAAGGGATTGAATGAAGAAGCTCATATCAGACCTATCGAACCTTAAGAACAAATTTGGATTCGTTTCTTGCTGTACAATCGGTGGTTTCCAGTTCCGAATTTGTTATTGAAAAATATGTATGCTTTATATATTTTACACGATGGTGTTTGTTTGTTTGTTTGTTTTGTTGTTTAGTTCTGCATTACAAATTGTTAAAAAGGATTGCCTTTTTTTCTTTAGGAGTAGATAATTTAGGATGAACTTCTTTTAACTGAAAATGCACGAAAAAAATAGACCTGATTAAATATCGACCTCACTTTGGGACATATCGACAGTCTATTTAGCACAACGTTTCTTCTTACATGAAGTTCTTTATGATGAAGCGTAAGGTTAAACGTTTTCGTCCTCACTAGTGATGCACTCATGAGGAGCTTGAGCACTTTGAAAATTCGCTGCATGATGCCACCAAGGTGTTATAAAATGTCAACTACGACTCAAAAAGTCACTGCGGGATGCTACTAACGCGTTAATTCATGATGAATCAGCTGTCAATAAAGACCACAAATAGACCAAATATAGTTTATCCCCGAACGAAGTGAGGGAAATACTCACGACGCTAATGCAGTAGTATTATCGCCTTATCGGAGACTCCAAGCCTGCCGCCATCTCGAAATCTAATGTTCGTCTGTCAGTCTGTCAGTCTTGCGTGCGACCTCGTCCCCAGTTCCTATCGCGTCGCTGCAGAACCAATAACAAAGGCCGGATCGATCACGTGTGGCCCTGTAGTTTTACTCGCAATGAGAGAAATTAGATTGAACGAAGCAACTACAGTATATCATAGCTGTGTTCACGAAAATGGAAAACTTGAAAACCGGAAAACTTGAAACACAACAGTCTCGCGAAACTCGTCTTCAAAAGAGAAGGGAACAGGCACGAGCAAGGCGGAATCGTGAAACGATCGAACAGCGCCAAGTTCGTCTTGACAAAAGACGGAACTATGACCGAAAAGAAAACAGCGCATGAATGACGATCGAAAGCGACATGAAGAGAAGCGGGTAACACAGACAACTCCGCAAAGAGAACAGCGCTTGAAAGCGAATCGAGACCTTCAGGAGAAAAAGCGGGCCGAAGAGAAGACTCCGCAAAGACAACAGCGCATGAATGCCGACCAAAAGCGACATGAACAGAAGCGGGTAACACAGACAACTCCGCAAAGGGAACAGCGCTTGAAAGCAAATCGGGAGCTTCAGACGCCGTTTTGTGTTAAACTCAGATACTTATTTAGAAAGGACAAGCAACAAAGGTTAGTCAGTGGAAATCGAACAATCACCGTGACAAATATATTCTATCCCGTATAGCTTGTAACTCGATCACTTCAAGAATGTATTAAAATCTGTATGCTGATCATTTTCCCTCGAAGTATTGTTTTACTACGCTTCTGTCGCCAGTTTCGGCTACCGTATTCGCTCAGAGCAATCGGAACTTGGAGTCTTGAATGATTTAGTCAGATGTCTTATTTTTCTGTAATCTGACACGCGGTGATTGCAGCGAGAATCGTTCACAAGCCCTTAGAAGTATTACTAGGTCTGAAGCCCGTGTATAATTTGAAGTAAAGTGTTCAAGTTTTGCTTTGATTCTGGGAGAAATCTTGCTGTTTTGAGTGGGTTCACATACAAAATAATTCGAGCCTATTAAATATGCATGCCTGAGTCTGGAGCATGCAGTCCAGAGTAAAAACAAATCGCACAGGAAGCCTATTTAATTGTACTGCCTATGAATTCAAAATTGGAAAATCAGTGTTCCTTTTTTCCCGTACTACGACGGCCGACCAACTTCAAACTTTGAGTATTAAATTTTGAGAACGTGCTTGGCAGACTGTATGAATTAATTTGACGTGCCGACCGTGGGAAATACGTACTTCGTCACGCAATCCATTCTTTTTTCAACGCAAAAATATAACACACACCATTCTTTTTCTCCTTTCTTTGCGTGTAGCACTTTAGTTCGAAGAAAAGATTGAGTCAACATTTCGGTAAAACAAAGGCTACTCTTGTTGGGAGTTACCAAAGTAAAAGTCCCATCAATGGCAGAGTGAGGGGGTATCTGCGATTATCGTATTTCTAGTATTAACTTTACTTTACCAAATACCGCGTCCAGAGCATTTGTTGTCACAAGAGTTCCTGCATGAGAGTGTGCAGTGATGGGTGATTTCGAAAGAGTATTTTCGGTTTTTGCTGTATCCCAGTAAGAACTGGTTTCCTTTGACCATTAGTGTAGTGGACGAAAATGTCGGCCACTGACTTAGCCAGGACTAAGAGTTTCAGTCACCGATAGCGCGAAACCAATGCGCTCCAAATCAAAGACGGAAAATCTTGTTGTTGGAACGTCACTTGGAATGCTCCAAAAACAAAATTTGGAGGGTGGGTGAGTGATGCCTTTGATCAGAAGCCGTTCGAGCAGTCGATTTTGTCACTTGGCGGCAAAAGATGGAAAATGGCGCCAACGTGAACCGACCGCCGTTAAGGAGAAATTTCGGAAAAGCGCGCAGAGGTAATCAGCAGTTTGCAAACTCCTTGGAAGAACTCATCAATAAACGTGTGCTCAAGCAAATACTACGAGAGTTCTCTGCTAAAATTTGGACAATAAGATCTGTACAAGTCACCAGATGGCGTCAAATCAAGGTCTCACTGCGCCAGCTCCTTTCAGAGTAAAATTGGTTTGTCGTTGAAATCTCCGCTTAAACATATGGCATGCCGACGTACAGATATCCGGCCCTTTGACTTATTTACAACGTTGATAATTTTTCTGCTTCGACTTTCATCATTCCGATGATCGTAAAATAAAATACGAGTACCCCCTTGGTGCTTTCTCAGGTGCTCCGCCCGAAAGCAGCAGAAGTTACCAGGTGATTCGCCCGTAAATCTGCGGGGGAAAGTATTTTATTTTCGGACAGTTGAAGTTATTCATTAGCGATATCTGTCGACAATATTTTAAACTCACCCGTGAAATAAAATTCAAGTACCCCCTTGGTGCTTTCTCAGGCGCTTCGCCCGAAAGCAGCAGAAGTTATCAGGTGATTCTCCCGTAAATCTGCGGGGTAAAGTATTTTATTTTCGAACAACCGAATTTATTCATTGGCAATATCTTTCCGACATTATTTTAAACTCAACCGTGAAATAAAATTCAAGTACCCCCTTGGTGCTTTCTCAGGTGCTTCGCCCGAAAGCAGCAGAAGTTACCAGGTGACTCGCTCGTAAATCTGCGGGGGAAAGTATTTTATTCTCGAACCATCAAAGTTATTCAGTCAATATATCTCCAATAGGGTTTTAACTAAATCGTCCCAGCTATGACCATGAAACAATCAGGTACGTCCACACGCCGCGGCGGAGCCCCTCCTTGAGCGGTCATTGCGTAAGAAATCCCCATAATCAGGGCAGTACAAATGTACACACAGAGATAAACAAAATTGCATTTTTCAGTTGGTTGAAGCTCGTCGTGTTTGGCTCTTACAAATGACTTCAATATTCTGGGAATGGCAATATACGATTGTTTTTCTGTGCCGCCTTTTATCAAGTACGAGTTAACGCGCTCTTCTGCACGTATGCTGAGATGGACGACCGATGTGGGAAAAGTCTCTTTGGATTATTCTTAGCACCTTGAAGATGACAAATGTGCATTTTTTTAGTTGGCCTAAGCTCCTCATGTTCCTATTAAAAAGGTTCACCCGCTGGGTTTAGCTTTAATTGTGTAAAACATCTCCTTGGACAAAATCTCCGGCTCATGCTGAGACGGGGGCCGATGTGAGAAAAACCCCTTGGGACTATTTCTATCAACTTGAAGGTGATAGAAATGCATTTTTTAGTTGGTCTAAGCTCCTCATGGATTGGTTGGTTCAATTGCGTCATGTTGATTTCTGCTTGATTCTTCTTGGTTTTACAACAGAAAACAAGGGAAGACATTGCCCTTCTAAAATCCGCTATGATGGAGTGGAAGGACAGAAACGAGAGTAGGACGCGCCGAAAAAGTACGAATGTCATCACAGGAAGTATGTTGCAACCCAGAGAAGTAATAAGCTCTTTAAGTAGGTCTTGGTAGTGATTTGATGCAGTTGGAACGGTCGGAATATAGCGTAAAGTCTCTCCAGAGAAATTATAGTGAGCGTGAAGATCGAAGCAAGGCCAAGTGTCATGTCCACGATGACGAATGGATAACTGGACACCAGCAAAGCAAGGCGCAGTAAGTACATGGGGATTGCTAACAATCCAACCAACAGATCAGTGACAGCCAAATTAATCAGAAAGATGTGGGCGCGCGCACGTTTAGCGACGGGAAGCCTCCTGAAGGAAGCGGTTGTCAGCGAGTTTGCTGTTACTATGGCAATGGCTGTCAATAGACCGCTGTCCATGACGTTTTTAGTAAGGTCTGGAGACTTGGTCGCACTGTGGACGAGAAGTTGTTCATCTTAGGAGCAGGATCAATTATTTTACAAAAAAGGATAGATTTTGGTGAATAAAATAGAATGGCGATTTGTCTGATCAACAGAATTGACTTGGAGTTTAAAAAATACATCCAAAAGTTTGCTGGACCAGGAAAGTCAGTGCATCGAATCCCATACTAGACTGTTGCGAGTTAAGTGAAACAATTGGCTGCAGGCAGATGATAATCGAGATTAAATATAGTTAAATATATTTGCTGTTTTTTAGAAGACGCTTCAATGCATGAAAACTGCAAAAATACGGTCAGTTGGTCAGCGTTCGTCGCCATATTACATCTTGTGCAAGCCTCGTTCTTCTTGTGCACAACTTATGTTATAGAAAATGCATTGAACTAGTTTATAGCTGAGTATCGAGTCCTTTAACCCTTTCACTCCCCATGTTCAAAATGCAGATTCTCCCAGGCTTTGAAGAAGAAAATGTATGAGTGATGTAGTGAGAATTGATAGTTTAATCAACTATCAACTGAGCAAGGTATCAAAAGCCAAGTTCTCCTTACTGTATGATATATTTGTGCTGCCAAAACTGAAGGAGAAAATTGAACTTGATCACTCTTGGGAGTGAAAGGGTTAATATTAAATGTGAACAAGCATCCCTTGTAACCACAGAAGTCTCTTAATTTTCTGATTTTTAAAATCTCTCTACTTACTTCCGACTCTAGAACCAATTCCCCCATGAAACCTGAAAGAATTATTATATTTTAGGTGTGCTCTTTTTTTGCAACAAGGTTATCTTTTCTTAATTTGCAGAATAATTTTGCACAAAATCAATATGGCTGAATAAACCACGAATTTTAAATATATACCACAAATCACAAATAGAACTACATGTAACTATGCCTTGGAGTTGAGAAAAAAAAAAAAAAAAAAAAAAAAAAAACACAACAACTTCTCTTTAAAATACACACATCAGTAAACATTATCAAAGCGATTGGCCGCATTGTATGGAAATCAAAAATCACTTCACGTCAAGGCTTCTGCGCGAAAACGGTTCAACTGCACTCCAAACAGATAATTATCTAAGGCAATATACAACAGTCGGATTGAAAAACCGTCGAGGGAACCCGAAGAAATACAGAACGCGCGTTAGCAACAGCAATAAAGGGCACTCTTTGTCGACGACCATGTATCGAATGAAAATAACCATATACCGAAGTAAAAGTCGAGAGTGAAACTCAAATATTCTTTAAGAAAAAACACTTTACCATCCATCCTGCCGCGCTGTCCTGAAGTCGACCAAGTTGTGTTGAGAGTTTTCCCCAGGCCCTAGTTTACCTACACTTATATTTACCACTATCCCCCACTCCCCCCATATTGTACTCATCCTGATAATTTGATGCACTCATAGTTAACCGTTATAAAATTCGAGTTTCCGACGCGAGGACTCGAAAAAGTGGATCCGTATTGTACTCGGAGTTTCCGACACGATAACTCGGAGAATTGAATCCGTCATCCACTCGGAGTTTCCGACGCGAGGACTCCTAGAAGTGGACGCACTTGGAGTTTCCGACGGGAGGACTCGTAGAAGTTCGTTATTTAACTATAACTACTTATAGTAGGACATCATCACAAGAAAAGAAAATATTCACCTCGCCGAACTTCGTGTGTTTGAGCACCGGGAAAAACTGACTCGTGTAACTAGAGTGATGAGTCAAACTGATCAGAGAGAAAAACTCTTATATTTACCTCACTCGTGGATAAATGCGGGCGGTTCATCGACGTGTCTTTCTGCTCGGGCTTTCTTGTGACGTTGCCGGGATGGAGGGCTTGCACGGACGGACGACTGGGCTGGTATTTTGGTCTCGTGTTGTCACTACATTCTATGTCATCTTTCATATTCTATCCTGCGGATAGAAACCGGACACAAGAAAAACTGTATTTAATATAAACAATTCCCACGTTAATTGTTGAAAACAATAACAACAAAACACAAGAACGTAAACAAACAATAACAACAAAACACAAGAACGTAAACAAAAGAGGAGCAGGAGGCCCACAAGAAGAAAAAAAATACGATTGAAAATTAGTGACAAAAATATTTCTACCACGTCACGCTCACCTTGTACATAAACCATACAAACATAAAAGCTTGTTGAGTGGATAAAATCATTTTCTTTCCCCACTGGCAGCTGAAACTGAAAGAGAAAACACAAATGTTTTAAAACACAGTGTAACCAAAAAATGCGCAAAACCGCAAACTAAGTAAAGGCCCCAATGTTATGTGTGAACTAAACATATATTCTTGCAGCATTAAAGGACTTTGCTCATGCTGCGTTAATCATGTTATAATCAATTTCTCAATTGAAACATAATTTGTCCGAAATATTAAAGCCAGACTCTCCCCATAATTATTAGCTTTTGGTCGAACTGTTTGTCAGCCAAAGTACGTTTTGAGTCAGCAAATATTCTTGCACAAAGAGAACTCTGGCATACAAAAATGACGACCGGACTTCGGCAGGCAACAAAGGCGCGGTTTCTCGAAAAGTCGAAAAACCTTGGCAGCAAAATTCAGAGATTGTGGAGAAGCCAATTTCACATATATTTCATTTTGAAAATTTGATATTTTTGACCAAATAACGTCAACAGTGTCAAAGTAAAACTAGGGAAACTCACCGAATGTCGGACGTCCCGCTGTCCACTCGGTGGCAAAGTTTGAATTGCCCGCGCGCGCTGCTCAGAAACATATGTATCTTGTCGCTTGACTGAAATGAAGTAGGATAAAAAAATGTTGCCTTTCTTTGCTGGTGTGGCTTTGATTGAAGCTTCGTTAAAGTAGCTGATGTGCTGGTGGCTTGAAGCTTCGTTCTTCGGCCATTGCGAAGTTGTTGTGACTTTCGACCTCGTGAAATTAATGTGCAGAATATGCGAAACATTTAATTGGCAGTTTGATGCAAAGTGGCACGTGCAGCACGTGCGCTGGAAATCACAAAATGTGATGCTAATTTATTCCAATTTCTTTGTTTCTATGCATATGCTGTGGAAACTGAAGGCACTTGAAGAATGTCTATACGGGGAGACTCCGCCCAGGCTTTCAACCCTCGTGACCCTTGGGGTCGAAATGGTAACCCTTTTATAAACCTGTAGTAAAAAAATTGCGGTCCCCTTTTATTCTTTTGAATAGGAAAACGTTTAAAAGAAGCCGCTTAGGGAACACGACTTTTGCAAACTTCTCAATCGCTGGTTTCTTCACGTATAGATTTGCACCAGAGTCTGTTCTCGCTTTGTATATGGCGGCGAATGCTGGTCCATGTTTTTGTCGGGTTTCTGTCGCTCGTCTTTTCTCAAGACGGATTTGCCGTTGTTTATTTGTCTCGCCTTGCTCTTGGTTTCTCCCTGCGCTATTTTAAGACGAGTTTTCTCGCGAGACTGTTGCGTTCTTATTTTCCAGTTTTAAAATTTGTTTTAACCAGCGCTGTACAAAAGAATATTTAAACCTTTTTCCTGGAGTCTACCAAATGTGTTAACCCCTTACACTCCAAAGTTCTTTGACGTCACGTCAAGTCATTACCATATTCAAAACATAAACCTTTATAACTCAAAGGCTCAGCGTTAAAACGCAGACTTATTCTAATAGTCAACATATTTCCGTCATGTAGATTCGATTGTAAAGATATCATTTTTGGGCTTATGTGCACTTTAACCCCTTACACTCCCAAGTGATCAACCTCAAGTTTCTCCTTTAGTTTCTCACTAGAAATATGTCATACTGGAATGAGAACTTGGCTCTTGATAACTTGCTCAGATGAAAGCTGATTAAAACTTCAATTCTTTCTACATCACTCATACATTTTCCTCTTAAAGGGTTGGGAGAATCTGCATTTTGAGCTTGGGAGTGAAAGGGTTAATTTGTCCGTGTAACTGACTGATTTGTCCAGCTTCAATGTTTCACATTATTGTCGTTGCCTGTTAGTTGAAATCGTCTTATTTATCATAAAAATACTTTTTTTAGGCCTACATAGCCGATAATGGATCGTGACGCTTTCATTGTCACCTTTCTCTTGCGCAAAATGATATTTATAACCTGAGTGAGGCCCATAAACAAATCAATACGATAAAGACGGCCGCTTGTTTACAATCTCTTTTCGTTTATTCCGTCCACTCCAAAAGTGAAATATTTGCTCATTTCTGTACTTTGCGAGTCTCTCGCGTGTCTTTACTGCTTCTCTATCGGAATATCTGCATTTCCAGTCATCTGCATTTTGTAATAATCAGTCTTTACATAAAGGTAAACGGCCAATAAACATTCAGAAACGAGATTGGTGTCGCGGTTGAACTACTCTGACAGGATTCGGAGACAATTTGTGGAACAAAAAGGTTTAGAAAATGAAAGCACGTCTTAAAAGCCGTTTTCACAATGCAACACATAACTAGAGGCCAGACGTTTCGAACTGAAGACTCTGTATATGTATCAATATATAACATGAATCTATATAATAATACGCTAACTCGCTTCCGTCCGTCCGTCCGTCCGTAACGCTCTTTCCCAGGCCTCAACATAAAAAGTCTAAGATGGCCGCCACACCGAGTGAAACTAAGTATAAATATTGGGCTCGTGTGCCAACCACAGTTCTTTTAGAAGGGGTTAATGATTTCCACTGTCTGCGCAATATTAAAGGAATAGAGCACTTGTCAGCGTGCTATGTTGAGTTATATAAGCACGCGGAAATCTGAAAGAACAAGATAGAAGTGTGAAAAGCACGATGCTGACTACTACAATTTGAGCACCGAGTTTTTTTTTTTTTGTTTTTTGTTTTTTTTCATTTAAACAATATTTGAGCGTTACATTTGCTCCAGGAGCTAAAGCTCATCGAGGGAGCTTATGTAAATTTAATACATGCAACGGTATATCAGACACAAAATAGAAACAGAGATTTCGGACAAAAGATAAATAAATAAATAAAATAATAATAAAGCAAGTTACCATTAAATGCTAAGATGTAAATCGTGCAGACTGCATGATATAAGATTGAACTGCTTTAAACAAGTTTACGTTGGTCTGAAAGTCGATATGAGGAGAACCATATAAAAACCAAGCCTTTGTTAAGGGGAGAACTATTTTTGATGCAATCAGAACAATCGACGACATTATCGACTACACTAAACATAAAGGCTTGTCAGGTTTCTTAGTGGCCATTGATTTTGAGAAAGCATTTGATACAGTAAACTTCAAATACCTATTAAGAACATTGCATAGCTTTAACTTTGGTCCTTCTTTCATTCAGTGGATACGAGTTTTATATGAAAACGCTTCTAGTTGTGTAATGAACAATGGTTTTACAACAGGGCATTTCGCACTAGGTAGAGGGGTACGGCAGGGGGATCCTCTTTCCCCGTACCTGTTTATAATAGCACTGGAAGTCTTGGCTATAAAGATTAGAAATGACTACCATATTCAAGGGATTACAGTTGGACAGGAATCAACTAAGCTCTCTCTTTTTGCAGATGATATGACATGTTTCCTGAAAGATAAACTGTCTTATACGAACCTATTCCGCACTCTTAAGGCCTTCGGGGAGTGCTCCGGCTTAAAAGTAAATCACGAGAAAACAGAAATTTTAGTACTTGGCTCTGATCATGCATCGATACGAGAAAGGACCCATCGAGAGGACTTTACTGACATGCCCAACCTCAGTGAGGTTATTAAGATTCTAGGCGTTTATTTTGGTTATGACGAAAACCAAAGGGATGATTTAAATTTTCGACAAAATCTAAAATCAATTAAAAAGATAATCAATTTGTGGAAATGGAGAGGTCTCTCCCTCTTGGGGAGAATACAAATAGTTAAAACCTTTGTCATCCCCAAGCTTATGTTTCGAGCATCAGTTACTTCAATTCCTAATGAACTAATTAAAGAGGCCAATTCAATCTGCTACAATTTTATCTGGAATGGTAAAGATAAAGTAAAACGAAACGCTCTTGTCTCTGATATTGAGAAAGGTGGCTTAAATATGCTTGATATCGACTCTATGATTCGAACAAAACGAGTAATGTGCTTAAAAAAATTTCTGGAAGACTACCCGAGTCCATGGAAAACAATTTTAAAACAGAGGCTTCTGCCAGTTGGTGGTAGTTTTGTGTTGTACTGCAATTTTGACGCCTCTAAATTAAGTGTGAAACTACCATTTTATTATAAACAATGTTTTGAAGCATGGTCAGAGCTAAATGTAAGAGAGCCAAGCTCACTTCAACAGATAGTTAATGAGATTATTTGGAACAACAGGTTTTGTTGTATCGAAAAAAAGTCTATATATCGGAGAGACATTGCAAATATGGGTTTTCTAAAAGTTGGAGATTTATTTTTGGCTAGTTCTTTTACACTTAAATCAATGCATTCGTTCTTAAGCCCTGAAAAAAAAACTTCTTGATTATGAGGATTGTAAACTCTATTCCAACAAAATGGCGTTCAGTTATTAGAAACTCCACTATGGTATTAGAAATTGAACCGATCCCTAAAGTTCCACCAATTAGGATAGAGGATAAATCGGTACCAATTCTTGACGTCTCCTCCAAACAAATATACCAGCTCTTCTTGAAGAAAAAACATACTCCTCCCACTGCCAAACAGAAATTAATGACCAAGTACCCAAACATATCCATAGACTGGAATAAAGTGTATTTATTAGCCTTTCAAACAACCCTAGAATCTAAATTAAGAGAATTCCAGTATAAAATTTTAAATCGTCTTGTGTTTACAAACGAAAAATTATTCCGTCTTGGTATAGTAGAATCACCAAAATGTGCTTTCTGTCAAGATGAAGCCGAATCCATCGAGCATTTACTCTTCTCCTGTACGATATCCAGTGAGTTTTGGAAACACGTCCTGTCCTGGTTACGAGACAATAATATCTATATGGGAACTTTGACCGAAACAGATCTGATTTTTGGAAAATTTGATGTAAAAGAAGATGTTATCTTGATCAATCATATTTTGTTGTTAGGAAAATATTATATTTACTCTAGGAAATGCCAGCATAGTAAGCCTTCTCTTAGAGGTTTTATCGCCAGAATAGAACGTATATTTAATATTGAGCTCTATATCGCCAGGAAAAGAGACAAGCTACCTCTTCATTATAAGAAATGGGAAAAGTTAAATCACATTTTTGTTTCAGATCAAATAGACCGAATCAAGGTTATCGACGCCATATTGCCGGGGGTGCAAAAGGATTGGGGCGAGCGCGCGGCCAACCCACTCAAACACATAGCGAACGCTTGTAAACAGTAATACTTACTCTCTTCTCTTCGAATATTTTGCCAGTTTTTTACATAGTACAGCCTTGAGATTTAAACAGCTTACCAAGAAGATCATCTTTACTACATTTTGTGGTTATTTATATCGTAGTCGATGCCGAGACAGGCAGAAGAAACGCTCGAATACGAAGACTTTGTAAACTGGACCGTCACCTCGCTGAAGGACTTCTTAGCACTTCGGGGACTGAAACAAAGCGGCAAGAAAGCCGAGCTCGTTGCTAGAGCTTTTGGTGCTTATGAACTAAAAGCACCAAAGAAATTCTCGCAAGAGGAAATCAATAAGAAACTTCAAGAAGAGTACCAACATGATTTATGCAGTGTATGTTTAAGGCAAGATATCCCTGTGGGTCAGGAACATATATGCACCATTTGCAAGAAAGCTGTCCATGCATGGTGCAGTAATCATGAGGACATTACCAGCTCAGCTGACTTGGTATGTGCACTATGTTGCTAATAAAATAGCACAATTAATAGACTACTAAGTATAAATTTTTATTTTATAATCTTTATTGTACATATTGTTGGCATCTCTTTTCTGGTAATAATGTAAATATCCATATTTTATTAACTGAAACAAAAGTTTCAATATCAGATTAAATAATATTGACTACAACATGTATATAAATATTAGCCACAACATAATAATTTTGGAACTCCATGCACATAGAAAACAAATGTTTTCTATTTTTATATACATGTTTTCCATTTAAGTTTGCAATTATTAAATATTTTAAAACGTTTTGTTATAATTGGCTTGTACAATCACTTTCTCTTCACTGTGTTCAATTAAATTTTTTGGCACTGAGGAAGACATTTATGATAAATATGCTTATAAATATTAATAAAATATATTGTTATTTGTCACAATTTGTTTCATTGTTCATCTTTTGGGTCTGCTAAGCTAGAACTTATTTGCTAACATCAGTGCATATTCAAGAGTAGTTATCATTGGACTGTGAAAGAATATTTAATATAACTAGTTATACATGTACTTTGTGTCTAGTAGTGTTTACTAGTTTTGAAATTATTTCATAGTCCATGAAAGCTTTTCTAGTATATAGTAAGGTTGTTACTCACACAAAGAGGGAAGTAGATTGCAAAGAGCACAGCATACTTTCACAATGTCATCTACAAGAGGTAGTAGACTGATTGGCAACTCATGTTTCAAAATGCGGAACAGTTTGATCCTACCAATAGCCTGCTCAACATTCTCACATTGGCAATATTTGATGTTTTTCTGACATCAGATGGCAACATCTGCATTGAGGCGGCGCAACTTGGAGGAATACATAATGTAGCCATGGACATCATGAGGTCCTCTCTGATTTTGAATCCTCGATCAGCCATTACTTCATCATAAGGCTCAATAATGTTCAGGAAACCACAACTTCTAACAATGTAGGCATCTGATGCCCTTCCTCCATAGCTTGGGGATACATAAGAAATAGCACCTGTGGGGGTTATGGCTACCAATACCTTGCATGTATAGTGATGCTTATATTCACTCCACAAAGCAGCAGCAAGGTTTAAACCACTCGGAGTCTCCGTGAAGCACTCAAAGCAATCTATAATACATCTGACCTTTGGATACAGTTTCTTGAAACATGATGGCAGAGTGGTTTTTACTTGCTGTTTGCTCGGCCAGATAATAAGTACAGAGAGCTCTTTTGACATTAGCTTGACCCAGGTTATAAACACACTGCTGACAGTACCTGATGACACCATAAATCTAAATGCAAGATCTTCATTTATAAGGCCTAGTTTTAGTTTCATCAATGTTAACAGGAATTCTTGCTGTAGGTCGAGTTTTCTACCTGGGCCAGGGCGATTTCTTGGTAGATCTAGAGCAGGAGGAATACCGTCATATTTAGGTTCCTCTTTCGCGGTTTGTTTTGGTCCGCGCCAGTACTGCATATTTTGCGCCTTTATAAACAAATGTTCGAATAAGCACTTGAATACTTTTGTTGATGGTAAGCCAGTGAATGTCTTTACATCTGATTCTCTTGTTATTTGCTCAAAGCGCATCGCCACTCGCAAATCGAAATTATCGTCGTCACTTTCATCGGTAGCGCACTCGTGCTGACTTGTCACCTCAGATGTCTCGCCTTCGGGTTCTTCGCTTGTCAATCGCTCCCTTATTTTGGGTTTTTTTGGTGATTGTTTCGTCAGAAATTCGCTTAATGTTAAAAACAATGTTGGGTAATCCGTTCTAGAGTTATTTGGTGTTCTCTTGCCTTCGGGGAAATGATTCGAGCAGACAAATGTTCCTTGCGCTCCCGGCTGTGGATTAAAGTTATCACTTCGACCTTTTGAGACTTGCTTCAGCCACAATGCGGCCAGGTCTGCTTCTTTTGGCCACTTATGGAACTTGAGTTCTTTCACGTGAGATCGTACTGTTAGTAGATCGGGATAACGCCTATCATTGTCGCAAAATCCAACGCAACAGCGAGCGTGTTTTGGCATATTAATCTATCCGCCATGTATTGGCCGCGCGCTCGCCCCAATCCTTTTGCACCCCCAGCAATATGGCGTCGATAACCTTGATTCGGTCTATTGACAATTAGTAACTAGTCGGTTGTGATGAGCTTAGTTTAGTATATACTAAGTCAGCCTATAATATTATTTTCTATACTAGCCCTTAGTGTGTTTTGTGAATATGCGTGGGATTGATCTTTGTTTGTTTTTTTTTCCTGTGTATGTATGTATGTGAAACAATGTAAAGTGCAAAAAGAAATAAAAACTTGAAGTGATAAAAAATATATATATATATATATATATAAACCAATGAATCTTTTGAGCCTTAGTTGAATGCAGCCAGTTACCGCCAAGATTCTGAGCAGCAAAGATAAACAACGTATCACGCAGAGCAGCAAAGCGGGGAAAGAACAAAAGAAAGTGCTCAACAATTTCGTTTGATTTTCCGCAGATACATAAAGGCGAAGGAATGCAACCCCTTAAGAATAAGTGAGCGTTGAGAGCACTATTACCTAATCTTAGTCTAGTATGGAGAATTGAAGGATATCGGTCACCAACATAGAATAAATAATTTCTCGGTGATATACGAAAGCTGTCATTAAGTAGTTGTTTTTTGAAAGAAGCTAGTGATAAGCATTGACGTGTTTTGTCTAACAGGTTGTTCCATAATTTGATTGTAGAATAAATGAAAGACTTTTTAAACCTTTCAGTACGAGACTGAGGCAAACTAAGATTGTCACTCGAGCGGAGACAGTATGACGTGCGTTCACTGACTTGTTTCGGACAAATAGACTGCAAGTATGGTGGAACTAACTTGTTAAAAAGTTTGTACATCATAACTATTTTGTGAACAGATCGCCTATTTTCCAATGTATGCCATGACATATCTTCAAGTAAATTCGCTCTATGAGTCCCTTTCATTGCTCCAGTGACAAGCCTAGCAGCCTCAAATTGTACTCCCTCAAGCAAGTCGCTCTCTCTAGTCAAGCAACCGCCCCAGACAACATCAGCATATTCCATGGTAGAACGGACAAGAATGCTTTTATACAAGACTTCCAACGCAAATCTATTCAGCTTAAACTTCAGTCCTTTTAACATGTTTAACCTTTTAGAGGCCTTTTGATGTATTTTTAAAATGTGTGGACGCCAAGACAGATCACATGGGATATTGGCCGGAAGAAAAAAGATAAATTGATTAACCGTGAAAGAGAAGAACAAATACCGGGGCCACACATTTTTAGGATTCTGTTGCTAATACCATCATGTCCACTCGCCTTTGCAGTGTTTAGGTTGTTTAAAATATTAAGAACCTCGTTTTGCGATACCCTTACGCTTCCAAGGGTATGGTTAGGGAAAGGGCAAGGAAGATTGGGAGTATCAATTGAGTTGGATCCCGGGAGAAAAGTCTGAGCACCGAGTTTATTTTAGAGGTATTCTGCATGGAGTCTCGTGTACCGGACCTGAATTTACTGCAAAAATCTTAGCCGAGTTATTTGAGATTGAAGTCGTTCACCTCCGTTTTGATTCTGGAGTAGGAATGGGGCGAGTTAGGGATGAAAGTCTATTTATGGTTCTGACGCAGGTGCAAATCCACACGAGGTTGGGCAGCTGCCCCGTTGGTTTGATTTTGCAATCGATCGTAGTTTGACAAAAGTTCAACGCGCTTCTGGTGGTATATTATAATTTATTGCAGTAATTCCCGCTCTCTCCAATAGGTAAGAGACTCCATTAAACAAAAAAACAGCGCTTACACACTCTAAGCCCAGGCACAACTCATTTGAGGACATCGTCTAGACTTATAGTTTTGGCTGTAACTTCTTTCAATACTCGGACTTTTGTTCGGGGACAGCGAAAACGAAGATTATTGCAAGCTCTGACTGTTTGCTGGCCGCCTTCGAATGAGCTGCCCCAACACGCGATCGAGTACATGCATTTCTTGTGGATAAGGGTCGACAACTAAATATATATAACCGTGGGATAACCGTCTCGTTCGCAACTCATCACGTATATACAGTTTGGATCGAGCTCTAGTAACAGTTGCTGGCAAACTCTTGTTGCGCTCGTCAAACACAAACAATCAGGGTCGCGTGATTAGAAAATCCGATATGTTTTCCGCGTCTAGGCAGCTACATAAACCATTTTGCCTGTGCATTGCATAAAAAGCAAAGTTGGCTTTCTTTGAGTGTACAGCCTGGCTTCAATATGATCGCCTATTTTACACAAAGTATCGCTGAAATCGCTGTGACAGGGTTTCTGTTTGAATTGCCAGAATTAATCACAAGGATCATATTGCAACTTTTGGCGGATTCTTGTTGTGGTTTAACAGCAGGGGTGTGAACTTGCTTCGAGGCATCAGAACTCGACTAATGTTGTGAGAGAAACGACTGTACTGACAAGCATAACGTTTGCGCGTACTCCATTTTTAAGATTTTTTGTAGCGGTGAAAGCGCATGAAACTACTTGGTCTTGATGCATGTGTCATTTTCCTTTTCTCGACAGACGCCAGATGGTGTAGAGTATTTGGCTGTACACAGATTCCTTTGAAACTTGCTGTGTTTCTGGAAGTTGTTACGTCGGTTTACTAACATTCATATATTGAGGTAAGACCGTTTGATTTCTAAACTTATGAATATGAAAGGTCGCGCGTCGCGGATAATGTTGCAAGTTTTTAGCTTCCACTCGAGACGGCAAGCTAAATAAGGTTGTCAGTATAAATTGCAGGACTGTATGGTTTTTACTGAAAGCGGCTGAGAAGACGACTGACATTTCAGGCTAATACAGCCGTCTTTCATTTCGTAGAGGGCATTTTGTGAAACGTGTCTCAAAATGAAGTTTTGCCGCTAGATTAGTGAATGTTTAGACATGCAGGCCCTATCAAAATTTTCTTGTATGACAAAATTTTGTGATGTAGTCTATATTCTAGTTTCGTTCTATTAGATGCATGAATATTCTGGAAATGGAAACTGTTCAACACAGAATAAGGCTTCATTAAATGGACTGTAAACACTGTTTTAAGCTGTAGCTTTTACTAGCGGCTCAAAGTTAGAGATTATAGAGATTCATTCAGTGTCTCGCAAGTCACAGGAAAACCAATTGTCGCGTGGGTAATATTTGTTCCTCAGTCTGTATTTGAGTGATCTTTTCGCAGCTGACAGCGTGAATCTGTAATGCACCAAATCTCTGCCTACGGATGTTTTCGTGAAAAATATTGCTTTGTTGCCTTGATTACCAGATATTAGTCCCAGTGTGCCTCAAATAAATGGTATGTTGTTCGGCTGAAAGAGATTTAAATTGTTGTGCGCAAGTGAAATGTGGCACATTTTCAGCCAAGGTTCACTATTATTAAGGTTCTATTCCAGCGCGTGAACCCAAGGCGTATTGTATATGTTACGGACTAAAGTGAAAACCTTTCGTAATTTCACCAGACAAGAGACATGCTTCAGCAATCTTTTTAGATGAAACTTACAAAGACATTCCGACAGGTAAACGGACAGCCCGTTGTGTTCAAAATAGCCCCAGCTAGAATGAAAACTCGTACATTAAGCATACTGTTCCTCTTTCCAGATATTTCCTGTGAGAACGGAAGTCCAGTTCATTTCGATCCGTAGTTTCAAGGTAAGACTGAAGACACTGAATGATGAATGTTTTATCTGGGAGGGAGGAAGGGGGCCCCTGGTTTTTATGTTCACGTAAAATTGCGTGACATGATTTAAGTGGCATAACTGCATCACGTCACAGTTTTGTAACCTTTACTCGGCAAAATCAGATTGAAGCATTGTGTGAGCTTACAGATAGATTAATAACAGACTGAGCTGAACTCAAATCCATTCTTTGAGCTAATTTGCATTATGCATTGATCAGTTCCAGCTGTTTGAATGCCCCATGCCATGGCTACAGCTGGAATTGACCGATGCATTTAATAGGCACGTGAAAAGTAGACGTTTGAAAGTTAACACACATATTCCAAAAGTGCAAGATATTCTGTAGTTACTCCACTCACTAAACTTCTCGTCCATAAACAAAATCAAAACTGTGCAGAAAAACAATCGGCTTTTCATGTCAAAAATAGAAATGACGTGTGTAAATTGAAAGGATGCGTGACCTCTTTACACTCGATACGTGCTGGAATTTCTAAAGCAGTTCGTAGCATGCTTCCGCTCTGAGACAACTGAGAAACGGGTAAAACGGTGCCTCGAGGAAAGAGACAATCGAAAGCGACTCGATCGCCGAGAATTTGAAGCCTTTACGGAATCATTTTATCTTTCACTTTGTGTGGTTTTGTGTGCGGTTTTCAAGTCTGCAAAACCAGTTCAACCGATTCCTCAAGTCTCGATAGCTTTTAGTCTAGAAAGTTCATAAATGTCGATTCGCCTGCCTCCCGAAAAAAAATATTATGTCAGTCCAACATAGAAATAGCTAGCTAACGATAATGGCTTCTCTTGTTCTTCAGCAGATTCTATCCGTCAGTTGCTCAGCTTTGTTTCGGTGCGGTGCAGTTTCTTAGATTTAGAAGTAAGTATTATTCTGCTGATAATCCTAAAATCAGAATTATGACATCTTTGATTTGCTTTACCGCAGCCGTGGCAAAACATCAATGTGATCGTGGTCGATCAGTTTGCAATGTGTTTTCACAACGGAATTGGGTTTATATTTCAAGACTAGTAATAAACCCGAATTCGCTTGTGGTCAATCGGCATGGCTTCGGTGCCCTTTTCTCAAAGTTGACCGTTTTTCGAGTTTTTTATTATCTGTTTTCAGTCTGCGTTCTGACCGTCCAGCTTTGTATCGTGCTTCTCGTCCGGCAGCAAAACTTTACCAATACTGCAAGAGAACAAGTATAACGCGTTTGCTGGTATCCAAGGTTAAGAATTTCGCTCAGTGGAAAGTAGTATTAAACTACTTGTAATGATCTGGACACAGTGAAGTGTGGGAAGCACGATGCTGACTACTGCAAATTGGGCACCAAGGTTATTTCTGCGTGGAATCTCGTGTTACCAGACCCAATTTACTGCAAAAACGACAGCCGAGATATTTTAGATTCGAGCCGTTCACTGATCCGCTTTGATTCAGGAGTAGGAATGGGGCGAGTTCGGATGTGAGTCTATTTATAGTTCTGACGCACGCGGAAATCCACACGAGGTTGGGCAACTGCTCCGTTGGTTTCGTTTAGCGATCCATTGAAGCTCAACAAAGGTTCTGATCAACGTCCTCTCGGTTTGGTTCAGTGCAATCGATCGAAGTTCGACAAAAGTTCAGCGCGCTTCCGGTGGTATATTATAATTTATTGCAGTGATTCCCGCTCTCCAACAGGTGAGAGACTCCATGAAACAGAAAACAGCGCTTATACACTGAGGCCAGGCACAATTCGCATGAAGACATCGTCTAGACTTGTAGTTTTGGCTTTATCTTCTTTCACTATTTCGACGTTTGTTCGGGGACAGCGAAAAGGAAGATCATTGTTAGCTCTGTGACTGTTCGCCGGCCGCCTTCTGCTAAATGAGCTGCTCCGACACGCGAACGACCCATGCATTTTTTGTTGAAACGGGTCGACCACTAAAAAATTATAGCCGTGTGCTGACCGTCTCGTTCGCAATTCATCGCGTATATACACTTTGGATTCGAACACAAGTAAAATCAACAGTTGTAGGCAAACTCTTGTTGCGCTCTACAGACAGTCAGGATCGCGTGATTAGAAAATTCTGTATGTTTTCAGCTTCTGAGGCAGCTCCATAAACCATTTTGCCTGGGCATCAAAAGCAGAGTTGGCTTTCTTTGAGTGTAAAGCCTGGCTTTAATATTACACAAAGTATCGCTGAAATCGCTGTGATCTTTGTGAAGCGTTTCTGTTTGATCGCCATAATTCACCACAAGGCATTTCTGGGATCATATTACAACTTTTGGCGGATTCAGCTGTGGTATAATAGCAGCTAGGGGTGTGAACTTGTGTCACGGCATCAAAACTTTAACTAAAGTTGTGAGAGAAAGTTCTGTATTGACAAGTACAACGTTTGCTCATACCCCATTTTTAAGATTTCTCTCAGCGTTAAAAGTAGATAAAACTACTTGGTTTTGACGTAGCATGCCATTTCGCTTTTCTCGTTAGATCACACGAACAACCGACAGACGCCAGATGGTATTTGGCTGTACAGCATTTGGCAGATTCTTTTAAAACCAGCGGTGCTTCTGGAAGTTGCTACGCTGACTTGCACACTGATTTATACAGTATAAAAGGTAAGAAACGTTTGATTTCTAATACACTATGAAAATGATAGTCGCGTGAAAAAGTGTTGTAAGTTTTTAATTTCCACTGATCGAGACACAGCAAGCCAAATGTTTCATGTTTCAGATCCCACTGAACCAAAACGGTCTATCAATATAAATTGCAAGACTGTATGATTTTTACTGAAAGCGGATGAGCTAATGATCGCATATTATAAGTTATGTTACTGCAATAAAATTATGTTGTAGACCTTACTAATTTTCATCCCATCTACTACAAGCCGATCTTGTTTGTCGGTGTGAATGATATTCATGTTGGCAGGCCCCTCAGGCGCTTGTGTTCCATTCTTTTGCGGTTTCTTTGTAAACATGACGAAGTTTCACAGAGAGCATAACTATTGTGTGTTCGTTTAGCCTTGCCGTTCTCAAAATCACTGCATGGTTAGTATTTGTCCTGATAATATTTTGCGCGCAGAGGGTTTCCTTATTGTTTGAATATAATCCACTGCGTATCAACTATCCGGCTTTACTGGCTTTAGTTGGCGTTCATACAGATGTGGTAGCTGCGATAACTTAGACCCTCTAAACTTGTCGTGCAAGATGTTCATTTATAAAGGCCTTAAAACTGAGCAGAAACATAAACCACTTTCCACTCAAAAATACAAATCGAATGAGTAATAACCAGACTCCCGTACCATGGCGTGACCTCCACGCGATACGTGATAGAATTTTAAAGCTCGAACTATACCGCTCTCCTGGCAACAGACAGATTTTAGTTTGCACTCGAGAGAGAAAATTAAGGTTTCACATCTAATGTTCTCGTTATACGTAACCAAACCAACAAGGCTGTTTTAATGAAATAATTTACCCAGTGTTTTAAGATTTTGAGTTCTGTGTATACTACTGAATATTCTCTTATAATCTTGTTTTATTCATGACTGGTTAGGCCCCTCAGGCAACGACGCGAACATTCTCGATCTTTCAAAGTTTCTTTTATGAAATTGTGATCTCACCCATTATGTTTGTTTTGCCTTTTCGTCCTGTATCAGTGGCTAGGATTCGTCACTGACGATATTTTCCAGACGTTTTCTCGCAATTTTTAGCACTTCATGAATTAACTTGGAGTAACTAAACTTGTCAGAATTGTAAGCTTCCATTCATACACTGAAACTAAACAGAATAATATTCGGAAGTTATGAATGAAGTTCGCGTGACCTCAAATTCCGCATTCGTAGGAGTGAGGGCTATAGAGGTGAAATGGTTGCTCCAAAGAAGTACACAATCAACAGCGCCCAAACCATGAGAGTTGAACTTTTGACGGTTTTGTTTTATCTTTTTTATACTTTTGAAAAGTAGAACTCCACCTGAACAAAGTATTACAATTTGATCACGCTCATCTATCGGTAATACTTTAGTTCGCGCTGCGCTAGCTTCATTGCTCGTTAGGGCTACGCCCCGACGAGCTTAGGATTGGAGACCGTGTCTTCATCTTGTCTCAGAAGAAAAAGCGATAACTACGGTGAATATAACGATTTTATCTTCAACACTGATGCACGCCGGGTCAGGAGAGCGCCTGAAGGGGCAATTAGGGAAAAACTTTTGTGTCTTTTATCCGGTGGAGTAGTGAAACTTTGCAGCATGACAGATTGTTCAATTTCAACCAATCGTATGATTTTTGTTTTTTGATTTTAGCGTTTTCTTTTTTGGCGGGAGAATGACGTCATAAAGTTATTTTCACGTGTTGGCACAAATGATGATTGATTTGGAAAGAACACTGATGTTTAGGCAAATTTAAATACGAAAAAATATTAAACCGCACCTCAAAATCCTCTTGATCACGTATGAGAAATGCGGTTTCCTCTGCATAAGTACGTGCTACCTCTGCAAGAGGCACAGGAAGTGTGGGACAACCAAAAGATGATTTCTGGATAACGTCCCAGCGAAAACTGAGCACAAATGTTAAGGTTAAACCCTGAACAGGGTTCTGTCTTTCCCAGGCCTCAGGAATCTGGAACAGATCAGTAGTGAATATTTTTATTGCTTACTGAGTGTTGGCAAAGAAATTGAAAGGCTCGGTATGGAGCATTGAATTATTTGCTATCACGAAAAAGAAAGCTGTCATTGCCACACCGATAATATGGTATTCATATACACATGTATGTAGCCCAAGATGAAGGAAATGATTTTGACATGTTCAAGTACTATTTTACAGTACCTTTTTTTTTTTAGGGTGTAGTGAAATGTACAGAATGGTATGTGTCTAAACTTCAGTCGAGTAATCCCCCTTCCCCACCACAACATAACTTTAGTCTATATGCTGCTGCCCCAGGTATTGACCCTTTCAGTTAGTGTCACGTGACCTGAAATGGGACAACACGCCAAAATAACATTCTGAAATAACAACAAAATGTTACTTGCCAGACGTTTGCTCGCTCATTTGGATATTCCTGGGCGAATTATCTGATTGAGAGTGAAAAGTCCGGTAACACTGTGATATTTTACTGGTACTTAGAGACGCATGTTGTCCCATTTCAGGTCATGTGACACACTAACTGAAGGGTCAGTTAACTATGTGTGATGACCTGCTATGTTTACATATCCTTGCTTGTTGATATGCCTGTACAATTCTTGGACTGGACTGTTTGATAGGTGTACACGTAGTTGATCACTAAATAATTTGTTGATAAAAATGTGTTTCATATAAAAACAAGCATTCAGTGTTCAGTACTGCACCCTGTTTGTGTACAACCAAAAAATTATTTGAGCAAAGTACAGTATATTTATTACATAATAATGTATACAATAGTCTACTTGTGCTGATCTGATGGTATTTTCTTTCTCAAGCTGAGGACATCATTCTTCCAGCAATGGCTTTTTTCAGGGAAGCCCAAGCTTATAGCCGGCCAGAAAAAAAAGATAAAAAAGGTAGTTCCCTGTATGCTATCAGAGAAGATACACATACCCCTGGACAAGATGTTAACAGATTAGGAACAGCATGTGCAGTGAAGAAGAAGACAGGAAAGACAAAGGAATATTACCTGATGACATGGAACAAAGTTAGACAAAACGCCACTCAAGGGTTGACAGCGGAGCGGTGTTTGTTTCAGGAGCGCAAAGCAAAGCATGAGAGCATGAAGATTGACAACCCTTTGGAAGAAAATGGCATTTCTTACTTTGAAGTGAAAAAACCGAAGTGTTATTTGAACTTAATTGATCACAAGTTGTCCAAAGAGGAGTTGAAAGATTTTCAAGAACGCTTTTCAGCTTATACTTTCATAGACAAAGTGGTAATACAACTTGAGTTTAAGCTGCACCATGGAGAGTATGAACTGATTAAAATCACACCACAAGAGCAGCATAGATTTGACAGGAATTGTGCCATTGGAGCACCCATCATTGTCGAGTTGGGCAGAAAAGACACAGTCGTTGGTGTCCTGGGCAAGTCACCTGGCGGCAAACTTGTGCCTGTTTTCCATGAACATGTTGGCATGGGTATGTAAAAATTAATGTAGATATCCCTTCCCAAATAATTGCATTTACTTGTGAGCTAATGATCTTAATTTACTAAGCAAATTAGCAACATGGAATTTCAAACAGTGTTGTACTGTACAGTAGATTAGTACACAATTTCTATCCCTGAGTTGGGATGGGACTTTTCTAATTTTAAAATCTGCTTTTCTTTACATTCTACAGTTATCACTCTTATTGGCATTCCCTTGATTTAGTGAGAACTAGAGTGTGTGATGGAAAGAGAACGGGATAGGGAAGGAGTGTCAGAGAGAGCAAGGACAGCTACAAATACAACTCTGATTGTCCATCAATAACAACTGTATAGTCATTTCAGTGCTTGATATTAACATTTGTTTGGTTGGGCAGGTAAATTTAAGGTCGGGCAACCAGATATTATGAAACATTCTATTGCTTAAAGTCAATCTACAGTCCAAAGTACAACCAATCTAAAACCTTAACGTCAAGCATTGCATTTCTTTTATTACACAGCATACCCATTAGAACCACCTCAGAATGTGAGATTTCCTCACAAAGATTCAACAAGTATTCTGGTGCAGTGGGATGAAGTACCACAGGGTGATCAGAATAGAGTCATCAAGGGATACAAGGTCATGTGTACAGCATCACAGAGTGGAGTACAAAAGACGAAAACAGTGTCTGCTCCAACTAATTCTCTACGCCTGAGAGAGCTGGACAAATTCACAGAGTATGACATCAGTGTCCTGGCATACACTGCTGCTGGAGATGGACCAGCAAGTTCTGCCATGAGAGTGAAGACAGCTGAAGACAGTAAGTTATCTTAATATTGTTTCTTGTGATATTAAAGTATGAGGCTGAGGCTGAGCAGAAGAGGCTCTGCAAGTAGTAACATTTTACTCGTTCCTGCCCATAACGAATTATCAAATGGCGCTAGCAAATATTACTTCTTGTTCACCTTGTGAGTCTATGTCAATAAGGCTACAGTATTGTATTGTTTTAGTTAATTTAGACGGTAGTTTAGTTAAGTCTAGGTACTGAAAGCTATATGGCCATGTTTTATACAGGTAGAATAACTCTGGTTATTAGGGACAGGGCATATACAAATCAGGGGAGGACGATGGCAATGTTGGTGAAACAAAACTAATCACAGAAGACAAAAGGAGCACACGAATATTTGAAATTAACGCGATCTCTGGGTCATTGTGCTCTCGCCTGAGACTCCAAAATAATGCTTCTTTTTTAGGTTGTCAGGATGTGGACGACAGTTTGAGAAATATGACAGTCATTCTTACTAGTAAGAAATGATAATAAAAGCAATGAACCTTGGCAAAAATGGAAGAAATTGAGAATCGAATGCCTTTTATGTGAGGTTTTTATTCCATGAGAGGTCCGGGACTTTCTAAATCAACTTCAGTGATTCCTTCTGTTGGTCAACCAGCCACGACCATGACTGACCATTCACAATCGACCTAATGCAGTATGCTCCTCTCAGACGGGAAAGAATTTGAGAAATGAATTTATTTTCCTGTTGACCTATTAGGACCCAGCTCCCCTCCTCAGAATGTCACAGCTCGCAACAATGGCCCAACAAGTATTCTGGTGCAGTGGGACGAAGTGCCGCAAGACGATCAGAATGGAGTCATTACAGAATATGCAGTTCTGTTCAAAGATTTAAAGAGTGGAATAGAGGACAGGAAAACAGTGAATGCTCCAACTAAGATTCTTGAACTGAGTTCACTGAAGAAATCAAGCAACTACAACATTAGTGTGCAGGCTTCTACAGCAGCTGGAGCTGGACCAAGAAGTGACGTCAAGACAGTAGCAACACCTGAAGGAGGTAAGTATCAATATTGTGTTCAATATAGAAAAAAACCTTTCCCGTTTTGGATGCCACAAAGCAGTTGAGCTTACAGGGTTTTCTTTTTGGTAATAAAAACTCGTCATGACGTCATGACAGATCATGATGTAGAGATACTGGGGCTGATGATATAGTTTTCCAAATTGAGTAAGATGAGACTGAATGAAAAGAAAAACGAGAAGAGAAGAAAACTACGGATCACGAGTCAAGACAGTCTTCTGAGTTGAGAAGATCCCCTTTTCTGACAAACCAACTATTCTGTGCATGCTGTACGTGGATTTATTATATAGACACGAGTGTTTTACTGGAAAATATACCGTGCGTAAAATCCATACGAAACTACATCCGGGACCTAAGTGGCGTATTTTCCATATCCTCACTAGTGAGGATATCGTTGGCATCATTTCTCGCTTTTGCACGGTTGTTTGTGCAATTTCTCGTAAAACACTCGTGTCTAATATGATAAAAAGAAAATTACATGGTGGATTGAAGATATGGATTTTACTTTCGAGTGGTAAAAACAACATTTTACTCACTCACGAAGCGCTCGTTCGTAAAATATTGTTTTTACCACTCGAAAATAAAATTCATATCTTCACGCCGCCGTGTAATATCCTCTATGTATATTCATATCATTGAAATGACTAGATAAATTAATGTTATCAAAAATTGTTCGTTTTTATATCTAACAATAACATAAACACATACATTAAAAAAAAAACAGATGGAGTGGATAAACAGCCACAGGTAGAGAAATATATACTCAGCTAGGGTTGCCATTGTGTTGGAAAAGTCAGGCAAAAGTTCATTTTTTCAAAATCATGGAAAAGTCAGCGAATTTTGCATCAAGTCAAGGAAAAGTCTGGACTCTCGTCAAAGTCATTGGAGAAGCTTCGATAATGATTATGCACAAGACAATGTCATTTCAAAAACATTTTTATGAAGATGAAGAAAAACAGTGTGATAACCTTCAAAAGAAACTCGAGCGAATGCAAAGTTAAGGGAAATCATGTTCATCGGTTAAATGTACATCATACATGGTCATTAATTTTTTTTTCTAGTCAGTAAAATCAGGTAATATTTATTATCTCAATGAGTGGTAACACTGGTATTATTTGAGGATACAAATATAGCGGCAAGAGGGAAGAAAGGATAATAGCTGTTTATTAATAATTCTGGAGTTCTGCTACATGTATGTGAATAGCGATAAGCAGTAAAAATACAGTTAAGATGGTTTTGTAGCGCCAAACCTTGCTGAAACCAAGAACTCTCATGAGACGGAGCTGCAGAGAACAAAAAAGGATTTTGACTAGTTGTTGGTGCACAGGAATTGCACTGAAGACTGAAAGAAATATCCCCAGAAACACATGTTGCCAGAACGTTATAGGAAAAAAAAAGCCTCTTGAAAATCCAACACGAGAAAGCAAATACATATGGCAATATAGCAGGTTCCTTTTGAATGACAAGCTTTTATAAAACATAAGAGTCATGACTAACAAATGTGAGCAATACTATAAAGAGTTCCATCAATGCATGCTACTGCGAGGTTCTTTCAGACATTAATAATTATGCTATGGAAAAAAAAACGATAACTTCAGACAGAAAAGTTAAGGTATTTTTGGTTTTTGTTCTGATATATCTTGGTTTTACTCTAACTAAAACAACTTAGTTGGTTAAAGGACTGTTCCAGGGTAACTACTGTCTAACGAAGGTTTGGGAGGATGTTTAGTGGACTATTGATAACTCGATTATTTGCCTGGATTTGTTTCTTTCGTCTTCAATTCACTCTTTCTATTACTGACGTCAGACTATGTTGTTTGTAAAAGTAATCAGCCGGCATTCCAGGGTTGAATTGGCAACAACACAGTAACCTTTCTCGTTTTCCTACTCGAAACTACGATAACCTTTAGAAGAACGAATCCTTCGCTGTTTTGCCTGTGTAAAATCAATCAGGATCAAACTCGACCGGACATAACCAGATCATTTGGATTAAGTTGATTAAGGTTGGAATTTCGTCATAATAGAAACCGCCAAAAGTTTAAAAATTTACATGGGTTAAAGCCCGAGAAAACGAATGCACCATGCTGGAACGGTAAGAGCAGCAATTGAGATGCATTTTTGAGTTTTCTATCGTCTATTTTAATCGGGTTCATAATCGGACCCAACACCAATATACGGTTTCGCGCAGAGTTTTTGGGTAACACTGTTGTGCGATGTTGTGCCAACATGTTGCATTCGTTTTCTGGAGCCTTTACTTTATAATTTTGAAACGTTACAACAAGTTGCTGTCCTGCTATGGGTTTCTACCAGAAGGCGGCGAGAAAAAAAAAAAAAAAAAAAAACTGCGTTTGATGAAAATTATCTGTGCTTACGAAGTTCAGCTGCTTTAATTTGTCATTGTCGATATTTTCAATTGCCAGCAATAAAAGTTTATTCAGAAGATTTCAAACTATTCTTTTTTTTTGGTAAAGTGCATATAATCTCTAGAACGATAACATCTACGAAAACTCGTCTATGAATTTGTAACAATTTTTTGGTTTCAAAACGGATTAGAAAATTTCAAAATTCAATATGGCCATTTCTTTCACGTTTAAACCTAGCGAAAAAGACTTTTGGCGGCAATTTCGAATCATGACCCTAGAAAATAATCCCTGGGTAAAGCTGTCTTCTAATATCATACAATAACCTCTGACCCATGCGTACTTCATCTGATGCGTAGCCAATCTCAGAATCTGATTTGGGAGTCAACGTTATAAAATCATGACAAAAGATAGAGACAAAAAGCAAAGAAACAAACAAAAACCAAAGTGAAGCTAAAGAACAACTTCCTAACATGACGTCAAGTAAGTACTAGTTCTCACGTGGACGCTTGGACGTAACTTCTTGCATGCATTTTTGTCGGCGTGAAAAATGTCAAGGTGAAGCTCAAGCTAATCATTATGTTTTACTTGATCAAAGACTATGCAAAGATTTAAAAAAATGTAGTTTTAGGCTGATGATACTCAGTTCTCCTAACAATACTTTGCTATGGACAAAAAGTACCTAAAAAGGACCTTGGCGTAATATTAGACACAATTTTATCCTTCAATGATCACGTCACTACCTTAGTATCAGATCTCATGGGAAAGCTACGTATGATAAGCAGAATTAAGCACCTCCTAGACCAATCGACATTATTTACTGTAGTTAATTCACTAGTTTTTACCAAGTTGTTCTACTGTTCTTCAGTATGGTCTGGCGCCAGCAAATCTAACATCGCAAAACTGTAACTTGTACAAACTTTTGCAGCTCAGTTACTCTCAGGCAATATTTGATAATATTTCATCTACACTTAAGCAGCTTACACTCCTTCCGTGTCCGAAATCGTTTGTGGATTGTAGCACTCGTACCCGGAATTCTATATCCAATGATATGCGAAGTTGCAATTCTGCTAGTTTTTTTTTTTTTAAGAGTAAACTTAAAGCAAAGCTAATGAACATTTGGCTCAATGCTTGTCCATAGCTACAGTAGTTTGTAGTTTGTAGATTTAGTTTAGTTTAGTTTTTTTTTTTTTTTTTTTTTTCCCAACCCTAGCCCAATTATTGTAAATATTTTCGAACATTTCATTAAGCTTGTAAATTAAGTACTATGAAGATCCCTGGTGGGAACCTAATAAAACCATATTGTATTTTATTGTATGGACACAGGTTGTGAGAATTAGATCAATTCTTGGTTGCAATCAATTCCTAGAGACTCAGAATACAAAGATATCACCACCATGTTGGTTCCGGGTACAGTGGAGGCTAATGAGCAATCTTTTGTTAAAGTTCATCCATTTCCCTCACCCCCCCCCCCCCCTTCAGTAATTGTCTATAATCACATTCCAGTCAATGTTCTGTAGTATTCTAATTTCTTTTCTGCTCTTTTAGGACCCACCTTTCCACCTCAGAATGTCACAGCTCGTAGCAATGGCCCAACAAGTATTCTGGTGCAGTGGGATGAAGTGCCACAGGATGATGGGAGTGGAAACATCAAAGGATATGACGTGGTTTTCACAGACTTAAGGAGTGGCAGAGAGGACATCAAGAGAGTGAATGCTCCAGCTACACGTTTGGAACTGAGTTCACTAGAGAAATTCAGAAAATATGACATCAGTGTTCTGGCTTTCACTGTGGCTGGATCTGGACCAGCAAGTTCTGTCCTGACAGTGATGACTGGTGAACAAGGTATAATTAACCTACAATCCTGGCCATCCTTGATTATATTGCTACTTGTTGAATATCACCCTGAGAACACTGGCGAAATTGACTAAACATCTCCCCCTGACCCCCCCCCCCCCCCCCCCCCCCCTCCTAATACTGGATCAGGGCACAAAGCACAAATTCAAAATTGAAAGGGGGGACCCTCAGGAAGTTTCCTGTTGTAAAATAATAATAATAATAATAATAATAATAATAATAATAATAATAATAATAATCCCCGAACGAAGTGAGGGAAATATTTACGACGCTAATGCAGCATAGTCGGCTCATTTGAAGACTCCAAGCGCGTCGCCATCTCGAAATCTAATGTTCGTGTGTTTGTGTGTTTGTGTGTTTGTGTGTTTGTGTGTGCGATGCGACCTTTTTAGGCCAGGTGCCTAAGGCAATGTCCAAATAAGGCAATGACGTAATCATTATCGACTAGCCACCGCCATGTTTTTAAGAAAGATTTAAACGAAGCAACAATTGTACGTAACTGCGTTCACGAAAATGAATTTGAAAGCTAGAAAACTTGAAACAGAACGGTCTCGCGAAGCTCGTCTTCAAAAGAGAAGCGAACAGGCACTTCAAGAGCAAAAGCGGACCGAAGAGAAGACTCCGCAAAGACAACAGCGCATGAATGCCGACCAAAAGCGACATGAACAGAAGCGGGCAACACAGACAACTCCGCAAAAAGAACAGCGCTTGAAAGCGAATCGGGACCTTCAGGAGAAAAAGCGGGCCGAAGAGAAGACTCCGCAAAGACAACAGCGCATGAATGCCGACCAAAAGCGACATGAACAGAAGCGGGTAACACAGACAACTCCGCAAAGGGAACAGCGCTTGAAAGCAAATCGGGAGCTTCAGACGCCGTTTTGTGTTAAACTCAGATACTTATTTAGAAAGGACAAGCAACAAAGGTTAGTCAGTGGAAACCGAACAATCACCGTGACAAATATATTGTATCCCGTATAGCTTGTAAATTGATCACTTCAAGAATGTATTAAAATCTGTATGCTGATCATTTTCCCTCGAAGTATTGTTTTACTACGCTTCTGTCGCCAGTTTCGGCTACCGTATTCGCTCAGAGCAAATCGGAACTTGGAGTCTTGAATGATTTAGTCAGATGTCTTATTTTTCTGTAATCTGACACGCGGTGATTGCAGCGAGAATCGTTCACAAGCCCTTAGAAGTATTACTGGGTCTGAAGCCCGTGTATAATTTGAAGTAAACTGTTCAAGTTTTGCTTTGATTCTGGGAGAAATCTTGCTGTTTTGAGTGGGTTCACATACAAAACAATTCGAGCCTATTAAATATGCATGTCTGAATCTGGTGCATGCAGTCCAGAGTAAAAACAAATCCCACAGGAAGCCTATTTAATTGTACTGCCTATGAATTCAAAATTGGAAAATCAGTGTTCCTTTTTCCCCGTACTACGACGGCCGACCAACTTCAAACTTTGAGTATTAAATTTTGAGAACGTGCTTGGCAGACTGCATGAATTAATTTGGCGTGCCGACCGTGGGAAATACGTACTTCGTCACGCAATCGATTCTTTTTTCAACGCAAAAGTATAACACACACCATTCTTTTTCTCCTTCCTTTGCGTGTAGCACTTGACTTCGAAGAAAAGATCGAGTCAACATTTCGGTAAAACAAAGGCTACTCTTGTTGGGAGTTACCAAAGTAAAAGTCCCATCAATGGCAGAGTGAGGGGGTATCTGCGATTATCGTATTTCTAGTAACCTTTATTTAAGTGTCTGAAGTATTTAGTTTTAGCAAACTAATTGGGGAGACTAACTATCTACCTAACCTAGTCTTCTGTAGCAAATAAAAGTGAAATTTTAAAATTCTAAAATACTAAAATGCTAGATTAAAATATACGACGCAATGTTAATGGAATAATATAAAATGGATAGGTGTTCATTTATGCTCTGCATAAATCACAGCAATTACAGTTGTTTTCCAACAAGTTATTTATATCTACTTTTCGTAATGCACTCTTGAATGCGTTGAGGCTGGATGAGTTCCCAATGTCAGTTTTCAGCCTTGACCATATCACTGGTCCAAGATAGCGTAGTGAGTGCTTACCATAATATTAATAGTGTTGAATCTATGTTAAAATCACTATTTCTTAATGAATAACACAATTGTTTAAAACTGAATATTTCTGCCACGCTTCTGGGTGCAAGTTCATTTTTTACTTTGTACATGTAGATTGCAATGTCCTGTAGTCTTCTGTCTAGCAGTGATGGCAGCTGAGCTCGATGAAGGAATGTTTCATACGAGTCTTTCTTAGTTCTATAAACTGCTCTCAATGCACATTCCTGGACACGCTCGATCTTTCTGTTGTCGAAAGCCTTGTAAAAATGCCAGACTACATGGCAGTAAGTTAGAAATGGTAGAATGGACGATTTGTAAATCATTAATTTGGCCGAGCATGGGATCATGTTGCACAGGCGCAGTGAGAGGCACTCCCATTTTCCTACTGGCCTTCTTGCATACATCGCCAATGTGAGTGCTAAAGTTGATATTCTCATCGATGTATACGCTGAGCAGTTTAATGTGATCAGTATTTATAATAACTTGGCCGTATCTGAGTATGTTTGTTTGTTTCCACATTCCTGGGGTTGATGATCAGTGCCTGAAACTTGTCCCTGTTCGCTAACAGGTAGTTGTCCCTATACCATGACGCAGCTTTTTGACCCTATTCTAGACTGTTTCTCACAGCGCTGAAATCTGTCCCCAATGTGTACATCTGATGATCATCAGCATACATTGACAGGTTCGCATCATTGCTCACGTGATAGGCCATGTCATTCTGGAAGAGGTTCCACAATAACGGACCAAAGGATGACCCCTGGGGGCATCCTCTTGTCATCTCCTTTCACTCACTTTTTGTATCGCCCAGCTTAACTCTATTCATATAATTCTCAAAATATGACCTCATGAGGTTCAAGGAGGCTGGAGCAAATCCATACGCTTCGAGCTTTTTAAGAGTTAATGATGACTGTTAGGCCCTGTTTACATAACCGATTAACTGGCAATTAATGAGTGGAATGATAATAATCAATTCCCAAAAATATTTTCGTCTCCACTTCAGCCATCTCTTGGAATTTGATTATACCAAACTATCATTGACACAGCAGGACTGACTGGGCACGTCTTGCCTGCAAGAAGCTCTCGTTTCACAGAGCTCAAAACCACAGCAGATTTAGATTTGAGCTTCTGCTGATTCAGTGAAAAGTATATCTACAGTAGGTTTGCCCAGTTCCATTAACACTGTAATCTCACTTGTGTTGGTCTAAGCCAGCTTTCTTATGTGAACTACATGCTACAGCTGCCATACTTTGTTTCAAATGCAAATGAAAACAACTTATGTTTTGTAACTTGAGCACATGTTGTTACAAATAAAACAGATATTATTTTCTGATAATAGAGGCCACCATGTAATGTCATAAGTATAACATAGGGGCAGGCACCTGGACAATTAAAAAAACTCTTGTAGACCAGAAAATCAATCAATACAGTACATGGCACCTAATGCATAAGTCAAAACTAACAGAGCAATACATGTAAATTTAGGAATCAACATGCATTTAAAGGGGCCCTATCAACTGCAGTCCTTTGTGCACCGAAATTCTTGGTTCTGCCGTTTTAAGGGCCCCAGAAAGTCGAAAGATGAATAGCAATCCATTTCCATCCCACTCATTTAAGAAGAAGATTGCTTTCTTTTGATCTAAAGATGCCACTAACCTATTTTATTTTGATTAATCGCAATCTTTCATTTTGGGAACCAAATTCAGCCTTGGATTTCCAGATGTAAACAAAAACATAGAGGCCGGGCCCCTTTACAAAGGCTCTTGAGAGAGCAGGTTGTTTGTTAGTCAAGCTTCCACATCACACTTTCCCAATAACCTTATAGTCAGAGTGACCCATTAAAGACTTTTTTTTATTACATATATATTTACATACAGGATTAGCAAGTAGTTTAAAAAAACTAATCTAGTGCTTCTCCTGTCATTAAAAACTGCTACAGGTAATAGATATTATTTTATTCTAATTAAGTTACTGTAATTTATATGACTTGCTTCTTACAGTAGGTGCATAGTGTAAATAACTTTTGATTTTCTTACATTCAACAGAGTTTGAGCAACTTAGATGTCAACTGGCTCAGTTCTATGAGGAAAGCATGTGCGAAATTCAGGTGGCACCTTGGGACCCAGATGACACAGTGCATATTGATGAAGTTTACACGCGACTTTCATGGAGCAGAGAATACAAGCAGCTCAGTGGCACAAAAGAAGAAGAACTGAATGACTATACTGACATTTTTCTTTGTTCAAAAGGCAGTGCTAATCCGAAAAGGATTGTTGTCTATGGACAAGGAGGAATTGGTAAGTCAACATTCAGTCAAAAATTGTCAGTCGATTGGGCAAGAGGTGAGAAGGAGGCATTGAACAATTTCGATCTGCTGGTAGTCATCAAGTTGAGGGATGTCTGTGGTGAAGTTAGAGATCTCAAAGAAATGATTGTGCAATCAGGACTCTTACCTTGTGACAAGCCTGCTCAAGTGGACTGTCTGCACAAATACATATCTGAAAATCAAGACAGAGTTTTAATTCTATTTGATGGTTATGATGAGTATGACAAAACAAGAGATACTCAGTCAGATGTGTATAAGATTGTAACAAGAAAGATACTTACAGATTGTCATGTAGTGGTGACCACCAGGCCAGTAAAGTTAGATGAATTGAAAAAGTTCATGCAAGCTCAGTGCAAGATCAATGGATTCACCGATGACGACATCACAAAGTTTGCTTCCAAGTATGTTGGAAAAGAACAGTGTGAAAACTTCATGGATTACTTAGGTGAGCACGATCTTGAGGACATGGCATCAATTCCACTGATGTTACTCTTTTTGTGCCTGCTGTGGAAAGAACATGGTGATCAACCTCTCAGCACAAGAACCCAGCTTTTTCAAAAAGTAACACAGTGTATCATTGATCACTGCCATGCCAAACAGTCTCCTGATAATCTGAAACCCATAGAAGAATGCAGTGAGACATTGTGTAAAATTGGCAAAGTAGCATTTCAAGCACTGCTTCAGGATTCTTTAGTGTTTGACACAACCCTGCTATCCAAGGAAGTACTAAGTGATGATATTGTACGACTTGGTTTTTTGTCAATGTCCAAAGTCCAGCACCAGCGTTCCAAGTTAATGGCTTCATTTTATCACAAGTCCATTCAAGAATTCCTTGCTGCCTGGTACATCACAAAGGAAGCCATTTCCCCAGGAATCAGTGACTGGATACTAACCTTACAGGATTTTACCACTGTTAAGAACTTCCAAGCATTTCTTGAATTTGTTTGTGGCTTGTCATCATCTGATGGTGCTAATGCTGTCTTCCTGCACCTTAAGAAGATCAGAGAGAAAGAGAGTCTGGTACCAAACTGTGACATCGCAAGGTGGTACTTGGACTTTGACAGTAATAAAATAGAGTTTCAAAACTTGTGCCGCACAATGTTTCTGGCATTGGAATGTAAAGAAGCCTCTGTGGGAGCATATCTTGACTGTGTGGGCGGAGTGGTGCAGTTTTATGACACGAATTTTTGGGGAAAAAAAGATGGGATCAAAGACTCGGGGGGGCAATTGCTTACATTGCTGCTTCGCCACGACAGTTTGGTTCAGCTTCAATTCGTCTTTGATGCGAGCGACCCAGACAAAACGAAAGTCATGGAGGTGTTTGATCATAAGGATGTCAGGACGGTAACATGGGCATCAGGTGGTCAATCGAAAGGTTCAAAGTTACTTGAGACCACAACAAAGGAACAACCGTTTTTAGTAAGAAAGAAAACTGTGCCCTACCTTTACTATGATGTATCCGGTGTTTCTTTCACACCTGAGCTCGTTCGCCTTTTTCAGCCCCCAGCTTCACACCACAGTCGTTCAGAAGGCGAAGCGTCCGAGCCTGAAAACGGTCAGGAATTTGACACACATCAACAATCCAGTGCTTTAGAAAATGAGCTGCCTGTACACGCGTTGTCATTTATCACTAGAGCTCGTTTTCAGTGCGTTCCGGAAGATACAGTTTTGGGTGAAATACTGAAGAATGCTCCATACTTAACTTGGCTGGATTTATCAAACAATCCCTTTGGAGCTGGAGTGAGTGTTCTCGCCAGTCAACTGGAAAATCTTCCAAAGCTGGAGGATTTGAACCTGAAGAACACAGAGATGAGTGAAAGAGAAGCCGGTGACCTGTCAAGAGCGCTGGTTCATATTCCACACCTGACGCGGCTTGGTTTGGGTTCCAATCCACTTGGAGCTGGAGTGAGTGTTCTCGCCAGTCAACTGGAAAATCTTCCAAAGCTGGAGTTGTTGAACCTGAAGAACACAGAGATGAGTGAAAGAGAAGCCGCTGACCTGTCAAGAGCGCTGGTTCATATTCCACACCTGACGCATCTTTTGTTAGGTTCCAATCCCCTTGGAGCTGGAGTGAGTGTTCTCGCCAGTCAACTGGAAAATCTTCCAAAGCTGGAGGAGTTGTACCTGTACAAAACAGAGATGAGTGAAAGAGAAGCCGCTGACCTGTCAAGAGCGCTGGTTCATATTCCACACCTGACGGATCTTGATTTGAATGACAATCCCCTTGTTGGTCGTGGCGTCATTTGTTTGGCTGAGCAGATAGTGACCCATGTGCCTGAGCTTCAGTGGCTGCATCTTCACAGCACAGGAATGGATGACGAGTGCAAAGCTGCTCTGCTGAAAGCCAAGCAAGACAGGAAGAAACCGGAAGGCGTGGATTTGGACGTGAGTATACTGACATGTTACATATGACTTTTGTTGACCCTTCAATGCCCAAATATCCAAATCCTAAATACCTTAACCTGAAACAAAAAAAAAAAAGTCAACCAGGAGGGAAAGATTTCAGAGTGCTTGTGAATACAACAGTTGTGATAAAATACATGGCTTTTGAATCAGTTGATATTGTCGTTTTAGTTGTTTGAATAGTTTTCAAATATTCCTTGAATTTGAGAAGACAAGAACAACAAAATGTGGATCAAAGACGAGTGAGGAGGCTCGCAAAAGTTTGTTGTACATTCAGTCAAGGTTATCGTAATAATACCTTTGCGAGTGTCTGCCGCTATAAAGCATTTTGAAAGGCTGTGGCATGGAAACCTTTACACTGTAGAAAGTATGGTTTCAAACAAACTTTCTTTCATAAAGAAAGACATTTTATAGCTTTGTTTTTAGCAGTGGAATTCAAGCGACAGTATAAGAGTTTACAGGCGTTCATATTTTCGATAATTTCGGTGCTGGGTTTTTCCCTGTATTGAAATACTACATACAATTTGTGAAATCTCTTTCTATAAACTAATAAATCTCGTGGAGACCCACGTACAGTATTTATACGATTTATACGATGGCCGTTGTACGTACTGGTGATGCTGATCCGAACCGTTTGTATCGAAGTCAGAGCTGCGAATTTAGTACATTTTATTAGAGTGAGATAAAAGCTAGAGTTGGTAATTTTAATGAAAGAACGACACATTCATTTCCTTTGAAGCAACGTTGATTTTAATTGACTTCTTCCTAGTTTAGCCAGTGAGGTAATGAGAATGTTGCTTCTTTTTATATCACTGTCAAAATATTGCTTTTTATAATTTTTCTGTGTGTGGTTCATTGACTAACATACATGTATGTGGAAAATATTGTCTCTCATAACAGATTTATGTTGAGGGTGTAAATGGAAAGTCCATGAAGTTATAAACCAGACCACAGATCCTGTAAAAGGAAGAAATGCTGGAAATTGCAGTGCAAACCCAATCTGTTGCAGCTTTTACAGCTAACCAACCAGACAAGACAACTTCATGCCTTAAGTGTCAATCAATTTCCAGCTGTAGACAGCAGTCCCAGTATCTTAAGCAGCCACGTTGTGGGTTCTGTGTCCTGGTCATGGACTTTGCAGTGCAAAGTAAGTGTCATGTTCTGAGAAGTACAGAGTTAGAAATGGATCCTTTCTAACATTTGCATCATTACATCATGCAGCCATTTTCACACTTCATGCACAGTTCGCGAAGTGCAGATGTTCTGGTAGGCCACTTGTTATACAATAAAACTTGGCGAGCAAAGTGGAAAACTACAACTTCTTTGGTCATAATGCAATCCAAGCCCGCTATTTTGAAGTCTCACAGGGCATGAAAAGAAGTTCGAAATAGTGGGGTTTCAAAATAACCAGGCTATACTCAAACTAATCCAAGGAGATTTGGCTTGACTTCAAGTTCAACATGTAGAAACAAAACCAAGCTCAGCAGAGATATTTACTTTACATAGACTCTTTTATGTTAGGAGTAAAAAGTGCTGACACAAAGTAATACAGAGATAATTTTACAGAGAAATTTTTTTGCAGCTTTTTGCAGCTACAGTATATGTTATATAGGTAGTGTTGTTCTAAGTTGACCTCTGCAATATTATCAACAGAACAAGAATTGGCAATTTTGTGCCCTACTACCCACTGCGGCCACTTGCAAATTGAGAAGAAATTGACTTTTTAGCAGTTGGATACTGTAGCCTGGTATTGAGTGAGTTGACTCTGGTCAGTTCACAGTTAATACAGGACGTGAAACTTGTATTGAGCAGATCCCCTATTAACGGACACCTTCTATTAAGCAGACACCAGCTCGGGTCCCAAAGTTTTCTTTGCATGTTTACTGTAAAACAAACCTGTTTTCAATGGACACCTATTTTAGCAGACACGGACACCAAAATTGAGCAATTATTTTGTTACGCGAAACCTATATTAGGGGACATTTCGAGTATTTTTAGAGTGTATTTTTATTAGATTGTGAGATTACTGTCCAACTTGCCTCTTGCAAAAGATTGGTGATAAATTATGTCAAACAGCAATCAACGATCAAGGGGCACCTCACTTGTTTCTCTGGCTATCATGACACAATTTGTCAGAACCTGTATTAAACAGACACTAGCTAGGGTCCCAAGGGTGTTCGCTTAATACAAGTTCACTTTGATGTAATGTAATCATGTAGATTTTTGATGGGAACATTTGAGCTGAACTTATTTTAAAGTTTTATAACAGGAGTAAGAGGTATCCTCTACTTCACTACAGAAGCATATAATCAACATTTTGTATCACAGAAGGCAAAATGTAAGCTTGACGTTGTTGATCAGGAATCATTAGCTGCATTACTGTTCAAGTGCACATAGTGTGATACTGTTTCCTTGTTGTTTCTTGCATGACAGTGAACTAGAATGGATTGTTGGACAGTGTTAATACAGCAAAACCCTGCAATCTCGAACTCTCAAATAGTTTGAGACAGTGGGATCGAAATAGCGGGGTTTTACCAAAGGGAAATTTATACCAACCTCATTACCGAGGGGAATAGCTAATTCTAAATTGGTGCAAAATTGGTGTTGTTGGAAATCAGATTCTGCTTGAGATAGCGGTGAGTTTGAGATAACCGAGTTGGAGATAGTGATGTTCTACTGTATATTTCTCTTGAAGTCATAAATAAACAAAGATTTTAGTAATGTCTGCTGTCTGTGTGTTGTGAGAATAAAAAAAATTGAAAAAGTGACAAAGGGATTTATTTAGTTAGAAAGCGCTGACCCTCAAAGAGCAGGAGGGGGAGGCACACATCTCCCCTCCCCTCCCCCCCCCCCCCCCCACCCTCCTGGGGACGCCGGCGCGCATATCATTTGACCCCCCCTTTTGTTCGAATAAATGCCGCACGTGCTCATTTTGTATTCATAAACAGCTCTGTTCGCCAGCTTCGCCTGAGCTGAGATGTTGAGTGGCTTACAATTTTAACAACGTTTTCTCTAATTCAAAGCCATGCACAGCCGCAAAAATCGACACAAAAAAATTAAAGTGGCTTGAAATACACGTGGAAGGAGTTTGACACAAAACTGTGAGATATATTTCGAAAAATGTTGGAAAACGGAGCATTGGAGATTTAAGCTCGTCTTCGAGCACTTTATCATATTTACAGGACGAGTGAATACTTTTAAACGGTCCGCACGATGAGAAAGTATTGAAAAGACTTCACCCCACCAATTTGAGTTTGTGGCTTGTTTTGTCAAAGAGCATGAGCAGTCAATTTAAATAAAACTTCATGGCAAAATTTAGATGGCCCTATTACCTCCGCTCTTCTGCTCCGACGAATTTGCTTAAACTCGGCCTTGAGGTATGTATTAAGTCAGTATAAGCTGATTCCAGAAATTTAACAAAATTATACCAGCAAATTTTTTCACTAGGTACGATTTTGTTCAAATATAGTATTGTCCACTTAAGCTATGATATCACTAAAAATATGTTACACAGTTAAATCGAATTCCATTGAAACCATTGCTGATTGATAGCTGCAACTTTTCTCGAAGTTTTATAGGAATCGCATTTAAGCCAAAAAAAGTTATGATCCAAATTTTGTGAAGGACGAGTGCACCCGAAATTTCAACGGAGCCAGGGTTCTACCAAATGGGTTAACTCTTACACTCTCAAGTGAACAACCTCAATTTTCTCCTTCAGTTTCTCACTAGACATATATCACATAGAAAGGAGAACTTGGCTTTTGATGGCTTGCACAGATGAAAGATGATTGAAATAATAATTCTCGGTACTTAACTCATACAGTAAAAGTTGGGAGAATCTGCAATTTGAGCTTGAGAGTGAAAAGATTAATTTTTCCGCGTTAAACTGATTTGGCTTCAATGTTTCAGGTCTGTCGGAGATTACGCAAATGTATATCGTGAGAAGAGTGGATTAGTAAGATAAGAGCACATTGCCAGCGAGCGGAAAGATAAGTGAGTTTAGCGAGTGACAGGTTGAGAGGGATTAAATTTTGGTAAGTGATATGATTGAACTTAGCATTGTGTATGCAACTGAAGTATTTAGTGTGAGTGAATCTGCGAGAGAGTGCGAAGCTTCATTAAAACTGTGAAAAGACAGCCTTGCGATTTTGTCGTGGATACTTGGGGAGGCGAATTCACGACACGTGGCACCTCCGACGGGGAACCCAACAGTGCTTAAGCTCGTACAAGAGCAAAGGACCCGAAAAAATCCAAGTGACGCTGTTCGATCAAGGACATGGACCAAGACGAAGTGATGAAGGGAAAGCTGCGAGCGCTCGGCTTTACCCTCAAAAAGACTAACAATATCATCGCGAAGGAGGATGAAGAAGTCGCGGAACGACAGAAATCATCTATCACAGTTGCGATCAAGGCTGTGAACAACCTCAAGGAACAAATCGAAGAACAGAAGTTCGCTAAAGGAGAATCTGAAGATGAAGTCAGAACGTGGGGCGAGGAAGCTGAGAACTTATTAGCTGAAGCGGATGAAGGTGTCAAGAAACTAGCAAAACATATCCAGCAAATGCAAGCTGACCGGCAAGCGGCCGAAGATGCTCACAAGCGGCAGGGAAAACTAACGTTTAAGCAGAAAGAATACGAGCAGCAACAAGCCCACGAAGAGCATGAGAGACAACAGCAGTTAGAGTTCGAACGCCAACTCCTAAACCAGAAACTAGAGTATCAAAAGATGCTTGAAGAGGCACACCCAGACCCACCGAAAAAGGGCGCTGCCGCTAAGCTTCCCAAACTCGTGATAACACTTTTCAACGGGTCGTATCACGATTGGCTGCGATTTTGGGGTCAATTCACCGCCGAGATTGACAGCGCCGAAATCGCGGATGTCATGAAGTTTTCTTATCTGAAGGAGTTAGTTGATCCTAAAATCCGATCAAACATAGACGGACTGCCTTTCACCGCCGCAGGGTACGAACGTGCCAAGAAGATCCTTGCAGACCGCTATGGTGATACTAGCGAGATCGTGAACTCATACGTAGAAGAAATTATCAACCTTCCGACGATAACGAGTGCGCAACCAGCAAAGATACACGCATTCTATGACAAGCTAATGTATTGCGTGCAGTCATTAGAAACACTCGAGAAGCTTAGCGATGTGAACGGTCACGTGAGACTAACCCTGAACAAACTGCCCGGTATCCGTGGGGATCTTGTGAGAACTGAGCAAAAATGGAAGGAATGGGACTTCACTCAACTAGTCGCGGCCCTACAAGCTTGGACCGAAAGGAATCCAATAGAAGCGAAACGTGAAGAGAAACCACAGGAATCTCCGTACAAGAGGCGTGACAAGCCCTTGAGAGTCTATCAAACTCGACAAGCGGAACACAAGACACGCGCGTGCGTCTATTGTGAAACCACGGAACACAAATCTTCCGCTTGCAACACGGTGACGGAAATTACCGAGAGAAAGAGACTTCTGACAGAGAAGAGATTATGTTACAATTGCACCGGAGCGAATCACAGAGCTTCTGAGTGTAAAAGCAAAATGACATGTCAGAACTGTGCCAAACGGCATCATTCCTCCATCTGTGATCAGAAAATAGCCGCAGAAAAGATGTTGACAGCACGTTGTCCCGATGAAGCTGAAGTGGTTTATCCAGTTGTGATAATCGAGGTTGAAGGAGTGAAATGCAGAGCGCTCCTTGACACCGGAGCGGGAAGTTCGTACGCTTCCGCTAAGCTGCTGGACCAGATGTCCAAACGACCCACGATAACGGAGACAAAGAGAATCGAAATGCTTTTGGGAGCGACCACCACGAGAGCAGAAATATTCAAGGTGAAAGTGGGAGCGGTCGAAGGAGATTTTACTATGGAAGTAAACTTGACCAAAGTCCACAAGCCGCAACTGATGCACTTGGAAAACCCACAGTACGAGAATCTACTAAAGAAATATACACATTTGAGCGGAGTGAAGATGACCGACACTGACCGAAAACCTCAACTTCCCGTGCACGTGGTCTTGGGTGCCAGTGAATATGCCATGATCAAGACACAATGTGCCCAGAGGGTTGGACTGCCAGGCCAACCAGTGGCCGAGAAAACGCTTCTTGGGTGGACAATCATGTCACCAGGGAGGGAGACCGACACAAGTCCAATGCTCCTAACTCAGACCTCTAGCGTGGACTATGAAGAGCTGTGCCGACTTGATGTACTTGGTCTAGCTGACGCAACCGAGAACGACCAGAAAACGGTCTATGCTGAATTCAAAGAACAACTGACCAGAGATCCCGCTGGTTGGTACGAAACAGGATTGCCCTGGAAAGGGAATCACCCCGACCTACCCAACAATAAGCAGGGGAGCCAGAGACGACTACAATCTCTGTTGCGGAAGTTGAAGCGAACCAATAATACCAAGAAATATGACGAGGTCATACAAGAACAGCTGCAGCAGGGAGTGGTAGAGCAGGCCCCCGTCAATCCATGCGGGAGAGAATTCTACATTCCGCACAAACCAGTGATCAGAGAGAACGCAGAGAGTACAAAACTACGCATAGTTTATGATGCCTCAGGCCGAGAGAGAGAAGGGGCGCCCTCCCTCAATGACTGCCTCCACACAGGACCACCTTTGCAGAACAAGCTGTGGAGCGTTCTAGTCAGAGAACGGTTCCATCCCGTGGCCATCGTGGGAGACTTGCAGAAAGCGTTTCTGCAGGTCCGAATTAGAGAGAATGAGCGAGACGCATTGCGGTTTCACTGGAAATCCAATGAACACTCTGAAATAGAGACACTGCGATTTACAAGGGCCTTATTCGGGCTAGCGCCCTCCCCCTTCCTACTTGGGAGTGTGATCGAGCACCACCTGGATAGCTGGCAGAGCCGAATGCCAGAAGTTGTGGCCGAGATACGGAAAAGCCTCTACGTAGACCACCTCATATCGGGATCTACTACCGTATCCCAGGCTAAAGAATTGAAGGAGGGTGCCATTGAAGTTTTTGCAGACGCAACGTTCAAGCTGCATAAGTGGAACTCTAATATAAAGGAACTTGAACCACCTAGTGGCGACTCCAAGCAAGGCCAAGGCGAACCAACCTATGCAAAGCAGCAGCTGGGCGTAAAAGCGAGCGAGACTAACATGATAGGACTGCCCTGGGATAAGAAGGACACCCTGAGAATCCTTTACCCCCAGGAGACAGCAGAATGCACCAAGAGAGGAATCTTGGCGAATCTCGCCAAGATTTATGATCCGATAGGGCTAGTTTCCCCTACAACCCTCAGCGGGAAATTTATCTACAGAGATATATGCGACCTGAAGTCAGCCTGGGACGCGCCAGCACCGGGACAGCTAGTCGAGCGCTGGCAGAGATGGAGAAACAGCCTACCACCCGACGTGACAGTACCCAGATCCCTTGTGTGTCATCAAGAGCCCATACGATCCGTAGAGCTGCATGCCTTTGGCGACGCCAGTGGCAACGGAGTGTCGGCGACGGTGTATGCGGTGGTGACTCAAGAGTCAGGAACCAACCAAGGGCTCGTGACTGCAAAGGCACGACTAGCCAAACGCAATACGACCATACCCCGGCTGGAACTTATATCAGCCCATATGGCCGCCAATCTCGTGAGCAACGTCAGGAATGCGTTGGCAGGGTTCCCGGTCACAGACACACAGTGTTGGCTAGACAGTAGTGTGGCACTGCATTGGATCAGAGGCCAGGGCGAGTACAAGCAGTTCGTGGCAAACCGAGTCCACAAGATTCAGAACCACTCAGAGATAGCTTGGCGTCACGTACCGACAGCCGAGAACCCCGCAGACCTGGGGAGCCGTGGCGGTAGCGTCACAAACGCGGAGCTGTGGTTGAAAGGACCGGAGTGGTTGAGGCACCGCGAGAAGTGGCCGCCAGAAATTGTGACCAAATCTTCACCAGAGAGCAAAGCAGAGGCCAAAGTGACAAGAGAACTGCTCGCCACTACAGTCAAGCAAAGGGATGCATTTGACGATCTGCTCAACAAGCACAAACTGTGGCGAGTCCTGCGCACGTGCGCGTGGGTCAACCGCTTCCTGCACAACTGCAAAAGCAACAAATCCGAGAGAGCCATGGGTCCGCTAACCACCCAAGAAATCGAGGACCAGAGACTGTGGTGGACAAAGCGAGTCCAACATGAAGCCAAGAATCAGCCAAAGTTCCAAGAGGACAGAATGCAGTTGAACCTACAAGAGAATCAAGAAGGAATCCTGGAATGCAGAGGGAGGATTCAAGGCGTGTACCCTCTCTACCTCCCCGACAGCCATCCGTACACCGAGAAGCTGGTAGAGGAAGCTCATCTGCGCACGCTCCATGGGGGAGTTCCACTAGCCATGGTTCATGTAAGGAACAACCATTGGGTGCCGAGATTAAGACAACTCATCAAACGCGTCAGAAGCAGTTGCTGCGGAAATGCGTATTCGGCACACTGCTAAAGATGAACAATGAACTACCGGTACTCTTATAATCCAAACGACGAATGTCACATGTAGTTCATATAGTCTATGTAATTCATCCAGTTATATTGTAATCGAATACTTATTAGGACTCCAAGGATCAGGTTAAAACATATACCTCGTGAGCGAGCTATATGGGGGGAGTGTGTCGGAGATTACGCAAATGTATATCGTGAGAAGAGTGGATTAGTAAGATAAGAGCACATTGCCAGCGAGCGGAAAGATAAGTGAGTTTAGCGAGTGACAGGTTGAGAGGGATTAAATTTTGGTAAGTGATATGATTGAACTTAGCATTGTGTATGCAACTGAAGTATTTAGTGTGAGTGAATCTGCGAGAGAGTGCGAAGCTTCATTAAAACTGTGAAAAGACAGCCTTGCGATTTTGTCGTGGATACTTGGGGAGGCGAATTCACGACAGGTCAGCTGAAGTTGTCTTCTTCATCAAACGGCGATTCCTCTGTAACATAACCGATGAGGGATCGTGAGGTTTTGATTGTCGTCTATCTCTTCCGCAAATGATACTTATACTGAGTGTGGCGTCATGCACCCCATAAACATAGCAATAGGATTAAGGTATCAGGATACCCTCCGGACTTTGCCAGATTCGAAAAAAATTTTTTTGGCTTAACGAAATTATTACATGTTTTACCTTGTGTTTCTGAAAACAAAATTTGGATACCTATTTTTTTCCTCGAGATATTTAAACGAAAGGATTTTATATTTCTCTTTCTCGCCGGAAGCTACCTGTCAACAGATCGTTGTATCTCCCGTAACTGCACAGCATGCGGCTTGCGCGTCAGTCATGCAAAACAATAAAGTACAAATTTTAGCCGCGCGACGGATAACGCATGACTAACAGCAGATCTGCAAGAATATCGAAATGCCGTAAGAAATATTTCCCTGTACGCCTTTGTGAACGCTTTTTTACGTTTAGAACGAGTTTGTCGTTTGCTTGAACTCTTTCCGAATTCCAACTGTGGCTGCAAAAGGTTGAATTGGTGTTGAGTGGTGAGTGCAACTGTGAAGCGAAAATAGATGTTGCGAAACTTACTCGAACGAAGCGTTGATGTCCGTAGTTATGCACGGCGGTCTTTTGTGCTGCGTGTTTCAATTACCGACAAGATGCCTGGAAAGCTCTATGCGAAAGCACTAACTGCGGTGTTTTGACAGATTGCTGACAGATGAGGCGATTATGTAAACAGGTTTCCGGCTCCCTGGTCAGAATCTTTAAATGTGTTTTTCTCGGTGTTTTCAAAACGCGGAAAAGTGTTTCTCTCGGAAACCTGCATTTCAATGGATTTTAATCGATTGGCTTGAAACTCGGCAAATATATGAATCAATATCAAAGCTACAAAAAGGTGTCTCCGATTTTAATTCTTTTTTTTTGTTCAGAAGATATGTCCGCTTTTGTCTTGCGCGTAGCTAGAAATATGATCGGCCAACTTTAAAAGTCAATAACTTTGTATATGGACAAGATATCAAAATTCGGAGACACCTTTTTTTTCTTCATTGTGTCAACATTAGGCTGCAGCAATAAATAATAAAATGGGGTAAAATCTGAGTGACATTAGGCTTTTTGAATGAGGCAAGGTCAAAATTCACTCGGAAGCTGATAACTTTCTTTCTTTAGCAAATCCAAAAAATATAAAGCTTTACCCTAAATCTATGATTGTTGAGCTTTCAGAAAATATATACTTTATTATTAGTTAAATGTAACGCTAGCGCGAAAAATGGGTTTGAACGCATGTCGTTCACGAGGGTATCCTGATACCTTAAAACGGCCACTTGTTTACACATTTTCCCGTCCATTTCATCCACTCCAGTGCTGAATTGTTTATTCATTTGCTGCACTTTGTGAGTCTATCTCGTGTACTTTAATTGTTTTCAATTTTCTTGTCCATTTCTGCATCTTGTGACTCTGTCTCGTATCTTTACTGTTTCTCTATCATCAGCATTTTCAGCAATCTGCATTAATTTCCACGCCCTCCTATGTAGTCATACGCCCCCCGAAAGAAACCTAGAAGTTAAAAGTCTTGGCCCGTCAAGCTTGGATGCGCGCGCAACCTTGAGATTGAATATGAACTAGTGCGGGGCATCCCACCTGAACAATGTTTAGAAAACCTATCGGTGCAACTGAACCACAAGTGGCTAGCTAATTTCACTGCGTTTTTTTAAAAAGGTCCAGTATTAATGTGCAGTTATACAATAGTTCGGTCAAAAGAGTTCCAACTTTTGGCAGCACGATAAAATAATTCCCCCAGTTGCGCTTGGGAGATTCGGCACCTTATAAGGTCATTGTTATAGAGTGGTAAAGTGATGACGTCATAAAAATATTTTTTCGGAAATAATGGACTTTGCGCAATTCTTCGGAATGGCCTATCTAAAAAATGTTCACATCGAAAAAATTGGCTCTTTAGTGCATTAAACAGCTGTGATATAGGCTTTTGAAGTTCAAATTGCTTCATACTAAACCCTCTTATGTGGTGTTGGTTCCTTTGATTTGGAACCAACGCTAAATAAGAAAGTTTAGTTAAGACTATCTCGAACTTTAAACTTCCCTATCTTCGCTTTCAGTAGGGCTAGCGATTTGAAATTTTCACACGTTCTTTCAGCAGCTGTGTATATCGCATGATGTGGTTTTGAGGTTTGAATGGAAAAGTTTGCAAAATGATGACGTCACACTTTACCACTCTATTTACTCTGTGTATAGTCAAGCGACCGTGAGTACGGTATCACGGCTTGACAACTCTTACTACTTATAAATAGTTCAGTGTTAAACCATTCAAACATTTTTGCATCATAGTAAAGGTCATGGTGCAAAAGGAGGTCAACCATGCTCGTGAGGATCAGATACCCTGGGTGCGAGAGGTTTCTCGCTCTCGGAAGCTCCGGCCTCGCCTCCGCAGCCTCCTCCGCCCGTGGTTTCGCCCCCAGCCCTACGCGGCCGCGCAGCTCGGAGCTTCCGAGAACGAAAAACTCGGTTATCTCGAACTCCTCGCAATAAACTTGGTATAAAATTACCTTTAGTGAGAACCCCGCTATCTCAATTCCCCACTGTCTTGAACTATTTCTCGCTTCCCTTGAGAGTTCGAGATACCGGGGTTCTACTGTAATTATAATTTGCAAATATTCTGCATGGCAATACCAGATTGATAAAAGAGTTGAACAATAAAAGTAAATACTAGTGAGAAATAGGATAAATTTATCAAACAGGTGGAATGGCGTACTCGGTTTGTCTGATGTAAGGTAGACACTATGAAGCACACGTGCAAGAAAGGTACGAATATAGAAGCTCGCATCAGACCTATCGGACCTTAAGAACAAATTTGGATTCGTACAATACAATCGGTGGTTTCCAGTTCCGATTTGTTATGGGAAAATATGCATGCTTTATATATTTTACACGACGGTGTTTGTTTGTTTGTTTGCTTTGTTTTGTTTTGCTGTTTAGTTCTGCATTACAAATTGTTAAAAGGATTGCCTTTTTTTCTTTAGGTGTAGATAATTTAGGATGAACTTCTTTTAACTGAAAGTGCACGAAAAAAATAGACCTGATTAAATATCGACCTCACTTATATCGACAGAATTAACGAGTTCTAAAGTGGACTGGGTTAGTCTATTTAACACAACGTTTCTTCTTACATGAAGTTCTTATTGATGAAGCGTTAGGTTAAACGCTTTCGTCCTCACTAGTGATGCACTGATTGGTTGGTTCAATTGCGTAATGTTGATTTCTGCTTGATTCTTCTTGGTTTTACAACAGAAAACAAGGGAAGACATTGCCCTTCTAAAATCTGGAATCCGGAAGCAATAGATGTTGGGATTCATGAAAGAGTTGCTGTACTGAAGCAGTTTAACGCCTTCATCTGGAAACACTCGTAAAATAATATTTGTCAAACTAGGTTGGTAATAATTTGAAAAATAAAGGACGCTGTATGGAAGCCACGCTGCAAGGAAAATGACCGTTGTGATCAGCAGTGTAGTGGCAAGTCTCCGGTCTTGTTTTGCGTGTGCTCCCGGAAATGGTCGCAGTTTGACTTTGATCCACAGACATGAGTAGGCAAGACAAGTGACTGACAATGGCGCGAACAAGAATGCCACTATGATGGAGTGGAAGGACAGAAACGAGAGTAGGCCGCGCCGAAAAAGTACGAATGTCATCACAGGAAGTATAGTTGCAACCCAGAGAAGTAGTAAGCTCTTTAAGTAGGTCTTGGTAGTGATTTGACGCAGTTGGAACGGTCGAAATATAGCGTAAAGTCTCTCCAGGGCAATTATAGTGAGCGTGAAGATTGAAGCAAGACCAAGTGTCATGTCCACGATGACAAATGGATAACTGGACACCAGCAAAGCAAGGCGCAGTAAGTACATGGGGATTGCTAACAATCCAACCAACAGATCAGTGACAGCCAAATTAATCAGGAAGATGTGGACGCGCGCACGTTTAGCGACAGGAAGCCTCCTAAAGGAAACAATTGTGAGCGAGTTTGCCGTTACTATGGCAATGGCTGTGATAGAATAGACTGCTGTCCATGAAGATTTTAGTAAGGTCAGGAGACTTGGTCGCACTGTGGACGAGAAGTTGTTCATCTTAGGAGCAGGATCAATTATCTTACAAAAAAGGATAGATCTTGGTGAATGAAATAGGATGGCGATTTGTCTGATCAACAGAATTGACTTGGAGTTTAAAAAATACATCCAAACGTTTGCTGGGCCAGGAAAGTCAGTGCATCGAATCCCATACAAGACTGTTGCGAGTTAAGTGAAACAATTGGTTGCAGGCAGATGATAATCGAGATTTACAAGTTTAAATATGTTTGCTGTTTTCTAGAAGACGCTTCCATGCATGAAAACTGCAAAAATACGGTCAGTTGGTCAGCGTTCGTCGCCATATTACATCTTGTTCAAGCCTCGTTTTCCTTGTGCACAACTTATGTTATAGAAAATGCATTGAACTAGTTTATAGCTGAGTATCGAGTCCTTTAACCCTTTCACTCCCATGTTCAAAATGCAGATTCTCCCAACCTTTTAAGAGGAAATTGTATGAGTGATGTGGTGAGAATTGATAGTTTAATCAACTATTAACTGAGCAAGGTATCAAAAGCCAAGTTCTCCTTACTGTATGATATATTTGTGCTGCCAAAACTTAAGGAGAAAATTGAACTTGATCACTCTTGGGAGTGAAAGGGTTAATATTAAATGTGAACAAGCATCCCTTGTAACCACAAAAGTCTCTTAATTTTCTGATTTTTAAAATCTCTTTACTTATTTCCGACTCTGGGACCAATTCCCCCATGAAACCTGAAAGAATTATCATATCTTAGGTGTACTCTTTTTTCGCAATAAGGTTATTTTTTCTTGATTTGCAGAATAATTTTGCGCAACTTCGAAATGGCTGAATAAACTTAAACGTTTTAATCATTATTCGCGTCACAGTCCTCACAATGATTACAAATAGCTGCAAATTGGCTATGAAAATGTTACGCTTTGTGTATTGGGCAAAATAGATGCGATTTTAGATAACACATTAAGTAATTAAAATTATACGGTTCACTCTCCATTCCCAGGTGCATGTAAAAGAGTACGTACTCGCAGCCTTTATCCAATTTTTCAACTTACATATTTTTTTCCATTTCAATAATTCTTGACAACCTTGTACGTTGTAATTTGGTGGTTTTACCTTCTTGTTACCATTAACGTTATATTAATTTTTCTCCGGGATCACGGGGACTACAAATGTATTTCACTAAACAGCTAGTCAAATAAAATACACGATCGACCTGTAAAAGATGAAAAAAAATGTTGTGGAGTAAATTTGTGTCCGCTTTGAGCGCAACAATGTTGCCACTTGTTTTGTTACCCTGGAAACATCAAAGTACACAATGTTGCCGCAAATAACGTGTCCTCATTTTTCCGGTCGATTAGTTCAAATTTTCAGATCTAAAGGAAAGATAAAATGGTCAACTTTTTTGATGTAGACTTATAATATTATGTACAGTAATAGTTTATATACAGCCAAAAATTAAAGCTAATGAACATTAAAGTTGATATGGTTCCTGTCGAGTGCAACACGCTTTCATATTGGTACTCGTTTGCGCCTGTTATTGCATCCGAAAATATGAAGTTCTGTAATAAAGATATTTCATAGCTAAAAATGATTGATTTCAACGCTAAAAACTCGCACGTCGCAAGAGAACTCTAGAGCAGCGTTGGGTTAAAGTGCTCAGTTAGATAAAATTAATAAAAGCACCAAACTGGCTTAGTGGTACGTAATTATGAGTCAGCATTGTCTTGAGCGTAGACCTCTCTTGGAATGTGGTCCAACGACTGGTTAAAACGTACATTATTATTATAACACACGTGTACAGACAAGCAACATACACGCACACGAAGGCACGCAGACCGCTTGAGCCAGTCATTTATTTACTGTGTACTTCCAATTGCTTTTCCAAATACGGTACATACTTAACTTTCCTACTGACCCGACCAAGTTAAATATTTCACTACCAAGCTCAAAATACAGATTCTCCCAGAACAAACGAACGAGTGCCATAGTGAGAGTTGATTGTCCAATCAGCTTCAACTGCGCAAATTGTTAAGCCAGCTTTGTAAATAGATGTATAAGTGACGTTAGTGAGTATTGATTGTCCAATCATCTTTCATCTGTGCAAATTACTCAGCCAGCTTTGTTAGAAGATATAGTGCGAGTGACGTAGAGACAGTTGATTATTCAATCAGCTTTATCTGAGCAAATTGTTAAGGCAGCTTTGTATAAAGTATGCTTACGTGTGAGTGCAGTTTCTGGAACACATAAATCTTTGAAGTAGGGGACGACTCGCAGTCTTTTTATTTCAGGATTCGTCATTTCCATGTCTTTGTACTTATTTATAAAATGGTTTTTTAACCAATCAGAGCGCGCGTAGTATCATAACTATTTTGTATAAAGGTATGCTTATGTGTGAGTGCTGTAGTGAAAGATAATTGATCAATCATCAAACTAGTGAATTGGCAATCTCTTCTTACTGTAAGATGTATATTTACATGGTGAGGAGTTAAAGAAGAAAATTGAAGTTGAACGCTCTTGGCAGTAAAAGGCTTAACAATATTAACACCGGATAAAATGGCGGTCGCGCCCAAAACTGCCCCCCCTGTCTTCCTCTTTATTGTTTTTGCTTTGGTTGTCACTATCTCGCGCATCACTCGCAGATCAACCTGGGCCTGGGAATCATTTGGCTTTTTCTCCCTGAAATCAACGACCAGTTTATTAAATCTTTTTGAGTGTACTAGTGACGACTTGAGTCAATATCTGAACACTTGCTAAGCATATTTCATTTGGCTTTGGGTTTTTTCACTGTTTACACGTCAGCCTGTAATAGTAAAAGCGAACTTTCAGTTATGAAGCTACTTTTAAAGTAGTCGCATAGATAGCCCGGAAAAAAAGTATTGGCTTCAGGGGGGATCGAACCCCTCGCGTTACCGTCAGCCTGTGTTTACATAACTTTAAATTACGTAATGCCTATTCCGGGCTACAAAGAAACAACGAAACAAACGCCCCATAAGTGTCACACTGCAAATAATAAGGGCGTAAAATACAGAATCTAAAACAGACAGACAAATATTTTCCCTTTCACAACTGGGCTGTTCTGTAATTTATACAGAGCAGGGCGTCTTTCTCATCTGACAAATTCAACGATATCCTCCCGGCAATGCATCTATTCTTGTGGTCTAACACGGTCCCGGCAGTCACGGGTCCATTAGTTTACGGTTCACTGCTCACGCCTTCGCTTGTTCACTGCACTGCCACATTTTGCAGGCCACCCAGTGAAGTGGCTAACTTGTTTTGAACAAAAAAACCTCAAAGGAAAAGATGAAAAGTCAAATCGTTTGTGCATTGACACTGCACTCGCATAGTAATGGTAATAAACAAAACTTGTTGTTGTTTCTCTGTTATGTGCATAAAGGATACCGAATGGATACGATTGCCTGTTGAAATGCGCTGTAATCATCTCGAAGACGGGCTCCACTGAAAGCTGGAGATTCTAAAACACAAAAAGAAAAATCTAACAAAAATAAAATATAACAACAATAACAAAAACAAAAAGACAAAAAAGGGTTAGATCATTAAAACAATGCATCAAAGCGTAAGTAAAGCATGAAAGCAAAAACAAATTGAAATAATATATACCTTAGTTCTTGTAGTCATGGATCAAATGCAGAAAACTGGAGGGCAAAATCAATGAACTGAACCCCAAATGAAGCCTTGATGAAAACGGATGAATCAAAAACGCTCACGAAGAAACGCTGTGATGAACAAAAAGCAAGAAGAGCCGGTGACGAAGAAGATGATCAACGATCAAAAAAGGGCCATGAGAAGAGTGACGACTAAAAACGTTTCATGCTCCAGAGAAACGTTGTGATGCAAAATGTAGTAAAGACGACGAAGAAGACGATTGATGATCCAAAAAGGGCTATGAAGAAACGCTATGATGAATCAAAACAAGAAGAGCCGGTGAAGTAAGAAGACGATTGATCATTTGAAAAGATCCATGAAGAAACGCTGTTATTAACAAAATGATAGAAGAGTGACGAAGAAGACGGTTGATGATCCAAAAAGGCGCGGAGAAGAGCGACGACTAAAAAGACTTTTGGCGATCCAAAAAGGGCCACGAAGAAACGGTTGTGACGAAAAAGTAGCGAAGACGACTAAAAAGACGGTTCATGATCCAAATCGAAAGGGTCAAAAAGAAACGAAGCAAAGACGACGAAAAAGACAATTGGTGATTCAAAAAGGCCAAATTAAGAAACGCAGCTGTGGTGGAAGAGGCAAGAACAGCGACAAAAAGGACAACTAACGATCCAAAAAGGGCCACGAAAAAACGATGTCATGAAAAAGAAGCAAAGATCGGACGCCTAAAAAAAACAAAAAATGATTCAAAAAGCGCCATAAAGAAACGCTGGGATTAAAGAAAAAGCAAGAACATAGAAAAAGGCGTCAAGTGATGATTCAAAAAATGACGAAAAATCCCTAAGAGAGAAAAAACGACAACACCTCATGATGAGGTCACGCGAAACGACGGCAAAAGAATAGCGTGTAAAGGGACAAGAGTTGTGTAACGGATCGTCTTCTGGCATCATAGAATTACACATGCACATATATTCTTACTTAAACTGTCTCACTAGAATGATAAACCCGATTGCTATATAAACAGTTGCTTAAATATTCAATATATATATTTACAATATTATTGGGCCGCTAAGGCTAGTATTCAATCGTTGCATTGCCGTAACAAATAAGAATAAATTCCACGAATTCTAAATGTATACCATAAATCACAATCGCCTAAAGAGAACTACATGTAACTATGCCTCGGAGTTGAAAAAAAAAAAAAAAAACACAACACAACAACTTCTCTTTAGAATACACACATCAGAAAACATTATCAAACCGATTGGTCGCATTGTATGGAAATCAAAAATATATTCACTTCACGTCAAGGCTTCTGCGCGAAAACGGTTCAACCGCACTCCAAACAGATAATTATGTAAAGTAATATACAACTGTCTGATTAAAAAACCCTCAAGAAAACTCTCCAAAGAAATGCAGAAGGCGCGTTATAGCGACAGCCAACAAAGGGCGCTCTTTGCCGACGACCATGTATGGAATGAAAATAACCATATACCAAAAAAAGTAAAGTTGAGAGTAAAACCCAAATGTTCTTTTAAAAAAAAGGATACTTTACCATCCATCCTGTCGGGTCGTCCTAAAAGTCGACCAAGTTGTGTTAAGAGTTTTCCCCAGGCCCTAAATTATCTACACTAATATTTACCACTACCCCTCCCCTCCCCTCCCCCCATGTCGCACCCATCCTGATAATTTGATGCACTCATAGTTAACCATTATAAAATTGGAGTTTCCGACGAGAGGACTGGGAAAAGTGGATCCGTATTGCACTCGTCCTTTCCGACGCGATGACTCGGAGAAATGAATTCGTTATTAACTCGGATTTTCCGACGCGAGGACTCGTAAATGTGGACACAGTCGGGGATTCCGACGCGAGTTCTCGGAGCCTTTCGTTATTTAACTATAACTACTTATAGAAGGGCCTGGAATCTGGCCAGCTTGACATCATCACAAGAAAAGAAAATATTCACTTCGTCGAAATTCGCATGTTCTTACAACGAGAAAAACTGGTTCGCGGTAAATTATATCAGTGATGAGTCAAACTGGCCAGAGAGAAAAACTCATATTTACCTCACTCGTGGATCAATTGCGGGCGGTTGATCGAGGTGTCTTTCTGCTGTGGCTTTCTTGTGACGTTGCCGAGATGGAGGGCTTGCACGGATGGACGACTGGGCTGGTATTTTGGTCTTCATTAGAATCATGCGGACAGAAACCGGACACAAGAAAAACTATATTTAAGGCTCCGGTTGCACTCGTAACTTTAACGACATTAATATCAACATTTGCATCATTTGCTACCAAACATTGAAGAAGCCGTCGTATTGCTCTTGATTCTGAGTTTTTATCGACTAAACTGCCTAGTGCGACCGGGCCTTAATATAAACAATTCCCACGTTAATTGCTGAGAACAATAACGACAAAACACAAGAACGTAAGCAAGAGTAAGAGGAGCAGGAGGCCAACAAGAAGAAAAAAAAATACGATTGAAAATTAGTGACAAAAATATTTCTACACGTCACGCTCACCTTGTACACAAACCATACAAACATAAAATGTTGTTGAGCGGATAAAATCATTTTCTCACCCCACTGACAGCTGAAACCAAGAGAGAAAACAAAAATACGTTAAGACACAGTGTAACCAAAAAATGCGCAAAACCGCAAACTAAGTGAATGCTCCAATGTCACGTAAGCTAAACATTTATTCTTGCAGCATTAAACGACTTTGCCCGTGCTATGTTAATCATGTTATCATCGATTTCTCAATTGAAACAACATTTGTTCGAAATATTATAGCCAGACTCTCCCCATAAATATTAGCTTTTGGTCGAACTGTTTGTCAGTAAAGGAACAGTTAGAGTCAGCGAACATTCCTGCACCAAGAAAAATCTGGCATACAAAAATGGCGACCGCACTTCGGCAGGCAACAATGGCGCGGTTTCTCAAAAAGTCCAAAATCTTGGTAGCAAAATTGAGAGCTTGTGAAGAAGCCAATGCAATTTGAAAAGTTGATATTTTAGACCGAATAACGTTAACAGTGTCAAAGTAAAACTAGGGAAACTCACCTTAATGTCGGGCGTCCCGCTGTCTACTCGGTGGCAAAGTTTGAATCGCCCGCGCTGCTTAGAAACATCTGCATCTTGTCGCTTGACTGAAGCGAAGGCAAGATAAAAAAATGTTGCCTTTCTTTGCTGGTGTGTCTTTGATTGGAGCTTCGTTAAAGTAGCTGTTCTGCTGGTGGCTTGAAGCTTCGTTCTTCGGCCATTGCGAAGTTGTTGTGACTTTCGACCTCGTGGAATTAATGTGCAGAATATGCGAAACATTTGGTTGGCAGTTTAACGCGAAGTGGCACGTGCAGCACGTGCGCTGGAAACTACAAAATGTGATGCTAACTTAATCCAATTTCTTTGTTGTTTCTGTGCATGTGCTGTGCATGGAGACTGGAGGCACTTGAAGAATGTTTATACGGGGAGACTCCGCCCAGGCTTTGAACCCCCGCGACCCTTTGAAATACCAATCTGGCCTCGGATTAGTAACCGTTTTATAAACCTCTTGTAAAAAAATTTCCCCTCATATTCCTTAAAACCGCACGCAGCTTGCTCGGGAACGCAGCGGCTTTTGCAAACTTCTCAATCGCTGGTTTCTTCACTTATATATCTGTTCCAGAGTCTGTTCTCGCTTTGTACATGGCGGCAATTGCGGCTGGTCCCCTGTTTGTATCGGGTTTGTGTCGCTCGTCTTTTCTCAAGACGGTTTTGCCGTTGTTTACTTGTCTCGTTTTGTCCTTGATCTCTCCTTTCGCTTTTAAGACGAGCTTTCTCGCTAAACTGTTACGTTCTGTGTTACCAGTTTTCAAATTTCTTTGTCAGTTGCCAGCGCTGTACAATAGAATGTTTAAACTGTTTTCCTGGAGTCTACCAAATGTACTAGCGCCCCTTACACTCCAAAGTTAGCAGCCTCAATTTCTCCTTTAGTTTCTCACAAGAAATATATCATACTTAAAGGAGAACTTGGCTCTTGATAACTTACTTAGATGGAAGCTGATTGAAACTTCAATTCTTTCTACATCTCTCATACACTTCTTTGTAAAAGATTGGGAGAATATACATTTTGACCTTGGAAGTGAAAAGGTTAATTTTTCTGTGTAAATCTGATTTGGCTTCAGTGTTTCATATTATTGTTGTTGCCGGTTAGTTGAAATCGTCTTCTTTACCAAACGGCTCTCTCCAAGAAATCTCAAAAATACTATTTTAGGCCTAAATAGCCGATAATGGATCGTGACGCTTTGATTGTCACCTTTTTTTTTTTTTTTTTTTTTTTTTTTTTTGGCGCAAAATGATATTTATATTCTGAGTGAGGCCGCCCTATGAATAAAGCAATTGGATTAAAACGGCTGCTTATGTTTACACTTTATTTTTGTTCATTTCCGTCCACTCCAATGCTGAAATATGCTCATTTGTATATTTTGTGAGTCTATCTTGTGTCTTTACTATTTCTCTATCCGAATATCTGCATTTCCAGTCATCTGTATTTTGTAATAAAGGCAAATTGATGACGATAACGAGAACATAGCGGACTTTTCGTCAGTCCTTACATAAAGGTGAACGCCTGGTAAACATTCAGAAGCGATATAGTGTCACGATTGAACTACTCTGACAGGGTTCGGGGACAACTTGTGCCATACTGTTTTTAACATATGCAAGATACACAGTAATTTTGTGAACAGAACGATAATAAATAAGCTAAAATGGATAGCTAGAGTAGCTTAACTAGAATATATAAGTTTTAATTGTTTTTGTAAATATTGCAGTCAAAAATTGTTTCAGTTTGTCGTGGTTTGACAGGACTGTTGTAACCATAAGCCATGGACCGACTTGTATTCACAGTTGAAAATATTGGAAAAGTAAAACAAAAAAAAAAGACAAATGGCATCAGAAACGTGAGTTCAAATAGAAGCTGAGCGAACAAAAGAACACCGAGAGCAGCATGATGATAATGAATGAAATAAAGGAGAAGAGAGACGCCATTATAAAAATACGTGAAAAAGAACGTGAACAGAATGAACGAACCAGAATCATTATAAATCGGGAAGAATTTGAAAAACAGCCGAAGAATGAACGTGAACTGTTTTGAACCCAGTTGAATCAAGAAAGCAAGGCAAACAACACTCGACAAAAGAACTGAATTCAGTGCGCACCAGTGATTATTTTGAGCCAATTCTACCTTGAAAAGCAAGCAGCCATGTCGTAAAAAAACGCGCGTCCGCCGAATGAACTCACTACTTGCTTTTCTCTATTTGGCTTCTAAGACGTCAAAACAATAACGCTGTTGACAGGCATTTCGCGGGATCAAAAACTGCCATTACTAGAGCCAAACTAGAGCCAATCATCGACTAATTAAAACATCACACCTTTCGCCCAAAGAACTCAAATTTAATCTGCTATATCTCGCCAATAGATGAAGATAGATAAAGCAAATGTATTGCAAAAAGTCTTGTTATAGTCCAAGGAAGGTTTCCTGAAAGTTTCAAGAGTTTTCCATATTTCACAAAAAACTCTGTGCTATTGCCTTAGTATTTTGTCAAAATACGGTCATTTTTCGACCATCTCAGAATCGCATGAAACGTTCAGGAAATGTTCCTGGGACTATGCCGACGGTTTATATATATTTTTTGTAAACTTCTAGCACGCGTGTCTTGAGAAATTACACCAAATTAGAGCAAATAATCGACTAATTAAAACATCTTCGCGCAAAGGAGCCAAATTTTAGCTTCTATATCTCGCTAACAGATGAAGATAGATAAAACAAATGTATTGCAAAAAGTCTTATTATATTTCAAGGAAGGTTTCTTGAGTTTCAAGAGTTTTCAATTTTTGACAAAAAAACCCTGTGCTATAGCCTTAGTATTTTGTCAAAACACGGTCATTTTTCGACCATTTCAGAATCGCATGAAACTTTCAGAAAACTTTCCGGGGACTATGGCGATGGTTGTTGATTTTTTTTCTTTTTTTTTTAACTTTTAGCCCGCGCGTCGTGAGAAATTACACCAAATTAGAGCAAATCATCGACTAATTAAAACATCTTCGCGCAAAGGAGCCAAATTTAATATGCTATATCTCGCCAACGGATGAAGATAGATAAAGCAAATGTATTGCAAAAAGTCTTATTATTTTGCAAGGAAGGTTTCCTGAGTTTCAAGAGTTTTCAATTTTCGACAAAAAAACCCCTGTGCTATAGCCTTAGTATTTTGTCAAAATCCGGTCATTTTTCGACCATCTGAGAATCGCATGAAACTTTCAGGAAACGTTCCTGGGACTATGCCGACGGTTGTTATATATTTTTTGTAAACTTTTAGTCCGCGCGTCGTGAGAAATTACACCAAATTAGAGCAAATCATCGACTAATTAAAACATCACACCTTTCGCGCAAAGGAGCCAAATTTAAGCTGCTATATCTTGCCAACGGATGAAGATAGATAAAGCAAATGTATTGCAAAAAAGTCTTCTTATAGTCCAAGGAAGGTTTTCTGAAAGTTTTTAAGTGTTTTCAACTTTTGACAAAAAACCCTGTGCTATAGTCTTAGTATTTTGTCAAAATCCGGTCATTTTTCGACCATCTCAGAATTGGATGAAACTTTCAGGAAACGTTCTTGGGACTATGCCGACGGTTGTCATATATTTTTTGTAAATTTGTAGCCCGCTCGTCGTGAGAAATTACACTAAATTAGAAGAAATCATATCTGTGACTCAAAATGGCGAATTATTAGGGGAAGTTTAAAGTCTTATTACTCGTGGATCGTTTTAGGTATATAAGTTACAGATCAGCACAGTTGTGAAACATGCAGAAACATTCCCTGAAAGTTTCATGCGATTCGAAGGATTGGCCTAGACTATACATCGTTTTTATTCTTTGTGAGTCTGTCTCGTGTCTTTACTACACTTCTCTATCCAAATATGTACATTTCCAGTCATCTGCATTTTGTTATAAAGGCAAATTGATGACGATAACGAGAGCATAGCGGACTTTTCGTCAGTCCTTACATAAAGATGAACGCCCGGTAAACTTTCAGAAGCGATATGGCGTTGCGCGGTTGAACTACTCTGACAGGGTTCTGGGACAACTTTTGGCATACTGTTTTTAACATATGCAACATACACAGTAATTTTCTTCTGTCCCTCTTTGTACCTGAAACAAAATGTACCCTTAGTCGTGGAAGACTTACTGCAGAAACGACATCCGCGATATCTTAGACTTTAGCCGTTAACTTCCGTTTTGTTTCGGGAGTAGGAATGGTGCGAGTTAGGATATGAGTTTATTTATAGTTCTGACGCACGCGCAAATCCACACGAGGTTGGGCAACTGCTCCGTTAGTTTGGTTTTCCGATCGATCGATCGAAGTTCGACAAAGGTTCTGATCAACGCGCTTCTTATGGTATTATAATTGATTGCAGTGATTCCGGCTCTCCAACAGGTGAGAGACTTCCTGAAACAGAAAACAGCGCTTACACACCAGGCACAACTCGCATGAGGACATCGTCTACACTTGTAGTTTTTGCTGTAGCTTCTTTCACATCTCCGACTTTTGTTCGGGAACGGCGAAAACGAAGATCATTGTAAGCCCTGACTGTTTGCCGGCCGCCTTCTGCTAAATGAGCTGCCCCGACACGCGAACGAGTACATGCATTTCTTGTGGATACGGGTCGACAACTAAAAATGTATAGCCGTGGGGTGACCGTCTCGTTCGGATTTCATCACATATATCAGTTTTGTAGTGTAGTTTGGATCGAGCTCTAGTAAGTTCAACAGTTGTAGTCAAACTCTTGTTGCGCTATTCAAACAGTCAGGATCGCGTGATTAGAAAATCCGATATGTTTCCGCGTCTGAGGCAGCTCCACAAATCATTTTGCCTGTGCATAAAAAACAGAGTTGGCTTTCTTTGAGTGTACAGCCTGGCTTCAATATGATCGCCTAATTTACACGTATCGCTGAAATCGCCGTGATCTTTGTGAAGCGTTTCTGTTTGATCGCCATAATTCATCACAAGGCATTTCTGGTATTATATTACAACTTTTGGCGGATTTAGACGTGGTTTAATCCCGGGGGGGGGGGGGGGGTGCACTCATTATAATTTAGCAGTGAACGTGTTTCACGGCATCAAAACCTTACTAATGCTGCGAGAGAAACTTTTAAGATTGTTAAGATTTCTCTTAGTGGTAAAGGTATATGAAACTACTTTGTCTTGACGTAGCGTGTCATTTTGCTTTTCTCTTTAGATTAAACAAACAACCGACAGACGCCAGATGTGTCAAGTATTTGGCTGTGCGCAGATTCCTTTGAAGCCAGCGGTGCTTCTGGAAGTTGTTACTTTGGTTTGCACATTCATATAGTAAAGGTAAAAAGACCGTTTGATTTCTAATATGATAAATGAAAGGTCGCGCGGAAAAGTGTTGAGAGTTTTTAGTTTCCACTGATCGAGACACTGAACCAAAACCGTCTGTCAATATAAGTGGCAAGACTGTATGATTTTTACTGAAATCGGATGAGCTAATGACCGCATATTATAATTTATGTTACTGCAATAATAATATGTTGTGGAACTTACTAATTTCCATCCCATCTACTACAAGTCGATCTTGTTTGTCGGTGTGAATGATATTCATGTTGGCAGGCCCCTCAGGCACCGACGCTTGTGTTCCATTCTTTTGCGGTTTCTTTGTAAACATGACGAAGTTTCACAGACAGCATAACTATTGTGTGTTTGTTTAGCCTTCCCGTTCTGAAAATCACTGCATGGTTAGTATTTGTCCTGATAATATTTTGCGCGCAGAGGGTTTCCTTATTGTTTGAATATAATCCACACTGCGTATCAACTATCCGGCTTTACTGGCTTTAGCTGGCGTTCATACAGCTGTTTGGTACCTGCGATGACTTAGACCCTATAAACTTGTCGTGCAAGATGTTCCTTTTTAAAGGCCTTAAAACTGAGCAGAAACATAAACCACTTTCCACTCAAAAATACAAATCGAATGAGTAATAACCAGACTCCCGTACCATGGCGTGACCTCCACGCGATACGTGATGGAATTTTAAAGCTCGAACTATACCGCTCTCCTGGCAACAGACAGATTTTAGTTTGCACTCGAGAGAGAAAATTAAGGTTTCACATCTAATGTTCTCGTTATACGTAACCAAACCAACAAGGCTGTTTTACTGAAATAACTTACCCAGTGTTTTAAGATTTTGAGTTCTGTGTATACTACTGAATATTCTCTTATAATCTTGTTTTATTCATGACTGGTTAGGCCCCTCAGGCAACGACGCGAACATTCTCGATCTTTCAAAGTTTCTTTTATGAAATTGTGATCGCACCCATTATGTTTGTTTTGCCTTTTCGTCCTGTATCAGTGGCTAGGATTTGTCACTGACGATATTTTCCAGACGTTTTCTCGCAATTTTTAGCACCTCATGAATTAACTTGGAGTAACTAAACTTGTCAGAATAATTGTAAGCTTCCATTCATACACTGAAACTAAACAGAATAATATTCGGAAATTATCAATGAAGTTCGCGTGACCTCAAATTCCGCGTTCAAAGGAGTGAGGGCTATAGAGGTGAAATGGTTGCTCCAAAGAAGTACACAATGAACAGCGCCCAAACCATGAGAGTTGAACTTTTGACGGTTTTGTTTTATCTTTTTTATACTTTTGAAAAGTAGAACTCCACCTGAACAAAGTATTACAATTCGATCACGCTCATCTATCGGTAATACTTTAGTTCGCGCTGCGCTAGCTTCATTGCTCGTTGGGGCTACGCCCCGACGAGCTTAGGATTGGAGACCGTGTCTTCATCTTGTCTCAGAAGAAAAAGCGATAACTACGGTGAATATAACAATTTTATCTTCAAAACTGAGCACAAATGTTAAGGTTAAACCCTGAACAGGGTTCTGTCGTTCCCAGGCCTCAGGAATCTGTAACAGATCAGTAGTGAATATTTTTATTGCTTACTGAGTGTTGGCAAAGAAATTGAAAGGCTCTGTATGGAGCATTGAATTATTTGCTATCACGAAAAAGAAAGCTGTCATTGCCACACCGATAATATGGTATTCATATACGCATGTATGTAGCCCAAGATGAAGGAAATGATTTTGGAGTTCAGTCTTATAAACATTCAGGTTGACATGTTCAAGTACTATTTTACAGTACCTTTTTTTTAGGGTGTAGTGAAATGTACAGAATGGTATGTGTCTAAACTTCAGTTGAGTAATCCCCCTTCCCCACCACAACATAACTTTAGTCTATATGCTGCTGCTCCGAGTATTGACCCTTTCAGTTAGTGTCACGTGACCTGAAATGGGACAATACGCCAAAATAACATTCCGAAATAACAACAAAATGTTACTTGCCAGACGTTTGCTCGCTCATTTGGATATTCCTGGGCGAATTATCTGATTAAGAGTGAAAAGTCCGGTAATAAACACTGTGATATTTTACTGGTACTTGGAGACGCATGTTGTCCCATTTCAGGTCACGTGACACACTAACTGAAGGGTCAGTTAACTATGTGTGATGACCTGCTATGTTTACATATCCTTGCTTGATATGCCTGTACAATTCTTGGACTGGACTGTTTGATAGGTGTACACGTAGTTGATCACTAAATAATTTGTTGATAAAAATGTGTTTCATATAAAAACAAGCATTCAGTGTTCAGTACTGCACCCTGTTTGTGTACAACCAAAAAATTATTTGAGCAAAGTACAGTATATTTATTACATAATAATGTATACAATAGTCTACTTGTGCTGATCTGATGGTATTTTCTTTCTCAAGCTGAGGACATCATTCTTCCAGCAATGGCTTTTTTCAGGGAAGCCCAAGCTTATAGCCGGCCAGAAAAAAAAGATAAAAAAGGTAGTTCCCTGTATGCTATCAGAGAAGATACACATACCCCTGGACAAGATGTTAACAGATTAGGAACAGCATGTGCAGTGAAGAAGAAGACAGGAAAGACAAAGGAATATTACCTGATGACATGGAACAAAGTTAGACAAAACGCCACTCAAGGGTTGACAGCGGAGCGGTGTTTGTTTCAGGAGCGCAAAGCAAAGCATGAGAGCATGAAGATTGACAACCCTTTGGAAGAAAATGGCATTTCTTACTTTGAAGTGAAAAAACCGAAGTGTTATTTGAACTTAATTGATCACAAGTTGTCCAAAGAGGAGTTGAAAGATTTTCAAGAACGCTTTTCAGCTTATACTTTCATAGACAAAGTGGTAATACAACTTGAGTTTAAGCTGCACCATGGAAAATATGAACTGATTAAAATCACACCAGAAGAGCAGCGTAGATTTGACAGGAATTGTGCCATTGGAGCACCCATCATTGTCGAGTTGGGCAGAAAAGACACAGTCGTTGGTGTCCTGGGCAAGTCACCTGGCGGCAAACTTGTGCCTGTTTTCCATGAACATGTTGGCATGGGTATGTAAAAATTAATGTAGATATCCTTTCCCAAATAATTGCATTTACTTGTGAGCTAATGATCTTAATTTACTAGTAAGCATATAATTAGAAACATGGAATTTCAAACAGTGTTGTACTGTACAGTAGATTAGTACACAATTTCTATCCCTGAGTTGGGATGGGACTTTTCTAATTTTAAAATCTGCTTTTCTTTACATTCTACAGTTATCACTCTTATTGGCAATCCCTTGATTTAGTGAGAACTAGAGTGTGTGATGGAAAGAGAACGGGATAGGGAAGGAGTGTCAGAGAGAGCAAGGACAGCTACAAATACAACTCTGATTGTCCATCAATAACAACTGTATAGTCATTTCAGTGCTTGATATTAACATTTGTTTGGTTGGGCAGGTAAATTTAAGGCCGGGCAACCAGATATTATGAAACATTCTATTGCTTGAAGTCAATCTACAGTCCAAAGTACAACCAACCTAAAACCTTGATGTCAAGCATTGCATTTTTTTATTACACAGCATACCCATTAGAACCACCTCAGAATGTGAGATTTCCTCACAAGGATTCAACAAGTATTCTGGTGCAGTGGGATGAAGTACCACAGGGTGATCAGAATAGAGTCATCAAGGGATACAAGGTCATGTGTACAGCATCAAAGAGTGGAGTACAAAAGACGAAAACAGTGTCTGCTCCAACTAATTCTCTACGCCTGAGAGAGCTGGACAAATTCACAGAGTATGACATCAGTGTCCTGGCATACACTGCTGCTGGAGATGGACCAGCAAGTTCTGCCATGAGAGTGAAGACAGCTGAAGACAGTAAGTTATCTTAATATTGTTTCTTGTGATATTAAAGTATGAGGCTGAGGCTGAGCAGAAGAGGCTCTGCAAGTAACATTTTACTCGTTCCTGCCCATAACGAATTATCAAATGGCGCTAGCAAATATTACTTCTTGTTCACCTTGTGAGTCTATGTCAATAAGGCTACAGTATTGTATTGTTTTGGTTAATTTAGACGGTAGTTTAGTTAAGTCTAGGTACTGAAAGCTATATGGCCATGTTTTATACAGGTAGAATAACTCTGGTTATTAGGGACAGGGCATATACAGATCAGGGGAGGACGATGGCAATGTTGGTGAAACAAAACTAATCACAGAAGACAAAAGGAGCATATGAATATTTGAAATTAACGCGATCTCTGGGTCATTGTGCTCTCGCCTGAGACTCCAAAATAATGCTTCTTTTTTAGGTTGTCAGGATGTGGACGACAGTTTGAGAAATATGACAGTCATTCTTACTAGTAAGAAATGATAATAAAAGCAATGAACCTTGGCAAAAATGGAAGAAATTGAGAATCGAATGCCTTTTATGTGAGGTTTTTATTCCATGAGAGGTCCGGGACTTTCTAAATCAACTTCAGTGATTCCTTCTGTTGGCCAACCAGCCACGACCATGACTGACCATTCACAATCGACCTAATGCAGTATGCTCCTCTCAGACGGGAAAGAATTTGAGAAATGAATTTATTTTCCTGTTGACCTATTAGGACCCAGCTCCCCTCCTCAGAATGTCACAGCTCGCAACAATGGCCCAACAAGTATTCTGGTGCAGTGGGACGAAGTGCCGCAAGACGATCAGAATGGAGTCATTACAGAATATGCAGTTCTGTTCAAAGATTTAAAGAGTGGAATAGAGGACAGGAAAACAGTGAATGCTCCAACTAAGATTCTTGAACTGAGTTCACTGAAGAAATCAAGCAACTACAACATTAGTGTGCAGGCTTCTACAGCAGCTGGAGCTGGACCAACAAGTGACGTCAAGAAAGTAGCAACACCTGAAGGAGGTAAGTATCCATGTTGTGTTCAATATAGAAAAAAACCTTTCCCGTTTTGGACGCCACAAAGCAGTTGAGCTTACAGGGTTTTCTTTTTGGTAATAAAAACTCGTCATGACGTCATGACAGATCAAGATGTAGAGATACTGGGGCTGATAATATAGTTTTCCAAATTGAGTAAGATGAGACTGAGTGAAAAGAAAAACGAGAAGAGAAGAAAACTACGGATCACGAGTCAAGACAGTCTTCTGAGTTGAGAAGATCCCCTTTTCTGACAAACCAACTATTCTGTGCATGCTGTACGTGGATTTATTATATAGACACGAGTGTTTTACTGGAAAATATACCATGCGTAAAATCCATACGAAACTACATCCAGGACCCGAGTGGCGTATTTTCCATATCCTCACTAGTGAGGATATCGTTGGCATCATTTCTCGCTTTTGCACGGTTGTTTGTGCAATTTCTCGTAAAACACTCGTGTCTAATATAATAAAAAGAAAATTACACGGCGGATTGAAGATATGGATTTTATTTTCTCGTGGTAAAAACAACATTTTACTCACTCGCGAAGCGCTTGTTCGTAAAATATTGTTTTTACCACTCGAAAATAAAATTCATATCTTCACGCCGCCGTGTAATATCCTCTATGTATATTCATATCATTGAAATGACTAGATAAATTAATGTTATCAAAAATTGTTCGTTTTTATATCTAACAATAACATAAACACATACATTAAAAAAAAACAGATGGAGTGGATAAACAGCCACAGGTAGAGAAAGATATACTCAGGGTTGCCATTGTGTGGGAAAAGTCAGGCAAAAGTTCATTTTTTCAAAATCATGGAAAAGTCAGCGAATTTTGCATCAAGTCAAGGAAAAGTCTAGACTCTCGTCAAAGTCAGTGGAGAAGCTTCGATAATGATTATGCACAAGACAATGTCATTTCAAAAACATTTTTATGAAGATGAAGAAAAACAGTGTGATAACCTTCAAAAGAAACATAAACAAATGCAAAGTTAAGGGAAATCATGTTCATCGGTTAAATGTACATCATACATGGTCATTAATTTTTTTTTCTAGTCAGTAAAATCTGGTAATATTTATTATTTCAATGAGTGGTAACACTGGTATTATTTGAGGATACAAATATAGCGGCAAGAGGGAAGAAAGGATAATAGCTGTTTATTAATAATTCTGGAGTTCTGCTACATGTATGTGAATAGTGATAAGCAGTAAAAATACAGTTAAGATGGTTTTGTAGCGCCAAACCTTGCTGAAACCAAGAACTCTCATGAGACGGAGCTGCAGAGAACAAAAAAGGATTTTGACTAGTTGTTGGTGCACAGGAATTGCACTGAAGACTGAAAGAAATATCACCAGAAACACATGTTGCCAGAACGTTATAGGAAAAAAAAAGCCTCTTGAAAATCCAACACGAGAAAGCAAATACATATGGCAATATAGCAGGTTCCTTTTGAATGACAAGCTTTTATAAAACATAAGAGTCATGACTAACAAATGTGAGCAATACTATAAAGAGTTCCATCAATGCATGCTACTGCGAGGTTCTTTCAGACATTAATAATTATGCTATGGAAAAAAAAAACGATAACTTCAGACAGAAAAGTTAAGGTACTTTTGGTTTTTGTTCTGATATATCTTGGTTTTACTCTAACTAAAACAACTTAGTTGGTTAAAGGACTGTTCCAGGGTAACTACTGTCTAACGAAGGTTTGGGAGGATGTTTAGTGGACTATTGATAACTCGATTATTTGCCTGGATTTGTTTCTTTCGTCTTCAATTCACTCTTTCTATTACTGACGTCAGACTATGTTGTTTGTAAAAGTAATCAGCCGGCATTCCAGGGTTGAATTGGCAACAACACAGTAACCTTTCTCGTTTTCCTACTCAAAACTACAATAACCTTTAGAAGAACGAATCCTTCGCCGTTTTGCCTGTGTAAAATCAATCAGGATCAAACTCGACCGGACATAACCAGATCATTTGGATTAAGTTGATTAAGGTTGAAATTTCGTCATAATAGAAACCGCCAAAAGTTTAAATAATTTACATGGGTTAAAGCCCGAGAAAACGAACGCACTGTGCTGGGACGGTAAGAGCAGCAATTGCGATGCATTTTCGAGTTTTCTATCGTCTATTTTAATCGGGTTCATAATCGGACCCAACAGCATTATACGGTTTCGCGCAGAGTTTTTGGAGCGTTTGATGAAAATTATCTTTGCTTACGAAGTTCAGCTGCTTTGTCATTGTCGATATTTTCTGTTGCCAGCAATAAACGTTTATTCAGAAGATTTCAAACTATTCTTTTTTTTTTGTTAAAGTGCATATAATCTCTAGAACGATAACATCTACGAATACTCGTCTATGAATTTGTAATTTTTTTGTTTCAAAACAGCTTAGAAAAATTTAATATGGCCATTTCTTTCACGTTTAAACTTAGCGAAAAAGACTTTTGGCAGCAATTTTGAATCATGACCCTAGAAAATAATCCCTGGGTAAAGTTATCTTCTAATATCATGCAATAACCTCTGACCCATTCGTGCTTCATCTGATGCATAGCCAATCTCAGAATCTGATTTGGGAGTCAACGTTATAAAATCATGACAAAAGATAGAGACAAAAAGCAAACAAACAAAAACAAAGCGAACCTAAAGAACAACTTCCTAACATGACGTCATGTAAGTAAGTTCTCACGCGGACGCTCGGACGTAACTTCTTGCATGCATTTTTGTCGGCGTGAAAAATGTCAAGGTGAAGCTCAAGCTAATCATTATGTTTTACTTGATCAAAGACTATGCAAAGATTAAAAAAATGTAGTTTTAGGCTGATGATACTCAGTTCTCCTAACAATACTTTGCTATGAACAAAAAGTACCTAAAAAGGACCTTGGCGTAATATTAGACACAATTTTATCCTTCAATGATCATGTCACTACCTTAGTATCAGATGTCATGGGAAAGCTACGTATGATAAGCAGAATTAAGCACCTCCTAGACCAATCGACATTATTTATTGTAGTTAATTCACTAGTTTTTACCAAGTTAATCTACTGTTCTTCAGTATGGTCTGGCACCAGCAAATCTAACATCGCAAAACTGCAACTTGTGCAAACTTTTCCAGCTCATTTACTTTCAGGCAATATCTTATCATATTTAAACAGCAAAATATAACATCGCAAAACTGCAACTTGTACAAAATTTGGCAGCTCGATTACTCTCAGGCAATATTTGATCACATTTCATCTACACTTAAGCAGCTTACACTCAATATCTGACCTCCTTTACATTAAAGACGCCGTACAAATGTTCAAATGCACGAATGGCCTGGTTCCCAGTTATATCAAAAATTTGTTCATTAATTACATATCCCACATGCACAGTTATAAGACTAGGAATGGTGACTGTCTACAATTCCATTCATGTCAGGCTGCACTAGCTCAGAAATCGTTTGTGTATCGTGGCGCTCGTACCCGGAATCCTATATCCAAAAGGATAAGAAGTTTTAATTCCGCAACTTTTTTTAAGAGTAAACTTAAAGCAAAGCTAATAAACATTTTGCTCAACGCTTGTCCATAGCTACAGTAGTTTGTAGATTTAGTTTTTTTTAACCCTAGCCCACTTATTGTAAGTACAGTCGAACCCCGCTATTTCGAAGTCACACGGGACATGGAAAAAAGTTCGAAATAGCGGGGTTTCGAAATAGCCGATAGTAAATGAAAAAATAAATCCAAGGGGATTCGGCTTGACTTCCAAATAACGGGAACTTCGAATTAACCGAGTTCGAAATAGCGAGGTTCGACTGTATTTTCATACATTTCATTGATGCTATTTTTTGCTCGTTAATCAGGTATGAAGATCCCTGGAGGGATCCTAATAAACCATATTGTATTGTATTGTATTGTATTGTATTGTATGGACACAGGTTGTGAGAACTAGATCGATTCTTGGTTTGCAATCATTCCCTGGAGACTCAGAATACAAAGATATCACGGCCATGTTAGTTTCGGGTACAGTAGACGCTACTGAGCAATATTTTGTTAAAGTTCATCTGTTTCCCTCACCCCCCTCCCCTCCCCCCTCCTCGGTAACTGTCTATAAACACATTCGAGCCAATGTGCTCTAGTATTCTACTGTAGTTTCTTTTCTGCTCTTTTAGGACCCAGCTTCCCACCTCAGAATGTCACAGCTCGTAGCAATGGCCCAACAAGTATTCTGGTGCAGTGGGACGAAGTGCCACAGGATGATGGGGATGGAATTATCAAAGGATATGACGTTGTTTTCAAAGACTTAAAGAGTGGCAAAGAGGACATGAAGAGAGTGAATGCTCCAGCTACACGTTTGGAACTGAGTTCACTAGAGAAATTCAGAAAATATGACATCAGTGTTCTGGCTTTCACTGCTGCTAGAATTGGACCAGCAAGTTCTGTCCTGCCAGTGATGACTGGTGAAAAAGGTATAGTTAACCTACAATCTTAACCAATCAACTGGCAATTAATGAGTGGGATGATAAAAATCAATTCCCAAAAATGTTTTCGTTTTCACTTCAGGAACCTCTTGGAATTTGATTATCCCAAATTATCGTTGATACAGCAGTGCTGACTGGCCAGGTCTTGTCTGCAAGAAGTTCTCGTTTCACAGAGTTTTAAAAACCACAACAGATTTTGACTTGAGCTTCTGCTGACCCAGTGAAAAGTATATCTTATCTACAGTAGGTTTGCCCAGTTGTCATGAGCACTGTAGTTTCATTTTCTTATCCATGGACTACAGTTTATGCTACAGCTGTCATATTTTGTTTCAACTGCACATTAAAACAAAACTTATGTTTTGTAATTTGAGTCCATGTTATTACAATAATTTAACAGATATTATTTCCTGATAATAGAGGCAACCATGTTATGTCATAAGTATAACATAGGGGCAGGCACCTGGAAAATTCAAATAAGTTTTGTAGACCAGAAAATAAGTCACTTCGGTACATGGTATCTATTGCATAAGTCAAAACTAAAATTTAGCAATACATGTAAATTTAAGAATCAACAGGGAGCATTTAAGAGAGCAGGTTGTTTTTCAGTCAATTTTCCACGTCACTGTCCCAATATTTTGATAGTCAGAGTGACCCATTAAAGACTGCTACAGGTATTTACTTCATTTTAATTAAGTTACAGCAATTATTAATATGAGTTGCTTCTTAGATGCATACTGTATAATAACTTTCGATTTCTTACATTCCACAGAACTTGACCAACTTAGATGCCAACTGGCTCAGTTCTATAAGGAAAACATGTGCAGAATTCAGGTGGCACCTTGGGACCCAGATGACACAGTGGATATTGATGAAGTTTACACACGACTTTCATGGAGCAGAGAAAACAAGCAGCTCAGTGGAACAAAAGAAGAAAAACTGAATGACTATACTGACATTTTTCTTTGTTCCAAAGGCAGTGCTAATCCTAAAAGGATTGTTGTTTATGGACAAGGAGGAATTGGCAAGTCAACATTCACTCATAAATTGTCAGTCGATTGGGCTAGAGGAGAGGTAGAGGCACTAAAGAAGTTTGACCTGTTGTTAGTCATCAAGTTGAGGGATGTCTGTGGTGAAGTTAGAGATCTCAAAGAAATGATTGTGCAATCAGGACTCTTACCTTGTGATGAGCCTGCTCAAGTGGACTGTTTGTTGAAATACATATCTGAAAATCAAGATAGAGTTTTAATCCTCTTTGATGGCTTTGATGAGTATGACAAAACAAGAGATACTCAGTCAGATGTGTATAAGATTATAACACAAAAGATGTACAGAGGTTGTCATGTAGTGGTGACCACCAGGCCAGTAAAGTTAGATGATTTGAAAAAGTTCATGCAAGCTCAGTGCAAAATCAAGGGATTTACCTATTTGGACATCAGAAAGTTTGCATCCAAGTATGTTGGAAAAGAACAGTGTGAAAGCTTCATGGATTACTTAGATGAGCACGATCTTGAGGACATGGCATCAATTCCACTGATGTTACTCTTTTTGTGCCTGCTGTGGAAAGAACATAGTGATCAACCTCTCCCCAGCACAAGAACCCAGCTTTTTCAAGGAGTAACACAGTGCATCATTGATCACTGCCAAGTCAAACAGTCTCCTGATAATCTGAAATCCATAGAAGAATACAGTGAGACATTGTGTAAGATTGGCAAAGTAGCATTTGAAGCACTGCTTCAGGATTCTTTAGTGTTTGACACAGCCCTGCTATCCAAGGAAGTACTAAGTAATGATATTGTACAACTTGGTTTTTTGTCAATGTCCAAAGTCCAGCACCAACGTTCCAAATTAATGGCTTCATTTTTTCACAAGTCCATTCAAGAATTTCTTGCTGCCTGGTACATTGCAAAACAGCCTATTTCACAGTGGATAAGCACCTTAGAACCCCTACAAGACTTTAGTACTGTTAAGAACTTTCAAGCATGTCTTAAATTTGTTTGTGGCTTGTCAGCTGATGGTGCTAATGCTGTCTTCCTGCACCTTAGGAAGATCAGAGAGAAAGAAAGTCTGGTACCAAACTGTGACGTCGCAAGATGGTACTTGGACTTTGACAGTAATCAGGAAGAGTTTCAAACCTTGTGCAGCACAATGTTTCTGGCATTGGACTGTAAAGAAGCTTTTGTGGGAGCATATCTTGACTGTGTGGGCGGAGTGGTGCAGTTTTATGAAGATTACAGTTTTGGGAACGCCACTGGGATCAAAGACTCGGTGGGGCAATTGCTTACATTGCTGCTTCGCCACGACAGCTTGGTTCAGCTTCAATTCGTCTTTGATGCGAGCGACCCAGACAAAATGAAAGTCAAGGAGGTGTTTGATCAAGTGGATGTCAGGACGGTAACATGGGCATCAGGTGGTCAATCGAAAGGTTCAAAGTTACTTGAGACCACAACAGGGGAACAACAGTTTTTAGTATTAAGAAAGAAAACTGTGCCCTACCTTTACTATGATGTATCCGGTGTTTCTTTCACACCTGAGCTCGTTCGCCTTTTTCAGCCTCCAGCTTCACACCAGAGTCGTTCAGAAGGCGAAGCGTCCGAGCCTGAAAACAGTCAGGAATTTGACATACATCAACAATCCAGTGCTATAGAAAATGAGCTGCCTGTACACGCGTTGTCATTTATCACTAATGCTCGTTTTGAGTGCGTTCCGGAAGATACAGTTTTGGGTGAAATATTGAAGAATGCTCCATACTTAACTTCGCTGGATTTATCAAACAATCCCCTTGGAGCTGGAGTGAGTGTTCTCGCCAGTCAACTGGAAAATCTTCCAAAGCTGGAGATGTTGATCCTGAATAACACAGAGATGAGTGAAAGAGAAGCCGGTGACCTGTCAAGAGCGCTGGTTCATATTCCACACCTGACGTATCTTTTGTTGGGTTCCAATCCCCTTGGAGCTGGAGTGAGTGTTCTCGTCAGTCAACTGGAAAATCTTCCAAAGCTGGAGGGGTTGAAACTGAGCAACACAGAGATGAGTGAAAGAGAAGCCGCTGACCTGTCAAGAGCGCTGGTTCATATTCCACACCTGACGCTTCTTGATTTGAGTTCCAATCCCTTTGGAGCTGGAGTGAGTGTTCTCGTCAGTCAACTGGAAAATCTTCCAAAGCTGAAGAAGTTGTACCTGAGGAACACAGAGATGAGTGAAAGAGAAGCCGCTGACCTGTCAAGAGCGCTGGTTCATATTTCACACCTGACGGAGCTTGATTTGGATGCCAATCCCCTTGTTGGTCGTGGCGTCATTTGTTTGGCTGAGCAGATAGTGACCCATGTGCCTGAGCTTCAGCTTCTGTCTCTTTACAACACAGGAATGGATGACGAGTGCAAAGCTGCTCTGCTGAAAGCCAAGCAAGACAGGAAAAAAGCGGAAGGCGTGGATTTGAACGTGAGTATACTGACATGTTTATTTTATGACTTTTATTGACTCTTCAATGCCCAAATATCCAAATCCTAAATACCTTAACCTGACACAAAAAAAAGTCAACCAGGAGGGAAAGATTTCAGAGTGCTTGTGAATACAACAGTTGTGCTAAAATACATGGCTTTTGAATCAGTTGATATTGTCGTTTTAGTTGTTTGAATAGTTTTCAAATATTCCTTGAATTTGAGAAGACAAGAACAGCAAAATGTGGATCAAAGACGAGTGAGGAGGCTCGCAAAAGTTTGTTGTACATTCAGTCAAGGTTATCGTAATAATACCTTTGCGAGTGTCTGCCGCTATAAAGCATTTTGAAAGGCTGTAGCATGGAAACCTTTACACTGTAGAAAGTATGGTTTCAAACAAACTTGCTTTCATAAAGAAAGACATTTTATAGCTTTGTTTTTAGCAGTGGAATTCAAGCGACAGTATAAAAATGATAATACTAAAAGTTTACAGGCGTTCATATTTTCGATAATTTCGGTGCTGGGTTTTGCCCTGTATTGAAATACTACATACAATTTGTGAAATCTCTTTCTATAAACTAATAAATCTCGTGGAGACCCACGTACAGTATTTATACGATTTATACGATGGCCGTTGTACGTTCTGGTGATGCTGATCCGAACCGTTTGTATCGAAGTCAGAGCTGCGAATTTAGTAAATTTTATTCGAGTGAGATAAAAGCTAGAGTTGGTAATTTTAATCAAAGAACGACACATTCATTTCCTTTGAAGCAACGTTGATTTGACTTCTTCCTAGTTTAGCCAGTGAGGTAATGAGAATGTTGCTTCTTTTTATATCACACTGTCAAAATTTTGCTTTCCATAATTATTCTGTGTGTGGTTCATTGACTAACATACATGTATGTGGACAATATTGTCTCTCATAACAGATTGATGTTGATGGTGTAAATGGAGAGCGGAAATATTTGTGAACCCAGACCACAGATCCTGCAAAAAGAAGAAATGCTGGATATTGCTGGGCAAGCCCAATCTGTTCCAACTGCTACAGCTAACCAACAAGACAAGACAACTTCATGCCTTCAGTGTCAATCAATTTCCAGCTGTATACAGCAGTCCCAGCCACGTTGTGGGTTCTGTGTCCTGGTCATGGACTTTGCAGTGCAAAGTACATGTTCTGAGAAATACAGAGTTAGAAATGGATCCTTTCTAACATTTGCATCATTACATCATGCAGCCATTTTCACACTTCATGCACAGTTTGCGAAGTGCAGATGTTCTGGTAGGCCACTTGTTATACAATAAAACTTGACGAGCAAAGTGGAAAACTACTTCTTTGGTCATAATGTAATCAAAGCCCGCTATTTTGGAGTCTCACAGGGCATGAAAAGAAGTTTGAAATAGTGGGGTTTCAAAATAACCAGGCTATAGTCAAGCTAATCCAAGGAGATTTGGCTTGACTTCAAGTTCAACATGTAGAAACAAAACAAAACCAAGCTCAGCAGAGATATTTACTTTACATAGACTCTTTTACGTTAGGATAAAAAGTGCTGACACAAAGTAATACAGACTGAGATAATTTTACGGAGAAATTATTCTGCAGTTACAGTATATGTTATATAGGTAGTGTTGTTCTAAGTTGACCTCTGCAATATTATCAACAGAACAAGAATTGGCAATTTTGTACCCCACTACCCAGTGTGGCCACTTGCAAACTGAGAAGAAATTGACTTTTTAGCAGTCGGATACTGTAGCCTGGTATTGAGTGAGTTGACTCTGGTCAGTTCACAGTTAGTACAGGACGTGAAACTTGTATTGAGCAGATCCCCTATTAATGGACACTCTATTAACCGGACACCAGCTCGGTCCCAAATTTTTCTTTGCATATTTACTGTTAGTAAAACAAACCTGTATTCAATGGACACCTATTTTAGTGGACACGGAGACCAAAATTGAGCAATTTTGTTACCGGAAACCTATATTAAGGGGACATTTCGAGTATTTTTAGGTGTATTTTTATTAGATTGTGAGATTACTGTCCAACTTGCCTCTTGCAAAAGATTGGTGATAAATCATGTCAAACAGCAATCCACAATCACAGGGCACCTCGCTTGTGTCTCTAGCTATCATGGCACAATTTGTCTGAACCTGTATTAAACAGACACTAGCTAGGGTCCCGAGGGTGTTCGCTTAATACAGGTTCACTTTATTATAATGTAATCATGTAGATTCTTAATAGGAACATTTGAGCTGAACTTATTTTAAAGTTTTATTACAGGAGTAAGAGGTATCCTCTACTTCACTACAGAAGCATATAATCAACATTTTGTATCACAGAAGGCAAAATGTAAGATTGACTTTGTTGATCAGGAATCATTAGCTGCATTACTGTTCATATGCACATGCTGTGATACTGTTTCATTGTTGTTTCTTGCATGACAGTGAACTAGAATGGATTGTTGGACAGTGTTAATACAGCAAAACCCTGGAATCTTGAACTCTCAAATAGTTTGAGATAGTGGGGGATCGAAATAGCAGGGTTTTACCGAAAGGAAATTTCTACCAACCTCATTACGGAGGGAAATAGCTAATTCTAAATTGGCACCTCACTCGTTTCCCTGGCTATCATGACACAATTTGTCAGAACCTGTATTAAACAGACACTAGCTAGGGTCCCAAGGGTGTTTGCTTAATACAAGTTCACTTTGATATAATGTAATCATGTAGATTTTTGATGGGAACATTTGAGCTGAACTTGTCTTTAAAGTTTTATAACAGGAGTAAGAGGTATCCTCTACTTCACTGCAGAAGCATATAATCAACATTTTGTATCACAGAAGGCAAAATGTAAGATTGACTTTGTTGATCATGAATCATTAGCTGCATTACTGTTCATATGCACATGCTGTAATACTGTTTCATTGTTGTTTCTTGCATGACAGGGAACTAGAATGGATTGTTGGACAGTGTTAATACAGCAAAACCCTGGAATCTTGAACTCTCAAATAGTTTGAGATAGTGGGGATTGAAATAGCGGGGTTTTACCAAAGGGAAATTTCTACCAATCTCTTTACCGATGGAAATAGCTAATTCTAAATTGGTGCAAAATTGTTGTTGTTGGAAATCAGATTCTGCTTGAGATAGCGGTGAGTTTGAGATAACCGAGTTGGAGATAGTGATGTTCTACTGTATATTTCTCTTGAAGTCATAAATAAACAAAGATTTTAGTAATCTGTCTGCTGTCTGTGTGTTGTGAGAATAAAAAAATTGAAAATATGACAAAGGGATTTTTTTAGTTAGATAGCGGTGACCCTCAAAGAGGAGGAGGGGGAGGCACTTCTTATGATTGGCCACGGTATATGGAGGCTCCACCCAAAAACAGAGGGGGGGGGGGGGAGCTTTTCAAGCCTCGAGCATAAAATAGATATACAAAAACGAAACTTTTTGGTGTTTTAAAGGGTCGGTAAGAACATTAGTGGCCCGTTTGAAAACATTGCTCCAATGCATCCAACATCTCCCCTCCCCTCCCCTCCCCCCCCCCTCCCCCCCCCCCCCCCCCCCCCACCCTCCTGGGAACGCCGGCGCGCATATCACTTGAATCCCCTTTTTAGGATGTGACTTCTTCGAATAAATGCCACACGTGCTCATTTTGTATTCATAAACAGCTCTGTTCGCCAGCTTCGCCTGAGCTGAGATGTTGAGTGGCTTATAATATTTTAACAACGTTTTCTCTAATTCAAAGCCATTGACAGTGGCTTGAAATACATGTGGAAGGAGTTTGACACAAAACTGTGAGATATATTTCGAAAAATGTTTGAAAACGGAGCATTGGAGATTTAAGCACGTCTTCGAGCACTATCATATTTACAGGACGAGTGAATACTTTTAAACGGTCCGCACGATGAGAAAGTATTGAAAAGACTTCACCCTGAAATTTGAGTTTGTGGCTTGTTTTGTCAAAGAGCATCAGGTACAGTAAATTTAAATAAAACTTCATGGCAGAATTTAGATGGCCCTATTACCTCCGCTCTTCTGCTCCGATGAATTTGCTTAAACTCGGCCTTGAGGTATGTATTAAGTCAGTATAAGCTGATTCCAGAAATTTAACAAAATTATACCAACAAATTTTTTCACTAGGTACGATTTTGTTCAAATATAGTATTGTCCACTTAAGCTATGATATCACTAAAAATATTTTTCCCAGTTAAATCGAATTCCATCAAACCATTGCTGATTGACAGCTGCAGCTTTTCTCGAAGTTTTATAGGAATCGCATTAGAGCCAAAAAAAGTTATGATCCCAAGTTCGTGAAGGACGAGTGCACCCGAAATTTCAACGGAGCCAGGGATCTACCAAATGTGTTAACTCTTACACTCCCAAGTGAACAACCTCAATTTTCTCCTCCAGTTTCTCACTAGACATATATCATATAGAAAGGAGAACTCGGCTTTTGATGGCTTGCACAGATGAAAGATGATTGAAATAATAATTCTCGCTACTTAACTTATACAGTAAAAGTTGGGAGAATCTGCATTTTGAGCTTGAGAGTGAAAAGATTAATTTTTCCGCGTTAAACTGATTTGGCTTCAATGTTTCAGGTCAGCTGAAGTTGTCTTCTTCATCAAACGGCGATTCCTCTGTAACATAACCGATGAGGGATCGTGAGCCTTTGATTGTCGTCTATCTCTTGCGCAAATGATACTTATACTGAGTGTGGTGTCATGCACCCCATAAACATAGAAACAGGATTAAAACGGCCACTTGTTTACACATTTTCCCGTCCATTTCATCCACTCCAGTGCTGAATTGTTTGTTCATTTGCTGCACTTTGTGAGTCTATCTCGTGTCCTATAACTATTTTTTTCTATTTTCTTGTCCATTTCTGCACCTTGTGACTCTGTCTCGTGTCTTTACTGTTTCTCTATCATCAGCATTTTTAGCAATCTGCATTAATTTCCACGCCCTCGTATGTAGTCATACGCCCCCCGAAAGAAAGCTAGAAGTTGAAAGTCAAGCTTGGATGCGCGCGCAACCTTGAGATTGAATATGAACTAGTGCGGGGCATCCCACCTGAACAATGTTTGGAAAACCTATCGGTGCAACTGAACCACAAGTGGCTAGCTAATTTCACTGCGTTTTTTTAAAAAGGTCCAGTATTAATGTGCAGTTTCTAATACAATAGTTCAGTCAAAAGAGTTCCAACTTTTGGCGGCACGATGAAAGAATTCCCCCAGTTGCGCTTGGGAGATTCGTCACCTTATAAGGTCATTGTTATTTACTCTGAGTATAGTCAAGCGACCGTGGGTACGGTATCGCGGCTTGACAACTCTTACTACTTATAAATAGTTCAGTGTTAAACCATTCAAACATTTTTGCATCATAGTAAAGGTCATGGTGCAAAAGGAGGTCAGCCATGCTTGTGAGGATCAGATACCCTGTGTGCCAGAGGTTTCTCGCTCTCGGAAGCTCCGGCTTCCGCCCGTAGTTTCGGCCCCAGCCCTACGCGGCCGCGCAGCTCGGAGCTTCCGAGAACGAAAAACTCTGTTATCTCGAACTCCTCGCAATAAACTTGGTATAAAATTACCTTTAGTGAGAACCCCGCTATCTCAATTCCCCACTGTCTCGAACTATTTCTCGCTTCCCTTGAGAGTTCGAGATAGTGGAGTTCTACTGTAATTGTAATTTGCAAACATTTTGTATGGCAGTACCAGATTAATAAAAAAAGTTGAACAACAAAAAGTAAATACTAGCGAAAAATAGGATAAATTTATCAAACAGGTGGAATGGCGTACTCGGTTTGTCCTGGTATAAGGTAGACACTATGAAGCACATAGTTCATAGTTCATAGTTCATTTTATTTCCACCTTAAAGTACCATTTACAATCAGTACAGGTAAACCATTTCTGTGGTGGCTTACCAGCAAAAAACCTATCAAAGTTAAGTAGCTCTGGCAAGCCAATCCTTACAAGGAACAAATCTATTTACATTGAATACTGTAGAATATGTGGAACTAAATAGTAATGTACATAATCAAAAATTGGTCTAGATTAATAATATTGATGAGACAACTTATTCATCAATTATCTATCGATTGATCCTATAATGTATGGACATTATATTGTATGGAGAGGAGAAATTTTTTTTGTCTTTTACGGAATATTGATATAGAAGGAGATTGTTTAATTTCTAGAGGCAAGGAATTCCAAACTTTACTGGCAGAAAACCTGACACTAAACTTACCATAATTAAGCCGACACTTAGGAAGATAAAGATTTTGCTTAGAAACAGAACGCGTGTTATAATTATGTACAGATAAATTAAGCCTGAAATAATCTGAGAACATTTCAGGAAGGTAGTTATTTTGGTGCCTGTAAACTATTTCACCAAGTTGTTACTGGTTGATTTGAAAAATATTCAAAACATGCAGTTTATCAAAAAGAGGTTTACTGGAGGCTCTGAAATGAGAAAAAGTCATTGTACGTAAAACCCTTTTTTGAAGAATATGCAAGGGCTGCAAAATAGAGGAGTATGTATTACCCCATATAACCGTACCATAAGATAGATAAGAGTATACCAGATTATAGTATAACTGCTTTAGAATATCCTTATCGAAGTATTCTCGGGCCTTATATATTATCCCTATAGATTTAGATATTTTAGTTGAGATATAATTCACATGATACAAGAAGGGCATGCACATACGCAAGAAGGGCATGAATGAAGAAGCTCGTATCAGACCTATCGGACCTTAAGAACAAATTTGGATTCGTTTCTTGCTGTAAAATCGGTGGTTTCCAGTTCCAATTTGTTATGGGAAAATATGCATGCTTTATATATTTTACACGATGGTGCTTTTTGTTTGTTTGTTTGTTTGTTTGTTTGTTTGTTTTGTTTTGTTGTTTAGTTTTGCATTACAAATTGTTAAAAAGGATTGCCTTTTTTCTTTAGGTGTAGATAATTTAGGATGAACTTCTTTTAACTGAAAGTGCACGAAAAAAAAAAAAGATTAAATATCGACCTCACTTAGGGACATATCGACAGAATCAACGAGTTCTAAAGTGGACTGGGTTAGTCTATTTAGCACAACGTTTCTTCTTACATGAAGTTCTTCTTGATGAAGCGTTAGGTTAAACGCTTTCGTCCTCATTAGTGATGCACTGATTGGTTGGTTCAATTGCGTCATGTTGATTTCTGCTTGATTCTTCTTGGTTTTAGAACAGAAAACAAGGGAAGACATTGCCCTTCTAAAATCTGGAATCCGGAAGCAATAGATGATGGGATTCATGAAAGAGTTGCTGTACTGAAGCAGTTTAACGCCTTCATCTGGAAACACTCGTAAAATAATATTTGTCAAACTAGGTTGGTAATAATTTGAAAAATATAGGACGCTGTATGGAAGCCACGCTGCAAGGAAAATGACCGTTGTGATCAGCAGTGTAGTGGCAAGTCGCCGGTCTTGTTTTGCGTGTGCGCCCGGAAATGGTCGCAGTTTGACTTTGATCCACAGACATGAGTAGGCAAGACACGTGACTGTCAATGGCGCGAACAAGAATGCCGCTATGATGGAGTGGAAGGACAGAAACGAGAGTAGGCCGCGCCGAAAAAGTACGAATGTCATCACAGGAAGTATAGTTGCAACCCAGAGAAGTAGTAAGCTCTTTAAGTAGGTCTTGGTAGTGATTTGACGCAGTTGGAACGGTCGAAATATAGCGTAAAGTCTCTCCAGGGCAATTATAGTGAGCGTGAAGATTGAAGCAAGACCAAGTGTCATGTCCACGATGACAAATGGATAACTGGACACCAGCAAAGCAAGGCGCAGTAAGTACATGGGGATTGCTAACAATCCAACCAACAGATCAGTGACAGCCAAATTAATCAGGAAGATGTGGGCGCGCGCACGTTTAGCGACGGGAAGCCTCCTGAAGGAAGCGATTGTCAGCGAGTTTGCTGTTACTATGGCAATGGCTGTGATACAATAGACTGCTGTCCATGAAGATTTTAGTAAGGTCTGGAGACTTGGTCGCACTGTGGACGAGAAGTTGTTCATCTTAGGAGCAGGATCAATTATCCTACAAAAAAGGATAGATCTTGGTGAATAAAATAGGATGGCGATTTGTCTCATCAACAGAATTGACTTGGAGTTTAAAAAATACATCCAAAAGTTTGCTGGGCCAGGAAAGTCAGTGCATCGAATCCCATATTGGACTGTTGCGAGTTAAGTGAAACAATTGGTTGCAGGCAAATGATAATCGAGATTTACAAGTGAAATATGTTTGCTGTTTTCTAGAAGACGCTTCCGTGCATGAAAACTGCGAAAATACGGTCAGTTGGTCAGCGTTCGTCGCCATATTAGATCTTGTGCAAGCCTCGTTCTTCTCGTGCACAACTTATGTTATAGAAAATGCATTGAACTAGTTTATAGCTGAGTATCGAGTCCTTTAACCCTTTCACTCTTAAGTTCAAAATGCAGATTCTCCCAGCCTTTTAAGAGGAAAATGTATGAGTGATGTAGTGAGAATTGATAGTTTAATCAGCCATCATCTGAGCAAGCTGGTATCAAAAGCCAATTTCTCTTTACTGTATGATATATTTATGCTGCCAAAACTGAAGGAGAAAGCTTAACTTGATCACTCTTGGGAATGAAAGGGTCGATATTAAATGTGAATAAGCATTCCTTGTAACCATACAAGTCTCTTCATTTTCTGATTTTTAAAATTTGTCCACTTAGTTTCCGACTCTAGGACCAATTTACCCATGAAACCTGAAAGAATTACTATATTTTAGGTGTGCTCTTTTTTGCAACAGGGTTATCTTTTTTTAATTTGCAGAATATTTTTTGCAGATTGAACTTCGAAATGGCTGAATAAACTCAAACAATTTTTATCATTACTCGCATCAAAATCCTCACAGTGGTTACAAATAGCTGCAAAGTGGCCATGAAAATGTTACGCTTTGCTTTATTGAGCAAAATAGATGAATTTCTAGATAACATGTAAAGTAATTATAATTATAAAAATCGCTCCCCATTCCCAGGCGCATGTAGAAGATCAAGTACGTACTCGCAGCCTTTATCCAATTTTTCAACTTACAAATAATTGTTTTCCATTTCAATAATTCTTGACAACCTTGTACGTTGTAATTTGTTGGTTTTACTTTCTTGTTACCATTAACGTTATATTAATTTTTTTCCGGAATCACGGGGGCTACAAAGGTATTTCACTAAACAGCTAGTCAAATAAAATATGCACGATCGACAAAATTTGTCGCGGAGTAAATTTGTGTCCTGGACACAAAAGTGTTTCTGAAAATCTTAAGAATGCTACTTGCCGCTTGTTTGGCCATCCTGGAAACATCAAAGTATACAATGTTGCCGCACAATGTGTGCTTGTTTTTCCAGTCCATTAGTTCGATTTTCAGGTCTTAGGGAAAGATTTTTTTTTTCAACTTATGTAAATTCATACTATGTAGTAATATTTCATTACAGCCAAGAATTTAAGCCATCAGTCATTGTTTGGTTTTTAAACCTTTTCTAAGCGCGTTGAGTACGTATTTTTCATTTCTTTCTTTCTTTCTTTTTTTTTTTTTTTTTTTTTTTTTTTTTTTTTTTTTTTTTCGTTTCCGAAAATAATCAGAAACACCCTGGCGGATACCTAACAGTCTTTTTTTAAATTGACTGATCATCCCAGATGATTAAACGAAAGTAAGATTGTCCGTGCAATACGGTGGAGTATTTTCACGAGTCGCTTTTATATTTTTGGCGAGAGAAAACAAAAAAAAAAAAAAAAAAAAAGGAACTAACAAATATAACAGCCGTATTGCACGACTTTTCGTGTAATAAGTTGTTTATTATACGACAAACGAAGCAGAGCCAAATGCTTTAGCCGTGCGCAAAAACATGACACGTTCGTAAGCTTTGCTTGCGAAAATCATCATCACGTATTAGAGCTAATAAACCAGTTGATTTGGTTCCTGACAAAAGCAATTCGCTCCCATATTTGCACTCGTTTTCGCCTGTATTTGCACTCGTAAGTATGACGTAGTGTAATAAGATATTTTATAGCTAAGAATGATTGTTTTCAACGCTAAAAACTCACATGTCGCAAGAGCACTCTAGAGCGGCGTTGGGTTAAAGTGTTGACGCTGCGGTCAATTTCGTGACTAATAATGTCTACATAGATCGAGTCTATAATGGCTATACTAATTTTGCTGAGTTTCCAAGTCTCGCTAAGGACAAAAACAACAGCAAAAACAGCAACTTTATGGGTCGATAAAATCACTTCGTTTTTCTCGTTGATTTAATTGCGTGAAAACGATATGAATCAAAAAATATATAGCGCACTGTGCAATAGGTCATTTATCCCCTTATGGACACGACCTGTAAAGTGTGGTTGAACCAGAAGGATTTATTTCATGCTAGTATGACTTAAATAAAATATAGCTCATTCCTTACCTCCATTTAAAGCGAAAATAACAGCTGTACCGCTATACCTCAAACCAATCTTCGACTGATATACTTTCTAACTCTGGCCGGCGTTAGCATATCGCTTTTTTTTCCCATTGAAGCTAAAGGGCAGGTTTACTTTGGGTGTAGAGCCTTAAAAAATGATTTCAGCTGGTATGTTTTCTGACAATTTAAATGTTTGACCAAAGAGTCAACATTCAGTAGGCCATATCAAGTTATGATAACATAACGCGTGTTCTGATTGGTTCATCGATACTTTGCATCAGGCCATGTAAACATGACTGTACATTTGTTAGTACTTACGTCACAAATGCATCGAAAAGTTGTTAAAAGACAATTAACTACCGAGCTTTTAAAATCGACGCACAACGGCCTGACAGTTTGAAGGCGAAAAACGTGAATAATAAGGCACAAAAAGTTTGACCTCAAGAAGGTGACTTCAGTTCCGGTCGCCGTGTCAGAAAATGTTAATAGTCTTAAAAGTTTCATTTCTGTTGAACTGAGGTACAGGCAAAGGAAAAATTAAACATGCAGCAATAATTCTGTTAAAGAGGAGCTAATTTCTTAAGTGTGAGAACCAGAATACACAAACTGGTGATAAAAGGAAGGTATATGCAGTCATATGTAAAGTACATTTTATTTCGTAGATTACTTACTAAAATCCTGCATGCCAACAACGTAGAAGTCTAGTTTTACCACAACACACTAGTTTCTCGCTCTCTGATTGGTCGATTTACCGTGGCGAAGTGCCTCATGAGTCCACAACATTTTGACCATGTGATGACGTAAATCGTGGTAAATAAGAGTCCACACCACGGCAAACCAGTGGAAAGTTATTACTTTTAAGATCCCACCAGTGATCGAAAAGTAGCTGCCAAACCGCGAATGTCAAAATCTGCACCGTACGTGCGAAATGGGCCGAAGCTCAATTTTAATTTTACACTTAAGAAACAAGAAAAGACATCGTATCATCTTTGTGCAGCACTATTTTTGTCGTATACTTGTAACTGATATAAAATGTAACACGAGTTCTTGCCGTGTTTTTAAAACCTGATCCAAAAAGCTTGTGTAAACTGATGGTACAAAGATGAACAGTATACTTCACTTAGGTGTTACATTTGTCAGTCCTTAGCGTTAATTTGACTGAATAATTAATAACTTTTCACCGATCCTTTATTCGGTCTTAACCTTAAATGGGACTCACTCACGCAGTAAACGTTGAAGCCTACAATTTCAAAACTTCAGTAAGTGAATTCTATTTTGAGCTAATTTGAAAGGCAGCTATGTTTTTTTGCATTCGAAGCCAGTCAATGTTATCGGACGCCGATGTGCGTTCGTGAATTGTATTTTCGATTGCTCTGAAAGGGGCAGTGTCATGAGATGCGCATGCGCGCACGTTTGGTCGAATCTTGAAAACATTCGCCTAATGTTTTCAAGTTTGAAATCCAAGATGGCGTCCACAACGGCGGCAAGCGATCGAGTGGCAGATCCACCGCCGTTCTGGACGCCCTCTTGGATTTCAAACTTGAAAACATTGCGCGAATGTTCTCAAGATTCGACCAAACGCGCGCGCATGCGCATCTCATGACACTGCCTCTTTGATATTGAGGCAGATTTATTGTACGCCGTTCCGTTATAAAACAATATTATTATAGTTTGCCTAATATTCAGCGGTATAGGTGGACGTAGTAGTACTATTAAAATATTACACTTTCCTCGAATGTGATTGGTCTGACAATTTGAAGGCGGAAAGCGTGAATAAGAGGCACAAAATGTATAATGGAGGAAAAGGGAGAAACTTATACCACGGTTTCGTACGATTTGATGTTCAAAAACTTGTGAGTGAACAAGACTGCTACTGCCACTTGAGTTTTTGAATTAGTCTGTCTCTGATTTTAATTTTTTAGCATGTTCAAGAGGTCATTTTCCCGCCAGAAATGCTTTAAGAAAAAGACAAACGAAAAAACAAAAACAGAAAAAAAAAAAAAAAGAAAAAGAAAAAAAGAAAAAAAAACAGGACTTGTTGTCTTGATGTATACTGACATGTTATCCAAGTTTCATTTCCAATGGATTAAAACTGTAGAAGTTATTAGAACCTGGCCTTTTCTTGGGTCTTGTGTGCCCACCGCGAAAGCACATGGAGATTTCTGCGATTAAAGTCTCCAACAAGGAAAAACACGTTTTTGTGTGTAAATGGTAAGAGTTTCTTTCGGAGGCGAACGTGAATATACTTCATTCCGAGATAAAACGGTCTATGTCAAGTACATGGGTCTACCTATACATATTTAAACATTTACTTTGCAGCCTTGAAACAACTTTATCCATCCCCCCTCATTCCCATTCCCTCCTTGCGTTCCCGCTCGGACCGGTCTGAACCCAAGCAGCTATCCCAGATGAACTGAATTTAATTGTCCCTGGCATGCAAAATGGATGCCGTGCAAAACCTCTATAGCCGAGATATAGAGCTGCAACAATTGCTGCAATTGTTAGGATCGCTGCGTGTCATATTGTTTCTATATATAACCGCTCAACACTGCTTGCTGAAATCAAACGAAACCAGACGAATAATAAATCTTTATCAAATGTTCAAGATTTCACCTAACAAAGCATCATTACTGTACAGTTAGCTCATTGTTGCAAAGTTGAAAGTACATGTACCGTACAATGATTCTAATAACCACGTATATATGAATGTCAACACTTTTAACAGGAACATTGTGGTATCACATTAACAATAACTTGTAATAAAGACAAAAACTTCAACAATAAACTGCAACTTCGGTCCACGTGTAGACATAGTGATAAACGTTTAATTAATATCAGCGAGAGATGATGATACAGTAGAAAGCCGCTACCTCGAACTCTCAAGAGAAGCGAGAAATAGTTCAAGATAGCGGGGAATCGAAATAGCAGGGTGGTACAAAAGGGAATTTCTACCAAGTTCATTTCTAATGGAAATCGAAGTCTGTTCGAGATTGCGGGGAGTTCGAGATAATGCACCAGTCAATTGTAACCCCCCCCCCCCCCCCCCCACCTCGGGGAATGGTGGGGACACGGATTTTCTTTGTTGCAATAATCGACTATTCCCCCACCCCATGGGACATAGTGTGCCGACAAATCCCCCACATTGTGGGGCAAAATTTTACAAGAGAGGCTTTGCACAGAAAACTTCTCTCACGAACGAACCGCGTGGTCGAACTGGACGAAGCCGCAATGCATCATATTTTTGGTCAAATCTCCCACCTTGAGCCCCACCTCCGCAGGTCGGGAATCATGAAGAGAAAATCCCCCATCCCTTCGGGCTTAAACACCTTTCAAATACGAAAAAATGCCCCACATTGCCCCACCATTCCCCGAGGGTGGGGGTTACAATTGACTGGTGCATAACCCAGTTCGAGACAGCGGGGTTCTACTGCCTTAAAAATTGCGCGCTCAGGGAGGGGGTTGGGGGCTTATTGGAAGCCAGACGCTTATTGGAATCATTACCTCAGAATAAACACTATTCCAAATCATATTACAGAAAGTCACATCACATTTGCGTAAAAACGGAGCCATGATTCAGGACCTGGGGCCGGATTCACAAAGCTTGCGTAAGAACGAAAATGTTCGTAAGTACAATTTACGCATCAGAAGAATGACTTACGCATAAAATCTTGCACAAAATAGTATGCGTAAGTCGTACTATCGATGCGCAAGTCATACTTACGAACATTTTCGTTCGTACGCAAGTTTTGTGAATCCGACCCCAGTGTTCATGAATATATGAAAACCCGTGCAAATTCTTTTCCACAAGTTGTACACTTGTGTGGTCCTTCACCTGTGTGTACAAGTTGGTGCTTGGTCAAAGTACTCTTCTGTGAAAGTTCTTTTCCACATGTTTTACGCCTGTTTGTTTCGTCTCCTGTGTGTACAAGTTGGTGCTTGGTCAAAGTACTCTTCTGTGAAAGTTCTTTTCCACATGTTTTGCGCTTGTTTGTTTCTTCTCCTGTGTGTACAAGTTGCTGCTTGGTCAAAGTACTCTTCCGTGAAAGTTCTTTTCCACATGTTTTACGCTTGTTTGTTTCTTCTCCTGTGTGTACAAGTTGGTGCTTGGTCAAAGTACTCTTCTGTGAAAGTTCTTTTCCACACGTTTTACGCCTGTTTGTTTCTTCTCCTGTGTGTACAAGTTGGTGCTTGGTCAAAGTACTCTTCCGTGAAAGTTCTTTTCCACATGTTTTACGCTTGTTTGTTTCTTCTCCTGTGTGTACAAGTTGGTGCTTGGTCAAAGTATTTTTCTGTGAAAGTTCTTTTCCACATGTTTTACGCCTGTTTGTTTCTTCTCCTGTGTGTACAAGTTGGTGCTTGGTCAAAGTATTTTTCTGTGAAAGTTCTTTTCCACATGTTTTACGCCTGTTTGTTTCTTCTCCTGTGTGTACAAGTTGGTGCTTGGTCAAAGTATTTTTCTGTGAAAGTTCTTTTCCACATGCTTTACGCCTTTTTGTTTCTTCTCCTGTGTGTACAAGTTGGTGCTTGGTCAAAGTATTTTTCTGTGAAAGTTCTTTTCCACATGTTTTACGCCTGTTTGTTTCTTCTCCTGTGTGTACAAGTTGGTGCTTGGTCAAAGTACTCTTCTGTGAAAGTTCTTTTCCACATGTTTTACGCTTGTTTGTTTCTTCTCTTGTGTGTACAAGTTGGTGCTTGGACAAAGTATTTTTCTGCGAAAGTTCTTTTCCACATGATTCGCGCTTGTCTGGTTCTTCTCCTGTGTGTACAAGTTGGTGCTTGGTCAAAGTACTCTTCCGTGAAAGCTCTTTTCCACATGTTTTGCGCGTGTTTGGTTCTTCTCTTGTGTGTACAAGCTGGTGCTTGGTCAAAGTATTTTTCTGTGAAAGTTCTTTTCCACATGTTTTGCGCGTGTTTGGTTCTTCTCCAGTGTGTACAAGTTGGTGCTTGGTCAAAGTATTTTTCTGTGAAAGTTGATTTCCACATGATTCGCGCTTGTTTGTTTCTTCTCCTGTGTGTACAAGTTGGTGCTTGGTCAAAGTAATCTTCTGTGAAAGTTTTTTTCCACATATTTTACGCTTGTTTGGTTCTTCTCCAGTGTGTACAAGTTGCTGCTTGGTCAAAGTACTCTTCCGTGAAAGTTCTTTTCCACATGTTTTGCGCTTGTTTGTTTCTTCCCCTGTGTGCACAAGTTGGTGCTTGTTAAGAGTACTCTTACGTAAAAAGGCCTTCCCGCATACTTTACACTTGTGAAATTTTTCTCCTGTGTGTACAAGTTGGTGTCGGGCTAGGTGATCTTTCTGTGAAAAATCTCCCTCACATATAGTACACTTGTGAGGTTTTTCTCCTGTGTGCATAAGTTGGTGCTTGGTAAGAGTACTCTTACGTGAAGAAGCCTTCCCGCATATTTTACACCTGTGAAGTTTTTCTCCTGTGTGTACAAGTTTATGTCGGATCAGGTGATATTTCTGTGAAAAATCTTTCCCACATATGGTACACTTGTGAAGTTTTTCTCCTGTGTGCACAAGTTGGTGAAGTCCAACTTGACTCTTTGTGGTGTCGATGCGTCGTGTAACGGTACTATTCATCTGAAACAGCACATGCTTATGTTAGTTCGTTCCAAAAACCACTGCGTGGTGCATTTAGCTTTCACTAACATGGCGCATTGGTAAAAGTAAAAACATGAAATAAAAGAATAAAGAAATCTGGAAATGTGCTCTAAGAACGTTTTTCTCGACCTGTCTTTCCAAAACCATCTCCGATCTCCAAAAAGACAATGGTCGGCGTAAGGGAAAAAAACCTTAAAGCCACCATGTCTAATTCATCCGGCGTGACGTCATATCATACGTCATACCTATATAAAAATTAGGGAGTCTGGCAAAGAGCGTCACGGACACACAGACTAAACACGGATAAGTTAGTTTTATATCAATACAAAAATCCCGTGGGTAAACATTTTTATCTCACCAAGAGAACAATCTCGCATAAAAAGAAATTTCATTGCCATTTTGGGTTCTTGCATTTCTTAACAAGTTGCTAAAACAAGCTTGTAATACATAGATCGCAATAATTATTATTGTCATTAACAGAAAATCCACAAAGTGCATTTAAAAACTGACCTTGAAGGTAGTGCCTGTTAAAGAAGAGGAGCGGGGGAGAGAGAGAGAGAGAGGGCGGGGTAGGGGGGTGGCTAATTAAAATGTAAAGTTCAAAAAGATATCACCAAGCATAATACAGTGGAACCCCGGTATAACGAGCGATATTATTCAAACGGCAAATTTACAGTAAAATTTATGGAACAGAACCCCAATTTAACGAACCCCCGTTATAAAAAACATTTTCCCAGTCCCTTGGCCTTTGTTGTGTCAGGGTTCCACTGTAGGGTGTATGAAAAAGGGGTAAGATGAGGGGATAGAAGAAGAAGTTATCTACCTGGGCCCGGTTTTTCAAAGCACGATTAGACTAATCCTGGATTAGGTCTAAACTTTCATGTCATTTATAAGCCTGCAAATGTGAAGGTTTCGTCCACAACAACTTCCTTTATGCGTTTTTAAGCTGGAACAAGCTTTATAATCCATCTTCGAACAAAACTCTGCAGTTTATAGGCGGAGAGGTCGAGAGAAAGAATTTCTTTAATCCTGGATTAGCTTAATCGGCATTCGAAAACCGGGCCCAGGTATCTGGGTACTATAAAGGGGTAACCTACGTAGCTTGGCCCTCAGGGGACAGGGAGGGAGCAGTATGAAAATGAAGGAACCAACGCGGGAAATGGGAAAAGGGAGGCTTCATCGCCCGCCCCTTCCCCCAAAGGGCCAAGCTACTCAGGCTACAGTGATAGAGGGGCATCTGAAAAAAACTATTTGGTCCTGGTATTTATTGTACTGTATTCCTAAAGGGATAGAGAGAAAAATACTACACCTCATACAAGTACTGAACTACAAGATTTACTTCTTCTGCTCAAGAATAATCCAAATATGCCTCATCAGGTTAACTATATAAATTTCAAAATTTTCTTGGGGAGCATAACGCACGTCCTTCTTCTATACAAGAACATTTCTATGAAAGACAAAGCTCTGAGAAACAGACTGGATGACAGGCAAGTAAGAGATGACAAAGTTGAAGGATTTGTCATCTGTTTATGATGCCCATCAGCTGAAAAAATGCAAACATTTTACTCAAGAGTGCCTTGGAAAGGCCAATTAGATGTCTATTTAAGGAAATAAAAGTGCAAAATTATTTTGGGGGCTGGGGCAGCAATTGCCCTGGATCCCCCCCCCCCCCCCCTGAAATACCTCTTTCCTGTTAAAAAAAAAAAAAAAAAAAAAAAAAAAGTTCACGTTTCTTTACACCTAAGGAATATACCATACCTCTCCCACAAACATACACTCTTGTCTTTAGACAACAGCAAGCTAAATAAAAAATTGTTATTGTAAGTACAGTATGAGAGCAATATCAGAGGAAAATGACTAATACATGATCTACAAACACATTACATTCACCATTACTTACACCACTGGGTGTAAGAAACAGAACTTGTGTGATAGAGGATGAAAGGTGATAGGCTGTTGCCAATCAGAACAGCAAAGACACATTAAATGTCTTTGTCAATCCCCCCTCCCCCACAGCATTTTATGAATGGTTTTGCTTTTTGTCTGAGGTACAGTACTTAATATATATTTTCTGTTTGCTGTTTTGTTTGTTTGCATGTCTTATGTGTTTTCTCTGTTGATTTATTAATATGTAAAAGTAATACAGTCAAAGCTCTCCTTGCGGCCACTCTCGTAAGCAACCAGCTCTAGTTTCGACCACCATTGTAAAACCCCATATGAATTGTCATTCAAACTCTCTAATCAAAAAGCTCTCGAAATCGACCACTCCCGTAAGTGACTGTGACCACTTTTGGGAATTTCCAACTGGTCTTTTCCTTTGTTTTAAGCTCTCGTAAGCAACCACTCAAAGGATCTGACTCGTATTAGTCAACACTTTACTGAAAGTAAACACTACTTGATTGCATTTACTGTAAAATCTGACATATTGGGCTAATGGTTTGTTTGATAAAATCTCAAATTAAAGGAGGATCAACCAGTTCAAATGCACTGAATTTGGACAGCAAATCTCCTACATTTCCATCAACTATAGTCAGAATAAGTGGCATTTTAACCTGAAACTCTGCATTTACTTAGGAGTTGAGAACACACACTTTATAATTTATAAAATGTATGTTTATTAATTATATTTTTTACAAGTTTGCATAGCAAACAAAAAAAAAACTGGCTCAGATAAATTATCCATTCAAACACAAGAAGTAAATTTAGAGCTATTGTCATGAAGTGTCTTGTCAAATTTGTCTGATTCTTTATTTGCCATAAATATACTTAAAGTGATTACAATATTGAATAAAATTTATCATATTTAATATGGAGTGGCAGGAGATCCTAGCAAGCCTCCAGTCAAAAAAATAATGCAACACAATATTTCTAAATTGCAGCCGTGATGGCCCTAATAAAAAAAGAAAACAACAGTTTTCACCACCAATCTAGATTTTCTTAGAAGTGTTTAACTTCAATTTTCTCCTTCAGTTTCTCACTAGATATATATGATACAGTAGGGAGAACTTGGCTTTTAAAACCTTGTTCAGATGAAAGCTGATTAAACTATCAATTCTCACTACATCACTCATACAGTTTATTCTGAAAAAATTGGGAGAATCTGTATTTTGAGCTTGGGAGTGAAAGGGTCAAGCAATGTACATGTACATTCCTTTGGATTTAGAGGTTTGCTTTCACAACTTTTGATTGCTGTTCTTTTTCGTGAAGCAAACTTCATCATTGACTGACTGACTGACAAACATTAAAAAAGAGCAAGACGGTGCTCCTAACCAATAATTATTATTTACTAGATCTGAAGCTCAGCCAACACAACTGCAAAATGCTCTGGAAAGCAACATCCTAAAGTGGATAAATTCATGCATACCTTTTACATGCAAACACATTTATTTCAATCTGAATGTTGTGCAACAGAATAAAATAATAAACATTGGTATTTATGTGTGAACCTGCATAGTGCATAAAATAGTTTTCTGAGGTGTCTAACTTTCCTTTATTATTGTTATGATGGTTGAATTCACAGATTTCAAATTTTACTTTTTGATAAGTTATTAATAAATTCATAAACATTTCTCAATTGTTAAACCATTCAATTATAATTGTTTTGTGTAGTGCACACTCTACATAAAATACATGCACTGATGAAGAAGGTCAAGAGAATTATAATTTGGGTTTATTACAGGGCTTCATATTTTCGAGTTAAAATAAAGGTGGAAATGAGTGCAAATATGGGAGCATATTGCACTCCTCAGGAACCAGATCAACTGGTTTATTAGGTTACGTGATCACTTTTCGCAAGCAAAGTTCATGAACGTGTAATCTTTTTTCATGTGTCTAGAGCATTCAGCCCTGCTTCCTTTGCCATATAATTAAACAATTTATTACACAAAACGTCATGCAATATGGCTGTATTTTTACTCGTCAGTGTTATTTTTTCTCACTGTAAGGAGGCTCAAAAAAGAAAAATATTTTGTCATATTGTATGTTTGCAGTATGTTGGTTGTGGTTGTCCAGGTTAGAGTCTTCTGTCGTTGATTGGATTGGTCTGTTATGTCATCATATAGTCAGTCGAGTTGACTCGGTTGTGTTTCATTATTGGTCGATTGACATTTTGTTATCCTCTCCATTTGCCTATAATTCATATGATTGCAAATCAGTTGTTTGTAAGGTGCAGGTAATTGCTGGCATCAGCTGTTGAGAGGTTTCCATAAAATTTGTGAATTAGCTTTCCAGTGTAAGTTGTTGGTAGCATGTGCTGTGGCTGATGCATTCGGATCAAGTAACTTGTGCGCCACCCCAGACGTTTTGGTGGCGTAAAAGCGCATTCAACAGAGTCCTAGTTCATATCATGTTCAGTCTGTCGGTGTTGTTCAGAAATGGGATTTCTGATGTTTCTCAAAGAGTTGAAACATCAGTGAACAACAACATTATCTGTCTTCCTGGAGATATAATCTGATAGCTCATATATTGCTGGGTTGCAATCAATCTCTGGAGATTCAGAATACAAAGACACCGCGGTCATGTTGGATCCACTTACAATAGCAGTTAATGAGCAGTCTTTTGTTAACCGTCCTTCAACATGGCAGCCATGAGGTCTATTGCAACCCAAGAATTCGGCCCTTTCTTCTTCAAACCGATAAATGCATAACTACAACAAAAGTTCGGACGAAGAAGGTGGCGTGTGGTGCCTGCATGAACCAGAGCACATCTCAGGTCGGAAATAACAGTTATTTTAACGTTGGACACGGTACAACAATCTGAGTTGACCAAACACGATCAACGCGAAGGAATGCAGTTGATGACAACCGTTAAAATCTAGGCTTTTTTGAGCACCGAAGGAAAACAACCATCTCGCATCGAATACAAGAACAATGTAACACTAAACGAACCAAAATGGTCTAATATTTATCTACTCACCTCAAATCAATGCTCAAAGAGTTCGCCATATATATGCTTTGGATCTTTGGATGTTGTCATGTAGTGACCGAGAGGGAATGGAATCTACAATCCGAGTGGGAGGTATGGGAACTAGTTTTGCTCAACTCCCAGTGCGCGGGGAGTTGGCCAACTGCAGCCAATAATAAATGTCAACATTTACAAATTAAATTTTCGAGTGCAGAACAGCACTGAGGTCAGGCTATATTACACGGGAACGCGTTATATATTTATTTTGGAAAATAATTAGAAAATAATATACATCACGTATCACGTCACGGTGTAATATACTCTCGTCTTACATGGTTCTTCAGCCAATCAGAACGCGCGTAGTATCATAGTTATTTTATAAAACCAAGTCAATCAAACGATTACTTTTGACAGTCATGCGAAAACGGCTAGAGTGTGGCCGTTTAAATACTAGGAATAGCTCTCGCTAAGTGCCAACGAGCGCAACTCTCTAGAACAGTAACAAAATTAAAAGCAAAATGAAAAATGAATCGCTGGTCGATTCGTTTGTATTTTTCGCTTTTCAAATGTTTTTTGTTTCGTACTGCTTGCGTATTGAATGGCACGCTGGCCTGATGTTGGCGCGTTGAACTTTCAACACGGCTCGCTGGCCAGCTTTGAGCACGCTCGCTCGATTTAGAACACGCTGGTTCTTGACAAACAATTCGCTGAAGTGCACTAACGTAAAGCGTTAGAAGAGGAACACAACAAGTCCAAGAAAACAAGATTGTTTTATTGTCCTTTTGCTCACCCGAAGTAGAACAACGTCGCTACTCTGACAGGGCTCCGCAAAACTTGCCACGAGGAGACTTTCACTGGCCAAAAATGCTCCAACATAACACCAAAGAAGAAGCGCTACAATTGGTTAAAATCTCCGCATCTCGCGCTCCCATTGGCTCAGAAAACAAGCAGAACAAAACAACTCGTATTTTAATTGGCTAACTTGAAACAATTGCAGAAAAACATTACGTCATTCCAAGTGGTTACGCTCCATTCGAGATTTTGTCCCCCTTCTCTCGTGCACGGCTCTACGATGCTGCCGCCTCGCAGCCTCGCGTCTTCGCTCGGCTGCTCGTTGGCAATTACTGCTTTCATTCTTTGTGCTCCGCGGATCATCTAAAATAGTATGTCTTATTCATACCCTGTTAGTAGCCGTTTGCTATTGAGTAGATTCCTGGAGGGGGTTCATTATATTACTCAATTGTGCGAGGGGAACTATATCGAGTCGCCAGCTGGTTGCTTTTCTAATATAAAGGTACGGAATTAATGATTTGATAATAATTCGACAAAAGTTTGGTTCTTTTTTACTAATGCAATGTTGGTATTTTGAGTTTTGTTTATGTTATAAATCGACGAGGCATTTTAAATACATTTTCATCTTTTAGCTTCTTTTAATTAACCTACACGGAGATCGCCTGAACACCTGGTAGAGAATTGACAAGCACACTGCCTTGTTTGCTCATTTCCTTTTAACGTTTAATAGAGGCATCACTTTTTATGTTATAAATCTACGAGGCATTTTAAATACATTTTCATATTTTAGCTTCTTTTAATTAACCTACACGGAGATTGCCTGAACACCTGGTAGAGAATTGACGGGCACACTGCCTATTAACGGTTATTCGAGGCATCACTGGAAAACTCAATCCTAATTCACGACTGAGAACAGTGAGTATAAAAAAATAAGTTTTCATTTTGTTCAGTGCTTGTGTTAAATCCGTGCAAGTATTTTTCAAATTATGAAGACTAAAATCGTGAAATGATTTTGATCTTATCGATAAAATTTTACATATTGCAGGCAGACACCGTTTAGTGCATAAAAGTGACACAGTTCCTTCAATTATATTCCTCTTTGGCATTTTTATCCTTGGCAACGATAAAATATCCCAGCGAAGCCAATCAGAGCAAATAAGCCGTTGTTTCATCCTGATCTCTCACCGTATCCGCTGACATGCATTTAAAGCATTAGGAAAGGCAACTTCGTGTATAAAAAAAGCATGAAATTTAAAACCGAAACCGAATAAATGCACAAACTGTACAAGATAATGCACAAACTGTACATTTGTTCTTGCATGTTATTTTGCCAAAAAATAAACCTCCATCTAATGAGTTTACCTGACATAATCAAATTGAATTATTGATACGAGGAGTGTCCCTAAACTTACTGTTAATGCAAAATAACGTGTATCCCGTTTACGTGTTGAATAACTTTTATTTGTGGTCGATTCCTTTCGGCTGAACATTCATCGAAACTTGGCAATTGGCAATTTCCTCGAGAGCGGGCAGTAAATACTACCCCTCAGAATGTGTGCATCTGTTGTCGTTGTATTTAAAGCGACGCCATATTGCTTTTAGGTTTACACTTCTCTATTAGTACATTTATTATTAAATTGTATTATCTTCTCGTAGTTTTCTTTAAATCAGTTTAGTTTGAGATCCAACACCATATACTTTTGTAAGCCAGAAACATTTGGCAATGTGTTTTAGTATCTCAAAAAAATAAAAATGAATAAATAAAAATGAATAAAATAGTAATAATAATAACAGGAAACCATCTTGCGCGAATTAATTCTGTCGTCGATTCTTATGTCTTTCTTAGGAAACAAGATCCTGCTTGTAAGATGAACAACTCCTCCGCCACCGCTCAACCAAGCCTACAAACATCACCCAAACCCGTGTGGGTTATAGTCCACTGTATCGCAGCCATTGCCATAGTAACGGCAAACTCGCTCACAATTGCTTCCTTCAGGAGGCTTCCTGTCGCTAAACGTGCGCGCGCCCACATCTTCCTGATTAATTTGGCTGTCGCTGATCTGTTGGTTGGATTCTTAGCAATCCCTATGTACCTACTGCGCCTTGCGTCACTGTTGTCCAATTATCCATTCGTCATCGTGGACGTGACACTTGGTCTTGCTTCGATCTTCACGCTCACTATAATTGCCCTGGAGAGACTTTACGCTATATTTCGACCGTTCCAAGTGGGTCAAATTCCGGTCAATACCTACTTAAAGAGCGTGTTACTGCTCTGGGTTACAACTATACTTCCTGTGATGACATTCGTACTTTTTCGGCGCGGCCTACTCTCGGTTCTGTCCTTTCACTCCATCATAGCGGCGTTCCTCTTCGCCCCTTTGTTAGTCACGTGTCTTGCTTACTCATGTCTGTGGATCAAGGTCAAACTGAGACCGTTTCCTGACGCAGGAGCAAAACAAGACCGAAGACTTGCCACTACACTGCTGATCACAACGGTCATTTTTCTTGCTGCGTGGCTTCCTTACGGCGTCAGTTATTTTTTGTTATATCACCAACCAAGTTTAGCTTCCTCTGCATTACGAATATATCCAGCCGAAGGTTTTAAACTGCTTCAGTACAGCAACTCATTTATGAATCCCATCATCTATTGCTTCCGAATTTTAGATTTTAGGAGAGCAATGCATTCCATTGTTTGTTTCCGGAAAACCAAGAAGTATCAGGCAGATATCAACATGACCCGTTTAAACCAACAAATCAGCGCATCAATCGTGAATACGAGTGCCTTCGACCGTCCGCTCCATCGAGAAGAACTTCATGTAAGACAAGACTTGATGCTCAATGGATTAACTCAGTCTACTTTGGAACTCGTTCGTTGTGTTAAACTAACCAAAATAGAGGTCCCCTAACTGAATTGTTTTCGGATGACTGCCAAAAGTAATTGTGTGATTGTTTTGGTTTTGCAATAGCTACAGTTTCCCCCGAGCGTAAGCGAGGGTAATAATCACAACGCTAATGCAGTAGTATCGCCTTTCTTGGAGACTCCAAAATTTAATGTTCGTCTGTCAGTCAGTCTGTCAGTCTGGCGTACGACCTCGTTCCCAGGCTCTTAGGCCAAAACCGTAAACCGCCATTTTGCTAAGTGACATGCGATAGAGTATGAACGGAAGTGATTTTGTACAACAAGATGCAGCTAGCCAAGCAGTTCGACGGACGGCTGTAAACTGCCCCGATATTTTGCCAGTGTATCGGAGGCAAGCTTGCTTGCCGTGAAACGATTTCTTCAAGGCATCGACTGGCCGACCTTAACACAATCAGTGATTGGTCGGAAGTGTTTTCTTACCGTCTCTGTGATTGGCGAAGTTGTTATTTTGATTTTGGTTTTCGAACCAGGAAACTGCTTTACTAGTTTGTGCAACTTATTAAACCTGCTAACTGTCAGCGGGATTGCATTGCGCCGTTTTGTTTTTGTTTTTGTTTTTGTATATTTTTTGTTTTGTTTCTGCCATGCTACGTCAACAGTCAGTACTTGGAATACAAGATGGCGCCCGAGTTGGATTATTATTGCTTGAAACAACCATCGTAAAAAATCTTGGTAAACAGGCGCCAAATTGCCCCCAAAGCATTATAAGTTACTGCAAATGTTTTTATAACTTCGATTCTTCATTTTGAACTTTTGAATAGTTATCTCGCACAACGAAAATATTTCAGGTACGTTTTAATATTAAGCGCCCTCCCTCGATTGAGCGCCCCCTTTGGCCACCAATTTGAAATAAGCGCCAGGGCGCTTATTCGAGGAAATACAACCTGTGTAAACTCAAACTGACGATCACAAAATTTGAAACAGTTGACTGATGTCACACGTTTTAACATGGCGGCAAATAGAACAGCTGGAACCTGCTTATTAAAACAGGAAAAACAATTAACCACAGTCAACTCTCTCAAGACGGATACCAGCGTAAGATGGACAATTCTAGCCGGGCATTCGGTCGGCCAAATGACACTTATTTGTCTGTATCAAACTCCTAAGCCGGACACCTCTATACGCGCCCCGAAGATGTTTGTCTTTTAATAGAGAGAGCAGTTGACTGTATATTTTCAATTCGGCTCTCGATATTTGATCAAATTATTGCGCTGCACTTCAAAGAAAGGATGGAAACAGTCACACACTACAGCCGAGAGCTTATATTGCATACATAATAGCCGCTCTGCCATTAAGCACTATTTACTTTATTTCTAAAGGTATGACCATAAAGATTTTAGAACAATTTAACAGAAAATTAATTTTTGAGCTTTATTTTTGTTCTATCATCGAAGTTTTATTTAATTTTTGGCTTTAATTGACCCCACAAAGCTTCAAACAACTGGCAGGTAACTGACGGCAGGTATACTACTTTACTACTTTACTAACCAAGTGTTAGCTCAATATTTACGTACAAGTAATTTTGAACTCATTACTGGCGTTTTTGTGAAATGCGTTTTATCTTTCCGATAAAATTTTACACAGTTTATTGTTCACAACAACCGACACGTTGTTTGTTCAATTGCTGTTGTAGCTCTTATTCCATTTAATTTTTTCCCAATCGGTAAAATTTCAAGCAATCTGGTTCCAGAGGTTCTTTGCTTGCCAACGAAGAACGGCGAAGGCTCGGCAGGGAGCGGCAAAGGCGAACGGTGGCGAGGGAACCTCTGAGCGCGAGGTAGGAACCTCACTTCCATGCCAGTTCTTCTCTCTCGCAATCTCCATCCGTTTGTGAAACAGAACTTGTAAAACCGGTTTGAAAGAGCGAATCAAAACGAAGCAGCTTTCAGTTACCATGGTCACGAGGTGATTAACCAATCAGCGACGAAATTCAGATTTGGAATTAATGGAGGTGAGGCTGCTACTTCGCGCGCCCAGAGGTCTATTCCGCTCGCTTTGTCGTCGCCGTTCTCGTCGGAAAACTCTTTAAGGAGTAAGGTAAGAACCTCTGGAACCAGGGTAATATTCAGGGCGGTGAATTTGAAAAAATAAATATACTAGAAATACGATAATCGCAGATATCCCCTCGCTCAGTAGTGGGTTTTCGGAAAGCGGGATTCTTGTTTATTTTCCGTTCGGAGATTATTTAAATTTTTTTTTGCAAACCACGGCTGTGTAGCGACGTCACCAGTCGGCCGCTAAAAAAAATCTTTTTCGCACGGCAGTCTGGTTTAGTTCAGACAACGTGCACAGTCTGCAATTTTCGTAGACACTAGCTGAACTTCAAAATTCGCTGAGAAAACATTTACACACAACTACAGCATACTCCCGAGGCTTGAAAGCCAAGCAAAGTCGATCTTGGACACCGAAATTTTTATGAATTTCAAGAAAAGCCGCGATTTCTCCAGCCAATGCTTTATCCTAATCACATACGTGTATGTTTGTTTTTTTGTGTGTGTGTGCCAAATTTAAAACCGTCAAAGCGATTCGCTTGTTTACACGCTTTCGAAGTCTCGGAATCGTGTGAATTTTGGCAGGGATTCAATTTTGAACACAACAACTTTTCAAACTGCGTTTGACGATTTTAAAATCTTTGACAGAAAAAAGAAACCAAGTCACTAAATAATACAAGGTCCAATTTTATTGAGCGAGCAAACCCGATCACTAAATAATACAAAGTCCGATTGTGTTGAGCGAGTATCTTACGGGGGTCCCGCTAGTAGACATATTATTTAATTTGGAAAGCAATGGCCGGATATTTTCTACTTTAATAGCCTTCAAAAAGCAAAAGCATTTTAACCCGGTTACATTTTATCCTTGAATACAGTGTGCCGACAAACGTGGCGACAAAACTTCACAGCATGTGTCAGACTGTCAATGAAATTATGCAAACATGTCAGGAATCGGATGACACAATCTTGCACAAAGGCACTCTGAAATAGCTTTGAAAACCAGTGAAAAGATAACAGTATAATCCTACTTGGCCTTCATCACAGTTCCCGGGGCATCAAACGACAAAATATACGGCAATTGTTGAAATACCATAATGATAACACAACGGTCGTTTAACAAAAGTGTATTGTACGTTAATTGATGTAAATTTTCAAAACTGACCGGTTCCTGAAAGCCATAGCTTTAGCTCTTTTCCAGCAAAGGAAACAAAACCCAAAACACTATTGTTTACGTCTTCAATGATTTCAAAATACACTGTATAGAGCAGTCCTCATACAGTACGAAAATTCCACTTTCCATTGTATTGTGTTGTCATCTTGTCAAACTTGGATTCTGAAAACTGCATTCCTGTTATTGCGAAAGGTGAAATTTGCCACGGTGATTGTTCGATTTCCACCGACTGTATTTTGCTATTCCTTTCTGAAGAAGTGTCTGCGTTTTAACACAATACTGGCGTCTGGGATTGTGTTCAGGTCGACCAGTTGGGCCTTAAAGAATCCGTTTTACGTCTAGTAGAGCTTGCCTCCCATGCACTGGCAAAATATCTGGGCAATTTACAGCCGTCCGTCGAACTGCTTGGCCTTGTATCTGCATCTTCTTGTACAAAATCACTTCAGTTCGTACTCTACCGCATGTCACCAAGAAAATGGCGGTTTACAGTTAAGCTGCCGATGTAACCTCGCATGCTGTGGTCGCTCGACGCGGAGGGCCTTGGGACGAGGTCGTATTGCACACACAAACACACAAACACACGAACATTAGATTTCGAGATGGCGACACGCTTGGAGTCACCGATAAAGCGATAATACTACTGCATTAGCGTCGTGAGTATTTCCCTCACTTCGTTCGGGGATTAAAAAAAATCAAATCGCGCAATGAAGTCTTCCATTGGTATCAATGGCAGCCATATTTAAATAATATGTCCATGAGGTGTAGTGCAATTTATTGTCCTTGTTTAGTCTTTTTATTGCTTTTTAAACAAAAATAAACTGGAAAATGGTCATTGGATGGGGTTAATATGGGTAAGCAGTGTTTCGGGAAATAACCTAATAAGATGAGGCAAATTTTGGCTCGTCCCTGTCCAAAGGCAGGGAGTAAAGTCAAATTGCCGATTCTCCCATTACCAACCATCAGTTGAGTAGTAAAAATTGAAAGTTTAAAATTAGCTTTCTTCTAAGCAAAGCATCAAAATCCAACTTCTCCACACTGTATGATGTATTTTTGGTTTGAAACTGAAAGAGAAGATCGAAGTTGACCACATCGTTTTCAGTTGGACTCGATGCGTTTCCACCTGCGGATTCTCTGTTGGCAATCATGAAAAAAGACACCGGAAGCATTCAGTAGTGGCTGGCGTTTTCGAATCGACGCTTTTTGTCGAATTCAACCATTTTTGTGTAGAAGAGAGATCAAAATTCATCGAAATCGAACTGGAAAACGAATGTCCGCGAAAATCTTCGTGTACCGTCCATCTCTTGGTCAGTTAATGTCATTACAGTCTAACAGGAAATAAATATTAGCAATGTGCAAGCCCCTTTTCACAGTAAGCGCTGTTGTATATTGCCAATTGCGATGAAGAGCTAAAGCCCGTTTCAAACATCGAACTTTACATGCATCAAATACAATGTAAACTATACCTGAAGCAACAGATTTTGCTTAAACCGCTTAAAACATCCGCTTAATGTCTTCACCGCGTTAAACAAATACACATACACTTTAAGATGACATACAATATAGCGTATTGCCAACTGATGGTCTATGCTTGTCAAAAAACAGACAGTTGTCGCAGGTCGCTTTAATGTAGCTGCATGACGTCACTGATCTTTTAGCAACCAAGAGTTTCATCGGGCGACAAATAAAACTAAAGAAGCTGGGTTATCAAAACAGAATTCGTTTTTGATCCGGCTTTGATAAACGGTTATACTTCACATCTGCTTACAGGAAAGATGAAAAAGTACGGCACAATGAATACACATGTACGAGAGTTGATTCCATTTCAAGGCCACTCTGTCACTAATAAGTGCATGTATTTATAGAGATTAAAGAATTAACTAGTTTATAATAGATGGACAAAACTAACCGGCATGAATTTGACCGTTTTGCATGTTTACAAAGACTAATTGTATTTTTTTTTTTTTTTTTTTTTTTGCCGCCCACAAGTTTCAAACACCTGGTTGGAAATTAATATGTTTACCACACTTGTTTTTCATTTCCGCTATAACTCTTTTGATCGAGACATCGGGAAACTCATAATTTTATTATCATTATTATTATTATTATTATTATTATTATTATTATTATTATTTAAACATTATTTGTTCTTTACATTTGCTCCAGGAGCTAGAGCTCAAAGAGGGAGCTTACGTAAGTTTGATACACAACAAACGCTGCTTAAAACGGGATAACAGAAAAAAGACAAAATAAAAACAAAAACACAGAAAAGGAAAAGGCAGAGCAAGAGAATTGTGAGCTTAGATAACTATGTGACTTGCAATATAAAGTGATTAAGATGTGAAACGAGCAGACTGCAAGATGTACGATTGCACGGCTATAAAAAGGCCTACATTAGCCTGAAAATCGAGATGTGGACATCCATTTAAAAGCCATTGAATTTTTTGTGCTTTTGTCGAATGTAGCCAAGTGCTTTGTAATTTAAGTGCTTTGTAACTCATAATTCACTTGTAAGTCGGCGACATAACGAAACAGTGAGTACTAACAGGAAACAGTGAGTACTAACATTATTATTTTTAGGTTTCGTTGAATGGCCTTAGTCCCTTACACAGCATTGAGTTACATTTTCAAATTTGAAATGAAAATTGATTTCGCTTAATTTCCGGATATGAACTTTACAAACATTGTTTTGGTGTTTTATCCTAGACCGGTAAAATGAGGTGATATGAAATATCTGTACCAAGCTGATTTCTAACTAATTCGTCATTTTCCTAACTGCACTGAAACCAATAGCCAAGCATGAAAAATACTCCTCGCGTTCGCGTAATTTGCGTTTGCGTTCGCGCTCCGACCCCCTACCCTCCCCTCCCCTTCCACGGGAGAGCCGCTACTTTGGTTAAGCACACTGTATTAGACATTCCGAAGTTCCAGAATATTAATCAAACTTAATCAAATTGAAAAAAAAAATTACTGCATCACAGGAAAGAGCATATCCAAATTAGTAAGTATGCCAAGTTTCAGCAAGATTGGTCCAACAGAAACCAAATGGCAAGCTTTTAAAAATCAGAAAAATAAGAAACTTCAGTAAGGAGTGAGGAACGCGTCGTCCCTTATTTTAACGATTTCTAAAAGCTTGCCATTCAGTTTCTGATGGACCAATCTTGCTGAAACTTTGAATACTTACTAATTTGGATGTGCTTATTCTTATGATGATTATGGTAATTTTTTTCAATTTGATCAAGTTTAATTAATCTCCTGGAACTTCGGAATGGCCTATATTTCTTCTTCTTCGTAATTCACTTGATGAATAAGCATTATTTGTATTGTGATCCCCTTCATAAATTCCGTGCAACTATTGATCGAAGCGCAATTGCACATTTTCCTAAGGCGTCAAATGCCGTGCGTCACATAAGCCGAAGTCAATTACAGTTCAGGTCGAACCAAATTAATTAAGTTCGCCTGTTGCCGAACTCAACTGAAGCCAGCCGCTCGACTAGCCGCTCCAAGAATTGAGTTCGGCTCATGACTCGGGCCTAAAAATAATAACTAATTTTCCTTAAAAAATACTAAGACCTTGTTAGTAACTAAAAACATCTGTTCAGAAGAAAGGCACATCATGTCTTTGAATTCACCTTTCTTTCGCCTACTTGGTTGTTTTAATATATCAAAGTTGATTTGCAGGCAGAACATTATGGCTTCGAATAAATTATAGTTGCAATCCTTCTCTCTTTCACAGGACACAAGATCAACCTACAAGCTTTAAGATGAACAACTCTTCCTACACCGTTCAACCAAACGTACAACTCAAACCTGTGTGGATTATAGCTTACAGCATCACAGCCGTTGCCATAGTAACAGCAAACTCACTCACTATCGCTTCCTTCAGGAGGCTTCCTGTCGCCAAACGTGCGCGCGCCCACATCTTCCTGATTAATTTGGCTGTCGCTGATCTGTTGGTTGGATTGTTAGCAATCCCCATGTACTTAATGCGCCTTGCTTTGCTGGTGACCAGTTATCCATTCGACATCGTGGACATGACACTTGGTCTTGCTTCGATCTTCACGCTCACTATAATTGCCCTGGAGAGACTTTACGCTATATTTCGACCGTTCCAACTACGTCAAATTCCGGCCAAGACCTACTTAAAGAGCGTGCTACTACTCTGGGTTGCAACTGCGCTTCCTGTAATGTTTTTAGTGCTTAATGAGCAGGGACTGCTCATTTCATCAGCTTTCCACGCCATTATAGTTGCATCCTTGTTCGCCCCATTATCAGTCACGTGTCTTGCTTACTTATGTCTGTGGATGAAAGTCAAACTGCGACCATTTCCGGGCGAACACGCCAAGCAAGGCCGGCGACTTGCCACTACACTGCTGATCACAACGGTCATTTTCCTTGCAGCGTGGATTCCATACAGCGTCCTAAGTACTTTGGTATACTACCACCCCAGCGTGGTATACTCTAGGTTGTTAGTTCATGGCGTTAAATTGCTTCAGTACAGCAACTCATTTATGAATCCTATCATCTATTGCTTCCGGATTCCAGATTTTAGAAGAGTAATGTCTTCCATTGTTTCCTGTCGTAAAAGCCAGAGGAATCAGGTGGATATGAACATGATCCGTTTAAACCAACCAATACGTACATTGCTTGTGACGTCAAATGCGTTCAACCTTTCGCTCCACCAAGAAGAACTTCATGTAAGAAACAACTTAATGCTAAGTGGAGTAGCTAAGTCTACTTTGGACTCCGTGCAATGTGTAAAAATAACTAAAAGAGAGCTTGAAAATGTAGCAGAAATCAGCAATGCTGCCTTCAGTTACGTTAACTACACAGTCGACTGGGACAGAGAGGTGGCGTGGCCGAGTGGCTTTGGGCGCCGGACTTGAAATCCGGAGTTACCAGGTTCAAGTCCCGCTCTGACCACTAACTGAATTTGCAAAACGGTAGCCTCGAGTTCAAATCCTCGGCCACGTTATGTAAATAGCCAGCTGGTTAGCCTCCACGACCAGTTGGGATTCTTAACAAATTTACTTTGAGTTTAAAACACAGCCCCACCAGCTCTGCTGTATTACTTACTGTGTATAAATAAAGATACTTTACTTTAATATTGATCTTGTAACTTGATTGGTTGTGAGACTAACTAGTTTTTAACCCTTTCACTCCTAAACTCAAAATGTAAATTCTCTCAACCTTTTAGGAATAAAACGTATAGTAAAGACGTCGTAATAGTTGAACCAGCTTTCGATATTCTGAACATTTTCCAGTCATGGATTTGTTAAAAACAAGTCTTTGTGCAATATGTCTAAGTGTCGAAAAAAATGGTAAATGGATTCACTGAGTCCATTCAAGCGGCAAAATTTGATCATGGACGTCACTTGTTGGACATCCTACAACACATTGGTGTTGTACGATGTCCAACAAGTGTTAATAATTAAGAAATTTATCACACGTTCCTATGTTATAAAACCTCATCTAAACACATTGGAAGTTTGGAGAACACTCGAGTAGCTAAGGAAACCACTCGGCAAATAACTAGTCAATAAAATACATCACGTATCACTTCAGCTTGTAGTATAATCTCATCTTACACAGTTATTTAGCCAATCAGAACGCGCGTAGTATCATTGTTATTCTATAAATAGTAATAGTAATCACAGTATCAAAAGCCTAATTCTCCTTATTGTATGATATATCTCTGGTGAGAGACCAAAGGAGAAATTGACATTGAACCGTTAACCCTTCAATCCCAAGCTCAAACTGCAGATTCTCCCGGCCTTTTGAACAGAAATGCACGACTGAAACCAAAGGAGAAAATTAAAGTTGATACCCCTTTTAAACTGGAGGTGGACTCAAGATTTCTTCAGTGTGCTTGAAAGACTATTCCAAGCTGTATTGGGTGCCTAGCTTTCAATATTCAGTTCTCGGTTTGGGTAAGGCTAATGTATTTTGTGCGTTTCGTAAGTGACATCCTGTCGCAATAAGAAGAAAAACCATCGACAGCTTTAAAGTTTGTCATCGCCGATTGCTTTTTCTTTCTTATTGATAACATGTCCTCTTGTTAAAGTGCCTATAAGCCTTCAGACGTTACGTTTTTATATGAAAGTAGGAAGTAATCTAAACAACTTATGGCCAAAGAAACTCCGCTCCGAAGCGTTTTTATATATTTTTCCGCCCGGCAAACATGCGATTTTGACCGCCATTTTGAATCTGACCGCGCAAAGTTTTTAGATCGAGAGCCTGGGTTATGACGTCAGAGGAGGGATTCATTTCTTGCCAAACAAAACTTTCACACAGATTTTGCAGTTGGCGAGGTGAGAATTATGCTCATAGATGTGTTGTCGAGAAAAACGTAACTAAGGGAAAAAAACAACTGAGGTAAAGAGACGCCAAAGCGATGCCAGTGCCTTCTCTGACGTCACAGACCCAGTCTCCCATGTCGCTCGGTCAAGATTTCGGAATTCTGAGTTCAACCGCGTGAAAAAAGTATAAGAACGCTTCGGAACGGAGTTTCTTTGAATATAAGTTGCTTAGATCACTTCCTACTTTCATATAAAAACGTAACGTCTGAAGGCTTATAGGCACTTTAAGGAGTTCGCTAGCATTTGTGTAGTAGTCCGGCTTTGTTATTACCCTGGCAGTGCGGGTTTGTAGCTTTTCGCTAGGTTTCTGACTTAGACCCTGTTTACATGAAGAGAGGGCGACCATCCAAGGAGGGACACTCTAGAAGGGTCACCCTTCTCTATTGAAATTCCCTGTTCCGTTTACATGATGGGAAGGATCATCCCAGCAGGAGGGTCACCTTATCTTCTTGCTAGCAGGGACAACTTTTGGACATGTAAACGTTCAAGGTAGGGTTACCTTCCCAGGTGGAAGGTGGGGGAGGGGCGACATGCCAGATTATTGTCTCAAATATCGTGACCACGCGATGCCTTTCGGACTCGAGATAGCCTTAGGGTTTGCGCTTGGCATGTAAAGAGGGCTATCTTGACCCTTTTAGGAGGGTGTCCCTCCTAGGAGAGTCACCCTCCTTCCATGTAAACATGGCGTTAGGCCATGCCATAGTTGACAGCAATAAACGAGGTGGGGCAGCCCCGGGCTGAATAAGAGAATGAGAGAAGAGAATCCTCCTGGATTTGGTGCTGTTCACTCTATAAACCTTTTTACCACAACACACTAGTTTCTCGCTCTCTGATTGGTCGATTAACCGTGGTAAATAAGAGTCTAGAAAACGATGTGACGCTCGCTGACGCCAGCGTATCACGCTTTGCAACGAAAGACAGCGAAACTTTCTTGTGTATTTCTAAATATAGTACGTTTTAAGTTTACTCTTAATTAGGACGCCAAGGCTAAGATTGCTGGTCCTCGCCTTAAACCAATGATCATGAATTCGGTCTTTTGTGTTATTAGACAACGATTTAAATTGCGCAGTAAGCCACTTTTATAATCATGCGCAGTAGCAAACAGCACTTTATATATACTGCCCACATGAACGAGTTTCCTTTAACTAAATCTCTCTGTAGAGCTTGGCTTTGTTTCTACATAATTGCACTGTCACAAAAAATCAGTTATCAACTCTGCCCGCCAAGTTTTATTGTCAAGTAATTTCTGCTACATTTTCAACCTCACATTTAGTTTTCGTGTTTCGGCTTTGTCACACGGAGCCCCCAGATTGCACCTAAAATTTACTCTATTTAGCAGGTGGCTTGTGCTTATTCATAAAAGCAAAAAACCATTGCAGCAAAATAAAAAATAATGCAATGCTAGTTAGAGTTTCAGAAATTCAGTGCGTGTGTTTTGTTGCGGGTAGGAACAAACACACGCTAAATAATTTATTACTTCAGCTCCAGTCGCACTCATAACTTTAACGACATTACTATCGACATTTGCGTCATTTGAACTACAAACAGCGCTTGGCACAAAAATACATGTCAGCAAGTTGCTACCAAACATTGAAGAAGCCGTTATATTGCTCTCGCTGATGAATTATTATCGACTAAACCTCCTGGTGCGACCGGGCCCTCACTTAATGACGTGATGTCTACCAAGGCATTTGGTGTCGTTTCTTTCTCCTTGTAATTGAAGCTGTTTTCGAACTTAAACAAAATACCTGGTAAATCCTTAATACAAGTGTCGAACAAAATATGGATGTGCATAAAACGTCATCTATCTCTGCCATCAAATTATTTTTGTCCCCGAGCGGAGCGAGGGTAATAATCACGACGCTAATGCAGCAAAATCGCCTTATTTGAAGACTCCAAGCGTGTCGCCATCTCAAAATTTAATGTTCATCTGTCAGTCTGTAGTACGACTTTTTAGGCCAGGCGCCTAAGGCAATGACGTAATAATTATCGATTAGCGTCTCCGCCAGCGTTTTTGCTGACATTCGGAAAAAAAAAGTCTGAACGAAGCAATAATTGTACGTAACTGCGTTCACGAAAATGAATTTGAAAACTCTCGCGAAGCTCGTCTTCAAAAGAGAAGGGAACAGGCACAGGCAAGGCGAAATCGTGAAACGATTGAACAGCGCCAAATACGTCTAGAGAAAAGACGACAAACATGTTATAACCGACAGCATCATGAACGGAAGTGTGCCGCCGATTAGCATATTAATGGCGGTCGGACGCGCTTTGGAAGCTAAATCATAAATGCTCCTCTGAAATGTTACGGAGATCGTTCTCTCTATCCAATATTGACAAAGTAAGCAAAGATAGATCAACTACCAAGCTGAACTTCGTTGATGTCGACAATCCCAGTGAAATATCTGAACAAATCGACCAAGGCTTGCAGAACGGCCCGAACAACAAGAATTCGACGAGTAACTCTCTGAATTCTGAGGATCTGACAAGCGAACAACGGATTACTGCTGCCTTAAAGGGAAGAGACATCATGTCCTTAACCCATAAGGAGTTGAAAGCTTCACTGGGTGAAAGAAACCTCAGTAAATCCGGTAAAAAGGAGGATCTGAGAGAGAGACTGAAAATTTCAATTTTGAATCAAACACCTCACCAAATCTCCATAAGCGACAAAGGCACCGAAATTATTGACCTAGAGAGCGATCCGTTGGTTGCTGTTTGCCGATGTGATGACCAAGTCAGCCGATTGAGTGCAGCCATCGAGGATCTCAGATCAGAAATATCCGACATCAAACGGTTTCAAAGAAGCTCTTCCAGCGAGGATCTGATAAATACGAGTCCAAATGTCTCCGAGAAACAGAAGCTGATCAAGGAGAATGAAGAACTGAGGAGCCATTTGATACTTACGAGAGAACAGTGCGCAAAGCTGGTTGAGGAAAGAGATTCCCTGAAACTCGTAGTTTCAATGATCTCGAAGGACCTTTACCAGTCCCAGTCAAACAAAACTAACGCTTCACTGTCCTCTCCTCCTCACGATCAACAAAACGAAGTGGTCTCCCTTGAGAAAGACAGGCAATGGAAAACAACAACCAAAAATAGCATCGGCAAGAAACAGGAAACCAACATGAAAACCAACCATAGGCCTCGTCTGCAACCTCAGGTGACCAGAAAGAAAAATAAAAATAAAACTCCTACCCACGACGGCCAACAGACCCTGCACAGAGGATCAAAGAAACCAGTTACTGTAATCGCGGGTGACTCCATGGTCCAAAATGTACGCGGCTGGGAAATATCTGGCACATCGAAAGTAGTTGTGAAGGCATTCTCTGGAGCCACCACCGAAGATATGGAGGACTACCTCAAACCAATCATAAAGAAAGAACCGGAACACCTGATCCTTCACGTCGGATCCAATGACTTGACTTCGCTAGACCCAACTCAACTGACTGATTCCATCGTGTCTCTAGCACTTCAAGTTGAAGAAAACTCACCATCGACTTCGATCTCTGTGTCAGCGATTCTACCCAGAAGGATCAACAGGCATCCAAAGATAAGTGAAAACATCTCACATGTAAATAGCTCGCTTAAGCTAACATGCCGCCGAAATAAATGGGGCTTTCTAGAACATGAGAACATTAATTATGATCACTTAAATCGAGGCGGCCTCCACCTCAATAGTTCTGGCAACGAGACTCTAGCCAGTAATTTTAGCTCTTACATTAATATGGAATAGGATACTATTATGCCGTGTGAAACTGCTGCAGTGCGCAATTTAATTGCCCCAGTCAATGATCAGCTGAAATCATTTCTTCCCTCTAAACGAGGGTTTAGATTAGCCTCCTTAAATATTACCAGCTTATCAAAACATATCGATGAGCTGAGAGTCTTGCTTGCTGACTGCCCAATATATGTTCTATCTATTAACGAGACAAGGCTTCATGATTCGATAAAAGACCACGACGTTTATATTCCAGGCTATGAAATTATTCGCCGTGACAGAGCTCTAAACGGCAGATCTGGAGGTGGTGTTTGCTTTTACATCCGCTCCAGTATCAATTATTCGCCGAGACCTGATCTGAACATCAAACAACTTGAAAATCTTAGCATCGAGATCCAGAAACCTAGGTCCAAGCCTTTTATTGTTACAACCTGGTACAGACCACCTGACTCGCCTATTGAAATATTTACCTATTTTGAATCATTAGTTGGAAAACTTGATGCCGAAAATATCGAATTCTATTTCATGGGTGATTTAAATTGCGATTTAGCTTCATCGCATTTGAATAATAGTTCTACCACCCTTACTAACATCGCCGAAGTTTATGGTCTGCATCAGCTTATCAATGAACCAACTCGAGTCACTATGGAAACATCAACCTTGCTAGATGTAATATTTACTAATTCTCCAGATAGGGTTGTTTGCTCCGGTGTCTCTCATATTTCTATTAGTGACCATAGCCTGATATATACTTTTCGCAAACTAGCCATCGATCAACCCAAGGGGCATACATTTGTCACTTATAGAAAATTTAAGAATTTTAATTCCACTAGTTTTCGTAATGATATTTCTTTACAAAACTGGGACACGGTAAATAACTACAATGATCCAAATTCCATGTGGGCTGTTTGGAAAAATATATTCTTCAAATGTATTGACAAGCACGCACCCCTACGAACAAAACGCGTTCGAGCATTTAAATCCCCTTGGATTACACATGAACTAAAAAGGCATATGCACGAGAGAGATATTTTGAAGCTGAAAGCTGTACGTTCTAAAGATAAAGGCGATTGGCTAAAATTTAAGAAAGCTAGAAACACCGTAAATAATGACATTAAATTAGCGAAGGAGAAGTACTTTAAGAATGCCCTAAATGAAAATGAAGGCGATTTGCGTAAGACTTGGCGAATTGTAAATGAGTTAACTTCACGCAAAGTTACCAACTCTTCTATAAAAGAAATTAAACACAATGGCATTTCAATCTCTAACGCACACGAGCTGTCGGAAGCTTTTAACGATCATTTTTCAACTATAGGACCCAATCTTGCTAGTGAGATTCCTTACAAAGAAAACATTCCAACACACTTAGAATATATTATCGGGACCAATAATAATACTTTCGATCTGAAACCAACAAATACTTCAAAAGTCTTTTGTCTTATATCGAAACTATGCAAATCAAAAGCAACTGGTCTCGATAAGATTTCAGCAAGGCTTCTTCGCGAATGCGCCGACTTAATTGCAAGCTCCCTCTGTCTGATTTTTAATCGATCCATTGTTTCGGGTATCTTTCCTGACGAGTGGAAGTGTTCAAAGGTTATCCCTTTATTCAAAAAAGGGGAGCGCTCCGACTTGATTAACTATCGCCCGATTTCTATTATTCCGACTGTCGCAAAAGTCTTCGAAAGAATAGTTTATGATCAACTGTACAACTACCTTACTATTAATAATTTAATCACTAATCAACAGTCGGGATTCAGATCACTCCATTCCACCGCTACCGCATTACTTGAAGCCACCGACAGCTGGGCTTACAACATTGATCGAGGTGAAGTAAACGCGGTTGTATTCTTAGACCTAAAAAAAGCGTTCGACACTGTCGATCACCCTATTCTTTTATCTAAATTGAAAGAATACGGTGTTAGCGGTGCCTCGTTGGTATGGTTTAAATCATATCTGGATAATAGAAATCAAAAGTGTCTTGTAAATGGTTCTCTTTCCGACAATCGACAATTAAGGTGTGGCATTCCCCAAGGAACAATCCTTGGCCCCTTGCTTTTTATTTTATATATAAATGATCTGCCTAATTGCTTGTCGTACTCTCAGTCTAGAATGTATGCAGACGATACGCATTTAACTCTTGCCAGTAACAATACTGATGACATTGAGCATGATATGAATCTAGATCTCGCGAAGATTAATGACTGGCTTATTGCAAATAGGCTCACTTTGAATACATCTAAAACCGAATTCATGCTCATTGGATCGCGTCAAAGGTTAAGTACGTACAGTAGATCTCCATCTTTAGTAATCGATAATGCTCACATAGAACGAGTAGATATTTCTAAATCTGTTGGAGTTTTTATTGATGAAAATCTATCTTGGAATGCCCACATTAATCATTTATCTAAGAAAATCGCCTCCGGTATCGGAGCGCTAAAGCGTTGCAGACCCTTCGTTCCTTCAGCAACACTGCGGTCTATATATAATGCCTTAGTTCAACCACATTTTGATTACTGCAATGTCATCTGGGGTAACTGCAACATCACTTTATCAAAAAAACTTCAAAAGCTGCAAAACCGTGCAGCTCGAATTTTGACTCATTCCAGCTATGATACTAATGCTGATTCTTTGCTTGAGCAACTAGGCTGGATGAAACTCGAGTCGCAACGATTACGTCAAAAGGCTACTATGGTTTATAAATCCCTAAATGGTCTTGCTCCAAACTATCTTGGGAGAAAATTTATTGACCGTAGTAAAGTGACAAGTTATTCTTTGAGAGACAACGAGAGCAAACTCGCTATTCCACTGCCCCGAACTAATTTTATGAAAAACAGTTTTAGCTACAGCGGGGCAGTACTTTGGAATAGCTTACCCATAGAGCTGCGGCAGGCAAGTACTCTCACTAGTTTCCAATCTGGCTGCAGCAGGTTTTTCTCTCAGAACTAAATCGATTAGGTTTATAATTACTAACACGGCATTCATGTAAAGCAGGTTTTTATTTATATTTATTGATCATTTTTTTATATAGTTATTAATAACAATAGAGTAGCATATTTAGAGTAGCTTATATTAGGGTGATATTAAATTAAGGTATTGTTATAATGTATGATTATAACAATGATTCCTACTAGTTGTAATTTCTGATTGAATTAACCGTGTATAAATAAAGTTATTACTACTACTACTACTACTACTACTGTGCCGAAGAAACGGCTCAGCAAAGGGAACAGCGCTTGAAAGCAAATCGGGAGCTTCAGACACCGTTTTGTGTTAAACTTATTCAGAAAGGACAAGCAACAAAGGTTAGTCAGTGGAAATCGAACAATCACCGTGACAAATATATTCTACCCGTATCTTGTGTAACTCGATCACTTCAAGAATGTATTAAAATCTGTATGCTGATCATTTTCCCTCTAAGTATTGTTTTAATACACTTCTGTTGCCAGTTTCGGCTACCGTATTCGCTCAGAGCAATCGGAACTTGGAGTCTTGAACGATTTAGTCAAATGTCTTATTTTTTCTTTCAAGACTAAAACTGTAACAAATGCTGTAATCTGACTTGCGGTGATTGCAGCGAGAATCGTTCACAAGCCCTTAGAAGTATGACTAGGTCTGAAGCCCGTGTATAATTTGAAGTAAACCGTTCAAGTTTTGCTTTGATTTTGGGAGAAATCATGCTGTTTTGAGCGGGTTCACATACAAAACAATTCGAGCTCATTAAATATGCTGCCTGACTCTGGTGCATGGAGTCCACTGAGTAAAAACAAATTGGACAGGAAGCCTATTTAATTGTACTGCCTATGAATTCAAAATTGGAAAATCAGTGTTCCTTTTTCCCCGTACTACGATGGCCGACCAACTTAAAAATTTGAGTATTAAATTTTGAGAACGTGCTTGGCAGACTGTATGAATTAATTTGACGTGCCGACCGTGGGAAATACGTACTTCGTCACGCAATCGACTCTTTTTTCAACGCAAAAGTATAACACACACCATTCTTTTTCTCCTTCCTTTGCGTGTAGCACTTGACTTCGAAGAAAAAGATTGAGTCAACATTTCGGTAAAACAAAGGCTACTCTTGTTGGGAGTACCAAAGTAAAAGTCCCATCAATGGCAGAGCGAGGGGGTATCTGCGATTATCGTATTTCTAGTATAATAAATTATTCCTGGGTAGACGTCGTCATTAGCATATTCGAAATTTAAACCTTCAAAACTCACAGGCGAAACATTCAAACCAACAAATATTCTACTAGTCAACTATTTACCTGACGTTGAATCGATTTTAACAGTATCATTTTTGCCATTATAGGCACTTTAAAAACTTATTATATATTGAGACGCAGTTTGTAACGTTAGGTTATTTAGCCATAAGGAATAGCCTCCAGAATAGCAAGTCCCTGGCTTATTCGCGCACTCCGAGTGACATGCCGTTCGGCTTGATCACGTGGTTTCCATATTTGGGATAGCTGACGTCACACCTTTCCTTCCTTACGAAGGCTGCCTAACATTAAAACAGAAATTGTAACAAATTTGGGTTCATGCTTAGTAACAAAACTGTAACATAGGAACGTTTGTGTGTTCGGTCCAGGTTACTTGGGTAGTACATAATCCTCCAAGTATCTTGGGGGCCTAATCTCTCGGCCTCTACGAGAAACTGTGGTGCTGCGCTCAGTCCCTTCTGATTGGGTTGTCTGTTTGGATTGTGGCGGTGTTTTGTCACTGGACTTGTCAGGATCCATGGCTGGTGGTTCCTCGGTTGCGGGCATTGTAATGGATGTAGGCTGCTTGTTTAGCTTGTCCTCCACTTGTGTTGTGGGAATGCTCGGGGTGATGGTAGAATGGCTCGCGGCTGCTACGCAAGTGTTTGCTGTTTCTTCTGAAGACTCGGCCATCCTCTGTCCTAACATTGTAAGAGCGTACATCCACCTGCTCTTCAACTTGGGCTTTGAACCATTTGTGTTGGCGATCTCCAGGTTTAGGGGCTACGCTCACAATGTCGCCATGTTTGAGCAGTGCTCGCTCCTTTGCATGTCTGTCGTAGTATTTCGTATGAATCTCTTGTTTCCTTTCTCAGAGTTTCTGGGTGACATCTTCAATGATCCTGGGCTGCGGTAGGCTGTGGGCTGTGGGCAGGAGTGTCCTGGTGCGACGACCGAACAGCCTCTGGGCCGGGGCACTTCCTAGTCCCTCAGTTGGTGTGTTTCGCCACCTGAGCAGTGACAAGTAGATATCTTGTCCGGACTCTTTTGCCTTCCTCAATAGGCTCTTTGCGGTCTTGATAGCGTTCTCGACCTTGCCGTTACTTTGGGCGTAGGTGGGGGAGCTTGTAACATGCTCAAACTCATAACCTCTGGCAAACTCGCCAAACTCTACTGAGTTGAACGGAGCGTTGTCGCTGACCACTTTGTTTGGGATTCCATGTGATGAAAAGTGTCTGCTTAGCTTCTTGGTGACTTCTGCCACAGTCTTGTGGTCCAGGTGATCTACCTCAAAATAGCTGGAGAAGTAGTCAACTGTACAAAGGTAGTCTTTGTTTTCAAATGTGAATATGTCAACTGCAATCTTCTCCCATGGTCGATCTGGGGTTTCGTGGCAGATCAGTGGCTCTTTGACCTGGGCAGGCTGGTAGGTCGAGCAGATTTCGCATTTGGACACGTAGTCTGTCAATTCTGCATTCATTCTAGGCCAGTACACCACCTCTCGGGCCCTTCGTAGGCACCCTTGAAGACCTGTGTGTGCGCCATGAAGTCTTTCTCTAATCTTCTCTCGGAGGCTTGCTGGTACGATGCATCTTGCACCCTTAAAGATCACTCCATCCTGTGCGGATAGCTCGTCGCGGATAGTGAAATATGGTTGTAGATCGGCCGGCACTTCATTCTTACTGTCGGGCCAACCATTGATAATCACTTTTCTTAGAGCTTGGAGGGTTGTGTCACAGGCAGTCCCCTTCTGAATCTCTCTTAACTGTGGCTCAGACATTGGCAAGAACTGCACTGCACAGACTTTCTCAGTTTCCTCCGCTGTTCTGATCGCTCACTAGTGTTCAGGTATGCTTGAGACAGTGTGTCTGCAAGATACATCTCCGGGCCTGTCCGGTACTTGATCTCGACGTCATACTGCTGAAGACGTAGTAGCAGCCTCTGCAGACGCTTTGGGGCTGAGGACAACGGTTTCTTGTGGATAGATACCAGTGGCTTGTGGTCAGTCCATAGCAAAACCTGCCTGCCATAGACATATTGGTGGTTGTGCTCCATGCCGAACACTTGAGCTAGTAACTCCTTCTCGATTTTAGAGCATTGGCAGAAATATCGGACAAGATGGCCGCCCCGCATGCGCATTGACGCACACAATCCGTTGGCTCTCTCTCAAATCAATAAAGGAAAATGTATGGGAGAGATCACAAATTGCATAATTACTTGTTCCTGACGAAAAACCGGCAAAATGTCCAGCTCGGTAGTTGTAGTTATGACTTAAAGACATCGTTTTAACCGTAGATCAGGAACGCGATATCTTCAACAGATCATTTATTCAGTTCCTAAACTGGAGGGAAGCAGGCAGTACAAACACCTCTTGCTTTGATTTGTAGCCTTCGATTCCACGGCAGGGTGCTTCCCACTTTTAACAAGGCGGAGTTTCCGGTCTTCCGCCGTTTTTTTTTCCCGGTTTTTCCTGGCGTTTTTCGTACCCCTTTAAAATACCAAAATTATTTCCTCACTCCACCCTTTTTATTGACCCTTTAAAATACCTAAAAAACGTCATTTTCCTATACCCTTTTTTATACCTCGATCGTAAAAATACACCCCTTTCGGGCGGAGCCTCCCCGTATAGCCGATCATAGGGAGTACCCCCCCCCGGGCGTCGCTACACAAACCCGTGGTTTGTAAAAAAAATCTCCAAGCGGAAAATAAACAAAAACCCCGCTTTTCGAAAACCCACTACAGAGCGAGGGGATATCTGCGATTATCGTATTTCTAGTAGGAGTTTGATACAGATAAGTGGCGTTTGGCCGGCCGAATGCCCAGCTAGAATTGTCCATCTTGCGCTGCTATCCGTCTTGTGAGAGTTGACTGTAGTTACTAGTTTTTCCTGTTTTTCCTGTTTTAATGAGCAGGTTCCGGCTGGTTCTATTTGCCGCTATGTTAAGACGTTACATTTGCATATTCGAAGTTTAAACCTTCATTTTACTCATAGACGCAACATTCAAAACAAATAATCTACTAGTCAACTATTTACCTGATGTAGAATCGATTTTAACAATATTATTTTGTCATTGTAGGCACTTTAATTGGTTTTTAGCCCAAGAATAGCATCCGGCCACGTTTAGGGGCGAGATGCCAAACTATTTTGTCGAATTTTTAAGTAAGTAAAAAATTATTGAGCGTGTGTTTGTTTCTACCCGCAACAAAACACACGCAATGAATTTCTGAAACTCTAACTTGCTTTGCATTATTTTTAAATTTTACTACAACGTTTTTCTGCTTTTATGAATATTTTAAGCACAAGCCACCTGCTAAATAGGGTAAATTTCAGGTGCAATCCACGGGGGCTCCGCGAAACAGCGCCGAAACACGAAAACCAAATGTGAGGTCGAAAATGTAGCAGAAATTACTTGACGATAAATCTTGGCGGGCAGAGTGGATAACTGACTCTTTTGTGATAGTGCAATTATGTAGAAACAAGGCAAAGCCTTGCAGAGAGATTTAATTAACAGACACTCGTTTATGTGGGGAGTAATATATATTAAGTGTTATTTGCTAACTGCACACGATTATGAAAGTGGCCTATTGCACAATTTAATCGTTGGCTACTAGCAATTCATGATCATTGACTCAAGCGAGGACCAGCAATCCTAAATTAAGGGTAAACTTAAAAACTACCACAATATTTAGAAATATACAAGAAAGTTTCGTTGTATTTCGTTGCAAAGCGTGACACACCGACGTCAGCTGGCGTCACATCGTTGTCTGGACTCTTATTTACCACGGTTAATCGACCAATCAGAGAGCGAGAAACTAGTGTGTTGTGGTAAAAGGTATATAGAGTGAACAGCACCAAAACCAGGAGGAGATTACAATTACGACTGGTTCTCCTGGGAGGAGTACGTTTCCGAGGTATCTAAGAAAATTTCATCGAGCGTCGTTGCGTTTAAAAGACAGACTATTTATCTCCCAGAGTAGGGTGACAAAGATATACGAATCATTCTCTTATTTAGCCCGGGGTTGCTCCACCTCGTTTATTGCTGTCAAGTATGGCATAGCCTAAGGCCCTGTTAAGGTCTCGATAAAGGTTCGCGCGCCCCTTCTTGAAAAAATCATTGTAGAAGTACAATTTAACGTAAATACATGCATTATATATCGTTGTAAAGGCAAATTACAGCTCTGATGTTATCGTTTTCAGGCACACATAAAGCATAAAGTGAATTGCGATTGAGGTTAATTTGAAAATGGAAACGGGAAACTCGATGAAGTTGACTAAAATACCCTGTCGGCGATTTTTGATCCGTTTTGTTTTAAAGATATTATACTCTTTTAAAGAGGGAGCGTTTCAAAACCCGTTTTTTATACAAACTATTTAATAAAAAATGAACGAAACGAAAAATCAAAACTCGCTGACACCGTATTGGAGAAGAATATTTTGCCTACAGCTCACGATATTTTGAACAATATTGACCAACTCGCTCGAAAGTTTTGTTTCCCGAAAGAGCTGATATTTCGCAAAAATCTTTCATCGATCTGATCTATATCGCACTCTACCTTTAACGTGTATGAAAAATGTAATACTAGATCTGCAATTTTCAGTCTCTGACCGATGTATTGTACGTGTATATATCTTAAGAAGTAACAATACGATGATTTCTTTCCGAGAATATATTTGAGGAACGCGCGAACCTTTATCAAGACTTTTACATGGAGGGAGGGCGACACTCCTAGGAGGGACACCATTCTAGAAAGGTCAAAAGATAGCCCTCTTTACTTGCCAAGCGCTAACCCCAGGGGCTATCTCGAGTCTGAAAGGCATTGCGCGGTCGCGATATTTGAGACAGTAATCTGGCATCCACCCCCCCCCCCCCCCCCCCCACTCGGCAAAGCGCCTCGTGAGTCCACAACATTTTGACCATGTGATGACGTAAATCGTGGTAAATAAGAGTCCACACCACGGCAAACCAGTGGAAATTTATTAAATTTGCGGCCTTATCAAAATCAACGTATAGTATTCTATATATCCCCCCCCCCCCCCGTTTCTTTTCAAGTTAGAATCACAATGCATTTAGACTTTCTGCTTTTCTAAAGCGCGAAAAGACGCAAGCGATGGTCTTAAAAAAAAAGGTTAAAAAAAAAAAAAAAAAAAAAAAAAAACGGGAAAAAGAAAATACATGTGGGCGAAGCATAAGTCATCCTTCAAACAAAAAGCTGGCAATTATAGCTCTGCATTGGTTTGCGTTCACCCTAAATATTTATTTACATTTGTTATACGAGACCTCATGCAGTGAGTTAGCTTTCAGTTGCTCGTGAATCTTAAAAAAACTGATTTTTTTCGCAAGGCCACCTAAGAACTAAGTGATTTTGAGCAATAATTGCTTTCAAGGCCACTAAGACGCATTTTCACTAAGACGCTCTCCAGATGTGCGATGTTGATCAGGCAATTTATTTGCCATAGAATGGCCGGACAAAATTCATTAGCTATACTATACGTTCGCTAGCGCTTTGATAATTGGCAGGTCCTTATTTTACAGTTGTCAGTCAGGTGCAAGTCATATAAACACGTATTACTGACTATTTCTATTTAAAAAGGGTAGTCTTATGTTTAGTTTTCTTGCCTGGGAAAATGTCGAAGCCTTGCTTGTAAACTAGATTAGAGTATTTATCTTTATATCTAAAAACTGTTCATAAAATTATAGCAATTAAGCTAGGTATGTTAAATACTAATAAGTCTACCTTAACCTGTCACGTTTCTCTGTCCAAAATGCAAAAATCGCTTGAGGTGTGCTCATAAAGTAGTTGAAAATGAACACTGCTAATAAATAGTAGTAATTGAGAGCTTCCATTTGAGTGGTCACACCTTTAAGTTTCATTTGACAATTCAGAAGTTGGAAGTGAACACTGCTATTAGATAATATTCACTGAGAGCTTTCATTTGACTGACAGTTGAATAAAGACGTTTGAAAAATTTATTTTCGAGTCTTTGACAGTGAAAGGTTTAAATACAAGTTTTGTTCTTTATGTTTCTGATAGTGTTAAGCACTGCGTCCCGGACTTCTTTTATTCTCCAGCAATAAAATCCAGGATTGATCGTGGCAACTCAGATAGAATCCTGTCGCTGCCAGTTCGTAAGCCAGTTTAACAGATTTCGTGTAACCGATTATGACTCGAACAACCAGAGCTAAAAGCCAAGGAAGATGAAAGATTAAGAACACAACGAATATATAAAGCATGGTCAAGGCAGTCTTCTTGTGTTTAAGTAGATTTATTGGAGACACAGTCGCAGGCCCCCAAGCTTGACTTGTTTGAGCTTGAATCTGGGTTTGGTGTCGTCGAAGAATTCGGAATATATTTATGTAAGCCAAAGATATTATCGCAGTGGCGAGAAAGAGTACTGGCAAAGGAATAACTGTCCAATATCTATCGGAGTTCATAAAGAATAAAGGCGAGACGGACATTAAACAAAACACCCATAAGCAAACCGCGATGAAGCAGCACCTCTTTACAGTCACAGTTGTGATATATTTAAGGTGAAGACGAAGAGCGAGGTAACGTTCTGTTGCAATCGCTGTGACGGTTAAAATGGACGTAGCACCACATACGTATCCCATGAACCAGTGAACAATCCTACCACGACAGCCCGTTGGCCTGTTCCCGTAGATTTCGGAGATCTTGTAAACAACATAGGCAGGTTGCGCCACGGATGCTAGAAGAAAGTTTGAAGCTGCCAGACAACACAGAAAAACATTTGGCGGTGAATGAAGCGTTGGGGTGGAGTAGATAACGTACATTACCAATACATTGGCTGTTACTGCAGCAATTGGAAGCACAGCATTCAAGACACATGTTAGGAACAGTACATTAATATAACAATGAATATGACAATGTTTATGTGCCATTCTATTCTGATCACCTGCTATAGACAAGGTCAGAAACTCGTATTGTTGAGCTTTATAGCTCAGCAAAATAAAATGATCTGCATTCGTGTCCAATCGCCAAAGGGAATACGGTGGCAAACTCTGAATGCAGAGAGAAGTTGTATCTCTTGTGGAAAACAGCTGAGTTGACACATCACAGGATGGCAACGTCTATTTCTTGGCAAACATGGCACTACACAGCTTTCTGATATTCTGATGAACAGCTTCACTCATAGTTCCTACCGATAGTGCGAAAAAATCCACACAGTTTCACTTGTCTTGGCAAAAACACGAAAGATCCGATCGTGACGCAGTGACAAAACAAGACAGCGACGAAAGATCCAATCCGATCCGTGACGCAGTTGAAAATCGAATTCTTTTCACCCCTGAGCATGCGCTAGTTACCATACCACGAACGGTAGCATGCTCCATGCTTTCGAGGTTTATTTCTGTGTCACTTTATCGAGGCAATCTGACATTCCTGAGACCGTACCAACATGGCGCCCAAAACCCTTAAATCGCATGGCATCCAACCGGAAATGACGCGATTAGACTGCGTTCTCCTTCGTCGAACGCAAAAATAAAAATTTGCGTTTGGGCCCAGGCCCCCGCGAGCAATAACCCAGCCGGGAGGGACTTCAGCTTGTCGAAATGGTATCGTTTGACTAGTAGATGTTGCGCTTATGAGTTATGAAGATTTAAATTTATAATATGCTAGAGACGTGACGTCTACCAAGGCATTTGGTGTCGCTCCTTCCTCCTTGTAATTGAAGCTGTTTTTTAATTCAAACAAAATATCTGGTAAAATCATGTACAAAAGTGTCGAACAAAATATGGATGTGCATGAAATGTCATCTATCTCTGCCAGCAAATTTTTGTATAATAAATTATTGCAGGGTAAACGTCACGTCATTAGCATATTCGAAATTTAAACCTTCATAACTCACAGGTGAAACATTCAAACCAAGAAATATTCTATTAGTCAACTTAATTTACCTGACGTTGAATCGATTTTAACAATATCATTTTTGCCATTATAGGCACTTTAAAAACTCATTATATTGAGACGCAGTTGGAATAAATATTCAGCTGTAGTCTTATAAATTAATCTCTGAACCTACTGGCACCCACTTTATTGGTACAGCGCTGTTGATTGAAGCTTCTGTACGATTAAAAACGAAAAAAAAAAAAAAAAAAAAAAAGAAGAAAATACTGCGATATTTTGCCAGATCTGCCGACGAGAAGTCTACAGGTTGAAAATGGTGTTACTAAACGCTACCAACGAAAAATGCTATTTCTTAGCCGACATTCAACTGGACCATACTGGCTACGTCTACGTTCTTGAGATCCTAACATGTGTCTTGAATGCTGTGCTTCCAATTGCTGCAGTAACAGCCAATGTATTGGTAATGTACGTTATCTACTCCACCCCAACGCTTCATTCGCCGCCAAACGTTTTTCTGTGTTGTCTGGCAGCTTCAAACTTTCTTCTAGCATCGGTGGTGCAACCTGCCTATGTTGTTTATAAGATCTCCGAAATCTATGGCAACAGGCCAACGGGCTGTCGTGGTAGGATTGTCCACTGGTTCACGGGATTCGTATGTGGTGGTGCGTCTACTTTAACAGTCACAGCAATTGCAGCAGAACGTTACCTCGCTCTTCGTCTTCATCTTAAATACATCACAACTGTGACTGTAAAGAGGTGCTGCATTATCGCGGTTTGCTTATGGGTGTTTTGTTTAATGTACGTCTCGTCTTTATTCTTTATGAATTCTGATAAATATTGGACAGTTATTCCTTGGCCAGTACTCTTTCTCGCCACTGCGATAATATCTTTGGCTTACATAAATATATTCCGAATTCTTCGACGACACCAAACCCAGATTCAAGCTCAAACAAGTTCAGCTTGGGGGCCTGCGACTGTGTCTCCAATAAATCTACTTAAACACAAGAAGACTGCCTTGACCATGCTTTATATATTCGTTGTGTTCTTAATCTTTCATCTTCCTTGGCTTCTGGCTCTGGTTGTTCGAGTCATCATCGGTTACACGAAATCTGTTAAACTGGCTTACGAACTAGCAGCGACAGGATTCTATCTGAGCGCCACGATCAATCCTGGATTTTATTGCTGGAGAATAAAAGAAGTCCGGGACGCAGTGCTTAACACTATCAGAAACATAAAGAACAAAACTTGTATTTAAACCTTTCACTGTCAAAGACTCGAACTTGCTCAACCTAAAAAGAATGTCAAACGTCTTTATTCAACTGTCAGTCAAATGAAAGCTCTCAGTGAATATCTAACAGCAGTGTTCACTTCCAACTACTTAACTGTCAACTGAAACCCAAAGGTGTGACCACTCAAATGAAAGCTCTCATTTACTACAATCTAATAGCAGTGTTTATGAGCAGACCTCACGCAATTTGTACTTGGAGGGAAAAACGTGACAGGTTAAGGTAGACTTAGTAGTATTTAACATACCTAGCGTAATTGCTATAATTTTAAGTATAGTTTTTAGATATAAAGTTAAATACTCAAATCTAGTTTACACGCAAGTCTCCGACATTTTCCAGGGCGACAAAACTAAACATAACACTACCCTTTTTAAATAGAAATAGTCAGTAATATGTGTTTATATGACTTGCACCTGTTCGCGCTTAAGAGAAGTTTGGTGTGTCGCTTGACACTGTAGAATAAGGACCTACCAATTATCAAAGCGCTAGCGAACGAAATGTATAGCAAATGAATTTGTCCGACCATTTTATGGGTCCAAATAAATTGGCTTATCGACATCGCACATCTTGGGACTCGAATAGTATTGCTTAAGTGGTCTGGAAAGCGTCTTAGTGAAAATGCGTCTTAGTGACCTTGAAATCAATTATTACTCCTTATTACTCCTATTGACCTTGAAAAAAATCAGTTTTTTAAGATTCACAAGCAACTGAAAGCTCCCTGCATGAGGTCTCGTATAACGAGTGTAAATAAATATTTAGGCTGAACGTAAACCGATGTAAAGCTATAATAGCCAGCTTTTCGTTTGAAGGATGACTTATGCTTCGCCCACATGTATTTGCTTTTTTCCGTTTATTTAATCTTTTGTTTTAAGACCATCGCTTGCGTCTTTTTGCGCTTCAGAAAAGCAGTAAGTATAAACGCATTGTGATTCTAACTTGAAAAGAAACTATACGTTGATTTTGATAAGGCCGCAAATATTCAAATGGAAAGTATGCTATTATGACGGAAGCAGTAGCTTTAAGTCTATAATTAATGGTCTATGCTTGTCAAAAAATAGACAGTTGTCGCGGCTCGCTTCAAGGTAGCTGCACGACGCCACTGGTCTTTTAGCAACCGAGAGCTTCATCGGGCGACAAATAGAACTAAAGAAGCTGAGCTATTAAAACAGAATTCCTTTTTGATCCGGCTTCGATAAACGGTTATACTTCACATCTGTTTACAGGAAAGATGAAAAGGTACGGCACAATAAATACACATGTACGACAGTTGATTCCATTTCTAGGCCACTCTGTCACTAATAAGTGCATGTATTTATAAAGATTAAAGAATTAACGAGTTAGTAATAGATGGACAAAACTAACCGGCATGAATTTGACCGGTTTTGCATGTTTACAAAGACTAATTGTATTTTTCATTATTTTTTTTTTTTTTTTTTGTCGCCCACAAAGTTTCAAACACCTGGTTGGAAATTAATAGGTTTACCACACTTGTTTTTCATTTCCGTTATAATTTTTTTGATCGAGGCATCGGGAAACTCATAATTCACTCGGAAATCGGCGACATAACGAAGCAGTGAGTATTAACATTATTATTTTCACGTTTCGTTTTCCCGATATGAGCTTTACAAACATTATTTAGTGTTTTATCCTAGACCACAAAATTTCAAACACCTGGTTGAAAATTGACAGGTTTACCTAATTTACCATCCGTTTTCATTTCCGCTATAACGTTTTTGTTCGAGACATCGGGAAACTCATAATTCACTCGTAACATCGGCGACAGGCCTCATGTTTCTGTTGAATGGCCTCAGTCCTTTACATAGAATTGTGTTACGTTTTCAATTTCTGAAATCAAAATTGAGTGGGTCTTAATTTCCCATATGAATTTTACTTTTATCCCAGACCGGTAAAATGTGATGAAAAGATCTCTAGGAAGCCGTTATTTCGTCATATTCCTTACTGCATTGAAGTCGATAGCCATAGCGTAAGAATTAAAAACTAATTTTCTTTAGCAAATACCCAAGACCTAGTAAATGCATCTGTTCGGAACAACGGCAAATTATGCCTTTGAATCACCTTTCCTTCGCTTATTTGATTATTGCTCGCGAGGGCCTGGAGCCTGGGGCCCAACGCGAGCTTAGGACTGCAATTTCTTTTTTTTTTTTTTTTTTTTTTATGCTAGGCCTAAGGGCCCAGCATATAATTGTTTTCACCCGAAAACCACAGCGTAGGTATCATGACAATTGGTAAAAGAAGTTCCCCATCTAGGATTTTGAATTTTGATTGGCGTGTAAGCAAAAATACTATCTTTGATTGGATAATGTTCACGTGCACGCGACGTGGAAGCCTTTCTTTTCTTGGCTGAGTTTCAAAGTATGTAACGTGAGATTTTTGTTGGCGTATACTTGCGCTCTTGCGGTTTTGGTTCATTATATTCACTTTCGCATTTTTCTTCGTCCAGCTGGTTAAAACTAAGCGAAGGAAAGCAAATATAATCAAACGATACCATTTCGACAAACTGAAGTGACTCCCGGCTGGGTTTTTCAGCTTTAACATAAGCTTATCAAACAACCGTGAATTCATCAAAACCGCGGTGATAATAGCTCAGAAATGAAACAGGCCGACTGGAAATTTGGAAAGCTTGGTAGAAGAAACGCAATTTAGAAGACGAAAAACAGGTAAGTAATGAAGCGCAGGCTAGATTAATCGTGGCCTGTGATTAGAAACAAATGTTCGAAGTCAAACTGTCAAAACAATTATGCATGAAAATGAGATAAGTCACGCAATAACTCCCAAACTCAAAATGTAGATTCTCTCATCCTTTTGAAGCGAATGTACGAGTGTTGTACGTATAACGTATAGTTTAATCAGGTTCATTTGAGTAAATCAAAAGCCAAGTTCCCCATACCGTATAATATTTTTACGGGTGAGAAATTGAAAGAGAAAATTGAAGTTGATCACTCTTGGGAGTCTCGCTCTAGTCTAGAGATTGCTTATTCAACAATTCTTATGGTGCGTGCGGACACTTGCCACACCAAACTTGAATCCCAGCATCTGTCGCGTTTTCACACGACAAAACTTGTTTACTTTTTTTGTCGGTCGAGAATCAGCACACGGTGATTGGTTCAGATTATCACGTGATATGCAATGACGTAATTGACTTCGTTAAACAACTCGAGTGTGGCCATGAATTGCTCGGTACTTGTGTGTAAAAGGTAACTGCATTTAATCCAAACTCAACACCGTTTGGGTTTGTGCCGAACACGCACGTTCCAACTGCGTCAAATCACTACCAAGACCTACTTAAAGAGCCTGCTACTTCTCTGGGTTGCAACTATACTCCTGTGATGACATTCGTACTTTTTCAGCGCGGCCTACTCTCGTTTCTGTCTTGGCGTTCTTGTTCGCGCCATTGTCAGTCACGTGTCTTGCCTACTCATGTCTGTGGATCAAAGTCAAACTGCGACCGTTTCCCACTATTTTTTTTGTATCGTGGCTTCCATACAGCCTACTATATTTTTTAATTTATTGGCAACCTAGTTTGAAAAATATTATTTTACGAGTGTTTCCAGAAGAAGGCGTTAAACTCCTTCAGTACAGCAACTCATCCATGAATCCCATCACCTATTGCTTCCGGATTCCAGATTTTAGAAGAGTAATGTCTTCCATTGTTTTCTGTCGTAAAAGCCAGAGGAATTAGGTAGATATGAACATGATCCGTTTAAACCAACCATACGTAGATCGCTTGTGACGTCAAGTGCGTTCAACCTTACGCTCCACCAAGAAGAACTTCATGTAAGAAACACCTTAATGCTAAGTGGAGTAACTCAGTCTACTTTGGACTCCGTGCAATGTGTAAAAATAACTAAAAGGGGGCTTGAAAATGTAGCAGAAATAAGCGATGCTGCCTCCAGTTATGCTAACTACACAGTCGACTGAGACTGTTGATGGTGTAACGTGATTGGCAGTAAAAGCTCTTGTGTTTGCAAGACCCGGGAAGGCGGGATTTATCACAAATACCGTTATCACTTAAACAAATAATTATCAAGTCGCCTCCCGATAGCTTTGCGCGCTTATGCACAACGCGTAATACCCGATAATTACAATGTACAATGCGTCATTACCCGATACTACTAGCGGGCATTTTCAAAATTCCAACACGTCATTACCCGACACTACTAGCGGGCATTTATCACAAATTCCGATACTACTTGTAAGAACACACATGATGGGCAAATCAATTGTTGCTACCGCGAAAAGAATATGGAACGATGTTCCAGAGTCAGATAAAGACGCCCCATATATGACTAAGTCTGCGCTTTGCGTAGTCTGAAACAACACTAAGCATTGGTCATACCACTCAGTTTTGTTAACATTTAATTCAAAGTTTCATTTTTCTGCTGAAATGAGTAGCAATTTTTAAAAGAATGTTGTGTTATAATATTACACCTGTAGTATTTACACCACATCAGCACTTGTGCTGCGTTTAAACGTATCGTGTATAAATAAAGGTTTTGCATTGCATTGCATTGTACTGTATTGTATTGTACTTGCACGCCCATTTCAGGCAAATCGAGATTTTTCTTCAAGGAGGGACAACCTCCTTGAAGGGTCACCCTTCTTTATTGAAGTTCCTTATTCTGTTTACATGATAGGTAGGGTCACCCTGGGAGGAGGGTTATTCTATCTTCTTGACAGGGTGACCCGCAAGCAGGACCAACTATTGGCCATGTAAACGCTCGAGGTAGGGCTATCCTCCTCCTGGGGGGTGGGGGAGTGCTGGATTACTATCTCAAACCTCGCGACCACGCCATGCCTTTCAAACTCGAGATAGCCCTAGGGGTTAGCGCTTGGCTTAAAGAGGGCCATTTTTTTACTCTTTTAGGATGGTATCCATCCCAAGAGGATGTCCCTCTAAGGCCATGTAAACAGGGCCTTAGGCCATCCCATACTTGACAGCAATAAACGAGGTGGGGCAGCCCCGGGCTAAATAAGAGAATGATTCGTATATCTTTGTCACCCTACTCTGGGAGATAAGTAGCTCATGTCTTTTAAACGCATCGACGCTCGATGAAATTTTCTTAGATACCTCGAAAACGTACTCCTCCCAGAAGAGTAAATGTAAACTCCTCCTGGATTTGGTGCTGTTCACTCTATAAACCTTTTTACCACAACACACTAGTCTCTCGCTCTCTGATTGGTCGATTAACCGTGGTAAATAAGAGTCCAGACAACGATGTGACGCCAGCTGACGCCAGCGTGTCACGCTTTGCAACGAAATACAGCGAAACTTTCTGGTATATTTCTAAATATTGTGGTAAGTGTTAAGCTTACCCTTAATTTAGGGCGTCAAGGCTAAGATTTATGGTCCTCCCTTTTTGTTATTAGCCAAGTAAGATTTAAATTGCGCAGCCACTTTCATAATCATGCGCAGTAGCAAATAGCACCTATAGTGTATATATTACTCCCGACATAAACGTGTGTCTGTTAATTAAATCTCTCTGCAGAACTTGGCCTTGTTTCTACATAGTTGCACTATCACAAAAGAGTCAGTTATCTGCTCTGCCCGCCAAGTTTTATCGTCAAGTGAATTCTGCTACATTTTCAACCTCACATTCGGTTTTCGTGTTTCGGCACTGTTTCGCGGATTGCACCAGAAATTTACCCTATTTCGCAGGTGGCTTATGCTTAAAATATTCATAAGAGCAGAAAAACATTGCAGTAAAAATTAAAAATAATGCTATGCAAGTTAGAGTTTCAGAAATTCATTGCGTGCGTTGGTTGCGGGTAAAAACAAACACACGCTGAATAATTTATTACTTAGGTCGCACCCATAGCTTTAACGACATTACTATCGACATTTGCATCATTTGAAGTACAAACAGCACTTGTCACCAGAAATATATGTCAGCAAGTTGCTACCAAACATTAAAGAAGCCGTCCTATTGCTCTCGATGATGAGTTGTTATCGACTAAACTTCCTGGTGCGACCGGGCCCTAACTTAACTAGACTGGCCTTGCCAGTGAGCTCGCGGCGTGAGTTGGGTCGAGACCAGAATATAAAATGGAAAGTAGGGGACAAGAGCGGAACTCCCAAGAGACTTCCAATTTCTCACCATAAAAATATCACACAGTATAGAGAACTTGGCTTTTGACACCTTGCTCTTTTGACACCTTGATTAAACTAAAAATTATTATTACAACACTCATACACTTGCTTCTTAAAGGTTGAGCGACCCTGCATCTTGAGAATGCGTGACATATCTTTTTATGCACAATCGATTATGACAGTTTGACCTTGACTCATATTTCTAATCAGGGGCCACGATTAATCCAGCCTTCGCTTCACTACTTATGTGTTTTATTTTGTTAACTCAATACGTTTCTTCTATCAGGCTTTCGAGTATTCGTGCTCTGTAACAAATATAAAATTGAAAGCGAGGAATGTCACACGAGAGATGTTTACTATATCATTGTGCTTTTGTTCACAGTGTGTTCAGTCCATTTGTGACTGCAAACTCAATCCTCAGAATTATTTCGGTGTATTTTTCATTTCTGGTATTCACTGACCATTGCGAAACAAAGGCTACATCATCGAATGAAAGAAACACTTCAACAGGCAATGTACGATACGCAGAAGAATTTTATGAGGCAACAGATGTCATGTACAGAGTAAAGCATAAAGCATCATTGTTTTACGGCTAAAGCTCACCGTAGCTTTGGTTTCTGCTTTCGCCCCGTTATCTTCCCAAAAGTATTTCGTGTCGCCACAGAAAGTTTCGTCGGGACTAAATATTTATCGGCGACAGCGGTACCATCAAATATTTGTTTACGGCTATTCTCAAAGCTTGTGCGGTGAACGCGAGCCAAAATCTTTTCCTAAAATCCAGTTTATCCGTGCGCATTCCACAGAGCCAAATGGCGTTGAATTTGAATGGGATGCAGTTTACTTTTTCGCTTCACTACTTATGTGTTTTCTCTTATTAACTCAATACGTTTCTTTCTATCAGGCTTTCGAGTATTCGTGCTCCGTAACAAATATAAAATTGACAGCGAGGAATGTCACACGAGAGATGTTTACAATATTATTGCATTTTTGTTCACAGTGTGTTCAGTCCATTTGTGACTGCAAACTCAATCCTCAGAATTATTTCGGTGTATTTTCATTTCTGGTATTCACTGACCATTGCGAAACAAAGGCTACATGATCGAATGAAAGAAACACTTCAACAGGCAATGTACGATACGCAGAAGAATTTTATGAAGCAACAGATGTCATGTACAGAGTAAAGCATAAAGCGTCATTGTTTTACGGCTAAAGCTCACCGTAGCTTTGGTTTCTGCTTTCGCCCTGTTATCTTCCCAAAAGTATTTCTTGTCGCCACAGAAAGTTTCGTCGGGACTAAATATTTATCGGCGACAGCGGTACCATCAAATATTTGTTTACGGCTATTCTCAAAGCTTCCGCGGTGAACGCGAGCCAAAATCGTTCCCGAAAATCCAGTTTATCCGTGCGCATTCCACAGAGCCAAATGGTGTTGAGTTTGGATGGGATGCAGTTAACTTTTACACACAAGTAACGAGCAATTCACTGGCCGCATCTCGAGTTGTTTAGCGAAGTCAATTACGTCATCGCCCAGCACGTGATAATATGAACCAATCACCGTGTGCTGATCCTCGACCCACAAAAAGGAAAAAAAATAAATAAAAATTCCGATTTTTAAGCTCTCGTGGGCCCCAGGCCCCCGCGAGCAAAAATCGACAAGATAGCCGGATGCCATTCTTGGGCTAAAAGCCATTTAAAGTGCCTATCATGGCGACGTCACGTCAATAGCATATTCGAAATTTAAACCTTCAAAATTCATAGGCGAAACATTCAAACCAACAAATATTCTACTGGTCAACTATTTACCTGGCATAGAATCTACTCTAACAATACTATTTTTTCCATTATAGGCACTTTAAAAACTCATTATATTAGACGCAGTTGGAATAAATATTCAGCTGTAGTATTATAAATTAATCTCTGCACCTACTGGCACCCACCTTATTGGTACATTGGTACAGCGCTGTTGTTCGAAGCTTCTGTACGATCAAAAAAAAAAAAAAAACACCGCGATAGTTTTGCCGACGAGAAGCCTACAGGTTGAAAATGGTGTTACTAAACGCTACCAACGAAAAATGCTATTTCTTAGCCGACATTCAACTGGACCATACTGGCTACGTCTACGCTCTTGAGATCCTAACATGTGTCTTGAATGCTGTACTTCCAGTTGCTGCAGTAACAGCCAATGTATTGGTAATGTACGTTATCTACTCCACTCCAACGCTTCATTCACCGCCAAACGTTTTTCTGTGTTGTCTGGCGGCTTCAAACTTTCTTCTAGCATCGGTGGTGCAACCTGCCTATGTTGTTTACAAGATCTCCGAAATCTATGGGAACAGGCCAACGGGCTGTCGTGGTAGGATTGTCCACTGGTTCACGGGATTCGTATGTGGTGGTGCGTCTATTTTAACCGTCACAGCGATTGCAGCAGAACGTTACCTCGCTCTTCGTCTTCACCTTAAATACATCACAACTGTGACTGTAAAGAGGTGCTGCATTATCGCGGTTTGCTTATGGGTGTTTTGTTTGATGTCTGTCTCGTCTTTATTCTTTATGAACTCCGATAGATATTGGACAGTTCTTCCTTTGCCAGTACTCTTTCTCGCCACTGCGATAATATCTTTGGCTTACATAAATATATTCCGAATTCTTCGACGACACCAAACCCAGATTCAAGCTCAAACAAGTCAAGCTTGTGGGCCTGCAACTGCGTCTCGAATAAATCTACTTAAGCACAAGAAGACTGCCTTGACCATGCTTTATATATTCGTTGTGTTCTTAATCTTTCATCTTCCTTGGCTTCTGGCTCTGGTTGTTCGAGTCATCATCGGTTACACGAAATCTGTTAAACTGGCTTACGAACTAGCAGCGACAGGATTCTATCTGAGCGCCACGATCAATCCGGGATTTTATTGCTGGAGAATAAAAGAAGTCCGGGACGCAGCGCTGAACACTATCAGAAACATAAAGAATAAAACTTGTATTTAAACCTTTCAACGTCAAAGATTCGAACTTGCTCAACCTAAAGAAACGTCAAACGTCTTTATTCAACTGTCAGTCAAATGAAAGCTCTCAGTGAATATTATCTAATAGCAGCGTTCACTTCCAACTCCTGAATTGTCAAATGAAACCTATAGGTGTGACCACTCAAATGAAAACTCTCATTTACCACATTCTAATAGCAGTGTTTATGAACAGACCTCACGCGATTTTTGCATTTTGGACAGAGAAACGTGAAAGGTTAAGGTAGACTTAGTAGTATTCAACATACCTAGCGTAATTGCTATATAATTTTAAGTATAGTTTTTAGACTAAGGTAAATACTCAAATCTAGTTTACACGCAAGTCTCCGACATTTTCCAAGGCGACAAAACTAAACATAACACTACCCTTTTTAAATAGAAATAGTCAGTAATATGTGTTTATATGACTTGCACCTGTTCGCGCTTAAGAGAAGTTTGGTGTGTCGCTTGACACTGTAGAATAAGGACCTACCAATTATCAAAGCGCTAGCGAAGGAGAAGTATAGCTAATGAATTTTGTCCGACCATTCTATGGGTCTAAATAAATTGGCTGATTGACATCGCACATCTTGGGGCTCGAGTAGTATTGCTTAAGTGGTCTGGAGAGCGTCTTAGTGAAAATGCGTCTTAGTGACCTTGAAAGCACATATTGCTCAAAATCACTTATTGCTTAAGCGACCTTGAAAATAAATCAGTTTTTTTTATTTTTTTTTTCAGATTCACGAGCAGCTGAAAGCTCAGTGCATGAGGTCTCGTATACGAGTGTAAATAAATATTTAGGCTGAACGTAAACCTATAATTGCCAGCTATTCGTTTGCATGACGAGCCGCACGCCTTGACAACGGCCTTTCGGTGGGGACAATTTGTCTCCACCGCCCGTGGAGTGCGGTCTGCTTGGTATGAATGACAGAGGTGTAAACTCCAAACCATTAACACAGTCGGTGTGCCGATAATCACTTTGTCCTGAATTAGAAATTGTAATTTTAGCCGACAATCGTGCTCTGGGGTGCCTTTCTCACTTTATAACAGAAGTCGCGCTTATGTGGCGAAAATTATTAGTCGGCATCTAACGAAAGAGCTTGATGCCCAGTAAAAAAAATCTTATTAGTTTTCCGCCAGTCACATACAATGTCATTGATTTGACTTCCGTGCAATATTTTCTCACAAAGATTCGCGTCGAAACACGCACTTCCTGAGAACATTACAGTGGTCAGGTAGTCGCCGAAACATTCAATGAATGGTTTCTATGCACCGCAATCAAAAAGCTATAATATGTCCGTTCAATCTCTTCCCTGTTATGTCACTTTATCGAGTTTTATGACTGAATCAGCTGCTAGCAAACAATGTGCCGAATCGAAAATAATTTTTTGTAAATCCGAATTTCAAATTAGATGCTGAAGCCGTTATCAAAATCTTACAAAAGACTGTTTCAAGTTTAGTTATCAGTGAAAAATGTCCCGCGGTATTAATCCAATAACAGTCGATTCATTCAGGCTCATCCACACCAGGCAACTCTCAGCTGTCATGAAATCAGCATGATAGCATCCAGTGCCTGTTTTAGGAATAAAATTACATTCGCGGGGCATTACTATTTTACGCGGGAAGGACAAGAGGCAGGATTGAGAGGGCTAGCAAATCGCTTGTGTAGTGGTATAATCGGTTGAGGGTAAGCTATCGCTATTTCAGTTAATCCGCGAGATTTATTCGGGCCGATTTCCCGTGTGTACGTTCTGGCCACACGTTTGGTTTTGTGGCCGGATCTTGCTCTGTAATTGTTTAGCTGCAAATTTCAGGATAGGTAGATATATTAGTTTAGACTTATGCTTCTTGAAGTATGGCTCATAGCTTTAAAAATTATATGTTAAAGTGATTGTGGCTCTTTTTGTGTGACGGTCAGATCCGTTCAATCGGTGGTTTTGAGCGAACCATACTACTGCGAGATCACCTCGCGAACGAAGCCCAGGGTATACTTGTCAAAGGTCTAGCCCTCGGCCCGCGTATAGTATTATCTGATCACAACATGGTTACTTGTAAACTTGCGCAGGCCCAAAGGTTTATATAGTCATAGCGAAAGATTAAGTTTAATTTTCAAAACTGTTCGATGTTTGGCGACATTGCAGGCAGCCTTATGAAATGTATTTTACTCATTGCGGCAAATGGAATGGTTCAAAGCTAAATTAAGCGTTGTTAGGAGAACACTCCGGGCAGACTCACACAGAAAGTACAAGAGCATTAACTCGTACATGGTCGTTTGAGTCTTTGATCCGAATTATAGGGCGAAGTATTTATAGTTTGATTGAAGTTTTGTCGAGAACTCTACTGATGTTTTCAGTGGTGTTTGGGGGTTTTGAGTTGAACCGCAACCTTGTGCGAAAAAAAAGAGAACACCTTGGCTTTCAACCGGCTACTATTATTGCGAAATACTATAATTTCGGATACATATTTTACGACTTCGGTTATTACCTGACCTGGCAGAATCTTAGTGCAGCAATGTTCTGAGGAAGTGTGTGTTTTGCACGAATTTTTGTGAAGGAACATTGTATGGAGGTGAAGTCAAATTAAGGTAAAATAGCTTGTAGCCGTCCAATTTCAGCAGTCTTCTTGTCGTTGCGATCGTAACTCAAACAAATCAAGTAAGATCTCGCCTGTGCGAAGTAAACATTTCGGCTTTTTTTGGACCAAATTTCAGCCATTTGGGATCTTTCTATTACTACCTGACTAGACAGAATCTTAGTTGCTGCAATGTTCCCAGGAAGTGGATGTTCCGACACGAATCTTTGGGAGGGAATATTGCACGGAAGTGAAGTCGAAATCAGGTAAAACCGTTTTTGTAGTGATTGGCTTTTTTCCAAGACTGATATACGCTTCAAACTTGCGTATCAGCTTATTTTGGTAGGATAAAAAGTTGTCAATTTTAATACTCGGCGACGGACGGCTACTTTAAATTTGCGCAATAGTTTAGTGTATCAGCCCATTAATGTCGAAGAAAAAATGACAAACTTTGAAGAGACTCAAAAAATACAGCAAAACAGCCCCAAAGCTCAGTGAATTCTTGATATCCGGCTTTCACAAAGCAGCTCAGCAGGCTGGCGTTTGCCCCACGGGAAACATTCTCACCCCAAGGATCGAGGCGCTTGCGTGCTGTTTTGCTTACACCTTTGTTCGCCGCAGTTAATTGGGATTAAAACAGCTTGGTTAGCAACGGGTACTTACGGCTCAACCCGGCTGCGGCTCCTATGCTTCGCCCACATGTACTTGCTTTTGCCCGTTTTTTTAATCTTTTAGTTTAAGACCATCGCTTTCGTCTTTCCGCGCTTCAGAAAAGCAGTAAGTATAAACGCATTGTGATTCTAACTTGAAAAGAAACGGCGGGATATATAGACTACCATATGCTGATTTTGATAAGGCTGCAACTATTCAAAATGGAAAGTATGCTATTACGCTGGAAGCAATAGCTTTAAGTTTATAATAAAACAAGCAAAGGTCTGAGTACGTTTTTTTTTTTTAATTTCTTATCAGCTATACAAGGAAATTATTACAAGGGAAGGAGTGCAATACGGTGGAGTATTTTTACTCGTCGGTTTTAATTTTTCGAGCCTGCTTCAGGCGAAAAAAAAACCGACGAGTAAAAATACAGCCGTATTGCACAATATTTCGTGTAATATTTTTTTTATTATACGACAAACGAAGCAGGGTGGAACGTTTCTATCCGAGCGAAAACTGGATCAAAAAAATTGACGCGTTCGTAAACTTTGCTTGCGAAAATTGATCACGTAAGCTAGTACACCAGTTGGCCTGTGGTTCCTGACGAATGTAATACGCTCCCATATTCGCATTCGAAAATGTGAAATCGTGTAATAACGAAGTGCTATCATGGGGCTCATTAAAGTTACTATTTAGATATGTCCAAACTCCAACAGAAGCTTTTTCATTATTGTGTAATTCAGCTGACTGTGTTTGACTTCCAAACACCTGCTGCACGTATTTGCTATAACTTCAGCCATTACTACCTCTTCGCAAATTGAGGCCCCGTTTACACACACACGATTTCGTGTGAAAGCAACGCGTTTTTATCTCCCGTTTACGCGAAAACGATCGAATTTAGAAAGGAAAGAAAAAAAGGTCAAAACGCATCGAGTCGAAAACGAAACCAAAAGTAGATCGTTTTAAAAAAGCTTCGGTTTTTGTTTTGAAAGCAAAAAAGACGAGAATTAAAAACGGGGCACCGTTTTCAAGTAAAGAAGGCAGTTCAGAAAAGCTCATAAAGTTAAAAGAAAACGTATTTGGTTTGATTTTTATACATGTTTGAACAAGATATACAGTCAAACCTCTCTTAAGCGGTCACCCTTGGGACTGAGCCAACTGACCGCTTAATAGAGGGTGACCGCTTAAGAGAGGTTTTCTAAAATTTAGCACGTAATACGTGAAAATTTGAACTAAAAAGTTACCAGTGTTACCAACAACACGGTAACGCACTCAATATAACGGAGTCAAATGCTGTGGCGGTCGTAAGAGAAAAATCTGGTGACGCGGAAACACTGCAAACAACTTTTGACGTTCACCCGAATAACCTGACTGATAACTTCGAAGTTATTGGTCAAGGGACAACGAGTTAACAGAGGTGGTGGCTTTGGTCTCGAGGTTCCTGGCGAGTAAATATTTGAAGGTGACAGTTTTTTTTGTGGCTGGCTAGAACGGAAGCTGGTAAAAGAGGAATTTAGATCCGAGAAATATGACCTGTACTGCGGTGGACCCACACAAGCCTGAACAATAATGACACTTTCATACTGACTACATGTTGTGTTTGATGAGGTGTTAAAATGTAAACTGGATATGCCTGGCTATCGTCATGTGATATCGCATTGTAATCTAACTAGGTGACCGTTTAATAGAGGTGAAATACAATAAAATTAGCCAATTGGGGAATCTAAACGGTGACCGCGTCCGCTTAATAGAGGTGACCGTTAAATAGAGGTCAAGTTTACAGTAATTCAGTGAAGCAAATTCCGGGACTTTGATTAGTGACCGCTTAAGAGAGGGCCGCTTAATAGAGGTTTGACTGTAGAAAGAATTACTGACAGTATATGTACATCAAACAAATAAATCGTGATAAATATTAATCCATAAACTGTGACCTTGCGTGCTTACCCTTGCCACAAAAACACAGTTTGGCATAATTTGACCCCTTTTTTTTCCTGCCAATCAGAAGCACAAATTTATCACGTCGAATTTATGATAGTCAATGCTTCGAAAATGAGAAATTGAATGATTAAGATGCACCTGTATTTTAGAGATTAATGTGCGAGTTAAAGCTTGCCATAGAAAACAAAATGTGCGTGCAAACAACATAATAAATTAAACAATCAAACTAATGAACTACTTGTATAGCAAACTTGACAAGGCATGAGATGAACAAATTATTGAAAACAGTATTTGAAAAATTCAGATTTGAATGTCGTGTGGAATGAATTATCATTCGGCAGCACTCCAGGAAGGACACTAATGAGGACACTGATGCATAGCTGTGCGTGTTTCTTAGACCCCGTCGTCCACACTATTGTTTTCGGATCGTTTTCGCTATCCACACTAATACGCTGGACTGATCGAAAACGCTAAATGCCCGGATTAGGCATACGCAGATTTCTTGGGACAGAGACAGGGATCTGGGACAAAGATCACATGATCATCATGATGTCACACGATTTCAAAAAGCTCCGTTTTCGCCGTCCACACCACAACATGAAACCGGAGTTTTCGAAAACATCCACTCTGGAGAGCGTTTTCAAAAATATCCGTTTTCGGTCACCGAAAACGCGTCTTAGTGTGGACGGGAGGCTAAAACGGATAAATAAATATCCCTTTTCTAATTTATCCGGATTAGTGTGGACGGGGCCTTAGACTGAGAAGATCACAAGACAAAGAAGGGGAGCGGCATGAAGCTAGAAAAGGATAAAAATGATATTTGCCTTTATTGGCACATCAACTTATCAAACGCCTATATACAGTATCTTGAAAAGTGGACGTTTTTACCTAACATTGACAGTGTTATCTATAAAAGAAATACAGCCGATGAGAGTAACTGTAAAACAATAAATATCGTATGTATCGTCTGTCTGAGCTATCAGAATGATTACCAGAACATTCTCTGTTGCTGCGAAATAACAGATAACAACTTCCAATGGACACGTTTACCATAACATATATCTGACCACAGTTTTCATAAAAGAAATAACAACACATATGTAATACCTAAAAACCACTCATAAAACATGTTTTCGTTCCTTTCGCTCTACATTCAGTACTTAGTTAGTTAGAGGACCCTTCTGTAAATCACTCCTGGTGAAGTTGGCATCCTCAATAAAGATTGTTATTATTATTATTATTATTATTACTTCACGCTACCTTTACGCCATACTCGAGCCGTAGAAAATATTCTCACGTCCAAGGATTCCTGCCCAGTTCGATAGAATCTAAAATGAATAAGTAAATAAATAAATAAATAAGTGTAACTTTGATCGAATTAGGGTTGATGTGTAAAAGCTGGACGCCGTGAAAGAATTTAAGACTGACGTTTCGAGCTTTAGCCCTTCGTCACTTTGCTCAGACAAAGGGCTAGCGCGCGAAACGTCAGCTTCAAATTCTTTTAACGGCGTCCAGCTTCCACACGTCGACCCTAAGTCGATCCAAGTTATACTATTTCTCCACGCCGACGCAGTCAATCTAGTTCTCTTAGATAGATACCCCCCCCCCCTTATTTTTTTCCTTCCACTTTCGTTCGTATATTAAACTTGTTGTCTACCCAATCCTCTTTCGATTTGCTTTACATTCCATCCATTGAGGAAGGGAACTTTGGAAAAAAGTGTAATAGTACACCTAATTTCATATATCAACAAATATATCATTTTTGATTAAAGCACAAGAGAAGCGGACAGGGGTGGGGGAGACTTAAACCTAAGCGAAAGACCATAAACTTTTAATTTTCAATTTTTTCAAACCTTGAACCGAGTCTCCTAAGGAGTCTTGAACGCCACTGCTTTTGGCCGAGGGGTCTGGTGCTACCACTCCAGGAAGAGAACATACGGAGGAACGCGCGGGGCCTGGACCTGATGTGGAAGCGGAGGTCTGGGAACGTCTAGTTGATACTTCTTGAGCGCTGTCAAATGCAAAACAAAGTACACAGCAGATAACGATTAAACTGGAAGTGTTCTTGGAGCGAGGAATGCTACTAATAAGGCAATAAACCTATGCACCCGCCAAGTACTTATTTTGTTTCAAAGCTACGTTGTTAGTGACTGCTTTAAAAAATAGGTCCTTAATGCGTACATATGTCTACTGCGAGATAGTTGAATCAAAGTCTTCTAACAGCATTTCGTTTGTTTCTTGTGATTGCCTGATGACCAATTGCGACGGACTATATAACAGAAGGGTTTGTTGCGATTAACTACGAATAGTTACGACGAGCAATTATCGATTTGATCGATCATTATAGACATGTTAACACTGTTTTAGATCATGCCATAATTTCTACCTGCGCAAGCGCAGTAGACATAAAAATAATTGAAATTGCAAAGATCACCTTAACTAGCATTGTCAATCCAAAACATTTATTTTGTGCTTTATTATGTATAAATAGTGTCACGCCAAGTCTACACTATAAAGTCTTCACTTGAAAACGCATCGTTCTCACCCGCCCACAATAAGTTCTTTTCATTCGATTCCGTCTCCAACCAATCCTACAAAATGCTTACGCTTTCGACAATTAGTTCTTCGTCAAATTTCACCCATTTATAGTCAAAAGAAAATTGCAGCCAGAACAAATGACCCCAACGATTGGGCAAATTTTATGTCAGCTCGAAACTCAACTAACAACCAAATACGAATGGCTAAAGCAAAATACTACAAAGAACGTTTGAATGTTGAAAACCCTAGAAATAAGCGGAAAAAAAATTAATGAATTAGCATCACGTAAGCCTTGTAATGGTATGGTAATTAATTCAGTTAACTGCGAAATCACAGAACCTCAGACTATAGCCGAGGAATTTAATAGACATTTTACGGAAATTGGCCCTAGCCTAGCAGCCACGAATTTAGCAACGTGAGTAGTGTCCATGATAAATTCAAGGAGTACGTCAACGCATCTGCCCAACAAAGGTTTACCTTGCATCACACCAGCCCACAAGTCGTAGCCAAAGTTCTAATGAAATTGTCAGCATCAAAAGCCACGGGTCTGTAATTATTTACAGATAATTATAATAATATTCCATGTAGATAATTAAACTAAGGAAGGGGCAGTACTGATCGCGGACTCCTTGACCTCAATATTTAATACGGCCATATCTAAAGGCACTTTTCCATCTGAATGGAAACTTGCTAGGGTCAGCCCGGTTTTCAAAAGTGGCAACCGTGATGATCCTAACAATCATAGACCAATATCGGTCCTATTAGTGGTGGCTAAAGTTTTTGAAAAAGTTGTGTATGATCAACTTTATACATATCTTCATGAAAACAAGTTACTATCAATTCGCAAACACCACTCAACTCTAACATCGCTGCTGGAGATGGTTGATGAATGGTCATCGAATATTGATGCTGGATTGGCAAATGCTGTGTTTTTCATTGACTTGAAAAAGGCGTTTGACACAGTCGACCACGAGATTCTGATAAAAAAACTCGAACTATATGGAATCTGTGACACCAGCCTTAAATTGTTTAGATCCTATCTAGCAGACCGACAACAGAAATGCTCGATAAACAGTACACTGTCAAGTGCAAAGTTTCTCACATGCGGTGTCCCTCAGGGTTCATTATTAGGCCCTTTACCTATTCCTAATTTACATAAACGACCTGCCTAATTGTCTTCAATATTCTACTGCACGCATGTTCGCTGATGACACTAATCTCACAATAGCTTGCACTTCATCGACTGAAGTGGAGACTAAACTAAATATCGACCTCAATAATATTCGTAAATGGCTACTCGCAAAGAGATTAAGTCTGAACATTGCCAAGACCGAATTTATGCTGATCACATCACGTCAGAAATACGCTTCAAAAATATCCAAAAGTCAAAATTGACAACAACTTCATCTCCAAGGTCCCTAAGAGTAAATCTTTTGGCCTACAAATCGGATAACACACTTCCCGTGGAACGAATATATCCATTATATTTCAAAGAAGGTGTCTTCAGTGATCGGCGCGATAAAAAGAATTAGACCCTACGTCAATCAGTCAACATTATTTTCAATGTATCACTCCTGGATTCAACCCCACTTTGATTATTGCAGTGAAGTATGGGGTGATATAGGCGTAGTTTTATCTAATAAATTACAAAAATTACAAAACAGGGCAGCGAGAATAATCACGTCCTCCCCATTCGACACTTGTTCACAAGAATTATTAAACTCGCTCAATTGGGATAACCTACGCACTCGCAGAGAGAAATCTAAGGCACAGCTCATGTTCAAAATTGTTAATTATATGGTTCCTGAATACTTGAAGTCTAAATTCACGAAATTACCAAAATAAAAATGTAACTAGACACGATTTAAGAGGTATCAGCTCTAAACTGTTCGTTCCCAAACCGCAAACAAACTACGGGAAGAGCAGAATAAGTTACAGTGGGGCGGTTCTGTGGAACCGTCTCCCTAACGAAATCAGAGCTTGCAACTCTATAAGTAATTTCAGAACCAAACTAAAGCAACTACCGTCCTGCTTCTTTGACAACTTGTCAGTTCCATAGCATTTTACTTCATGTTAGGTAGATTGCATGCTATCAAACTCTTGTATAGTTAAAAACATACTTTAATAGTGATTTGTACATACCTTTTAGCCACACGGCTTTCATGTAAAGCAGTTGAACTTTGTAACTGATGGAACTACAGTGTATAAATTAAAGTTATTCATTCATTCAACTCCCTCTAAGATCCTCGGGACCAGGCCCAATTGTCTGTTTTAGACAGGTGTTTGTCTTAAGGTGATTCCCTAGGAAAAGAATCTGTCATAGATTTGTAATAAAACTTGGCACAATTGTACAACAACTCAAGTGGGTCACAATAATGCAATAAAAACAAGGGGTCACAGGGCTTGCTTTTTACGGCACAAGCTGACGAATATGGTGTTCTAGCGTCTGTTGCACGCACCCCGATACTGGGAAATAAGGTCAATGATTTTCGATGCAGTCTGAAATATCACCAAACTCTCAACTTTATTCTATTGACTATTCATCTATGTCACAGAAAAATGTATGTGAATAGCTGCAAATTTATTTTAACAACAAAAGTTGGTGGGAAGTTGATGTGCTGTCTTGAACCGGAAGTGGCCCAATCCGTAGCATTTCTTTCAACTGCGTAAAATCTGCTCATAGATTTCTGCCTGTTTTTTCCTGTTTTACTGGGGACACGGTTCTTATTAAAATTATGGAATAAAAAATGGGGTTCACTGTGCTCGTTTTTGCGCATTTGTCAGGAAAAGGTGAATATTCACTTCAAAATACGTCTTCCGAGAGGGGACTATGACGAGTTTCAACTTTTGAGGTGGCTGCTCCCACAAGGAACGACGAAAAATAAAACTTATTTGCGTAAAGACTATAAAGAGCTTTCGATCTTGATATTTCGGTGGTTCTCAATGTCCACCATCTCAAAAGTATTGTGCGCACTAAAGATGCACAATGCAAAACTAGGGAAACACCTTAAAGAGACTTCAGTTCGAGCAAATTAGTATAGGTTCTCTCATGATTTCGTGTGCAATTTGGAATAAACAAGACAGGCCCGTGGCCAGTGCGCTTGTGACGTCATTAGTACAATGAATAGAGACACGCGGGGTCCCGGGAGAGGAACTTTTGTCGTGCGTTTATATGCAAAAGATATTATAGCCGAGTCAGTTTTTGCACATGACGGATCCAAGAGCTCCCTTTATTTTTCTTGCCCTCTTTTCTTCTAATTTCGGTCAAACAGATATTCACGAAAAAGTGTATTATAATAATTGAAAGAAAACAATTATCGAAGGCCCCGTAGGAATATTCTTCGTTTGCAACAACCCAGTTTTCATTGCTTTCCGATGCACGTGACAGTACTTGTGTGACGCTTGCTATACAACCTGGCAACCTTGTTGAGTGAATTTTCAAGCTGACATGTTTTGTGGAGGAACTGTGTTGTCATTTTGTAATGGGATTGACTGGGGAATACCCGACATCTTAAGTAGCTGTAAGACAGCGTAATAGCCTTATCTCATCTTCCCAGCGTGTGCATCATGTTCAAGTAGCTGTAATTGAAAGCTTTCAGACTTAACTCTGTAGCACATTAAAACATGACACTTCCCATGATGAAATTACTTCGTATGAAAAAGCCATCTCAGACGTTACTCATCCTACATGTACAAGTCTGATTACTAATATGTTCAAGACTGCTATGCATTAAGCTTTAACGCAAAATTCTGGGTCGATACGAAATTAATCTCTATCGGAAGCTGCAGACGTTTGAATACCGTGACAACAAAGGCGTGCATCACGGGCTTGTGGAGCGAACATTACGGCTCGGATAGTCGGATATCAACCTTGAGCTTTTGAAGACTTCGAGGTATTCAGTGACAAATATTCTCGATGTAATCGCCTGCCGGTCTTTCCTGCTTTTGTTAAAGCGGCGTGAGTGAAAGCTAATTAGCTGATGATTCGGGATTCCCCGTTCTATGATATTATGCTCGTGACATTTCATTGACAGATCTTGTATCTTAATCTCGCGTGATATTTGCCTCAAACCTATTAGTAATTCAATATCCTCAGACAATAAACAAAGAACCTTTACTGCACGCAAAACGAAGTTAAACGCCGACTGTTCGTATACGCCGCGCGTTACACAAAGCCGCAGAGTTTCCGACAAAGGGAGACGCTCTGCCCGCAGGGAAAAGTTCAAGTTCTATCAAGTTTCGACTCGTCTTCTACTACTTATTCGATGTTCTTTCACACAAATATTGCTCAGAACACAGATACATTGGTTGAAGCGGTATCTATAATCGAGCATTTGCAAAACACAACCCTTCGTACTTTACGGGGGTCCCGCTGGTAACACATCAAGCATTTGTGTACGGCTATTTTCAAGTCTTCCGACGCTTAAAAACAATGCAAGCCAAAATCGCTCTTAAAGTATGGCTTCCGTGCATCCAGAAAGCCAACCGATGATCGTTTTGTTTGGATCAACAACTGAAGGACCGGAATTTTTTTCTATATCCCTTGACAGAGAAAACCCATTGTACTTGGTTCTGTGATTTTGATCTCTGAGTACGTCTGATCTTGCAATGCCTGTTTTTTAACACATTTTAAAATACAAACGTATCTTTAAGCACCTCGGTTACTTTTGGCAATCTTCTTTTTAAGCTTCTAGCTTTCTCGCAGCGATGGTTTATTGATCCTAATTTTCTCTTTCCATTTCCATCTGTTGCTTTTTATTGTTTACATGTTGTTTACATGCACGTTCTCGGAACGCATTAGCATTGTGAAGTACGTAAGCTCGGGTATAACCATGGACTTTTGACGACTTTGGGACATTCTTTGAAATGTATTCTTGTATTAGTCGCTTGCTTTTTCTACTCTTGTTCAAAATGCGTGAAAGGTTATTCAAGGGTACGTGGCTTGGCTCACGACTTCGTCTTGCAGGACTTCGGTTTTCTTTCACATAAACATTTGTGGGAATACAATAAAACTGAGCGAAGCGAGATCTACCAACGGTCACTTTTTCCTCAGCCATTTCCCAATTTTCAAATAACAACGCCATCTGTTCCACTGATTGTTTGACCTTCATGGCACCGAGCCAAAATGTCGCAACAACAACATAAATGCACAGCAGAGTGAAATTTTGATCCCAAACAAAAGTCAGATTTTCTGACGCTTTACTTGTATCAGCAAGAATAATACAAAGTAAAAGAATACAAAGTACCTTCAAGTTCACCCTCATACTAAACAGTTCCATATAATCCGCTATCAAGCGCTTGTCAAGAATCGCCGTCTTTACACATGTTCTCGTCTTTGTATGTCGAGCGGCTTCGTTCAGCTTGTTCCTTCAAGTTCTCAAGGTTCTGGATGTCAGATTCTTCGTACATTTCTGTACAGTTGTGCATAGTTATGCAGTTCATTGATAAGTTCATTGCATTTGCTTTCATGGCTTTCAATATGGCTTTTGAGGCTGAACGGACCGACCCAAGCCAAAACCGCTCAATGAAATTTAGTATGGGTCTACCGCAGCCGGCGTATGCGTTTGTAAGTAAGATGAGCGGTCCATAAAATAATCCACAGAGCCAACTAAGGCAAGCAACTTGCTGTCTTCAAAATGGCGAAACTGCTCGCCCGCCAAGTCACTTGATCACAACGTCATCACAAATCACATGATAATATGAACCAATCACCGCATGCAGATTTCTAACCCAGAAAAATAAAAAAAAAAAAAATCGTTGCATTTTAAAGCTTGTGACGTCACAAGCAATGAGCAAGAGCGAGCCGCGCGAGTGCAATTTTTGGTCTTTGAAAACTTTGAGTGCTCATTTAGTCCAAAATTGCACGAGAAATCATGTGATTACTTGTTAATAACATGCATACAATAATTTTCGTCGAGCACTCTGTTTTCAATTTCGTTACAATTCACAAGTGTCTCAAGAACATCGTATTCTTAAAACAGAATTGGAATCTTCCTGAGGAATGCAAACGCTTTCTGTTTTGTGTAGCTTTGCCGCGAATACGCGCGCCAGCTATCGGCAATTTTAGTAGAAACAAACACACGCTGAATAATTTATTACTAAGGCTCCGGTCGCACTCATAACTTTAACGACATTACTATCGACATTTGCATCATTTATGAAGTGCAAACAGCGCTTGTCACCAGAAATATATGTCAGCAAGTTGCTACCAAACATTAAAGAAGCCGTCCTATTGCTCTCGATGATGAGTTATTATCGACTAAACTTCCTGGTGCGACCGGGCCCTAACTTAAAAATCGACACACACACACACACACACACACACACACACACACACACACACACACACACACACACACACACATGCCTTTATTGAGATTGCGATTGTTCAATAATAAATTATAAGGAGATAAATGGCTAAAAGCCATTTAAAGTGCCTATCATGGCGACGTCACGTCAATAGCATATTCGAAATTTAAACCTTCAAAATTCATAGGCGAAACATTCAAACCAACAAATATTCTTCTAGTCAACTATTTACCTGACATAGAATCTATTTTAGCATACTAATTTTGCCATTATAGGCACTTTAAAAACTCATTATATTAGACGCAGTTGGAATAAATATTCAGCTGTAGTATTATAAATTAATCTCTGCACCTACCGGCACCAATTTATTGGTACAGCGCTGTTGTTCGAAGCTTCTGTACAATCAATAAAAGAAAAAAACACTGCGATATTTTGCCAGATCTGCCGACGAGAAGCCTACAGGTTGAAAATGGTGTTACTAAACGCTACCAACGAAAAATGCTATTTCTTAGCCGACATTCAACTGGATCATACTGGCTACGTCTACGCTCTTGAGATCCTAACATGTGTCTTGATTGCTGTACTTCCAGTTGCTGCAGTAACAGCCAATGTATTGGTAATGTACGTTATCTACTTCACGCCAGCGCTTCATTCACCGCCAAACGTTTTTCTGTGTTGTCTGGCAGCTTCAAACTTTCTTCTAGCATCGGTGGTGCAACCTGCCTATGTTGTTTACAAGATCTCCGAAATCTATGGGAACAGGCCAACGGGCTGTCGTGGTAGAATTGTCCACTGGTTCACGGGATTCGTATGTGGTGGTGCGTCTATTTTAACCGTCACAGCGATTGCAGCAGAACGTTACCTCGCTCTTCGTCTTCATCTTAAATACATCACAACTGTGACTGTAAAGAGGTGTTGCATTATCGCGGTTTGCTTATGGGTGTTTTGTTTGATGTCCGTCTCGTCTTTATTCTTTATGAACTCCGATAGATATTGGACAGTTCTTCCTTTGCCAGTAATCTTTCTCGCCACTGCGATAATATCTTTGGCCTACATAAATATATTCCGAATTCTTCGACGACACCAAACCCAGATTCAAGCTCAAACAAGTCAAGCTTGGGGGCCCGCGACTGCGTCTCCAATAAATCTACTTAAGCACAAGAAAACTGCCTTGACCATGCTTTATATATTCGTTGTGTTCTTAATCTTTCATCTTCCTTGGCTTCTAGCTCTGGTTGTTCGAGCCATAATCGGTTACACGAAATCTGTTAAACTGGCTTACGAACTGGCCGCGACAGGATTCTATCTGAGCGCCACGATCAATCCGGGATTTTATTGCTGGAGAATAAGAGAAGTCCAGGACGCAGTGCTTAACACTATCAGAAACATAAAGAATAAAACTTGTATTTAAACCTTTCAATATCAAAGACTCGAACCTGCTCAACCTAAAAAAACGTCAAACGTTTTTATTCAACTGTCAGTCAAATGAAAGCTCTCAGTGAATATTATCTAATAGCAGTGTTCACTTCCAACTCCTGAATTGTCAAATGAAACCTATAGGTGTGACCACTCAACTGAAAGCTCTCATTTACCACATTCTAATAGCAGTGTTTATGAACAGACCTCACGCAATTTTGCATTTTGGACAGAGAAACGTGACAGGTTAAGGTAGACTTAGTAGTATTTAACATACTTAGTGTAATTGCTATAATTTTATGTACAGTTTTTAGATATAAAAGGTAAATACTCAAACCTAGTTTACACGCAAGGCTTCAAAATTTTCCCAGGCGAGAAAACTGAACATAACACTACTCTTTTTAAATAGAAATAGTCAGTAATACGTGTTTATATGACTTGCACCTGTTCACGCTTAAGAGAAGTTTGGTGCGTCGCTTGACAACTGTAAAACAAGCACTGCGAATTATCAAAGCGCTAGCAAACCTGCAGTATAGCGTACAGTATAATTTTGTCCGATTCTATGGGTCCAAATAATTGATCAAAATCGCAAATCTGGAGAGCGTCTTAGTGAAAATGCGTCTTAGTGACCTTAAAAACAATTATTGCTCAAAATCACTTATTCCTTAAGTGACCTTGAAAAAAAATTCAGTTTTTTAAAGATTCACGAGCCACTGAACGTTCACTGCATGAGGTCTCGTATAACGCGTGTAAATAAATATTTAGGTTGAACGTAAACCGATGCAGAGCTATAATTGCCAGCTTTTCGTTTGAAGGATGACTTATGCTTCGCCCACATGTACTTGCTTTTGCCCGTTTTTTAATCTTTTAGTTTAAGACCATCGCTTTCGTCTTTCCGCGCTTCAGAAAAGCAGTAAGTATAAACGCATTGTGATTCTAATTTGAAAAGAAACGGCGGGATATATAGACTACCATATGTTGATTTTGATAAGGCTGCAACTATTCAAAATGGAAAGTATGCTATTATGCTGGAAGCAGTAGCTTTAAGTTTATAATAAAAACAAGCAAAGGTCCGAGTGCTGCTTCAGGCGAGAAAAAATAAAACTGACGAGTAAAAATACAGCCGTATTGCACGATATTTTGTGTAATATTTTTTTTATTATACGACAAACGAAGCAGGGCCGAACGTTTCTATCCGAGCGAAAACTGGATCAAAAAAAATTGACGCGTTCGTAAACTTTGCTTGCGAAAATTGATCACGTAAGCTAGTACATCAGGGCCCGGTTGTTCAAAGAGTGGATAGCGCTATCCACAGGATAAATCCTTATCCTCTCGACTGAATTAAGTTTAATGGTTAATTCTATCCACTGGATAGCGACCTATCCGGCGAATAGCGCTGTACACTCTTTGAACAACCGGGCCCAGTTGATCTGTGGTTCCTGACGAATGTAATACGCTCCCATATTTGCACTCGAAAATGTGAAATCGTGTAATAACAAAGTGCTATCATGGGGCTCATTAAAGTTACTCTTTAGATATGTCCAAACTCCAACAGAAGCTTTTTCATTATTGTGTAATTTAGCTGACTGTGTTTGACTTCCAATAACACCTGCTGCACTTGTTTGCTATAACTTCAGCCACTACCTCTTCGCAAATTAAGGCCCCGTTTACACACGACGATTTCGTGTGAAAACAACGCGTTTTTATCTCCCGTTTACGCGAAAACGATCGAATTTAGAAAGAAAAGAAAAAAAGGTCAAAACGCATCGAGTCGAAAACGAAACCAAAAGTAGATCGTTTTAAAAAACCTTCGGACGAGAGTTAAAAACGGCGCACCGTTTTCAAGTAAAGAAGGCAGTTCGGAAAAGCGCTCATAAAGTTAAAACAAACCGTATTTGGTTTGATTTTTATGCATGTTTGAACAAGGTATAGAAAGAATTACTGACAGTATAAATACATCAAACAAATAAATCGTGATAAATTTTAATCCATAAACTGTGACCTTGCGTGTTTACCCTTGCCACAAAAACACAGTTTGGCATAATTTGACCACTTTTTTTTTCTGCCAATCAGAAGCACGAATTTATCACGTCAAATTTATGATAGTCAATGCTTCGAAAATGAGAAATTGAATGATTAAGATGCACCTGTATTTTGGAGATTGATGTGCGAGTTAAAGCTTGCCACAGAAAACAAAATGTGCGTGCAAACAACGTTAAACAATTAAACTAATGAACTACATGTATAGCAAACTTGACAAGGCATGAGATGAACAAATTATTGAAAACAGTATTTGGAAAATTCAGATTTGAATGTCGTGTGGAATGAATTATCATTCGGTAGCAATCCAGGAAGGACACTAATGAGGACACTGATGCATAGCTGTGCGTGTTTCTTAGACCCCGTCGTCCACACTATTGTTTTCGGATCGTTTTCGCTATCCACACTAATACGCTGGACTGATCGAAAACGCTAAATGCCCGGATTAGGCATGCGCAGATTTCTTGAGACAGAGACAGGGATCTGGGACAAAGATCACATGATCATCATGACGTCACACGTTTTCAAAAAGCTCCGTTTTCGCCGTCCACACCACAACATGAAACCGGAGTTTTCGAAAACATCCACTCTGGAGGGCGTTTTCGAAAATATCCGTTTTCGGTCACCGAAAACGCGTCTTAGTGTGGACGGGAGGCTAAAACGGATAAATAAATATCCCTTTTCTAATTTATCCGGATTAGTGTGGATGGGGCCTTAGACTGAGAAGATCACAAGACAAAGAAGGGGAGCGGCATGAAGCTAGAAAAGGATAAAAATGATATTTGCCTTTATTGGCACATCAACTTATCAAACGCCAATATACAGTATCTTTAAAAGTGGACGTTTTTACCTAACATTTACAGTGTTATCTATAAAATAAAATACAGCCGATGAGAGTAATTGTAAAACAATAACATATCGTGTGTATCGTGTTAGTCTGAGCTATCAGAATGATTACTAGAACATTCTCTGTTGCTGCGAAATAACAGATAATAACTTCCAATGGACACATTTACCATAACATATATCTGACCACAGTTTTCATAAAAGAAATAAAAACACGTATGTGATACATAAAAACCACTCATAAAACGTGTTTTCGCTCTACATTCAGTACTTCACGCTAC